>CM055817.1:5758126-5802119 GCA_029582265.1 Zoroaster sp. YZ-2022 | reverse complement strand
CGGCGGCCCCCCCCTCCCCGCCCCCCCAAAGGGGGCCCGCCCGTAACGGCCGCCACTTAGTAACTTGGCGGCCGCCATTTAAACAATGGCGGCCGCCACTCTTTAACCGGCGGCCGCCGCTTGGTAACTGGCGGCCGCCACCGGTAACCGGCGGCCGCCACTTAGTAACTGGCGGCCGCCACTTAGTAACTGGCGGCCGCCACTTAGTAACTGGCGGCCGCCACTTAATAACTGGCGGCCGCCACTTAGTAACTGGCGGCCGCCACTTAATACTGGCGGAACACGCGGTCACAGTGCAAATCTGGTAGCGAGACTTGTTTTCATGCTTCGGCAACGTAATTAGGAAAGAGTCAGATCCCTTCTTGACATAATGTGCTTTTCAGTGTTACATGTACAACGGTGACCCGTCGCCTCGCATTCCTGGATTTTCTGTAAGTATTAACTGTTATAATCAGTCAGATTTAGAGAATGAATTTTGAGTGTACATAAATTTACGTACAGCCAGTGACAATTAATACGAATAAATTACTTTGAGTAAATAATGCAAAATTGTGTCTTTTTTATTGATCAAACAGTTACAGTGAGTGTTCTGTCTAACGTTAGTAGTAGTACTAGTACTAGGCCAATACTAGTGGATGCCAGTCAACTCGGCCCCTGGCAAACTCGCCCCTTACAAACTCGCCCCTGACAAACTCGCCCCCTAACAAACTACCCCCTAACAAACTCACCCCTCACAAAGTTTCCCCCTGACAAACTCGCCCCTCGGCAAACTTGCCCCCTGTAATTTTTTGACGCATCTCATGCTATGAGACTGTGTTCAAGAGAGTAAATAAAACATTATTATAATAAAGGCAGGATGTATGGGGATATAATTATTTTAATGAATCCATTTATTAATTTTAAGTCTTAAACTCTGTGGTAAATTATTTCATCTTGGCGCTAGTGAGACTGAAGAGAGTAAATCAAACATCATTTCAATTGACGTTTTATTTAAAGAAAATAAATATTAATATTAATATTAAGAAATAATTCATTTACAGTTACAATTAAATATAATAAATAGGAAAGTAACTAAACAAAATACTGAGTAAAATAAATAAGAAAAAATTAAAATAAATAAGTAATTACATACAAAATACAGAATTAAATCAAACAAAATAACTTTGTAAATTTTTCATATGGAGGTAGAATTACAGAGAGTATTCATTGTATAAATCATAACTGTTTTCTTTATGTAGTTTTCTTTGTATTCTATTATAGTTGTAACTGTTGAATTATTTCATGTAATATTTATTTTTGTTAAATTATATTAAATCAGTCTCAATAGCGTGAGATGCGTCACAAAATTACAGGGGGTGAGTTTGTCGGGGGGGGGCGAGTTTTCCGGGGGCGAGTTTGTCGGGGGCGACTTTGTGAGGGGCGGGTTTGTTAGGGGCGAGTTTGTACCTGCAGGGGCCGAGTTTGTAAGGGGCGAGATTGTAAGGGCGAGATTGTAGGCGAGATTGCCAGGGCGAGTTGACTGGCATACTATTAGCCTTAATGGGTTTATAGCTCTACGGTCTTACTATACATACATGTACATGTATACTACAGTACCAGTCGTTTTCCTGGTTTCAGATTTTTTCAGGTTCCGGGTAGCTGCAAAATTAAACAATCTGTATAACTCATAGACAACAAGAGCTATCCAGAACCGGGAAAACGACTGTAGTTTGCAGGATGGCGTTCATTGTGACCCTGCTCTCTAAACTTTTTGAGTGTTATGCTTGGGATGCAGGGATACTTGAATAACTTATGCTTTTGTCTTTTTCCAAGATGGCTCCTGTGAGGTAGTTGTTCTGGGTTAATAATTAACTAGATCCGAAATGAAAATTTTATAATAATAAATGTTTATTTTACGTAGTCAGGAAGGTACTCTAATACTATAGTGCTGAAGAAACATGTCTATTTTAACTCCATAGTGATGAGAAATAATGTTTGTTTGCAGGATGGCGTTCATTAATTTTCTCAAGAAAAGAAAGGTGTCCGAGTCAGTCCTTCAAAGATTAATAGATGAAAAGGTAAGTGACCAAGAAAGGTATTCATTTACAATTGACCCTTGTAGATGGCAGGTCAAGAGGAATATTTTGGGATGGTTGGGGTTGGGGGGGGGGGGGGAATTACCTCAAAAGTTCTTCATTATATCCCAGCATATCTTGAGCAATATTAATATTTCTTAAATTACATGATGTTATGATCATAGCATCATTAATTACAATGTTGTTGTCATAGTACTGAGCAATAATCCTTGGCGAATAAATTGAATAACAAACATTCCGTTGCTTCATGATGATGACTTTGTTGTTTTCATGATAACAATTACATTATCGTGACAACATATGAATGGACATTGCCAAGTTGGTTAATGAAGTTCAAGTCATCGCAGAGCATTCCAGACGTCAATGTTAAGTGCCTAGAATATTTTTTTGACGAGTCTCAACATAAAGAGGCTCGAACAGTTGGTCAGGAAAAAAACTCTGAAATATTCCAATTAAACTTTTGTCATGGGTTAGAAACGGGTGAGCAGTTACTTTCACATTTATAAAGATTGACAATATTTCCACACTTATTTTTGATGCTTTATTTTGTCTTGATGTAGTGTCACATATAATCTACTAATCTAGTGAAGGAAAATATAAAAAAAATTATTGTTTGTGTTTCAGATTGACGACAAAGTAGTTTCTTTGATGACAGAGGAGGAGCTGACAAACTACCTGCCTCATGAAGGTGACCGAATATCATTACGATTCTGGGCAAGATCACAGAGCGAACAAGATACAGCTGAAAAAGATTACAAAGAGAATGGTGATAAAAAAACAGATGAGCAGCGAGAAGTTTCAAGGACACTTTATCAGCAGATGAAGTTTACAGCCAATGATAAAGAATTAAGTGATGCCGCTAAAACACGTACAGAGCATCTTCTTGAGAATATAAGAATCAAGTCTACAATTATGCCTAAAAGTAAGAAAGCCGAGGCTAAAGCCCAAAAATCCATAGAGGGAAAGGTCCAAAAATTATCTGGAAAATATGCTATCGGTGGACAAAAAGAAGACATGGCAATAACATTTGGACTTTCTTTGTACACCAAAGGAAAATACAAACAAGTAAGGTGTCAAAACGGTGGTGGTATTAGTCACTGCAGATTGAAGAAGCCAGTTTGGAAGTCCGATATAATAAAGGAAGCAGTGTCTGCTTTTTTTCCTGATGGTGAAGGATGCCCTGGAAGATCAGCAGATTTTACATTTGATTTAGCCTCGGATGTTTCTGGAGTAAGGACTTTCTTTGAGACTGAGACAGCAGAAACATTTATGAAGAGACTTCGACAGAAAAAACTACGATGTTATTTGCTGGCAAAGTCTAATGTTGAGTCTTCAAGTGATGAAGAACTTCCTGATTTTGAAGTACCTCAACCTCCGACCTGCAGAAACAAGGAGGGAATGCGACCTACAAGTACAGTTGAGCATCATTCTCATCATTCAGCCACGCACCAGCCATCTACACCACCTGCTAACACCAATGAGAACACACTGACGTATCAGATATCCAAACCATCTACAAGTACATTGTCTGGACCATCAAATCAAACTGATGAAACTGAGTTACCCTTTGATAAAGTAGATGTCTGGGAAAACACAGGAGATGCCATGTCCTTGCTAGAGGTTGCCAGATATGAAGAGGTTCAAACAGCACTTCAGATGCAATTAACCACAGATTTTGCTGCCGGAAACATTTCCCAAGAATTTCTGGAAGAAGATCAAGCTGTCAGAGATGCAAACTCGTCCAGTGAAATAACATTCAACCCAGCTACATACAACTTAAATTTTAGTGCAGACGTAGACATAAACACTCCACCTGAGAGTATAGAGTCAGACAAATGTGTGGCAGTGATTGAAGTGCATCGTGGAATGGCATGCAAAGATCTCATTGCCTATTTCATTCAAACTTCATACTCTCCTTCAGTTACATATGAAGTAAAGATGCTGAAGGAAGACGGTTCTTTGGAGTTAGCTGAAGACAATGGTGGTGTGATGCGAGATGCTCTGACTGAATTCTGGGATACATTTTACATGCAGTACACAGTTGGAAACAACTTCACGGTGCCATGGATCCGCCATGATATGTCTGAAAGTCACTGGCAATCTGTTGCTATGGTGCTTGTGATGGGTTTCACGCAAGAGGGCATATTTCCTATCAAATTGGCACCTCCATTCATGGAATATGCAAGTTTGGGAGCAACAACCAACCTCCTCCAGCCATTCTTGCAGTATGTTGCTGAAATGGATAGAAACGTAATTGAAGAAGCTTTGAAAGAGTGGGAATCTGTTGATGGAGATGATTTGCTGGACTTTCTTGATAGATATGAAGCTAAGAAGATGGCAACAAAGGAGAACTTCGAAGAAATTGTGAGAGAGATTGCCCACAAAGAAATGGTGCAAAAGCCATCATTTGTTGCTCAGAAATGGCGTGATGCTCTTGCTCTACTCAATATGGATGCTAACAATTTGTCACGTGTTTACTTGGAGTTGCAGCCAACTAACAAAAAGGTTCTGAAGGTATTGAAGTTTCCGGAGGACATGAACATAGAGCAGAATACCTTGTCCAACCACCTCAAGCGACTCATTCGAGAATTCAATCCAGAAGTCTTAGGCCTATTCCTTAGATTCTGCACTGGCTCAGATATGATGGTGAAGAATGCAATAACCATTTGTTTCATCAAATCAGACGCTTCATGCACTGTTCGTACTCCAACATCTCATACATGCGGAGCAGTGCTGAAACTGCCTGTTAGTTATGGTAGTGAACCATACGTGTCTCTAAAGTCTGAATTCTCTACTCTTTTGAGAAACCGTTTCTGGCAAATGGATATCATATAGAGTCATCTCACGAGTTCTTGCACATTCAATGTTTTCCATGGTAATTGCCTTTAAACACAGAGTGTATCTGGATACATGCAGTGACATTATTTGCTAAGGACATACCAATCGAGAAAGTATGCCCCTATTCAACGTAGTTATTTGTTTTCTACTTGACAAAAGTATGTTAATATAACATACAGAAGTGTACAATATAACCAAAATGTTTGACACATTATATGCAGTGTTTTGACATGCAGATGAGGGGTCAATCCTAAAGCACTCAGGCAGAGTATAACTCAACAAATATAAGAGGGTAGCTTTCTTAGGAAACTTTAAAAATCCCATTTGATTTTATTGGTACACATGCATATATGAACATTCTTACACACTTGGGCCCTTTTGAAACCTCTGCCTTGGGGGTGGGAAGGAGAGGAACATTGTCAAGGTCACAAATAACCTGTAACCCCAAACACCACCACCACCCCACCGCACATTGGGAGAATTTGTGTTGCTTATGATCAAAGGAAATTTGTTTAAAAAATCAGGCTTTATGGAAAATTTACCTCACTCTGCCAAACAGTTTTATCTTTACAAAATTCAAGTTTTAAATAAAGATAAAAACTACATTTTTATTGGAAATATGGGTATAGACAGGAAATTTGGAGTTTCAGTACAATATTTTGATACAGAAGAAAAAAATAATATCGAAGGCGAAACAAATACAATTAGCCTTAAACTGACAGGGGTGGGTTGGGGGGGGGGGGGAGTCATCTTCACTGGATGTGTCACTTACAGATTTGTAATGTGTTAGTGTTACTGCTGCTTTTATAATTTTATTTTGGCATTAGAAACAGTGGCATATCCAGATCTGTTTAAAACGGTTGGGGGATAACATGTAACCCAATTTGAGTGTTACAGCTGTGGTGATTCTTGGTTTTTATGAACATTTTTCAGACATTTGTAAGCTTTAGTGCTATATTTTGTGACAGAATAAGAAACGTATTAAACAAAGATGAAAAATTAAACCTCAAGCCAGCAAGGGGGGTGGTCTTTAGTTGATATTTTTTCTATTATGATACATGTATGATGTTTTCATGTTAATGCTGCTTTTAAAGTGTTTTACTGTTAAACCCCCCCCCCCACCCCCACCAACACACACACCCAAGTGTGTACATGCCTCCATTTGTTCATTCCCTTGTCATGAAAAACCTGAACCTATTGTGATTGCAATCATGGACCTTTTGTGAAGTCCTCTGTTTGAATGTCACCACAAGTACATTATATTTGGTAGAATTTGTTACATTTATGGTCAAAACAATTTGAAAAGAGAAATTAAGGCTTGTATGAAAATTCAAGGTTCTTTGTGAGATAAGTCAAGACTTTTTTAAAGAAAAATTAAGCCTAAATGTTTTTTATGGGGGGGTGGGGATCTCCTCCACTGGATGCGTCACTTTATCGTTTACAGTTTTCTGATGTTTAAATTAATTTTACTTCTGCTTTTAAAGTGTTTTTGGTATTAGAAACAGTGACGTAACCAGATTTCTTAAAGTCATTTGTATCATTTATGATCAAAAGACATATTTTGAAAAATATAAGGCTTTATGGAAAATTCACCTCACTTCGCAAAGCAAATTTTTTTCTTGTAAAAATGTAGGCTTTAAATATTGGAATTAACCATATTCTTGGGAAAATGTTTGGAAAACATTTTGAAGCTTTGTCAATTTTTTGGAACAGAAGACAAAAAATATAAATCGAAGTGGAAAAAGTAAAGCCAAAAGCTGGACGGGGAGGGGGGGGGGTTAGGTGCTTCCACTGGATACGTCACTGTAACTAAGTCAATACATCATTTGAGTCTCTTTCGGCTCATGTATTTTTCTTCAGAGTTGTCGTTGTCAATGTAATATCCAAATGAATGTTTACAAGTTACACCAACAAAACTGTTCAAGTAATTCACAATTTTAGAAAGAAGCAGTTGATTTACAAATTACAAAAATGCAACACTTAAAGTCATTCATTTTAATCATGTAATTTAATGTAGCCCTATGATTTGTTAAGAGTTGCTACATTCATAAATTTGAGTATTCTGAAAACATTCCACCTTTTCAAATATCTTCTGTCGCAAAATAAGTCAGTTGACTTCAATAAATAAAAAATATACTTTTGCTGATAACAATAGCAATGCAATGCAGAAACCTCACTTCTGAATAGATTTAAATTACCGTACTGAATATCATATCTGAACCAACGGGTTATGGGTGTTTAGATAAATCAACAAATAAAACTTGGTATTTTCCATCATTTGTGTTCGTAATCGTGCAAACATGGACCAACATGAAGCTCATTGTTACTCTTTCATCACCTGTGATTTTAACGACTGTTATGGAAAAAATGCATGGTATGAACCAACATTAACTTGAAAAATTGTTATACAGTTGCATTAATATGGAAGCGTAGAAAGGACATTGTACAAAACGTCAAAATTATGACTTAATTTCTCATAGTTGGGAGATATTATGTAAGTATACTATAAGTATGACTTAAGCTGTCATAATTTTATGAATTAATATGTCATAATTTTGACTTTAAAACTCCCCATTAGTCTCATAATATCTCATAATGTAACTTATTAATTAGTTAACTGATGACCATGCCTTGTTTCGATCTAATGCGCTTGTTTGCATTATGCATTTACAGTCGGACAGAAGAGCTGTACTGCCTTGCTACAGTCATTATTCCTCCACATGTTCAAACTAAGTCGAGTTAACTCATAATTATGACATATTAGGTAATCGTTTTGTCTTAGCGTAGGACTAAAGCTATCTCATAGTTTTGAGATAGTCATAATTAGGACTTATGTTCAGTCATAATTATTACTTTTTCTCCATGCCCCTTTAACGCCTCCGTACATTTACGTTTAATAAAGTTATGTGTTAAAGTTTAAGCAGAATTAACTGTGTCTCGCTTCTGTTTTTCTTTTTTGTGTGTTCTGCCAAACATCGTAAATTGATGCTGTACGGTAAATTAACGACTGATAGGATGCTGGAAATGTTAGGAGTTATTATAAGAAAAATGAGTAAAGTTTGCTTTAGAAATATAAATCAAACACTATGAATCACATTTTAAATTATGTTGGACTACTAGTTTTACAAACTTAATAGATGTGTTATCTTTGTCCTAGGCCCTGTCCACCTCATTAACTGCATGTCTAACCCATGTGCGCAACCTTAGATAAAGAGAAAGTGCCTGTCGATGATTTGTAGGCGGTCTTGCCCTGTTCTGTGCCATGTACTTAATGCATAAGTGAAATACATCCTCATCACATGGATAGTCTCTGAAGATACATTCATCCAAGCAGGGTTGAAGCTGTCTGATGTTCACATCAGCTAGCTGATCTGTGTGACCATGCAACTCGGGCATCGTGTATAAAGTCAGTGGCCGCCCGTTGGGAACATTCTGGTTTGTAGACTTCCTGATTCTGTGGCAGTTCCATTGCATGCGAACCACTTCATCTAGCCCATCCTGAAAAGTACATGAAAATTTACCATTATACGTAAATACATGATCACATAGATAATTATGTGTGTAATTGCCTCAAACGTGGTAACAAATTGTCCAACAAGTTTGAGTCAGTGACACAAGTTTATGATAATTTAAATACTTTACTCAGTCATTACTTATGTGAGTTGTAACAAGAAACTTGATCAATCAATTGTCAAGTGTAGACTAAAGCTGGCATCTGCTGTTTAAATCACAATCAAGTGACATATTCACTGAAAGCAGTGATTCAATGTAAAGTCATTTTCCCATAATGAATCGAGCAATTTAATTTAAGTTTGACTGGATAATTTTGACATAAAAATTTCCTCAGCTGTATTGGCCTAAATGCGAAAAATATAATTTCTACCTCGCATACCTGTATCAGTTTCATAAAGCAAAACTGCAAGATGTTGGTATCCAAAAAGTCTCCAGTGAAAGTTCCCTCATCTCTTAGCTGCCCAAAGAAATTCATCCAGTATTGGGAAAAGGATTTCCGAAGGATGCACCACCAACTTTCAATTCTTTGATTATGTGGACTTGTTCCGTAGATAAAAGACTGCCTATCGGAAAGAAATGTTTGAAATGCGGCCACCGATCCATTTTCAGTTCCACAGTCTCCTCTTACAAGTTTTGGATGCCCCATTCTGCTACGTACGACGTCAATGTAATATCCACCAATGATACGAGGATCGCTGTTGGTTTTATAGCCGTTCAACCATATAACAAATCTAGCAAACCGTCTATACACCCGCTGATACAAAAACCAAAGTGTTTCAGTTTGTCGTAGGAATCAAAGTGCCAGATAAAGTTGGGTCCCCTAGCAAAATAAGCACGCCTTCTTAGACGGTTATGACTACGCAGGAGAACACCTTCAGGGTCCAGAATTTGAATCAGGAGTCGAACTGTTTCGCGAGAGACAACAAATCCATGCTGAATACACGTCAGGTGCATCAGCCTATATCCGTAATGACATCCTCTCCTGATGTTTTCCGTGATGAACCTGGCAACATCTATAACATCAGATTTGTTTTCCTTCGAAAAGGCTCAGCCTCTTTAAACTTCGTTTAAGAGTTCGCATACTGACAATTATTCTATGATTCAGTGCCAGTGCATTAATGATTTCCTTATACTGAAGTCCTAGAGAGAAGTACAGCTGGATGTGTGCATCGTGTTCCATTCTTGATTCGTTCACACCCTAAAAAACAAAATAAGGATTTGTTATGGTTTCGAAAACAAATTTCTGGAAAATAAATTCAAGACACTCCAAAACATCAAATTTCACGGGATGATCGCTAATACTGTCTTACAAAACAGTATTACCGCACAGTTGATGAAACTTTCTAGGCCAAGTCCAGTTTCTGAGCATGCCAATAACATTAATGTACAGTGGGCTTTAAAATAATTTCAAAACAAAAACCATTTATTTAGTAAATATAACCAGAGGGACCCCTTGTTGTAATATTGCATTTAATACTAAAATATGACATTCGTCTTTTGTAAAATGAGACTTAAAGGATGTCTTTGATATCAACAACTTCAATAAACAATTGGAATTATGTATTTTATTATCCTAAAGTAGTAACAGGAAGGGAGTATTTACCAGGGTTGTATGTCACGCAATGCTTATTTATAGGCAACCACTCCAAGACAAATTCTCATTGTCACATTTCCAATTTTCAGACGATTTCTTTTAAGTATGATTTTCAAATGATTATAACTTTCAGGCGGATTCAAAAGACAAAATAAGTGCTAGAAATGTGCAATTTTAACGTAAAGATCGATTATCTCCACTAGTTTTATCAAATATATCATCTTATCATTATTTTCTAATGGTGGACCTTTGGCCTATTAAAAGAACTCTTATTGTGATGTACAGTTAGGCCTATACCACTATATTCCGAGAAATGTGGGCTAGAACATGCTTACCTTTTCATTTTGCGTCACTTGGTTGATTTAAATATATACACTCTACGTGTCGTCAGACTGCATTTCTTAACAAAATTCAGCAGGCAAAGGGCGAGCATCATCGAAAAGCTAAATTTAACGTTTCAAAAGGTTGAATAGAAGCTGTTCCACCTCTTGCAAGTACAATAATAGCCGGTTATTTAAGTGGCGGCCGCCGGTTACTAAGTGGCGGCCGCCAGTTACCAAGTGGCGGCCGCCGGTTACCTGGGCGGCCGCCAGTTCTAGTGGCGGCCGCCAGTTACGCGGCGGCCGCCAGGTTACTAAGTGGCGGCCGCCAGTTACTGGCGCGGCCGCCAGTTACTAAGTGGCGGCCGCCGGTTAAAGTGGCGGCCGCCAGTTACTAAGTGGCGGCCGCCAGTTGTGGCGGCCGCCAGTTGCTAGTGGCGGCCGCCAGTTAAGTGGCGGCCGCCAGTTAGTGGCGGCCGCCGGTTGCTGAAAGTGGCGGCCGCCGGTTACTGAAGTGGCGGCCGCCAGTTACAAGTGGCGGCCGCCGGTTAAGTGGCGGCCGCCGGTTACCAAGTGGCGGCCGCCAGTTACTGTAAGTGGCGGCCGCCGGTTACTAGTGGCGGCCGCCAGTTACTAAGTGGCGGCCGCCAGTTACTAAGTGGCGGCCGCCAGTTACTAAGTGGCGGCCGCCAGTTACTAAGTGGCGGCCGCCAGTTACTAAGTGGCGGCCGCCAGTTACTAAGTGGCGGCCGCCAGTTACTAAGTGGCGGCCGCCAGTTACTAAGTGGCGGCCGCCAGTTATTAAGTGGCGGCAACCAGGTGAAAGAGAAACACTCGCACTTGAATGAGAAACGCACCGCTGTGAATGAGAAACGCATTGCTGTGAAAGAGAAACACTCCCACTTGAAAGAGAAACGCACCCGTGGCACCAATGGGCTTCCGTAGAAAGGGATTGCGTAGTGTATTAGATCGTTAGAAAACGGATCGCGCGGTGTATTCTTCGCGTAATACAAAGTGCCTTCCGGAGTCTCCCCTTATGCCGCTTGTGGCACTGTGGTGTACTGTGGCTCGGAGGGTTTTAAGCAGTTAAGTAATTCAACTTATTTCCATTTTGACATAATTTTGTAATATGCCTCCTTTCATAAGAAATCGTGTAAAACATGATTTTTTCTGAAAAAAGGGAACACACGCTAAGCTAGGGTATGGTATTAATGATTAAAATGAATAAGGTAATGTACAATTGGTGATTACAAAATAACCAATTAGTATAAAAGCTGATGGTGGTATCAGTCTTCTCTATAAATATGTTGTGTCTAGGATGCTATCATTTTAGACTTTGATGTCAGAAAAGAGATTTCTAACTACATTACAATAAATACAACAATCAGAATGCATTAAGCTGAAACTTTCACAAAATGATTGATTGACTGACTAACTGACTTACTGACTGATTGATTGATTGATTGATTGATTGATTGATTGACTGGTTGGTTGATTGATTGTTTGACTGTTTGATTGACTGAATGATTGACTAAATTATTCACTGAATGATTGAGCATTCTTATAGAAAGGCCTATGTTTTCAACACCTCATTATGTGTGATTATACCATGGACCACAAAGTCCATGGTATAAATTATATACATTAGACATTTGACAGTACGCCGAGGTTTTATTCGCAAATTATGCCGGCTACAGATGGTTCTGGAAAAGTGATGGTTCTGGAAAAGTGTGCACATTCGCTTCAATATAACATGTTATTGACATTTAATCTAGGTATTAGATTTGGGTATTATCATCGTGATATTATAATATATAATTAAGTTAATTAGTAAGATGGCGGCTGTGCGTGGTATGATCCACACTGTGCCGATAATTAAACGAAACTATATTCAATGCAAACGTGTTTTAAGGCAAGATAATCCATATTTGGCAAAACTTTGTAATTGCAAATAGAGAAGTTGAAAGAATAGCAAAACTATCGTGCCATGTTGCAAGATATGCGTGGTCAACAGCGATGCAATTATCGACTACACCGATCGTTAATAATTATTGCAGTAATAACAGATTGAAGACAAATCTTTGCAGCAGAATTGAGTTAAAAAGACGCGGAATGAGATATGCTGCATCGCAGGTCAGAAGGAGGAACGTGGCCCAGTCATATCATGGGATCCGCTTTGGGTTGATTTAGTCCGAACGGATTGGATAATACGGGAGTGATATGGGTCTGATCAAGATATTTCAGTCCAGGACCTCACAGGGGATCCAGTCTGGGGTTGATATCCTTGCGGGCATAGAACAAGGACGGAATGCAGTTAGAGTACAAAATACATTAAAAGAATGTCAAATGTAATGTAGAAAGATCAATTTAAAATGACAAGGGAACATTCAGAAAATATATCAATGACGGTATATTAATATATATATATCAATGACGGTATAATAAAAATTAAAAAATAAATAAATGTTTTTCTTCTGGCGGGTGTGGACATTATTGTCCATTCATCGCAAAGAAATTGAAAGAGTGTCTCGAATTTATAAAAGACCAAGCTTCTCTGGGATAAAACAAATAGCAAAATGTGTCATATTGTTTTGCAACGGAAAAAATAATAAATAACATTTGTGTTCTAAACAAGTGAACAAACCATAAAAACAAAACTACAACAAAGATATATTGAGATTTATTACTGTAGCATTCCACAGAAATTGCACAGTGCATTGTGCCTGCAGAAAATACAGAGGGCGCTCTAACAAGTCATGTTGTAATACATAGGCCTAAGTGCAAGTTATTTATACATTATTAAACATTTACACATTTGTGTAATCCTTACACTTCATGAAGTTAAAATGTGTCAATGGATACTTTTATTAGTTTAAATGTCTTATAGGTGCCTATCAATACCAACCAATTGATAAGTGGTTGCAGTAAATCAAATCAAGTCAATGACAACTGCATGCACTGAACACATTATAGTGGATCACATCCAATGCATTAAGGTATATTTCCAAAGAGTACCTTTGAAAGCTAATAATATGCCAGACGTATGGGTCTTTCAGGTTTCATGATCCAAGTTTATTCTATTTCAACTCATATTTCGGTATTTGGAAAGTTTGTTTGAGTTAAAGACAACAACCAAAGTTTCACTGGACATCCCTTGTGGCGATAAAACACAAGACAAGTGGTAATTGGTAGATGTTTTTCTATGTTTGTTTACAGAGTCAAATGACGTAATCCAAATGTTGCCATTACAATATGGATAAATTAATGTGCTTTGTATTCGTCTGTGCACAATACATGTAATACATATATATGTGTGAAGTGACATTTGAGTTTGAGTGATATCTCACCTATGGAACAGAATATAACACATTATACCCTGACTCTTTTCAGTCATGAAACCTCTTGGCTTGCAATGTAAGATACACAGTGATGTGATTGTAAAATTCCCTGATTATACCATTAAGTCAGTGTTCATTGGCATATTATTTAATACAATAATATAAGTAAGGTCACTAACTACAATTTCTTGCAGTAAAGTTTCTTTATGTTTCGGAGTGTTTTACATTCTTAAAAAGGAGCTCTAAGGTCAATTTTAGTTTTGCGATGCACTCATTTTCCAATAGATAGAGTCCTTATGAAAGTGGACATAATATCACAAGTCTCTTACCTCACATTAAAACGGTGTAAAATGCCATTGTATTTGATACCCTTCCAGTGCGAAATTTGTTAACATCCAAAAATGTCATGTTTCAATTTTCGCAATGAAATAGTATCAGATAAAATGACATTTTACACCATTTTAACGTGAGGTTAGAGATGAAGATGAAGATGAAGATGAAGATGAAGATGAAGATGAAGATGAAGATGAAGATGAAGATGAAGATGAAGATGAAGATGAAGATGAAGATGAAGATGAAGATGAAGATGAAGATGAAGATGAAGATGAAGATGAAGATGAAGATGAAGATGAAGATGAAGATGAAGATGAAGATGAAGATGAAGATGAAGATGAAGATGAAGATGAAGATGAAGATGAAGATGAAGATGAAGATGAAGATGAAGATGATGATGCGCCGTCTATCTAGGCATGCCTATTCCGAGGCGCAACAATTAACACAGCAAAAATATGAACATTATAGAAAGTACACACATACACATATATAAGTTTAGGAGCAGCTGCATAAAATGCACGATCACCATATGAAGATGCAGTCCTAGGAACAGTCAGAAGAAATTTACCAGTAGATCGTAAAGTGCGTTTGGGAACGCACTGTGGAGAAAGAATTTCACTTATATACTTTGGTGCCATGTCATGAAGTGATTTCCAAGTGAGCAATATGAGTTTAAATTGAATCCTTTGACGAATCGGTAGCCAGTGGAGTTGTTTTAAAATTGGACAGATATGATCAAACTTGCGAGTCCTGGTTAACATGCGTGCTGCAGAGTTTTGGGCAAGTTGGAGCTTATTTAGCTGTTTATCAGTGACACCATGATTTTTTATTTAATTTTTTTAAAACCTGGTCAATCAATTTCACTTGCCCTAATTAAAATACAATTATTTAAATACCAGAAACCAAACCAAAACAAACGAGCAACATGGGTTGTTTTCTTCTGAATTCATATTACTATTTTATTTGTAAACCTCAAGTTCAATATTGTAATCAGAGGCTAGAGGCGACATTCATTCATTATTATAAAATTAACCGTTCGAAGACGGCATTGGGTCTCTTATGAGGAAAGTTCTACAGGAAAGTTGCATAGGTAATAAACTGTTCTGAAATTTTTCAAAAATGCAATTGAATCTCTCCAAAACGAGCCAAGTACTTGTTGGTGCTGTGTCTGCAATTCTCAGCCTACTTTTGATTGACCCACTCATAATATTTCCCCATTCAAATGGTGGCAATTTCATAATGGTACAGTCCTGGGGACATGAGCAGCACCGCGTCGTGTTTTTAGTTCTTCGCTGTAATGTAACTTCGTTGATTTTACCGTATAATGACATGAAATTTGGAAACAATTTGTCCCTTATAATATTTACAGCTTTTTGTTTATGTGTAAATATTATATTGATTAAATCTTGACGAATGTTTGTTGGCATAAGTGGCCATAATATCACATAATTTCAAGATAATTTCCCTACAATCTACAATCTACAATCTACAATCAAACATTACCTAAAGGACATGAAGCAACAGACTTGTATTCGAGTCCTCAAACCTCGAGTCTGAGTCCAAGTCCGAATCGCCAGTGTCGAGTCTGAGTCCAAGTCCCGAGTCATGTGGGTCGAGTCCGAGTCTGAGTCCGAGTCACGAGTCACCGTACACATATGCACCCGATACTCCAAATTTGTGTCAGTATATAACGTCTCAAAAGGATCATTTTCATCTTGCTATTAACAAGCACAGATTATAATCTGGTAGTCTGGATTACAATTGGTGTCGTTAAGTCAGTCAGTCGTTATAATCTGGGTGGCACATGCATAATCGCATAATAGCAATCGTTCGTCGTTAACATTTAATTTAAAGAACATAAAATAGTTATAGCCTAATTAGAACGTTGCTACGACTGTTGTACACGATGTATACAGAAACAATTTGATTATTCATGAAACGATCGACTACCGTGTGAATTAAGCATGCCATTACTGCATGCTACGCGATATGCATGTGCCACTCACTTAAAACGACATCAATTGTAATCCAGACTACCAGATTATAATCTGTGCTCTTACATAGCAAGATGTAACTGATCCTTTTGAGACGTTATCTACTGACACAAATTTGGAGTATAGGGTGCCATGTCAAGGTTCAAAGTTAAGTTAAAAATACTCAAGATATATGGGCTAGTATCTTATGTTCCAAAAAATTCACAACATTATACGAAAATGGTTTGAAATTTCTCAAATCTTTCGTAATAATGTTTTCGGTAAAACTTGTAGCTTTGCATGTTGAGGATGAAAAGTAAGACTAATTGCAGCCCAACGCATCACACCCATCGACACATGGCACCCCAGACGCATCAGAGAGGCCATCGAGATCGTTAAACACGACACCGTGCCACAGGACATCGGCTTCCACATCAGCGACATTTGGCGACCAATACTACAGACTGAAGGATCCTCTATATCCAAAGTCCACAAGCCATCCCAGACTGAGGGATCTCCTATATCCTAAGTCAACCACCCTCTTACACCTAGTGCTTGTCTACAACTGATTCACTTCAGTGAGCACACAGTCCTTCCCTCTAGGATCCACAGTTCCCGCCTGCACGCATCAATGCACTAATCCACCAGCATCCTGTCATCGCGTAATCCTCCAGCAGCCTACTTAAGCAGCAGCATTCCCCAGAGTCCGGCATTCTCCTGAGGTCGATCAGAGCACACTACTCAACTGAGATTCCACATGGTGTCACCGCAATTAGTCTTTCTTAATAATATTTTCGTTTTTTATACAAAATAATGTTTCGAACAAAAATTATATATTTATGTTTTGCGCAGGTAGAGGTTGTTGGGTGGCCTGGGGGAAGGTAACGTATAGGATTGGAATTTGGCATCATCCTTTGAAATTGACATATTTTTGGCATACATTATTTGTTCAACTGTGGATAATAATAATAAATAAAAAACCCTGTGCAAGTTAAGAACATTTTATAATTCTCATGACCCCACGCCGGTAAAATTCATAGAGCCTATTTGTCATGAATGGCTAATCAATCACTTATTCAATGTAAAAAGAAACAATAAGCATTCTCAGTGCATGCTGGGAATTGCATGACAACCACACATAATTATTATTTTTACAAATGTGGTGCACCATTATGCCTGTATTCAAATGGTCTGTATGCTGAGGGGTTTGTCAGCTGATTCACAGAGAATTGTTTTTAAACTTATGCTAATTGTTCACAAATCTTTTAATAACATTGCTCCAATTTATATTTCTGAACTGCTTAAAGTCTACACTCCATCACGCAATTTGCGCTCCAGCAACATGTCACTCCTAAAGGAAACAACTTCAAAACGGAACTGGGGTGATAGGTCGTTTTCTGTCGCAGCTCCGAGACTCTGGAATCATCTTCCAACTAAACTCAAGTCTTGTCATAGTATAACCAGATTTAAGTCGATGCTTAAAACTCATCTTATGTCACAACTCTTCAAAGATGATGTATATTTGTAATTGCATTGTAGGTACATGTATCTCGGTACATTATTTATTTTTCCCCCCTATGTTATCATTGTATATTGTTTGTATTCATGTTTTTTCTTTGTTTCCGCGCCTTAAGCGCCCAGCAGGGTGGATATGTGCGCGCTAAAAATCTTTATTATTATTATTATTATGCACGGGAAATGTCAATACGTGTTGTACCAGTAATATCCTTTACACTCTGATGGGGAAGATGGATGACGCATGGTTGTACCATCACTGCAAACCAACAGTCTGCAAGCTGTTTTCACCATCTGTGGACAAAAAAAATAAGTGAAGAAGAAATATTTTCAGTGAGTGACGAGTTTTGTGTATTATGAGGAGCTAATAATTTAAAAAGTTTTAGTTATCTTTATTTCATCTGCTCATTTTTCTCTTTTTTTCTAAGAGGGCTAGGGAGAGGGCATAGGCCATTATTGAATTCGCCAAGGTGTATATAAACCCCTCAAAAAAAGTTCTGCAATTCAAGTTTGAGGGATGATATCTTTCTTGTTACTGATGTATGAAAAAAGAAACTGGTCTCAATGAAAAGCTTGATTATTCCTCTTTACAATGATGTGTCATTTGTGATGCTTATGAAATCATGGAATGCGCAGTCCTTCTGAATATGCAGCAAGGTCAAAAATGAAATGTTGCAAAATTCGTTGTTTTCAATAGTTAATTCATCCAAACTTTAATGACAAAACAATAATGACACAGACAATTTTTTTTCTCTCACTCTCTCCTCTCCTTTTATTGAGAAATGGTTACATGTCAGTAAGTCAGTAGCGGGTAGATGACCCGAACACAGCAACCATGGCCTGACACCTCCTCCTTATGCTGTTCACCAGCCTCGTCACACGAAGCTGTGGGATGGCGTTCCACTCTTCAACAAGGATCAGCCCAATTGCTTGGGCCTTTAGGAGATTCGATAAGCGTGGCATCTTTAAACATCTTACAAACGACCACTCAGTAAACTGCAGCTCTACCTCACACAAACATTATTGAAGGCACCATTGACATTCATGCAAGACATGCACTGTCATCTGGGCACTATTCAAAACACATTGCATCTTCACAAGAAATGGAGACTTCGGTGTTGAAAACAATGCTTTTTGCAACATTTCACTTCAGACTTTGCCCTATATTCAGGAGTACTGCACATTCCATGATTACATAATCACGGCAGATGGCACATCATTGTAAAGAGGAATAATCAAGCTTTTCAATGACACCAGTTTCTTTTTTTATACATCAGTAACAAGAAAGATATCATCCCTCAAACTTGAATTGCCGAACTTTTTTGAGGGGTTTAGAAGGGGTTGTTCTTAAACCCCCTCGACCCCCACGACCACCGACCCCTCGACCCCACGACGTACGCTCATAAACGAAGCACACCGTGCACACGTACTCGCGGAATTCACTACCACAGTGCAGAACGAATGTACACTGAACAAAATTATAAACGCCCCATGTGGCACTTTGAAACTTTTATTAGCCTTAGGGGTTGCAAAATATATTAAATCATACAAAATTCATTTTGTTGTTCAATATGCTACAGATTACTGTCCGTTAGAACACGATAGTGGCGTCTGGCAATCATGGACATGCATGTGGACACGGTGGGGGTCAGGTTGAAACAAATCACCACTCAATATCTTGTGTGTCCACCATTTGCGTCCCGTAGAGCGACACATCTTCTTCGCATCGAGTTGAAAAGGTTGACGATTGTGGCCTGTGGAATGTTATTCCACTCCTCCTCGAGGGCTACACGGAGCTGAGGGATGTTATCCGGAACTGGAACACGATCGCGGACACGTCGGTCGAGAACATCCCATAGGTGCTCTATGGGTGACATGTCCAGCGAATATGCAGGCCAGTCAAGAACTGGAATGTGTTCTGCTTCCAGGAGCTGCATACAGATTCCGGCAACATGAGGTCGGGCATTGTCTTGCTGGAAGGTGACGTCATGTTGGCGGACGAACGGCACAACAATTGGTGTGAGAATCTCATCCCGATATCTTTGCCCATTCAAGTTTCCCTCAATGAAGTGCAAGAGAGTTTTTTGCCCACTCGTTATGCCTGCCCACACCATCACCTCCATAGGCGATTCTGCGAATAACATTTGCGTCAGCAAACCGTTCACCCGCACGTCGCCATACACGCTGTCTTCCATTTGCGCGATACAACTGGAACCGTGATTCGTCCGTGAACATCACTCTTCCCCAGCGTGCCAAGGGCCATCGAATGTGTGCATTTGCCCATGCAAGTCTGTTCCGACGCCGAACAGCGGTAAGATCCAGGCCACGATTAGGACGACGAGCGTGTAGGTTTGCTTCTCTCAGACGGTTCCGGACAGTTTGTGGTGTGATGCGTCTGTTGTGCTGGCCAACTGTTTCATCTGCTGTGCGTGTTGCTGGTCTGAGACGATCACGCAGGTGGAGGAGCCGGATGTGAAGATCTTGTGCTCGGGTGGTCACACGTGGACGACGGGGGGTGAGGTCGATTTGCTGTACTGCCAGTCTGTCTGAAACGAACTCTCAAACGACCGATCGTCCGATAGTGAACATTCAGCTGTGCAGCAACCGCTCTGGTGGACATCCCTGCATCCAGCATGCCAATGGCACGTTCCCGCATGATTTGCGACATCTGTGGCATGGCGACTTCTGATGAAATTTGACATTTTGAGGTGGCCTTTTATTGTCCCCAGTATAAGGAGTGTCTGAGTACTGGTCACGCTGTTTGAGCAGCGTCTGGACATGCCACACCTGTGTTGTGGGTGGAATCACTGCATCACTGAGCAATTGCTCACTGGCAGAGATGGACACAAATGTTGTTTACAAATCAAGACAAATAACCATTTTGTACAATTATAAGACAATATCAGCTCATTTAGGGTCGCCCATTTCATGTTACATAAACAATTTACATGGGGCGTTTATATTTTTGCTCAGTGTATGTATGCATTTCGCAATGCCCATGCGCAAGCATGTCGCATGGCTGGCCGGCCTGCGCCAGAATCAAATTGTATCCCAAATGGGAACCTGTTTACGGCCCGAGTTCGAAAATGGCTACCTCCTGTTGCGTCGTTTGCTGCATGACGACCTGTTGTCGCGAAATCAACTAATTTATAATGCTGCCACAAGCCAAATTATTCCATTCCGGAGTAGATAATTTCATATTCTATCCAAAAAATTGCATACTTATGTCGGATATTTGCTAGTTGGGTGAGGGCGCAGTTTTTGGCAACGTTCTTCCTACAACTCATTACGGTCGTAGAAGGATATCGCTTCCAAGACGGCCGCATGGCTTTCCGGCATCCTGATTGGTCAATAAGCATTACATCACAAACTGGCATGCGCGCACAGCCCCGAATGTACATTTTACAACTATTGTCTGTCAACATTTTAGCAAAACATAATTATTTCTCATTTAATAACCTATTTTATATTATTCTATTTCAGAATTAGACTTTTGGAGGAGAAAAGGATTTAGTTATTTTGCTGTCCATTCGATCCTCCGGAGCTCCGTTTGTTCACGTTCAGTAGTACGGGCGTGCAGCGGGCGTATTCGAACACATATTCCGATTTGGGACACGATATGATTCTGAGCGCGCGTACGTCGTGGGGGTCGAGGGGTCGTGGGTCGTGGGGGTTTAAGAACAACCGTTTAGAAGTGTTGCAGGTCTTGAGACCAATTGCAAGGTATTCGTTCATAAAAACATAGTTTCCATAACTTGCAGTTCATGGGTGAGCAACCTCTTTTTAGCTGAGCATAACAGTACAACTTGAGACGAGGTAATTGACATAACACTTTACACGTACTGCTCCATTCTTAAATGGATAAATGCACGGAATAATTGTACGCAAACAAAAATAGTGGGCTGTTTTTTGTCTGGGCCAGTTTGTGTCTTACAACTAAGAGTACAGGAGTTTGGACGGCGTGTCTTAGCATGGTCCTGTTATGCCTGTAGTTTACATAACTTTCTTGAAATCGTTGACAATTGAAAAATGAGTAATATTGCAACGAAATATCTATATAACTGATTTTGTTGAACTGACTGGGGATGTTTTGGTTAAAAAGAAGAACCCATTTCGGGAGCTCGACAATGGGCCGGATAATGTTGTGTTTACGTACGAATGGTATGTTGCTGTTAATAATTCTCACGGTCGTGAAATTTAGGAAATATCGACAAATAAATGTTTTTCTGTTCTGTGACAACAATAAATTTTGTTATGTTTGTTTTCGGTCAATCAGCTAACTCCAAAGCGCTATAACATGATCAAAAAGTTAAAAACCATTAAAAAATAAAATAAAGAACAAAAACTAACATAATAAATACATGTAGTAACACATTAATATATGACGTGACCAGCCAGTACCCTGAAACATACAAAATACCAACAAATACAATCAAGACTATACCAGTCTAATACTTTTAAATTGTGTGTGTGACTTTACGTTGCGCGCGCTGATTGGGTATGCGCGTAGCTGTGCGATGGCATGCATGTGGGCCGCGCCGGGCGTAGACTTGGTTCCAAGTCTGTGATCGTGGTTTTTTGTCTGCCTGAAGCCAATACGGCTCTGCAGTATCGCATTAAATAACGCCCTCTTGTGTATTAACCTCCGACATTAACCTTCGATCACAGACTTGGGAATGTTGTTCATCGGTTTGTACACACCCTATTGCGAATTAGTCCAAAAGTGGACGGAACAATCTGATTGGTCGGAAACTGTAAAAGCCTTCCATAACATGAATATTCAAACTAAACCTTCTATATGCAGTTGGAGATGTACTCAACGATCCATTTAAACTGTAGGTAAGACGTTTTTTTTGTAGAGAAGGAATTATGTATTTTTTTTTTTTTTTTTTTTACAACTCTAAGATCTCATTAAATTTTCCTATACATTTCAAATACTATTTACGTACCAAGCACTGTACACAAATTTAATATCGAATGAATATTACATAAAGAATACAGAAATAATTTTAAGCAAGTGTAACCTGTTACTTAGACGCGGCCTACTAGATTTTTGTGGCCTCCTGATTGGCCATCTCTCTAGCATCGGTATTATTATGTAAATTTTAGCTATGAATACATGAATATCCCACAAACACAACAGGGTCAAGTCTGAGATCGCCAGTTAGGGCTGTGATAGCCAGTCAGTCGGGGTAAACGGCGTTTTGCAAGTCTACGCCGGGCGTGGTTGCCTGCGGTATGCCATAGCGCCAGTGGTGATGACTAGCTGCAGCTGCCAGCGTAGAAAGTTTATTGCCTTAGCTCTGCGTGTATGTCGCTGACTAGACTAGCGGTGCATTAGCTGCACAGTGAATACAAAGTTGTATGTGTTGTACGTTGTAGATGCTAGCGTGCATAGCTGATGCGTAGCTGGTACAAAGCTTTGGAAGCCGTACATGTACATAGCTAACGCTAGCGTGCATTGCTGATGCGTGGTGAGTACAAAGCTATACAAACTGTACACGGCTAATACTCTCGTGTAATGCCGATGCTGGTGTGCTGATGACGCTGTCGTGTAACGCTGATGCGAGCTGCGTGCTTTTCATTGCATCCTTACCTGGCAATTTATACATAGAAATTGAAAAGGAAGAGGACCCAGGTGTAAATAAAAAAACAATCCCAACCCAATCACAGTAATGTTGCTGATTACAATTTGAATAAATCATATTGTTGTACCGACAATTTTGTTTTCAGGTGCCTTGTTTCTCCGAGTAACTGTGTGTTGGCATAGACTTAACAATCAGTCACAACTGGTGGTAGATTTCCATCAAAACGGACTCATACCCCTGGCCCAGAGATCGCTCCGAGTGGTCTCTCGTCTGTGGAAGAATCTTAGTTTGGGGGAATTGTTGTCACCACAAATGGTGTCTGACTTGACTCTATCAAACTTAGGTTGAGCCTGGGAAACCCGCCACACTACTGAGATGCTAAGTGTCACATCCCCGGGTATTTTCCCCACCCAATTGGATGTAACCTTTGGTAGTCTTATCTATACAGACACCTGAATAAAAGCAGTTGACAACTCTTTATATAATTTATGCGATATATACAATTTATTTACAATTTACTCAAACAAGAACATGTCGAATGGTCTGATAAACCATTAAGCGTGTGTATTACTACCAAAACCAAGTTTATACATATATATATTTAATAATCCTTAATTTAGTTTAAACATCAGTGGTTTCTCATCCCGTTACGCGGTCGTGGGGTGGTGGCTGACCAAGAAACTCGGTCTAGATAATGGGGCGGTGGTCCCTTCCAGTCCCTGCCAGGCCCTCTGTCCTCCCTCCATGAATGGATTAACTCTCACCCAGTCTCGTTATTGGTATCGCCCCTCTTACCCTAGTTATTTTGGTGGTGGTTTTCCCTCAAGGAAGGAACCCTGAAAATAACCAATAATACTGTTCGATACAATGTCTACACACTTTAGAACAATGAGAAAACAATATTCACAGGAAAACCCGCTTGAAACTGTGTATATGCCTGGGTGAAAACCGTTTCAAAACGTTAACCATTTACGGCTGTTATATGTACAAATCTTATTCCGCACTTCTCCCAAAATGGAAGAAATATGAATATAGGCAGATATTTACCGGATTATCTTCAAAGGAAATTCCTCTAATAAACAATGTTGATTTCGATGCATACTTCTGCATTATTCATCCGAAATCGTAATAATTATTAAGTAAATAATCCAATTTTACAAAATATCAAATCCGTTAAACTTACAGGTCGTTGTGACGATCCTGGTTCTACTCATCGGTGTGCTCACACAACCAGATTGGTTTACGGTGATTTTGTTGTCACAGACTAGTAAGCACTCAATTGCTCTAGAAAATTCTCGTCAGAATTTAATCAAACTCGCCTAGTTCTCAGTAACTGGCTTCACTTAGTCATCGAGGCTGACAGAAAAAGCGTCCTCTCCTCGGAATTCCTCAAATCGAATGTGACAGAAAATACACCGACAATCAAATACCTACAACCCCACCCTGAACATAATATAATCACCCGGTTTTAAAACGACCAATCACAACCCTTGAAACACCTCACCCTACAATAATCCGCTTTGCCTTTATACAATAAAAGAACTAGTTCAAGCGTTTTGCCCCTTGTGGCCAGTGACCTTTAAATTATGTTTCTCTAAGTAATTTCTTTAAAAATATATTTCACTCCGTGACACTAAGCAACAGCAAACCCACTAGTTTCCTTCCAATTACAGCGCGGCTCTGAGCAAGCGCACACAAAACAAAAACCGTACCGCCAAAAAATAAATTCAATAAACAACAACACATTACATAGAAATAAATCGTCAGGCAATACACACAATCACACATTATAATTTAAACAGAGGTTTTCAGTGCCCTCTGAAAGTCTTAACAGGGCTCTATCCATGGAGGTAGAATCTATCTAGCTGGATAACTATACACAGAAAGCACGTGGTATCTGGAGAAGACCCATGGTCCTAGATCTGAAGGAGCGGGATGGAACATATGGAGTTAGGAGATCATTTGATGTAACCAGGAGCCATGTTATTGAGTGATTTGTAAACGGTTAAGAGTACCTTGAAAATGATAAGTTTCCTGACTGGGAACCAATGTAGATCCATCAGAATGGGTTGAATATATTCATGTTTACTTGCTCGGACAACACGTCTTGCAGCTGTATTTTAGACGACTTCGTGATTTCATAGCCCGTGTAACAGTCTAGTCTAGAAGAAACAAAAATCTCTCCGTCGTATCACAATTCCAAAAATTGCATAACTTGTAGTCTTTTTATTTGACTTGAAATGAGTGAACAATAAACATGATAATCCAGGATATATGCTATTTTCTCTTTTACGACATGATAACATAAGAGCTAACGTTTTGCGCAAATATATTTATAGTATTAATATTAGATGGCTGCAGAACAACAATATCAGTCATATTGCACCAGGAACATTTGATGGTCTACAAAAGCTTTCTGGATTTACGTTTGACAGCGAAATAAACTAGATAAAGTATGAACTTCATGTTTACTGAAGGAAATTGTTGTAGGACTATACATTGTTGTATACATTTTCACAATTTGTTACGATATGACACAACACAATCAGAAACATGGTTACAGATCAGTAGCTGAATGTATATCTGGATTTAACAACATATCATGCTTATAAAATGCATTGTATATACATTTAATACAATAATAAGAACATGTGGAACATTTATTTTCTAATAAATTAAGTATTGTCCCACACTGTAACACTTAAAGTCATTACAGTATGTCACACTTGTCAATGGAAGACAGTACATTTTGTTTCGATGTCGTTGCAGTCAAAGTATTAATTAACTACAGGCAGAATACTTTCTCATAGTATTTGACCGATCAGTATATTTCACCAAGTACCGGTATGCCTTTAGGACAAATCTAAGAACATTTGTGAAAATAACAAAATAAACGGGCTTTAATTAAATTGTCTAATCGTACTTTTTCCCCCCTTATTAGATCTCTGCAGAACAACAAAATTAGTGAACTTGCGAACGGAGCATTTGATGGTCTACTACGGCTCCAAGAATTGTAAGTTGTAATGTCATGAATTTCAGTCACACATAGCATCAAGCCACCGATTTATCTTTACTTAAGTTACGTCTGACGACAATTTTTATTTGTTACTTTATTTGCCACCGAACATTCAATTGTTTTGTATATTTTGTTTATAATAATTATTATTTTTTGAGATGCAAAAACAATATGTGAAAATTGTAGCTCATAATGCTGCGTCTCTAAAAGGACATAAGATAAAAAAATGCATAAAACCAGCAAAAATACTCGTTTATCTTCGAAACAAAAGTAATAAGATTCTGTTTGCAATCCAAATAATTCCATGCATTTTCACTAATTTCTTGTTAACGACACGGTGTAATTTTCACAGTTTTTATTTCTTTATGCAAAAAATCTTGAATCAAAATAATTATCTTTGCCTTTGTGCGGTATGCATATGAGGAATACATTGCTTCATCAAAAGTGATTTGCTTGCACCCCAACACCCGCCCCCTTCGGTGACTCTGAACAATTGTATTTTCGTTTTCAAATAATTTGAAATTCGTCCCACCATGTAATACTTGGATGGCTATATGGCAATTAGTTGTGTTGTTTTTAATTATGATTGTAGTATATCTCCTCTCAAAAGGTATACATTGATGAATGATTCCAATGTATGATGGTTAGTGTGACATTTTAAACTCTATTTAGTTTGTCAACATATCAGTTATTTGAACCCAAATACAAAATCTCTAATTCTTATAATTTCATTTAAACAAGAACCAAAATTAAAATGAGTACGAATTATTTTATTGCCCATCAACAATAATCTGAAATATTGCTTAATGTATATCTCAATTTGATTTTTCCCCAAATAATTTACAATACGTCCCATAGGTCTATCACACTTGTTATTAGAGGGTAGTATGCCACTGAACCTTGTTTATAGATGCACTCAAAGAGAAATGAATGTATTTGTTCTATGATGCACTTAATTGTTTACTAATTATATAAGCTTTAATGCACAATGCAAATTATTTCTAAAATGATTACACCTCACTCATGATCATTAATAGAGTGTTGGTGTCAGTATATTTAATAATACAACTCATATACAGACTTGATCTCAAGCTTACGTTACGTGCGTACGAAATGACAATGTTCATGTGAATATTGGAAGGATGAGTTTCTTTGAACCAAGTTTGATTGAAATTATATATATGTGACCCTAGTCTGATATGGGTCGTAATATTTAGGAGAGGACAGCGGCTCTCTACTTTCTGGATAAAAATATGGTTTATTCTGCAAAATGCAGAACATAAGAAGGCAAAGAAGAGAACGGTAGGATAATATAGTCTTTGTCTTCGGTCAACATTATATCATCCGTTATTTACACAATTACAATATTTATCAAATGTATAAATACAAACAGTAAGATAAAGTGAACGAATGAATGTTCATCTTATCAGTCAAGTTATCAGTCAAGTTACTGTGTTTGATTATTAAATGGAATTATAACAGTAGTAATTCAGGTGATAATTCAGTAATAACTTTGGTTTTATAACTTTGGCGTTATAAAAGGACGAGCTAGTCCTAGTGAAAATGGTGACCATATATATAATACTAACCACAAATAATCTAAAAGGCTCATAAACAGCGAGGACAGGGGGTATATGAAAGATGGTGCGATCTACGGCTAAAACGGTGACGAAATGTATATTAAATGCAACGTGAAACTCCAAACAATTAAAGCCCCGGCCTTAGTCTATAGTTTAAACACGTTGACAACATTCTTGATCAACTTAAAACTTTAGGATTATTTACATAGATTTATTGACCTCGAGGAACAATATTAAACATAAATACAACAAGAATCAACGAATACACAACATATGGTTTAAAATGAACAAAATTGTATTACTTTCTATGGACTGCAGATTTGTACCAAATGTAGAACATTAAGAATAATAGAGAACAATAAAATGCTCTATCGTCTTTGGCCAACTATTTTGAATGACCCGATTTAAGCCCGCCACCTACGACGTGTGTGATTGACCGCCCGCGATTTTTTTCTGCAGTACACTTAGTTTACTGTATGCATTTGTATACTAAAAATGAATTTTTGAACTCGTAATATATCAATACTCAATCTTTAAATGCTTTTTCTGAAAAGAGTAATTTTACTGCGACTTTCTTCAAACTACGATTGAAAATTACCCGTGGTGAATCAATCTTCTCTTTCAAATAACCAGTTTTCTTGAAGGTTATTTTCCCAGTGAATATCAAGTGAAAGAACATCATGATTATCATTTATACTTTAATCCAAGGATAATATATAAAATGGGTTTCAACTAGGCTGCCGCGATTGAGGATCAAATCCTCAAATCTTCCATTGAGGACCATAATTATTATAATGGGCGCTGACGTCCAGTCATGTAGCAACTTCGTCGATTTGTGTTTGAAAGTTGGAAAGTCGCTCCTTCATCCGTCACAGACCAAGCAGCCTCCTAGCCCCGTATGTACTAGCCCAGTTAGTTTAGCTCTGGCCAACGTGCTTACCTTCACAACTGATGATCTACCTGCTTCTCAATCCAACATTAGACCTGTGTATGATGAGCAAAAAGACATCAGAGTCAACAACATACTTAGTGCATTTGACAAATGTGAATCAACCAACAGCCTCTAAAATGCCTGGAAGATTATTAAACAGATCTCTGGTAAGCGTTTAAACACTGTATTTATACAAGGTGAAGATCAGCTGGCCTCTTGGAAATCAAATTTTGAAAGTTCAGATAATACCACAAACGTTCCTGTTATAATTGACCCTACCTTCGAAATCAACCCTAACATCTCCACTGGCAAATTCTCGCAAGCTGTGGTTAACACGGCTATCAAGCAAATGAAACTTGGCAAGAATCTTGGTATGGACAGCATCCCTATCGACATTTATGCGTTTTTGTAACGCAACCCTGGAAGGAAATCGCCCACTGGAATGAGACATCTCCAGTATTGTTCCTGTGCCGAAAAAGGGCGACCTGACCATCTAGTGACGCAGAGACAAGAAAAAATGTTTTGAATTCATGGAAATAAAGTTTGAAGTAAAATAAAAGGTAAACACTAATTGTGATGTAGTGTTGTTTGTTTATTTTGGCATAGTTCTATTTCATAGTTCATTTGTAAATTCTCTGTTTAACGGAAGAAATAACAATCGACTGAAACGTTCTCTACATAGGCTGCTTTCCTTGTAAAAAGTTATAAAATTTCTGAAGTTCCTTTTTGGGGTGCATTTTACAAATACCTGGCCACCACTGGTCCAGGAAGCTCTTACCTGCGAACTATTAACATTTGAACGCCTAACTCAGCTCAAAGTCAAGTCGTCAGTAAAGATGGCGTCATGTCAGCCCAGGCCAATGAGTGTCTGCACGCTTGTTCAGTCATCACCTTGTGCATAGTTTAATGCCGTGGGTGATTTTTTTTTTTATCTCAGTAGTATTTTTCATACACAGTAGTATATTTCAAAAATTATGTCAAAAGCGGGCCAGGGGCCGCTCTCTTCCAGCCCCCCCCCCCCACCCCCACCCGCAGCTACATGTACGTTACTGGTCGAAGCAATCTTAACGGGCAGTTTTACTAGTAGAAATGGTCCGATGAATTTGGCTATAACCTTTCGAATATAAATTATATCGGTAAGTAATATAATTATATATTTTTTTTTCTCCTTGCTTTTTATTTATTTTCTCCCAAAAGCACAACTTTCTGATTTTTTGCCCCTGGAATGATACCAAGTTGCCGGGAATGTTAAAAATTATTTTAAAAAATAAAAAATATATATATTTTTTTCAAAACAATTAAAATGGCTGTGCCTTTCAATTTCAAGATGGCCTTTTCCCTAACTATTGTAAAACATAAATAATATAATTTCCAAGCTTTAAGACCCTAATTTTATCATAAAATGTAATACAGCAATGTTTTAGGAGGTGAGAAAGTCCAATAATTGGGAAAATATGTCGTAAATGGCGGCCATTTTGAAATCCAAAATGGCGGACGAAGATGCCAATTAAACAAATTATACTGTTTTTTCACACGCCAGGTAAGTCTCCAAGGACTCTACTGCTTCTTTCTGAGACCTGGCGCGTCAATCTGTGGAATAATGGAGTGTCGTGGCCGAGCGGTCTAGCGCACCGAACTCAAGTTCTGGTGTTGCCAGCAGCAGGGTGTGGGTTCGAGCCCCGGTCGTGACACTTGTATCCTTGAGCAAGGTACTTAACCATAATTGCTTCGTCCTTCGGATGGGACGTAAAGCCGTAGGTCCCGTGTGTTGTATAATGCACGAAAAGTGGATTGTCGTGGCCGAGTGGTCTAGCGCACTGAACTCAAGTTCTGGTGTTGCCAGCAGCAGAGTGTGGGTTCGAGCCCCGGCCGTGACACCTGTGTCCTTGAGCAAGACACTTAACCATAATTGCTTCTCTCCACCCAGGGGTTAAATGGGTACCTGTGAAGGCAGAGATGGTTTGCTCTCTATGCGCTAGAAATGGCAGCAATTGAGCTGTATACTCCCCAGGGAGCTGAGATGGTTTCAGGAATGATTTATGAGCCTTATGAGCCTTATGAGCAGGGATAATAATATAATGCGCCTTGAGCGCCACTTAGTTGGTGGATACGTGCGCTATATAAATCTATACATTATTATTATTATTATTATAATACATCATGAATGACATGAATGGGTTGTTCCAAACAATACATCAGGTGCTTGATTAAAAGAGTAGCGTTTGATATTAAAAGATCGAAGGTGATGTGATGACTGAGTGTGTGTTAGAGTGGGAGATTGAAATCCGTTTGTTGAGAGTGAAGACGTGAGAGTTGAGAGGGTACTTGATGACCAGGATGAACGACTAGCAACCTTAAATTCAGGAGGTACTTGATGACCATGATCAACGACTCGGGAGATTGAGTTGATAATCAAGATTCGGTAAATCTGTACCGACTTGTCCCGATCTCAGCCCTTTGGCAAAATTCAGTGCCAAAGTTGCAGCCACCGACAACAAAATCTGACCAGATCGCAGCAACCCTCAACCAGGCAAGACACCCAACTGGAACAAATCCTATGGCCATTTGTAGCGGTCCTGAGATACGAGTAAACCTTTACACTGCTGTGAAAGACGACAAAGTTACCGAGGCATCCAGTCTTCATGATCAGATGTAACTATAGACGCTCGTCGTAACTATAAACGCCTGCAGTATAGTAACAAGAAATAATGTAAAGTAGCCTGTATTATGTAATACCGAAAAGCTTAACGCATTCCTGCGATACCATCACAACAGAGTGAGGTCTGGAAACTATAAAAGAATAGCCTAGTACATTTATCACAGTAACCAAGGAAAATATAATAGATCCAATAAGAATATACTCGAAATGGGACCTTGTAAGAAACTTATTTAAGAACGTAATTTCATCTTAAAAATCAAAACAATAAATAATACCCCATATAGATTAAGCTTATTAATTGATTGATTTATTTGCGCACTTTCTGTGACAAATAGAGTGAGTATTGTTTGTGTAGTATTCCCTTCTTATTCAAAATTGTAAATTGTGTAAATATTATAACATAGTGTTCATGGAAGTATGAGAATTGTGTCCATGTTTCTCTTCATTTGTGTTTGCGTTCGGAAGTGATTCTATTGGACCGGGCTCACCACCATTAGAAAAGAAATTCATAAAATTCAGAGTTCGGTGATGACAAGCTTTTATCTTGTGTTGGAGGATCTTGCTGTACTGCACTCTTCACTTTCTTCAATCTCCTGATGAGCAAACTTGTCGACATGTTGAGAATAAACCAACCGGCTCTTTCTTCCAAGAAGAGATTATTACATGGTGTACCCGAAAAAACTCAATAACATACAAACATCATGTTCACCAAACGAAATTGTTGTATACATTTTGTACAATTTGTTTCAATATACGACACAATACAATCAGATACATGTTTATAGATCAGTTGTTGAATGTACATCTGGATTTAACCACACGTCATACTTATATAATAGATTGTATGATAAGAACATGTGGGAACATGTATTTTCTAATAATTAAAATATTGTCCCACAGTGTATCACTCAATAGAGGGAACATTGCCACTCAACATTTTTATATCGATGCACTCAAGAGTTGTTTACCGATTTATTTATTTGTTTCTCTAAAATAATTTTCTTTGCAATGGCAATGTTTTTACAAAATTTATTTTACATCTGACGGTGAAACAAATTGTAAAGAAGTACGGAATTCATGTTTACCGATTGGCATTTTTGTTTGTATTTTCACATTTTTTCTCATTAACACCACAACGTAATGAGCTAAACATTGCGTTATTTATAATATCTTGTCTTTAGTTTAGCAATTGATGTATATTTTGTTTAAATAAATTTTATTCGGCACAATATGTCACACATGTCCATGGAGGGCATTGTATTTTATTTTGATGCAGTCAAGTATTAATGAACTGCAGGTAGAATAATTTTGACCGATCACTAATATTTCACCAAGTACCAGTATGCCTTTCAGAAAATCTAAGGAAATTGGTGAAAGTAACAAAGTCAACAGGTTTTAATTAAATGTCTAACACTACTTTGTTTTCCCTTCATAGACATCTGCAGAACAACACAATCAGTGAACTTGCAGCAGGAACATTTGATGGTCTACGAATCCTCCAAGTTTTGTAAGTTTTATTTCAATCACATAGCATCAAGTGAGCAATTTCTCTTTACTTAAGTTATGTTTGACGGCAAAAAAGTAAAAAATAAATAAAATAAAAAGCTGAAAAGCTAAAAATAAGATAAAAAAGAACATTTATGTTTGCCGATCGAAATATATGTACGCACTCGTCTGTGTATACGGGAAATACACCACTGAAAATGTTTAATATTGAGGCAGTCAATTATTTCATTTATTTATTTATTCTATTTTTGTTTCTAAATGCAGAAAACAATCTGAGAAAATTGTAACTCATTACGCTGTGTCATTAAAATGACAACAGAAAATGCATAAAACAAGCCACAATTTCATTTAGACTGTGATTTACGTTTGTCGTTGAAACAAAAATACGAAGATCGTTTTTGCCTACTCTATCGAAATAGTTGTATGCATTTATCATAAATTTCATTTTAACGGCACATCGTTATGAGCTACAATTTTATTTATTTAATTTAATTAATTTGTTTTTCTTTCAAAAAGACAATTATATCATTAGAAGTCTCTTCATACAAAAGGGATGTATTCGCACCCGAACACCCCCGCCCATTCAGTGACACAGACAAATAAATATTTTCGTTTCAAAATAATTTGAAATTCGTCCTATCATGTAATATACTGATACTTGGTAGTTTGCATTGGAAGGATTTTTATTTTTAATTTTGAGTATAGTATATCAAAGTTATTTTTAACTTTAATTTCACTCAAAAGGTCTACATTGATGGATATTACCAATGTATAATGGTTTAGTGCGATATTTTAAACAGCTATTTCCCAATATATCAGTTATTTGAAGAACATTTGATGGTCTAGAGAAACTCATTAATTTCATTCAGCAGCCAGCAACAAATTCTTCTAATTGAATTAACGTCTGATGGCGACACATTACGACTCTTATTCAACTGTAATACCGCGACACTTGACAATAGGGGGCAGTATGCTACCGAAACTTGTTGTATATCGATGCACTAAAAATAAAAGTACCGTGTTCTTTCTCTATGATGCACTCAAGTGCTTACCATTATATATATGCTTTAAACCCCAGTCACACAGTCACGATTTTTGCCCCGAATTCCCACGAGTTGGATAATCGGGGATATCCGGGGTATATCTGTGGTGAGACCCTACTGGCAACGTGGTCATTTTTGAGTAATCTTGAGTGTTCTTGGAACATCTTGATAGCCTCCCGATAGTTATGGACATGTTTAAAACCATCGTGAGTCACCCATGATTTTTTGAATTCTTGGGACATTCTTACACCAGTCGTGAGGCGATCGTGAATAGCCGTACGGGCACCGTAGACAAGGTTGGGATACTCGGGGATATTCTTGGAGTAATCGTGCCACCTGGCAGAAGTTCAACTTGTAGTTGTTGAAAAGTTGATGTACACCCGTCGAGGTGCAGAAGCGGAATGTAATCTTGGCTGACCGGTAGGCCTTCTTATTGAAGTCTTGCGGACGTCGGGTAAACCGTAACGCTGTCGTGAGAAGTCGTGCTGTAGTCATGGTAATTCGTGACGCATTCGGGATAAACCGTTACGCTGTCGAGAAAAGTCGTACTACACTCGTGTTAATTCGTTGGGCATTCGGGATAAATCGGCTTGGATAACGTAGTGTATTCTTAGCATTGACTTACAACAGTCATGAGTACTCGTGAGGGGATCGCAAGTGAAGCCGATTCATGCTGATTTTTGCTAATATTCGGGAGCAACCGTGGCGCTATAGGATCTGCGCTATTCGTGGGAATTCGGGGCAAAAATCGTGAATGTGTGACTGGGGCTTTAATATGACATGTTTAACATAACATTGTCTTCCAATCTTACATGGATGGACCACAACACTATCAGTAACATTTGATGGTCTACAACAGCTTACCAACTACATTTAGTTTTAAATGAATTTCACCAAATATGGATTCAGAGTTAACATGCTCAGACAGAAAAACATAAATGCCATAATGTTTCATTCTCACTCACTACAGTATATAGTTGCATCCGTCATTACTACTCAGTGGTCCGCAACCAGTGACATTGGCTAAACAATCTTAACAGTTATCGAACTATTGACTATATTCCTAAGTTACAAATGAACTTCGATATTGTGGTTTTCACCTTAATTAAATATTCAGTCTTCAACAGTCATTATTGCTATTTTCCTCACTTTAAAATAAGGTCATTTATTGTGAGTCAAAGCATAGAGCAAGAACATAGATCAACTGAATACTACAGAGGGCGCTTCAATATGCCAGTGTAAAATGACACGATTAACCCAATACTGTATACCAAAATAATTCCAATGTGTTAAAATACATCTGATTGGTCTATCAAGTAATTATTTCAAGGATAAGTATTGTCTAACTTTCTAGTGTAGTCGACCGTTAACCGTAGTGAGATAATATCGAAATTGCAACCGTCAACATGGAAGACTCAGTCGCGTAGCGGTTAAGAAATGCGATGTTTTTTTAAACACCTTGTCACACTGCTACAGTCCTTGAGGTTCATATTTTTACCGGCTTCATTTACTGCATATGTTAGCCGATCGAATAATGCGTGATCTTTCATAAAGTGCTGTATCGTCCGCATATCTGAAGCTTGAGATGTATATTACATGCTATACTGGTCCACACCAGCATCCCTCATTGCTTGTTCTGTGTAAGCAACAAATAAGTGTGGTGATGTGATACAGTCTTGCATTATCCCGTTTTCTGTGCTGAATTCCTCAGTATTTTCACTATTCCATCGGGTTGTGGTTCTCTAGTTTACATACTGTAAGCATACTGTAAGGACTGTAGCAGTGTGACAAGGTGTTTTGGAAAACCAATTTCTGTCATTGCAGTAAAAAGCTTGGTGTGGATAACCGAGTCAAAACCTTTTGAATCGCCAATGAACAAGATGAACGCTTCATCATTATCTATCTAGGCATACTATCTTATCTGTAGTACCCACTGCCTTTCTTGTAAGCAGACTGTTTTTCTGGATTTCTTGTAAGTTTTGCTTCTAAGTGGTGTTTATTAATGGTCATCAAAAGAACCTTGCTGGTATTGCTGATGAGCAGACTTGTATGACTTGTGACTTGGACTGGAGTCCGACTCGAGTCACTAATAATTAGTGGTGACTCGGACTCGGACTCGGACTCCAGTCACCATGGACAATGACTCGGACTCGGACTCGACCCTTCGGACTCAACCCTTCGGACTCGTGACTCAGACTTGATGCTTGTGTCTCGGACACAATGCCCAATGTTCAGAACTTTAAAGGTTAACAAAATAACGAATTTTCTTGCAACATATTTTTTATTCTGTTAAGTGCATGACTTTCTAATTGAGTGCCATCTATTGGCAAAGTAACAGCTGAACTCGCTGATTCTGTTTAGAAATTAAGGCATTGCCTATATTATGTTTCGTGTGATTGTTTTGTCCACGACAACAAAAAGAGTCCCATCTCTTTAAATACATGTATGAGGAATATTGTTTCCGTGTCTCGCTTCTCTACGAAGCGACAATATAAAATGATGTCAGTGGCCTGGGTCAAAATGTCCGTCTCCTGGAGACATTCCCCAATAAATGGCAAGCTAGCAAAGACATCTTTGGATGAAATGGGTGTACTGCAACTCTAGAGGCGCCACGGAGGATGGGATTAGCACAGGTTCTTTCGTCGGTGTGCATTAATCGTGGGTACCAACATTGGGTAGGTCAATTGGGGACTATCAGAAGCCCTTCTGCCTGGTCGTTCATGATCTAGTGGAGGACTCATCCGATTAAGCTGAAAGGTGCAAAAACCTAAAACTTATAAATCTCCCAAGAAAGCATCAATGCAACTATGGCAATTGCTTCTGGGTCAGGTCTCCATGATAAACAGCTTCATCTGGTAATTTAATCTTGGTGCATATAAATCAATATCGGGTTCAATAAACTTAACGCTTCGTTGCATAAAAATATATGACTTGAGCATCCATTCTCCATCGATGTTTATATTTGTTGACTTAATATCTGCCGCTATAACGTTATATTTCCCATGAATATATGCTGCACTGAGCCACATTTGATTCTTTTTAGCCCACATCCATATATACAGCGTTAGTTGATCACAGCTAACTGAGTGTATTCTATTCATATTATTGATGTATGCAACAGCTGTAGTGTTGTCAAGATACAAACGTACACGGTAAAATTGTCCTTGTTTGCAGAATGATTTTAAAGCAAAGAAAGCTGCCAATAATTCCAAGTAATTAATAATAATAATAATAATAATAATAATAATAATAATAATAATAATAATAATAATAATAATAATAATAATAATAATAATATGTGGACTTATATAGCGCACGTATCCACCAACTGAGTGGTGCTCAAGGCGCATTATATTATTACCCCTGCTCATAAGGTTCATAAGGCTCATAAATCATTCCTGAAACCATCTCAGCTCCCTGGGGAGTATACAGCTCAATTGCTGCCATTACAGCGCATACAGGGCTAATTAACCAATTCTGCACTCACAGGTACCCATTTAACCCCTGGGTGGAGAGAAGCAATTATGGTTAAGTGTCTTGCTCAAGGACACAAGTGTCACGGCCGGGATTCGAATCCACATTCTGCTGGTAACACCAGAACTTGAGTCCGGTAAGCTAGACCGCTCGGCCACGACACTCCACAATTAATGTGATCTTGGGATTCTTGAAGTGTCCAATGACCTCTTGCCCGCATACCAGTATTCTTATAGACTGCTCCTTATCCTGTGTGGGAAGCATCTGAACAAATTGTCATATTTGGTTATGTATTAATTATATGAACGTATTTAGTGGCTTGGTAGGATTCAATGTTTTCAATATACCAGGTGAGGTCCTTTAATACATATTATGACAAACCCATTCGAGTGTCATATTTACTGTAATTTTCTTGCAATTCCCGTATTTTGTCTTCTTCGACATACCGGTAAAATAACTGACCAAATATTACGCCCGGAAAACTTGATAATATCATGCTAATAACTTGAGCCACTTCTCGAATTAGCGCTGTCTTTTTCGCTATCAATGATTTACAAAAAGTCATTCATTTTAGAAATGTGTGTGAAGTCAAATTGACTTACATCTTTCGTGAACTAAGCACACAAATCCCAGAAAGTTTATCGTTTGCGTGGGAACGATTTTTTTTTAATAATGAACTATTAACCCCGCTTGGGTCATAAGTTGTGTTCTTGCCTTAACATTTTTGAAACATTCATAAAATGTTTCTCCATGTAATAAAGAATCATAAATATATTGCACTGATTGTAATTTCCCAATTAAACTGATTGTAATCCTTGGCATCTCAGGGCTGAATATATAGGTTTTAATGCACTGGCATCAATTCCAGGGGATGGGGGGGGGGGGAGATATATCCGCCACTTTTTGTCACGGGGGATCACCCCCATAATTTAAATAAATGTGTACGCAATTACATACTAAAATTGTCTCACATTGGGGCCACAAGAAACCAAAAGAATAAGCGTGCCAAGAATGTGTGCTCGTATTAGAATAAATATTTAAAGTTTACAAAGTACGCGCAACTGCGTGCCGTAAATCCTGCGAAATGTCTTTGCACATTTCTCATTATGGTACATCAAATGTTTACTGACGATTTGTTGGTTTAATTTTAATGTGAAACTGTCCATAGCCGATGATGGTATCAATTTGATAACATCTCTTCTTGAAAACTGAATAAAGGTGCAGTACGATTTACGAAAGGGTAACATTTTCAAAATTCCCCATTAGAATGAATTCAAAAAGTCGAATTGCATTTCTTTTATTTTTTTCGTAAACGAAACAAAATTATAATCTGAAACTTTCACAGGATGGTGGTTTAGTGCATTTGTTGATTCAAGGAGAGAAGCATACCAGTAGCAGCAGTTTTGTCAATACATAAATGATGTTGTCTTTTTGTAATCTTTATTTTTGTCTTTATTGTGCGAGTGTTGATGTTCAGTGAATTTTGATGTTGTAGTTGTATCTTATTCCAGTTTGTTTGTTTATACGATTGTGAAGTTGTTTAATTTAATATATTATTCTATTGTTTTATGAGTGTTTGCAGGGCCCCAATGGAAACCAGTTCTTAACTGTTTGGGCACACCCTGGGTAAATAAATGGAATAAATAAATAAATAAATAAATGTATATCTTGAAATGATTTGTTTATCTTAGGTAGAATGTGTGTATATTATGTGATCATAGTTTATAAGAACCAAAGCATATCTATAGAAACAAAGTTGGGAAATTTTCAGCTATTTTATTGTACAGTTTTCAAGAAAATAGCGATAATTTAATTCAGTTGATTTGTATTTATTGTAATGTGAACATTATCTTCCGACCAGGGATAACTTTCAGTTGTATAACATATTACAACATAAGGCTGTGAATAACTGCTCAGAAATGTTACTTGTAGTACCATTATTTTCATTCATCTAGGTGAGCTTTCGAATTTTAATTCATCAAAAACTTTTCAGAAAATTACTAATGCTGTACCGGTACACAGCCTTTTAATCGGTGCTGTTTGCATTGGTGCGTTAATACTAACTCAGTACTGAGTCCTTGTACAATATTCAAAATGTTTGGATCAGAAGAAGTGAGATCATTCTGATCTCAGTATCATAAGTTCGATTGAATCCAATTTAGTACTTATTTACTTCTAATTCAATGCTCAATATTATTATTCACTTTAATTTCGTCATTGTTTTCATCACGATTCAGTTCATTTTACGTGTTTGATATAGTATATTTCGTTCTTCAGCATTTATACATAAATCTCATTCTTTCTTTATACCAAGTGTACTTCCTAGGATCCTGTATGCAAACGTAGTAAGTAAGATTTGTAGCTTCTCATGGTAAAAAGTAAAGACATGGTGACATCATGTGAAATTCTCAAATTGAGTAGTAATTATTTCTGAAAAGAACTGGAGGTTACAACTCGACGTTTCGATCAGTATGCTTTGATTGTTTTCAGGAGAATGCTGGACTCTGTTAGATGCTTCTGCTTAACTTAAGTAACTTAGTAAGAATCTCTAGCTTATTCCACAAGGATTTTAGGGTGTACTCTTCAATTCAATATCTCATTCATAATGTATTGCCTAGGCCCAGTGGTACCTATGGTCAGTGGTAGTTCTCACTCTGCCCTGATAGTTACGCTTGAGCGCATATACCCATTGACTGGACTGATCTCTAATGTACCACGCCACGACTCGACTTCGTAGTCTCTGTTAGCAGACGTTCCAAGTCATCATTACGACCATCTATAATATCATTTTGCCATTAAGCCAGTCGGGGAGCCAGTCGACAGGGAGCCTGCGAGACCGCTCTCTCCCCTCAGCATCTTCAACAAATCTCGTGATCTCTCTTCACTACTGAAAAGGTCTGACCTTCTCTCCTTTTGAGTCATCAGCCATCACGCTATCAGCCTTTACCGCAGGCAGTCGTGTGGCAAAACTCAGTTATTCGCTATGTATCTTCTTTGCGTTACTCTCGGTGTCAACAAATTATTTCCATTCACACCTTCCTGTCTAATACGACCGGACTATTTGGCACCTTGTTCCCCCGTGGAGGTGATTTATACCAAAGTCAGGTTAATATGCCGGACTTTATTGGCAGGCAGTAGCAATCTACGGCCATGTTGATTTCCAATAGACTACCGTTTCGGTGGCTACTCCGGTTTCATCAACTTTGTCTGCACCTTATCTGTACTATTATAGTAATTCGTCACAATTCGATGCACAGTCAGAGGGTGGGTTCCGGATTTTCATTTCTTTGTCACGTCAAAAGTGACCTATTTTTATAGCGCGTAAGTTCGATGACGGCTCTATAAAATTATGTTCTACCCATCGCGTTTGTTGAGTTAGTATGAAATTAATGTTTCGATGGAATCGACGCCACGGATTCTACGAATTTCTGCCACCGATCTGACAACTGTCTTCGGGGATGTCGCTGCCTTCAGCCTTTTTCGTTTGGAAACCGCCACAGACCAGATGTCTGAGGAATTGCGTATACGTTCTTTCAATGTATCGTTTTTGTTCTGCGGTAATTATTCAGTTTTGGATAATGACCTGATAATTATATATAAACAGGAACTTCAATTTCAACACATTTGTTTTTGTGTGTGTGTGTGTTTTTGCGTTTGTTTATTTGTTTGTTTTGTTTTGTTTTGTTTTGTTTTTTTGTTTTGTTTTTTAGCCGGCCAGTGAAATAATTATGTGATACATGTATGTACGCATTTATTACAACCAGACCAAATTTCCCATACACAAAGTACGGTAGCTAAGAGAGGCCTCAAAATCGGCCAAATGTTCATACCTCTATCATTATGTGAAAATGTCGTTTAAAACATAGCACAGTAGAATTCAAAACTATCAAGCATTGTTTTGCTGCAATTGGATATCGTTTCCCATAGCAGAAATATGAACTACCACCCAGTGTTTATTATTGCTAGCGAATGACTTGGATTTCGACTTGGATTTAATTACCAGATGATGAGGCTTTCTCTGAAGATCGGGTCATCACGATGTGCTCGCTCGAGCTTGATATTTGGGAGAGCAAATTCAATCACCAATTATAAGCTTGCAGAAGGCCCCAAACAGTCCTCATCTTTTTGCTGAGTATTACAATCATATCACTGTGTCTGCTGAAGAGCTCGAAATGTTCTTATTCTGTTGTAAGCTGTTGTTTTATCTAACCAATCTGCTGAATCTAATCTTACAGCTTTTGCTTTTGGGGAAAATACCGTTTTGAAAAGACAATTACCTCAAAAAGAGGGTGTAGCGCGCCCCTAACGGTAACCCATGGCATTTTAATGAAAATAAAGTAAATTCGGGGAAGTGGCGTATCCCCCTTCCACTTCGCTCGTGACTACAGGTAAAATCCAGTACTGCATGTACACTCCAATTCATTTTGCTAAATAAACTCCCATAGCAAGCAATGCTAAACACAAAATAATCAAAAATCATTTAAAAAAATGCTTAGAAGACCTAAAAGTTTTAAAACCCAAGAGAAGAAATATTGATTGATGCGAAACTGTTTTTTCCTTCTCAATTTAATGTGCATAGTCTAGACTGAGTGCCATCAATCAGCACAAGCTTTCACCATCAAGCAACACTTGGAGAGGAAATGGGTGCCACCAACAGTGACATAACCAAGCCCAAAATCAAAGTTGCCAAGATAGAGGTTTCAATTGTTAAATGGAATGTAAGAACACTCAATGCTCTGAGCAAAGTTGAACAACTTGACCATGAGATGGAGAGGTATAGATGGCCAGTACTTGGTTTAGTTGAAGCGAGATGGACAGATATAGGTGAGACCACCACGGATGATGGACACACATTATGGTATAGCGGTGAGGAGAAATACCATGAGAAAGGTGTTGGCTTCCTGGTGCACAAAACATAGCAACATCAGTACTTGAAAGCAGACCAGTATCAAGCCGGAACACCGTATTGAGACCAGCAGGACAACCATTCAACATCTCAATTGTTCAAGGGTATGCACAAACGAGTGCTGCATCAGATCAAGAAATTTACAGATTTTACCAGCAACTTCATAGAATAAGGGAAGGAATTCCGAATGAAGATATATTGCTAGTCATGGGTGATTGGAATGCGAAAGTGGGAACAGATGCTAAACAAACATGGTAAGGTACTACTGGGTAAGTTTGGATTGGAAACAACAAATGACAGAGGCCTCAATCTGCTGGAATTTGCGAAGTTTTACTATCTCGTCTTGACAAACACTTTACTCCCACAGAAGCAGTCATGGGAAGCTACTTGGCATTCGCCTGATGGGGATACCCACAATATGATTGACTACATCATGGTCAGCAAGCGTTTACAATCAAGCATGAATCTGGCCCTAACAAGATCCTTTAACATCGGCAGAGATCATGAATTGGTGATGACATGAGAGTGAAGCTAAACAGATTGAGGAAAGAGAAATCACCTAGAACGAAGTTGTGGAAAAGCTTAAATATACCAATATTGCTGCAGAATTCCAGGCAAAGATAGGAGATAAATTTGCTCCAGTTTTAGCTGCTCACATGGATATAGAGAGTTTCAACAACCAGCTGAATGAGCAGTTTATAGATACTGCAAAAGAAGTTTTGGGAAAAGCAAGGAACAAGAAGCAGAAGTGGATGACAGATGAGGTGTTACAAGTATGTGACAGGCGTAGAGAGCTGAAAAAGAAGCGGCTCCTAAGTGGTATTGACCATGGTAATTATAGCAAAATCAACAGAGAAGTAAAGAAAGAAACTAAAGAGGCCAAGGAACGGTGGATTCAAGATCGGTGCAATACCATCAACAGTAATAAATTATGGTCTGCAACAACACTGCAGCAGCTTTTCAAATAATCGGAGATCTCACAAAAAAGAATGTAGCTAGGGCAACAGTCATAGAAGACAAGGATGGGAATCTACTAACTGAAAGGAAGGCAATTTCCAACAGATGGAAGGAATATTGTGAGGAACTGTACAACTACCAGCTGACATCAGATCAAAACCTGTTAGACACGCTGAAGGCCGCGGCAAACACAGACCAAGAGGAAGATCCACCAATCCTTTCCTCAGAGGTTGAAATAGCTATCAAAAGCATCAAGGATGGGAGGTCACCAGGTATTGACAATGTGTCTGCAGAATTGCTGAAGAACGGTAGGCAAACAACAATTAAGGCCTACACAAAACAAATGAGGTATGGACTATCGTACCATTAGCCTGATCAGTCACTCAAGCAAGATATTCCTGCAAGTGATTTTAAACAGGCTTCGATTATAGCAGAGGAGAAAGCAGGATTTAGGAAAGGACGTAGCACAGTGGAGCAGATATTCAATCTTAGAATACTGAGTGAGAAATTTCGCACAGATCAGAAGCCACTTTTCCATAATTTTATTGATTTCAAAAAAGCTTTTGATCAGGTCTGGCAAGATGGAATGTGTAAAATTTTGAGAAAGTTCAACATCAGCAAAGGGATTTTGTAAATGCCACTGAGGCACTGTACAAAGCATCGAAGAGTGCTGAGTGATGAAATCAGTGAATGGTTCTGTACCCAAGTTGGAGTTAGGCAAGGTTGCCTGCTATCACCTACTATCTTTAACATCTTCCTTGAATACATCATGAATGATAGAAGCTCTTGATGGGTTTGAAGAAACAGTTAGTGTAGGAGGAAGAACTTCAACCA
>CM055817.1:5729731-5757626 GCA_029582265.1 Zoroaster sp. YZ-2022 | reverse complement strand
ATAATGGATTGCGGCAGCTCTCCACATTTCAAATTCAATATGCTGGCACCTATAATGAATAATATTGAACAATGTCTTACAGGTTCTCTAGATTCGGTAGTTCATTGGAAGAATTGCCTTGTACTGTCTCGATAGGATTATAACTGATATCCCTATAAAACAAACATATAAATTATAAATACATACGTATCATGGGTGGATCCATAAATCAAATGGAAGGGGTTGAATCGTTTAATTGATGGAGTACGTGTGAGTTACAAATAAACAAAAACGTCTGATTGCCTTAAATTTAACGTCTTTAATATCGCGTAACGGAGGAGGGCACACAGGATTTATCTTTTCTGCAGCTGAGTGTTCAGCTAATGCTTTGATTTATGTTACATTTAATTGTTGTACTTAAAACCAGTAGCGTATGTTGGGGGCACATACCTCCGCCAAGGGCCTGTGCCCTGCCCCCCCCCCCCCCCCATTTCAAAGAAGTGCCAACCAACCCGAAAATCGAGGCTATAAGTATGTTATTTGAAATATCTTACAAGTCGGTCAAACGTTCGACATCCCTGAAACATGACGTGTCGATACTGATGATTGCATTTTTTGAAATGTTTCTACAAAAAAAAGAAAATATTCACATTAACGTTTCTAAACCTACAAAGTGAAAGCACAATTGCAATGCAATGAAATGTTTAATTAACTTTACCATTGCAATATAGATTAATGACAATCGTGTTATCTTAACCTCAACAGACTTTTATTTGATTATTTGCGTCAGCAGGTTGTGGGAGGGGCATATTATTTGCTTTAATCTTCAGCCGATTTTCATGAAAATTCAATGGGTTACCGTTAGGAGCGCTATACCCTCTTTTTAGGCCATTTTCTTTCCAAAACAGTATTTTCCCCGAAAGCAAAAGCTAGAAGTTAAGATTCCGTAGAATGATAAGATGAAACAACAGCTTAATACAACATATTAAGAACAACTCGAGCTGTTTGGGGAATATACAAGCTTAGGCCTACTGTTGATAATTTTGCTCTCACAAATATCAAATTCTAATAGTGTTTAATGGCTAATTTAAGCTTTACAACTGATTCTAGAGCAATCCATCAATTGCCAACGAACAAAAGTACGAGTTATTTTGTAATTGTCTACATAAAATTATTTGAGTGGACACAAAAAATACCAAAGTATGCAAGGAGACTTATACCGCTAGGGCCCACTAAAAAAGTGTCTGTTTCTGGTCTCCGCGGGCGTCGCCTCAGACCCGCGTGTCGACATTTTTATTTGTATTTATTTTGTATTTATTATTGCCTTTTATATTTTTTGCTGATGACACTATTTTTTAAAATCTTAGCATCCCGATGTAGATTCAAATCGATCCAGCAATTTTGGTTGCAATTGGATATCGTTTCATAGCAAAAAATTTAATTAAATAAAATAAAATTAAATTAAATTAAATTAAATTAAAAAAATAAATACAAAAAAAAAAATCGACGCGCAGGTCTGAAGCGACGCGCGCGGAGACCAGAAACCGAAATTAAAATTCGAAAGAAAATAATGGTACCACAACCAACATTTATGAGCAGTTATTCAGCCTTATGTTGTAATATGTTATACAATTGAATGTTATCCCCGGTCGGAAGATAATGTTCGCATTACAATAAAATACAAATCATCTGAATTAAGTTATCCATATTTTCTTGAAAACGGTATCATAAAATAGCTGATAATTTCACAACTTTGTTTCTGTAGATGTGTTTTGTTTCTTGTAAACTTAAACATCAACCATGGGATATACTGGAACTATTTTTAGATATAAATACAGCATGGAATGTTTTTAAGGATATGCTAATGAGTGTTTGTGATATTTACAGCCCAGTTAAAAGTCTAAGAGTTTGCACAAAGAAAGCAGAATGGATCAATGATGATTATTTGGAACTCAGACGAAAATCTATGAGGACCAAACACCTTGCTAACATAGCCAAGGATGATGAGCTTTATGGAACAGCAAAGGTTCTTCGAAATAGATTGAATAATCTGGGTGTTAAACTTAAAAAACAGTATTTCAACAAAATTCTTTATGACAATAAAGGGAATACTAAAAAATTTAGGACCACTCTTAAAAGCTTGCTTCCGAGTAAGAAATCAACTCATACTTACACTCATACCGGAGACAAACAAAAGATTTACGATGTTGCAAATCGTTTTAATGAACATTTTGCTAGTGTGGGCCAAATTCAGGACGACCAGTTTGACACTATTTTCGAAGATGATACAGAATTGAATGAGAACAGCGGTCTGATTAATGACCAACAAAACTTTAAATTTTGCCCAGTTTCTACTGGCAAAGTATTAAAGCTTCTTAGGAAAATACCTGCTGGGAAAGCCTTTGGTATGGATGGGATTAACGGCAGTTTTTTTAAATCTGGTGCTAATGTTCTTGCCAAACCGCTTGCGTTTATTTTTCAATTAAGTTTGCAGAGTGGTATTGTTCCCGATCAATGGAAATTGGCCAAGGTTACTCCAATCCACAAAGGTGGTGTAATTCATGACCCTAATCAATACAGACCTATTTCAGTTATATCTACTGTTATGAAAATTTTTGAGCGTATTGTTCATAATCAGTTTTCTCATTTGCTTACAGTAAATGATTGTTTAGCACAGGAGCAGTCGGGCTTCAGACCTCTTCATTCCACACAAACAGCACTTCTTGATGTTTCAGATTTTTTACTCAAACAGATGGACAATGGTAAATTTGTTGGAGCAGTGTTTTTGGATCTTCGTAAAGCTTTTGACACTGTCAATCATACAATCTTGCTTAACAAATTACACATTGTGGGTGTAAGAGGTCTGGAGCTCGACTGGTTCCGGTCCTATCTTTGTGGGAGGACACAGGTAACTAAAATTGGGAATGTCTTATCGAACAAATCCGATGCTATCAATTTTGGAGTCCCACAAGGAACTATCTTGGGCCCATTATTATTTTCAATATTTATTAATGATATCACGTCTGTGACTGAGCATACTAAAATTGTTCTTTATGCTGATGACACTTCTATTTTTTATTCAAGTAAAGATATTCATCAGATTAACGTGTATCTAAACCATGATCTACAGAAAATATCCAACTGGCTTAATGACAATATATTAAAATTGAATACAACTAAGTCAAAAAGCATGTTGATTGGTTCAACCCAAAAACTTGCCAGATGTGAACATCCCAATATTGATATTTGTGTAAATGACAATTGCCTGGAAGAAGTCACCACTTATATATATCTTGGTGTTCATATTGATTGTAAGTTGAAATGGATAGAACATATTGACCATGTAGCATCTTCTGTCTCTAAAAGAATAGGTATTTTGAATAGACTTAAAAATGTCTTGCCTACACAAACCCTTAACCTTATTGTGAAAAGTCTTATTTTCCCTCAGTTTGATTATTGTGATCTTATAATTATGGAGTAGTGCTTCCAAAACCCTGATACAACGGCTTGATGTACTTTTGAATAGAGCAGGGCGGACTATTCTTAAGGTCCCATCTAGAACATCAGCATCAGCTGTATGTAGTGAACTAGGTTGGAAAACTCTTCAGGAAAGAAGAGACATTCATATTAATACCATGGTTTTTAAGTGTTTAACAGGCAATGTTCCAAGTTATCTTAGCGATGTTTTTGTTCCAGTCAGTGAACTACATTGTCATCGAACTAGAAATAGCACTGTTGGCAATGTGGTTCTTCCACACCCCAGAACAGAAAGTGGAAGAAGAACCTTTAACTTCAGGGGTGCCCAGGCTTGGAACAACTTGCCGCAACATTTGAAATCTCTGCATCCAACAAGTTTTAATCACTTCGTCAAACAACTCAAACAGCTCAGTTAATGTCATTTTCAAGTGATGTTCTGTATCGTATTGTATTGGTTGATTTCCTTCTGTGCATTTTTCTTTTGTTTTTAGTTACTTTCAATAAATTTTTAATATTTTTACATTGTATTTAATATTTGTATCTTAATATTTTATTGCATTACTGTACTTTTTATGTCAGCTGGGATCCATGGGAGATCAGTGAGTTTTTCTCACTGAATGGATCACCCAGGATAAATAAGAAATAAATAAAATAAATAAAACTATGGACACGTTTACATATATTCTACGTGAGGTAAATAAATTATTTCAAAATTGATGTATTGACAAAATGGCTGCTACCTGGGCCGTAGCGAGAGGGGGATGTGGGGGTGTGACACCCCCAATAATTTTTCTCAGTCGGCATTTAGAACCTCAGTCGGCAAATGAAGCATCAAAGGTACTACAAGGATTGCTCCAGAATAAATTTTCAGCAGGTAAACCTAGGGCTATGGATTTGCCGACTGCGAATGTATCATGTTTCTAAGCACTGAAGATATGCCGAGTTATGTTAACGGTTGTTTTTAAGGAGAGATTGTATCAAATTGATCCCATCATCAGTTATGAAAAGTTTCACAGATCATGATTATTAACCAATTAATGCATCATATATCTAAGAGAAATTTCCAAAGATATTTCGCAGGATTTATCCTATTGACCATCCCCCGGGCCAAAAAGTGAGGGATATATCCCCCACCCCCCGTGTATGCCTGTACATTGAAACCTATAATGTTCAGCTATTAGAGGACAATGATTACAATCAGTGGCATATATTGACGCCTCTTTATTATACGGAGAATTAACGTTTGATAAGTGTTGCAAAAATGTTAATGTAACAACACAACTTATGACCCAAACAGGGTTCATATTTCATGATCAAAAATCGTTTTTCGTTCCCACTCAAACGATAAACTTTCTGGGATTTGGGCTTGGTTCACGAAAGATGTCAGTCAATTTGACTTCACAAAAAGCAATGAAATTAAAGACGTTTTGTCAATCTTTGATAGCGAAAAAGACAGCGCTTATTCGAGAAGCTGACTCAAGTTATTTGCTTGATAGTATCAAGCTTTCTAGGCATAATATTTGGTCAGTTATTTTACCGGTATTTCGAAAAAGACAAAATACGGGCATTGCAAGAAAATGACAGTATATATGACACTCGAATGGGTTTGTCATAATATGTATTAAAGGACCTCACCTGGTATATTGAAAACATTGAATTCTACCAAGCCACTAGATATGTTCATATAATTAATGCACAACCAAATATGACAATTTGTTCAGATGCTTTCCAAACATGATGGGGAGCAGTATGTAAGAAGACAATACTTATAATTACTTGATAGACCGATCAGATGTATTTTAACACATTGGAATTATTTTGGTATACAGTATTGGGCTAATCGTGTCATTTTACACTGGCATATTGAAGCGCCCTCTGTAGTATTCAGTTCATCTATGCTCTTGCTCTATGCTTTGACTCGCATTAAATGACCTTATTTTAAAGTGAGGAAAATAGCGAAGATGACTGTTGAAGACCGAATATTTAATTAAGGTGAAAACCACAATATCGAAGTTCATTTGTAACTTAGGAACATAATCAATAGTTCCTTAACTGTTAAGATTGTTTAGCCAATGTCACTGGTTGCGGACCACTGAGTAGTAATGACGGATGCAACTATATACTGTAGTGAGTGAGAATGAAATATTGTGGTATTTATGTTTTTCTGTCTGAGCATGTTAACTCTGAATCCATATTTGGTGAAATTCATTTAAAACTAAATGTAGTTGGTAAGCTGTTGTAGACCATCAAATGTTACTGATAGTGTTGTGGTCCAGCCATGTAAGATTGGAAGACGATGTTGGGTTAAACATGTCATATTAAAGCATATATATATAATGGTAAGCACTTGAGTGCATCATAGAGAAAGAACACGCTCCTTTTATTTTGAGCGCATCGATATACAAGTTTCGGTAGCATACTGCCCTCTATTGACAAGTGTCGCGGTAGATAAAACTTGTAGCTTTGCATAGTGAGGAGGATAAGTATGACTAATTGCGGTGACACCATGTGAAATGCTCAATTGAGTGGTAATTAGTTCTGAAAAGAACTGGAGGTACAACTCGACGTTTCGATCAGTATGCTCTGATCGCGGTATTACAGTGTCGCGGTATTACAGTTGAATAAGAGTAGTAACATGTCGCCATCAGACGTTAATTCAATTAAAAGAATTTGTTGCTGGCTGCTAAATGAAATTAATGAGTTTCTCTAGACCATCAAATGTTCTTCAAATAACTGATATATTGGGAAATAGCTGTTTAAAATATCGCACTAAACCATTACACATTGGTAATATCCATCAATGCAGACCTTTTGAGAGAAATTAAAAATGAACTTCGATATACTATACTCAAAATTAAAAACAAAAATCCTTGTAAAACAACACTCCAAGTATGGTGGGACGAATTTCAAAGTATTTCGAAACGAAAATACAATTATTTGTCTGTGTCACCGAAGGGGCGGGGGTGTTCGGGTGCGAATTCATCCCTTTTGTATAAAGAGACTTCTACTGATATGATTGTCGTTTTGAAATAAATAAATAAATAAATTAAATTAAATTAAATAAATAAATAAAATTTAAAAAAACAATTTTAATACAAAAATCTGATAAAATTGTAGCTCATTACGCTGTGGAGTTAAAACGAAATTTATGACAAATGCATACAACTATTTCGATAGAGTCGGAAAAAGCGATCTTCGTATTTTTGTTTCAACGCCAAACGTAAATCACAGTCCAAAAGAAATTGTGGCTAGTTTTATGCATTTCTATTGTCATTTTAATGACACGGTGTAATGAGCAACAATTTTTCCCAGACTGTTTTCTGCGTTTAGAAACAAAAATAAAATAAATTAAAAAAAACTTGACTGCCTCGATATTAAAAATGTTCAGTGGTGTACCGGAAACACAGACAAGTACGTACATATATTTCGATCAGCAAACATACATTTTCTATTTTATCTGATTTTTAGCTTTTTAGCTTTCTATTTTATTATTATTTTTTTTTCCTGTCACACATAATTTAAGTAAAGAGAAATTGCTCGCTTGATGCTATGTGATTGAAATAAAACTCACAAAAATTCGAGGTTTCCTAGACCATCAAATGTTCCTGCTGCAAGTTCACTGATTGTGTTGTTCTGCAGATGTCTAGGAAGGGAAAACAAAGTAGGGTTAGACATTTAATTAAAGCCTGTTGACTTTGTTATTTTCACCAATTTCCTTAGATTTTCTGAAAGGCATACCGGTACTTGGTGAAATATTAGTGATCGGTCAAAATTATTCTACCTGCAGTTCATTAATACTTGACTGCATAAAAAAAAATACAATGCCCTCCATTGACATGTGTGCCGAATAAAATTTATTTAAACAAAATATATATCAATTGTGGTGTTAATGAGAAAAACATGTGAAAATACAAACAAAAATACCTATCGGTAAACATGAATTCCGTACTTCTTTTCAATTTGTTTCACCGTCAGATGTAAAATAAAATTGTAAAAACATTGCCATTGCAAAGAAAATTATTTTACAGAAATAAATAAATAAATCGGGAAACAACACTTAAGTGCATCGATATAAAAATGTTGATTGGCAATGTTCCCTCTACTGAGTGTTACATACAATGTGGGACAATATTTTAATTATTAGAAAATACATGTTCCCACATGTTCTTATCATACAATATATTATATAAGCATGATGTGTGGTTAAATCCAGATATACATTCAAAAACTGATCTATAAACATGTTTCTGATTGTGTTGTGTCGTATATTGAAACAAATTGTAAAAATGTATATAACAATTTCGTTTGTTGAACATGATGTTTGTATGTTATTGAGTTCTTTTGGGTACACCATGTAATAATAGCTTCTTGGAAGAAAAAGCCGGTTGGTTTGTTCTCAACATGTCGACTAGTTTGCTCATCATGAGATTGAAGAAAGTGAAGAGTGCAGTACAGCAAGATCATCCAACACATGATAAAAGCTTGTCATCACCGAACTCTGAATTTTATAAATTTCTCTTCTAATGGTGGTGAGCCCGGTCCAATAGAATCACTTCCGAACGCAAACACAAATGAAGAGAAACATGGACACAATTCTCATACTTCCATGAACATTATATATAATATATAGGCCCCTACACAATTTACAATAATCACTCTATTTGTCACAGAAAGTGCGCAAATAAATCAATCAATTAATAAGCTTAATCTATATGGGGTATTATTTATTGTTTTGATTTTTAAGATGAAATTACGTTCTTAAATAAGTTTCTTACAAGGTCCCATTATTATATTTTCCATGGTTACCTAGATGAATGTACTAGGCTATTCTTTTAAAGTTTTTCACGTCTTCACTCTCAACAAACGGATTTCGTTCTCTCACTCTAACACACACCGAGTCATCACATCACCTTCGATCTTTTAATATCAAACGCTACTCTTTTAATCAAGCACCTGATGTATTGTTGTGAACAAAACCCATGGCCGGTAACAATAACATAAGACGTAACAGTTTGATTTGGGTTTTTGGGAGGACTGCCACTTGATTGGTTGGCGTGACCTAACCTTGCACGGCATTGGACGAACGTCACGATTGACAGTTATCGATTATTTATTATCAATCTAGATGAAACGAGAAATGCCCAACTAACTCTTACTTTCTACAAAACAACAGAGAATTTAGTGGAACTATCGTGACAAAGCTAAACGTGTACAATTAAGCTTTTCCAAAAAAACCTATTTTTATACATTACCGGTACGTCATCACTTAAAGAAAGTTACAGAAACATCTAAACTTACGTTTCATTGTGGAACGAAAGTTGAACAACCTTTCCCACGCAAGTTTAATTACTGAAAGAAAGTTCTAGAAACTTAAATGGACTCGTCAACTTGGCAGGAGAACTATACGTGTACAAATACATTCATTCAGTTTGACATCAAAATTAAACCTATCATACCTACAACGTTAACCTAGAGTTAAACATTCAGTAAAGGTACAATCAAGGAAATATTCAAACTTGAAATATAAAACGTAGTGACTAACACAACAAAAACCGATCACATAGCGCTAATCGGTCTTAAGAAAATATAAGATATTGTCATCAAACTGTTTCATATACGGGCCTTGGTGTGTGCGTTCTCAAAAACAAAATAATGATGAAATAAAATGGGCCACATTATGAGGAGATTGATTGGGATATGACCGGGGAAATCTCAGCCATGGTTTATCAAGGAAAACCTATATCACAGTACTTAACGTAATAAAATGAACATGCAACATTAAGCAGTGTTAGCTAACCATTCTACTAATTATTTTAACTTGGGTTTGAATCTTGATATGAGTTGATATCACCAGAGCACTGAAGGTCATTCGCAAGATGGAAACAAGCAGAAACATGGCTTGTCAAAATGGGAATTTAGACACTACATCTTGGACAATAGCATAGTTCTCCAAGATCATTCATGTCATTCATGATGTACTGTTCCACTGATTGATGCGCCAGGTCTCAGAAAGAAGCAGTAGAGTCCTTGGAGACTTCCCTTGCGTGTGAACAAACAGTATCATTTGTTTACATGGCATCTTCGTCCGCCATTTTGGATTTCAAAATGGCCGCCATTTATGACATATTTTCCCAATTATTGGACTTTCTTAACTCCTAAATTATTGCTGTATTACATTTTATGATAAAATTAGGGTCTTAAAGCCTCCAAATGATATTATTTATGTTTTACAATAGTTAGGGCAAAGACCATCTTGAAATTGAAAGGCGCGGCCATTTTAATTGTTTTGAATTTATTTATTTATTTATTTATTTATTTTTTATAATTTGTAACATTCCCGGCAACTTGGTATCATTCCAGGGGCAAAAAATCGGAAAGTTGTGCTTTTGGGAGAAAATAAATAAAAAGCAAGGGGAAAAAAATAATATAATTATATAGGTTTTCTCGGTCAATTTCGGCAAATGAACAGCCAATTTAATTTTCCTGCGTTCGAATTAAAACGATTTTGCCTCGCCAGTTTTTACTGTGTTTCAAATTCAGAATTCGGGCATTCAATTTCGTTTCGAGGCATTCGAATTCCTTTAGCAATGTGTTCAATTTAGCATATCGTCGTTCTTTTTCGTGACGCAAAATCATCATTCAATTTAGCAAAGCTGGTTCGAGTGGAGATTTTTGCTGTTTATTTTTTTTTTAATTTCGTAAAGAGGCAATCACTTTCGCTAAATGAGAATTGAAATAAGTACGATAAAGAAATGTGAACAAACAGAAAAACAAATTAATTGTACTAGACAACTGTTTCGTATCTTCACTTTAATTCAGTCAAACCTTTTGTTTTTCTTTATTCATTTATGTTTCCCGTAGATTTTATATGGGGCCTATTGTTCATTTTTTTCCTTTTTTATATAGGTTTTCTCGGTCAATTTCGGCAAATGAACAGCCAATTTAATTTTCCTGCGTTCGAATTAAAGCGATTTTGCCTCCAGTTTTTACTGTGTTTCAAATTCAGAATTCGGGCATTCAATTTCGTTTCGAGGCATTCGAATTCCTTTAGCAATGTGTTCAATTTAGCATATCGTCGTTCTTTTTCGTGACACACAATCATCATTCAATTTAGCAAAGCTGGTTCGAGTGGAGATTTTTGCTGTTTATTTATTTTTTCAATTTCGTAAAGAGGCAATCACTTTCGCTAAATGAGAATTGAAATAAGTACGATAAAGAAATGCGAACAAATAGAAAAACAAATTAATTGTACTAGACAACTGTTTCGTATCTTCACTTTAATTCAGTCAAACCTTTTGTTTTTATATGGGGCCTATTGTTCGTTTTTTTTTCTTGTTTATACTTTTTTCTTTTCTTGTGTGTTTTTTGTTTTTTTGTTTTTTGTTTTTTGGGGGGAGGGGGGAGAATCTTTATTGGTTAACTGACCAAGACCTAATTTGTTTTTGTGTTTGTGTTTATGAAACATTAACGTTTGTTATTGTTTGGGTGTTTCTTTATGTTTTTTTTATCCTGGTTTCTTATTGTTATTTATGTTGTTTCTTCCTCAACCATCAATCTGTCGGCATATATGTTTGGGTATGGTTATACCACTGCATGCACTTCACTTGGGTGATGGCATCAACGCTCTGAATGGCTGCTTGTTGAAGGAGATCGCACCTCCACTGCTGCATGTTCATTCCTGCTTGCCGGGCAGCCTGTTTGTCTCCGACGCGCTGTTGCCACTCCGGTAACCCAAGGGTGCGTTTAACTGCAGCCTTGAATGCAGAATGTGCCATCTCGGTGCTGTTCAGGAATGGGGAGTAAGGAGGAAGGCGCTTCAGCCGGATCATTGGGTTGGTACCTTCAGGGAGTTGGGCTCGCACGTGAGGCCTCACACTGTCGTATATGAGGTATAGGGGCTCGTCGCCTGGGAAAACTGCAGCACACTCTTGAACTGTGTCTGCAAGAAACTCCTCGAATCTCTCTCGCGTCACAGTTTCGAATGCGATTCGGTGGTGCACCAAGCCGAGTTCACTAGAAACAGCGAAGGTGACATTGCAATTCCTCCTCGTTGTCTGTCGATGACTCGTCTTGCGGCGATCCTCGCGGAGCTCTGCCCTGGGAGCGTCGAGTCCAGACGCTGTCTCGTCAATGAAGACTAGATGCGCCAGAACACCATGCTGCAGGAACCACTCAGCATACTGGACGCGTTGATGAAGTACTTCAGGGGAATTTCTCGCATCAGGAACGTCCTCCACTAGCCCTGGCTATGGTGGCAGTAGAAACCCTGGGCTTCTCTGGCAGATGCTCACTCAAACTAGCCTTCATCTGCAGAAGTGTCAAGATGGGATTAGCGTCAAGGATGCCTTGCAGACGGTTTCGCATCTCGTCATCCATCTTGTTGTGGGTTGCTCCTCCTCTTCCCAGCGTCTGTCGCCTTCCAGTCCTCAAATATGTTGCAACAATTGATCTTGCTGTGGACTTGTTGATGTTCAAATTTACCGTAAGCTCAAGGTAGTCTTGCTCATTTCCCTCGAAGGCCTCAATCAACCTTTCTCGATCTACCTGGGACACTCTGGCGTAGCGACCACGAGCTGCCATTTCTAGAAATATGCGTATAAAACTGTAGCAAAGTGACTCCTGTGCCAATATTAGTGAACCGTATTTATGCATTTAACATTCTAAAGGAAACAAAAGTTTAGCAGAGCGTTTTTTTGATTGCACAAATGACAGAAATGCCTGCCCAATAATGAACTTGAATGACCAAACACACGCCTCGAAAAGCTCCTGCGAATTTGAATGCTGTTTTGTTGAATTGTTAAATTGCATGGTTATTTTGTTAAATGGAATGACGCAACAGTACTTTTGCCTAGTCATAAAACGAAATCGAATGACCATTTTCAGCAGCATTCAATTTCGCGCGAAATAGAATGGCGCAGTGGTTAAAGTGGTTGCTCATTTGCCGAAATTGACCGAGACAACCTATATTACTTACCGATATAATTTAAATTCGAAAGGTTATAGCCAAATTCATTGGACTATATCTACTAGTAAAACTGTCCGTTAATATTGCTTCGACCAGTAACGTACATGTAGCTGGAGGGGGGCGGCTGTAAGAGAGCGGCCCCTGTCGCTTTTTGACAAAAAGATTAAATAAATAATTTTTTTGTCTATGAAAAATACTACTAAAAAATGTGTTACTAGCCCTGCTAGCTTCCAGGCATTTTGGAGGCCGTTGGTTGATTCACATTTGTCAAATGCACTAAGTATGCTGTTGACTCTGATGTCTTTTGCTCATCATACACAGTTCTAAGGTTGGACTGAGCAGCAGGTAGATCATCAGTTGTGAAGGTAAGCACGTTGGCCAGAGCTAAGCTGTCTGGGCTAGTACATACGGGCTAGGAGGCTGCTTGGTCTGTGACGGATGAAGGAGCGACTTCACAACTTTCAAACACAAATCGACAAAGTTGCTACATGACTGGACGTCAGCGCCAGACCACTCGTTTATAATAATTATGGTCCTCAATGGAAGATTCGAGGATTTGATCCTTAATCGTGGCAGCCTAGTTGAAACCCATTTTATATATTATCCTTGGATTAAAGTTAATGATAATCATGATGTTCTTTCACTTGATATTCACCGGGAAGGTAACCTTGAAGAAAACTGGTTATTTGAAAGAAAAGATTGATTCACCACGGGTAATTTTCAATCGTAGTTTAAAGAAAGTCGCAGTAAAATTACTCTGTTTAGAAAAAGCATTTAAAGATTGAGTATTGATATATTACGAGTTCAAAATTAAATTTTTAGTATACAAATGCATATAGTAAACTAAGTGTACTGCAGTAAAAAAAATCGTGAGCGATCAATCACACACGTCGTAGGCGGAGGGCGTAAATCGGGTCATTCAAAATAGTTGGCCGAAGACGATGGAGCATTTTACTGTTCTCTATTATTCTTAATGTTCTACATTTGGTACAAATCTGCAGTACACAGAAAGCAATACAATTTTGTTCATTTTAAACCATATGTTGTGTATTCGTTGATTCTTGTTGTATTTATGTTTTATATTGTTCCTCGAGGTCAATAAATCTCTGTAAATAATCCTAAAGTTGTAAGTTGATCAAGGATGTTGTCAACGTGTTTAAACTATAGACTAAGGCCGGGGCTTTAATTGTATGGAGTTTCACGTTGCATTTAATATACATTTCGTCACTGTTTTAGCCGTAGATCGCACCATCTTTCATATACCCCCTGTCCTCGCTGTTTATGAGCTATTTAGATTGTTTGTGGTTAGTATTATATATATGGTCACCATTTTCACTAGGACTAGCTCGTCCTTTTATAACGCCAAAGTTATAGAACCAAAGTTATTTCTGAATTATCACCTGAATTACTACTGTTATAATTCCATTTAATAATCAAACACAGTAACTTGACTGATAACTTGACGGATAAGATGAACATTCATTCGTTCACTTTATCTCACTGTTTGTATTTATACATTTTGATAAATATTGTAATTGTGTAAATAACGGATGATACAATGTTGACCGAAAACAAAGACTATATTATCCTACCGTTCTCTTCTTTGCCTTCTTATGTTCTACATTTTGCAGAATAAACCACAATTTTATCCACAAAGTAGAGAGCCGCTTTCCTCTCCTAAATATTACGACCCATATCAGACTAGGGTCACATGTATAATTTCAATAAAACTTGGTTCAAAGAAACTCATCCTTCCTATATTCACATGGACATTGTCATTTCGTACACACGTAACGTAAGCTTGAGATCAAGTCTGTATATGAGTTGTATTATTAAATATACTGACACCAACACTCTATTAATGATCATGATTGAGGTTTAATCATTTTAGAAATAATTTGCATTGTGCATTAAAGCTTATATAATTACTAAACAATTAAGTGCATTATAGAAAATAATACAGTCATTTCTCTTTGAGTGCATCTATAAACAAGGTTTGGTGGCATACATGTACTAATCTCTAATAACAAGTGTGATAGACCTATGGGACGTATTGTAAATACAGTCATTTCTCTTTGAGTGCATCTATAAACAAGGTTTGGTGGCATACATGTACTAATCTCTAATAACAAGTGTGATAGACCTATAGGACGTATTGTAAATTATTTGTGGAAAAAATAAAATCGAGATATACATTAAGCAATATTTCAGATTATTGTTGATTGGCAATAAAATACTTCGTACTCATTTTAATTTTGGTTCTTGCTTAAATGAAATTACAAGAATTAGAGATTTTGTTCGGTGGCAAATAAAGTAACAAATAAAAATTGTCGTCAGACGTAACTTAAGTAAAGATAAATCGGTGGCATGATGCTATGTGTGACTGAAATTTATGACATTGCAACTTACAATTCTCTGAGCTGTTGTAGACCTTCAAATGTTCTGTTTGCAAGTTCACTAATTTTGTTGTTCTGCAGAGATCTAATAAAGGAAAAGGTATGGTTAGACATTTAATTAAAGCCCGTTTATTTTGTTATTTTCACAAATGTTCTTAGATTTGTCCTAAAGGCATACCAGTACTTGGTGAAATGTTATACTGATCGGTCAAATACTATGAGAAATTATTCTGCCTGTAATTCATTAATACTTTGACTGCAACGACATCAAAATAAAATGTACTGCCTTCCATTGACTAGTGCGACATACTGTAATGACTTAAATTGATTGAAACAAAAATTATCCCAATTGCCATACTAAATAACTACGAGTATGATTACCTTTTGTATTCAAGACAATTATATGACGCGATATTTAGCTCATCAAAGCAAACTCTGTGAAACGTTGCCAGAGTACAATAAATAATTGTGCCTGAGGTTCAATTATTTGAGAGAAAACACTTGAGTGCAACATGTTCGGTGGCAATCTTCCATCTATATTAAATGGTACAGTGTGAAACAATATTTAAATTATTAGAAAATAAATGTTCCACAAAATGTTCTTATTATTGTATTAAATGTATTAAACAATCCATTTGATAAACATGATGTGTTGTTAAATCCAAATATACATTCAGCTACTGATCTGTAACAATGTTTTTGATTGCGTTGTGTCATATCGTAACAAATTGTGAAAATGTATAGGCCTACAACAATTTCCTTCAGTAAACATGAAGTTCATACTTTATCTAGTTTGTTTCACTGTCAAACGTAAATCCAGAAAGCTTTTGTAGACCATCAAATGTTCCTGGTGCAATATTACTGATATTGTTGTTCTGCAGCCATCTAATATTAATACTATATTATACATTACAATTAAGTGAGCTTTTGTAGACCATCAAATGTTCCTGGTGCAATATTACTGATATTGTTGTTCTGCAGCCATCTAATATTAATACTATATTATACATTACAATTAAGTGAGCTTCTGTAGACCATCAAATGTTCCTGGTGCAATATTACTGATATTGTTGTTCTGCAGCCATCTAATATTAATACTATATTATACATTACAATTAAGTGAGCTTTTGTAGACCATCAAATGTTCCTGGTGCAATATTACTGATATTGTTGTTCTGCAGCCATCTAATATTAATACTATATTATACATTTGCGCAACTGAACGTTAGCTCTTATGTTATCATGTCGTAAAAGAGAAAATGGCATAAATACATCTACTGATCGCCAAACAGGAACTACGTATTGCTAATTTTGTTTTGTTTTTCCTTCAGAAATAAATTCAATCAAACAAAAGGAATCGCTGTTTTCTGTTTCATTGAAATTGGTGACAAACATGTGACCTTTTCTTCCTGGATTATCATATTTATTGTTCACTCATTTCAAGTCAAATAAAAAAGACTACAAGTTACGCAAGTTTCTGAATTGTGATACAACGGAGATTTTTTATTTCTTCTAGACTAGACTGTTACACGGGCTATCAGATCACGAAATCGTTAAGCTACTGCTTGTCTAAAATACAGATGCAAGACTTATTGTCCGAGCAAGTAAACATGAACATATTCAACCCATTCTGATGGATCTACATTGTCTCCCAGTCAGGAAACTTATCATTTTCAAGGTACTCTTAACCGTTTACAAATCACATAAAATGATCTCCTCACTCCATATGTTTCATATCCCGCTCCTTGAGATCTAGGACCATGAGTCTTCTCCAGATACCACGTTGCTTCCCGCGTATCGTTATCCAGCTAGGTAGAGCCCTCTCAAGACTTTCAGAGGGCACTGAAAACCTCTGTTTAAATTATACTCTCCAACAAAATAAACTGTGCATACCAAAAAATGCCATAATTCTGTGACTAGGAATCACAAACACCTCACCCATAACGTGAATATTGCGTAATGCAGGGGTGGGAAGTAGGCATGTGTAAATTTCACAAATGGCATGCTGCAGGCTATTGCGTAATCGGAATTCGGTTACGTTTAAGTTTTCTTTAAAGTTGTGTGTAAGGCCTACCAAAAAGTCAAACGAAAACGTGCCTTCATTGAGCACAGAAAGCACAACGCCATGCCGCGTTTGTCACTTCATGAGCGTCATCAGGCCCTTGGAATGTTGGAAGCTGTCGTGAGCCAGCATGACGTTGCAGAACGCTTCAACTGCCATCGTATCACCATTTCGGCTCTAGTGAGACGATATCGAGAAAGAAATGATGCTGCTGACCGCCCACGGACTGGTCGCCCACGCGTCACAACACAACGTCAAGACCGCTGGATTCAAGTGACGCACCCGAGGAACCGCCGTCAAACTGCTGCTGATACTGCACAGAGGATCCCTGACAACAGGCGAATTCACCCCATAACGGTTCGTAGGCGATTACGTGAAATAGGGCTATGCCCATGTAGACCTGCTATATGTCCCATTTTGACGGTACGTCACCGCCAAGCACGTCTGGGGGTGGTGCAGGACACACGTACGACATCCATTACGGCACAACATCGCACCAATGTGATGAATGTGGAAGGCAATCTTACGGGGGTGAGGTATCGTGATGAGATCATGGAGCCAGTTGTGGTACCGTTCCTGCGTCAATACGGCCCAGGCCTTACGTTTCAGCAAGATAATGCTTGTCCACATACCGCACGTGTTGTTCGACAATTTATGAATGAAAATGACATCGAGTTACTGCTTTGGCCTGCAAACTCACCAGATTTGAATCCCATCGAGCATGATTGGGATGAGATGGAACGGCGCCTACATCGACTGCCTCAGCAACCGTCAAACCTGCAGGAATTGGTTAGAGACCTTGTCATCATATGGAACGATATCCCACAAAACTTTCACGCCAATGTTGTTGCTTCAATGAGGAGGAGATGCACAGTCGTCATTAATGCTGAAGGGGGCACACTCGATACTGACATTGTGACTCTCAAATTTGAATCCGTGATTTTGGCCCCACCCGCAGGAAATTATCGTGTACATTCAGTCACTTCTTTTTATCCCATCGTGTGAATTCAGTCTTGGACTTCCATAAAAACTTCATTTGGTCAATGTTTAAATCATAGATGCAAAATTACAAACATTTTAGTGATGCACAGTTTCTTTTGTTGGAGAGTATATAATGTGTGTATTGCCTGATGATTTATTTCTGTGTAATGTGTTGTTGTTTATTGAATGTATTTTGTTGGCGGTAGGGTAAAAGCTTTTGTTTTATACGGTGCGCTTGCTCAGAGCCGCGCTGTAATTGGAGGGGGGCCAGTGGGTTTGCTGCCGCTTAGCATCTCAGTAGTGTAGCGGGCTTCCCGGGCTCAACCTAAGTTCAATTGGGTCAAGTCAGACACCATTTGTGGTGACAACAATTCCCCCAAACTAAGATTCTTCCACAGACGAGAGACCACTCGGAGCGATCTCGGGGCCAGAGGTATGAGTCCGTTTTGATGGAAATCTACTACCAATTGTGACTGATTGTTAAGTCTATGCCAGCACACAGTAATACCCCAGTCACAATTAGCTTGCGATGGGTTTGCGAGTAGTTTGCGACGGATTTCTAGGCATTTTCGGCCGGGGCCCCACGGGACTCCTTGCGGCTGCCGGGTCATTTTAAGGCATCGGGCGGGCATCGAGTTACTTAAAACCTGGTGCGGCGTTTCGCATCGCATACTGATCGCCAATAAATCGGCCGATGCCTGGCCGATGTCCGGCAGGGCATCGCACACATCGGGCGGGCGCCGGGCCAAATTTTGGACAACCCAGACAAGCGCTGTGGAGGTGGCCGCAAGCGCTGTGGAGGTATCAACGGCATTTTCTTCTTTGTCTTCTTGTTTCTTCGTCTCGTAGAGTGCTCCTAGAGAAAGGTCGAAGTGAATGAAGAAGGTCAGAGGAGCGCCTCTATGTATACCTCACCCGCAAATTGACAAACGGCCGCCGGATCGCGGCCGTTGATCGCAGGGCACTCGATAGGCACACTACAGATGCCCGTCCGGCCGCCGTACGGCCTGTAAGAATTGGCCGCCACCCTGCCGGATACCGCAGTGCCTGCCGGACACCGGCCGATAAACGGGCCAAGAATTCGACCCCATTTCCAGGAAAGTCGGCCGATCGCCGGCCGGCGACCCCCCGGGCCCCGTCATGGCAGCGTGCGGGGCACTTTTAATTGTGACTGTTACCGCCCTATCGCGATCGCCGACCTCTACACGCCGGTCGATGCCTAGAAATCGCACACGCCGCCCGGGCTCCGCTTTAATTGTGACTTAGGTATTACTCGGAGAAACAAGGCACCTGAAAACAGAATTGTCGGTACAACAATATGATTTATTACACAACAGCATCAGCACTATACACGACAGCGTCAGCAATGTACACTAGCAATGCATTACACGAGATCATTAGCCGTGCACAGTTTATATTGCTTTGTACTCACCACGCATCATCAATGCTTCCAAAGCTTTGTACCAGCTCCGCGTCAGCTATTCACGCTAGCATCTACAACGTACAGCTCATACAACTTTGTATTCACTAATATACAGCTAATGCACCGCGCGCTAGTCAGCGACGTATACGCAGAGCTCAGGCAATAAACTTAAGTCTTTCTACGCTGGCAGCTGCAGCTAGTCATCGCCACTGGCGCTATGGCATACCGCAGGCAACCACGCCCGGCGCGGCCCACATGCATGCCATCGCACAGCTACGCGCATACCCAATCAGCGCGCGCAACGTAAAGTCACACGCACAATATAAAAGTATTAGACTGGTATAGGTCTTTCACTTTCCGTTACAGTAGTCTCCCGTTGACAAGTTGGTTGTTGTAATGTATTTGTTGGTATTTTGTATGTTTCAGGGTACTGGCTGGTCCACGTCATATATTAATGTGTTAGTACATGTATTTACTCTGTTAGTTTTATTTTATTTTATTTTTTAATGGTTTTTTAATGTTACAGCGCTTTGGAGTTAGATGATTGAGCGAAAACAAACATAACAAAATTTATTATTGTCACAGAACAGAAAAACATTTATTTGTCGATATTTTCAAAATTTCACGACCGTGAGAATTGTTAACAGCAACATACCATTCGTACGTAAACACAACATTATCTGGCCCATTTTCGAGCTCCCGAAATGGGTTCTTCTTTTAACCAAAACATTCCCAGTCAGTTCAACAAAATCAGTTATATAGATATTTCGTTGCAATATTACTCATATTGTTTAAATTATCAACGATTTCAAGAAAGTTATGTACACTACAGGCATAACAGGACCATCCTCAGACACGGCGTCGAAACTCCTGTACACTTTGTAAAACACCAACTGGCCCAGACAAAAAAAAACAGCCCACTATTTTGTGCAATTATCCATTGAAGAATGGAGCAGTATGTGTAAAGTGTTATGTCAATTACATGTACCTCGTCTCAATTTATATCAAACCCAGCACGTACTATGATTATTCAAGTTGTACGGTTATGCTTTAACATGGATACGCTCAGCTAAAAAAGAGGTTGCTCACCCATGAACTGCAAGTTATGGTAACTATGGTTTTATGAGTGAATACCTTGCAATTGGTCTCAAGACCTGCAACACTTCTATATACACCTTGGCGAATTCAATTATGGCCTATGCCCTCTCCCTAGCCCCTTAGAAAAAAAAGAGGAAAATGAGCAGATTAAGTAAAGATAACTAAAACTTTTTAAATTATTAGCTCCTCAATATACAAAACTCGTCAGTCACTGAAAATATTTCTTCTTCACTTATTTTTTTGTCCACAGATGGTGAAAACAACTTGCAGACTGTTGGTTTGCAGTGATGGTACAACCATGCGTCATCCATCTTCCCCATCAGAGTCGGTAAGGATATTACTGGTACAACACTTATTGACATTTCCCGTGCATGCTGAAAATCAGCTGACAAACCCCTCAGCATACAGACCATTTGAATACAGGCATAATGGTGCACCACATTTGTAAAAATAATAATTATGTATGGTTGTCATGCAATTCCCAGCATGCACTGAGAATGCTTATTGTTTCTTTTTACATTGAATAAGTGATTGATTAGCCATTCTTGACAAATAGGTTCTATGAATTTTACCAGCGTGGGGTCATGGGAATTATAAAGTGTTCTTAACTTGCACAGGGGTTTTTCTTTATTATTATGCACAGTTGAAAAAATAATGTATGCCAAAAATATGTCAATTTCAAAGGATGATGCCAAATTCCAATCCTAAACGTTACCCTCCCCAGGCCACCCAACAACCTCTAGCTGCGCAAAACATAAATATATAATTTTTGTTCGAAACATTATTTTGTTATTTTGTATAAAAACGAAAACATTATTAAGTAAGACTAATTGCGGTGACACCATGTGGAATCTCAATTGAGTAGTAATTAGTTCTGAAAAGAACTGGAGGTACAACTCGACGTTTCGATCAGTGTGCTCTGATCGACCTCAGGAGAATGCCGGACTCTGGGGAATGCTGCTGCTTAAGTAGGCTGCTGGAGGATTAGTGCATTGATGCGTGCAGGCGGGAACTGTGGATCCTAGGGGTAGGGGGAAGGAGTGTGTGCTCACTGAAGTGAATCAGTTGTAGACAAGCACTAGGGGAAGGAGGGTGGTTGACTTAGGATATAGGAGATCCCTCAGTCTTGGGTGGGTTGTGGACTTTGGATATAGAGGATCCTTCAGTCTGTAGTATTGGTCGCCAAATATCGCTGATGCAGAAGCCGATGTCCTGTGGCACGGTGTCGTGTTTGACGATCTCGATGGCCTCTCTGATGCGTCTGGGGTGCCATGTGTCGATGGGTGTCATGAGTTAGGCTGCAATTAGTCTTACTTATCATCCTCAACATGCAAAGCTGCAAGTTTTACCGAAAACATTATTACGAAAGATTTGAGAAATTTAAAACCATTTTCGAATAATGTTGTGATTTTTTTGGAACATGAGATACTAGCCCATATATCTTGAGTGTTTTTAACTTAACTTTGAACCTTGACATATGGCACCCGATACTCCAAATTTGTGTCAGTAGATAACGTCTCAAAAGGATCAGTTACATCTTGCTATGTAAGAGCACAGATTATAATCTGGTAGTCTGGATGCAGCAATGGCACGCTTAATTCACACGGTAGTCGATCGTTTCATGAATAATCAAATTGTTTCTGTATACATCGTGTAACAGTCGTAGCAACGTTCTAATTAGGCTATAACTATTTTATGTTCTTCTTTAAATTAAATGTTAACGACGAACGATTGCGATTATGCGATTATGCATGTGCCACCCAGATTATAACGACTGACTGACACCAATTGTAATCCAGACTACCAGATTATAATCTGTGCTTGTTAACAGCAAGATGAAAATGATCCTTTTGAGACGTTATATACTGACACAAATTTTGAGTATCGGGTGCATATGTGTACGGTGACTCGTGACTCGGACTCAGACTCGGACTCAACCCACATGACTCGGGACTTGGACTCGGACTCGACACTGGCGATTCGGACTTGGACTCGGACTCGAGGTTTGAGGACTCGAATACAAGTCTGTTGATTCATGCCCTTTAGGTAATGTTTGATTGGAGATTGTAGATTGTAGATTGTAGGGAAATTATCTTGAAATTATGTGATATTATGGCCACTTATGCCAACAAACATTCGTCAAGATTTAATCAATATAATATTTACACATAAACAAAAAGCTGTAAATATTATAAGGGACAAATTGTTTCCAAATTTCATGTCATTATACGGTAAAATCAACGAAGTTACATTACAGCGAAGAACTAAAAAACACGACGCGGTGCTGCTCATGTCCCCAGGACTGTACCGTTATGAAAATGCCATCATTTGAATGGGGAAATATTATAAGTGGGTCAATCAAAAGTAGGCCGAGAATTGCAGACACAGCACCAACAAGTACTTGGGTCGTTTTGGAGCGATTCAGTTGCATTAAAAAAAAAATTCAGAACAGTTTATTACCTATGTAACTTCCCTGTAGAACTTTCCTCATAAGAGACCCAATGCCGTCTTCGAACGGTTAATTTTATTAAATAATGAATGAATGTCGCCTCTAGCCTCTGATTACAATACTGAACTTGAGGTTTACAAATAAAATAGAAATATGAATTCAGAAAAAAACAACCCATGTTGCTCGTTTGTTTTGGTTTGGTTTCTGGTATTTAAATAATTGTATTTTAATTAGGGCAAGTGAAATTGATTGACCAGGTTTTAAAACAATTAAATAAAAAATTATTCATGATTCGCACCTGTAACTTTTCTGCTAACGTTCCAACGTTCTTCCGTGCTTTGAGACTATTACCATACTTTTACACTCATGCACGTGTGGCGGTATCCCTCCCCCAAAAAAAAATACTAATATTAATAATAAATAAATAAAACTGGCAAAATGTATATTGCCGATTGTGAACCCCTGGTTGTGCTACATGTATATAAACATACCCCCAGTTGTAATTGTATGGGTGCGAATCCTAGGGGATGGGGCAAGATATGTACATAATTTCCCTTTTTTCAGATCACCCAAATATTGTACAAATGTAGATTGAACTCCTATGAGAGCATTGGGATTGTTCAACTTATGTAATGACGATGAAGCCCATTAACACAAGTTGGTGTAAAGATAATAAGAAAAGCTCAATAACTTTTAAATAACTATTTATAAACATGTGTGACTTCATGAAAATATAAATAAATGCATGATGTAATCATACGATCATTTATTGTATGTTTCGTTTATTTTTACAGTTATCCTTCACATTATTGTGTTGTCTCTTCTCTGTGAAAATTGAAACAGTTTAAAGGGTTATAATTTAGCTACATTTTCCAGAGTTTATTTTATTTTATTGCTTTCCTTAAATAAGGCTTCCAGGTCAAAATTAATCTCACCCGGAATCCAGGTTATATTTGACCGGACACTTCCCGTATCAAAATGATCCGGAAAGTTGGGTCACACTAATTTTGACCCGGAATTGGAACAGTTGATATGATCCGATTCCGGGTCAAAATTCGTGACCCACATTCCGGGTCATTCTGACAATGAAAGTGTCGGCTCAAATACAACTGGGGCAGATTTGACCCAATTATTATTTTTTTTCCATTTGGGCAGTGCAGCACGCAACTAGATCATAATAATGGTACGCCCCGGTCTGTCCGTTAAAAATCCACTGAGAATAGATAGTCCTTATGAACGTGGACAAATATCACGTTCATGCGGATGATACGCAACTTTATCTGTCATTTGATTTGTATAATACTGAAGATGAAATAGCTACTTGCAAACGCATTGAATCATGTATCAAGGATATCAAATCTTGGATGACATTGAATAAACTGAAATTAAATGATGATAAGACTGAGCTTATTGTAATTACCTCAAAATATCATCAATCTAGACCCACAAACAAATGTTTTCAAATAGTGTCCTCATCAATCCATGCTTCTCCTAATGCTTGTAATCTGGGAATTATCTTTGACAGCACGCTATCTATGGATGATCACATAAAGAATGTCTGTAAATCAACATACTTCCAAATTAGGAACATTAATACAATTCGTAAGATTTTGGATAACGATACAGCAGCTACTTTGATCCACGCTTTAGTGACGTCAAGATTAGACAATGGAAACTCGGTGTCACTGATAAACAGCTAAATAAGCTCCACCATGCCCAAAACTCTGCAGCACGCATGTTAACCAGGAGTTGCAAGTTTGATCATATCTCTCCAATTGTAAAACAACTCCACTGGCTACCGATTCGTCAAAGGATTCAATTTAAACTCATATTGCTCACTTGGAAATCACTTCATGACAGGCACCAAAGTATATAAGTGAACTTCTTTCTCCATATGTTCCCAAACGCACTTTACGATCTACTGATAAATTTCTTCTGACTGTTCCTAGGACTGCATCTTCATATGGTGATCGTGCATTTTATGCAGCTGCTCCTATACTTTGGAATGACTTGCCAGTAGAACTTCGCAGTTGCAGTTCAATCAATGTTTTCAAGAACAATTTAAAGACCCATTATTTAAGACTGCTTATTGTGCTTGATTTTTGAATATGTATGTAAAAAAATACATGTATGTAATGTTTTGCTTGATTTTGTTTATATATATATATATATATATATATATATATATATATATATATATATATATATATATATATATATATATATATATATATATATATATATATATATATATATATATATATATATATCTTTAGTTAATATATATATATATATATGGAGAAAGAATATATATATATATATATCTTTAGTTAATATGTGTATATGCGTGTATATGTATGTGTATGTGCATGTGTGTATGTATGCATATGTAAGCCTATATATGTACATGTATATATAATGTGTATGTGTGTACTTTCTATAATGTAAATTTTTTGTTGTGTTAATTGTTGCGCCTCAGAATAGGCATGCCTAGATAGACGGCGCATTATAAATGCATTATTATTATTATTATTATTATTATTATTATTATTATTATTATTATTATTATTATTATTATTATTATTATTATTATTATTATTATTATTATTATTATTATTATTATTATTATTATTATTATTATTATTATTATTATTATTATTATTATTATTATTATTATTATTATTATTATTATTATTATTATTTCGCGTTAGCACAGCATGAAAAGAAAGATCTTGTTTTCCTTTCTGCCGGTTACACCTCGAGTCAAGCTACGTCCCGTAGCCTTAGATCTCGAGTGTCTTCAGAATCCTTGCTGTCCCTAAGAGGGCCGCCTTCTGTAGTAATTCTACTCTAACAGATGTTCCTATCTCCTTGAGATGTTTCTCCAACGCCTTCGGGATTGTACCCAGTGCTCCCACTACCACAGGAATAACCTTGACCTTGACTTGCCACAGCTTGCGGAGTTCTCTCGCTAAATCCTGATATTTCTGTACCTTCTCCTTCTCCTTCGAAGCTACTCTACTATCACCCGGCACAGCTATATCAATAAGATGACACATCTTCTCATGCTTATCCAAGACAACAACATCCGGCCGTCTATGTTCTATAACATGATCTGTCTGGAGAATCTTGACATGGTCCGTTTCTTCAACCTTTTCCGGCACATGGTCGTACCACTTCGATTGCACCTTGACACCATACTTCTTACACAGATCCCAATGGATCACCTTGGCCAACTTGTCGTGTCTGCCTTTGTACTCTGTCTGAGCATGCACTCTGCATTCGCTGACAATGTGAAATACAGTCTCCTCCGCCGCATTGCACATTCTGCACATAGAAGAGACATCTGTCTTCTCGATCCTTGCCTTCATCACATTCGTCGGCAGAGACTGGTCTTGCGCTGCAGTAATCAGACCCTCAGTTTCTTTCTTTAGTTCTCCTCTCCTCAACCATTCCCAATTCTTGCTACTTGCCACTTCTTCAGTACATCTCAGGAATCGGCCGTGAAGTGGTTTTTCCTGCCAATCTCGTGTTCTTTCTTCTCTTCTTTGATTCTTATACTCCTTTGGACCTAATTCGTCTGCCTTCATGTATTTCTGCGCAACCTTCAACAACTTTTCCCGAGTACTTCTTACATGACACTGCAAGCTCCTTCTCTCGATGTTAACGCTGTCTGATACACTAAGTAACCCTCTTCCGCCCTCTGACCTCGGTAGATAGAGTCTGCTGACATTCGACCGTGGATGTAACATACCGTACATCGTCATCACTTTCCTCGTTTTCCTGTCAGCAACATCTAGATCTGCCTTAGTCCACTCGACAATTCCCGCACTGTATCTCATTAGTGACACAGCCCAAGTGTTGATCGCCTTTATCATATTCCCTCCATTCAGCTTGGACTTCAAACACTCTTTCTTAAGTCTCTCTTTCGATTCCTCGTGCAGTACATGATCTGCTTCAAGCACTCCAAGATACTTATAACTTTCTTCTTCACCCAACGCCCTCAATTGTGTGCCATCTGGTAAAGCAATTCCATCCGAATGTACCCTTTTACCCCTCTTCATGGTCATCGCAGCACATTTCTCCAGACCAAACATTTCTCCAGACCAAACCGATGTCATCGCTGAAGATCCGTACAGTCTGCACCAAAGAATCAATCTCTTTCTCGTTCTTCGCAAACAACTTCAGGTCGTTCATGAAGAGAAGATGATTAATCTTGCATCCATCCTTCGTCATCTCGTATCCCGCACTAACCTTCCGCAAAATAACCGTCAAAGGGAACAGCGCCAAAACAAACAACAGTGGAGACAGAGAATCACCCTGGAAAATACCTCGCCTGATGTTTACCTTACCAAGACATTCATCACTAGCCGTCAGATTTGTTCTCCATGTCTTCATGCTCTCACCCAGAAGACATTTCACCGCATCAGCTGCCCCTATCATATCCAAACATTCCATAATCCACGAGTGTGATACCATGTCGTATGCCTTCTTGTAATCTATCCATGCCATGGCCAGATTAGTTTTCCTCTTCCTACAGTCCTTTAGCATCGTCTTATCAATGATGAGTTGGTCTTTCGTTCCTCTTGACCGCTTCTTGCAACCTTTCTGCTCGTCTGGAAATAACTGCTGATCTTCTATCTGGCTATACAAATCTTCTGCAATGATACCGGTCAGACGTTTATACATCATGGGTAGACATGTAATAGGTCGATAGTTACTTGCAACGTTATTTATTATTTTTGCCGTTGCAAAACAATATGACACATTTTGCTATTTGTTTTATCCCAGAGAAGCTTGGTCTTTTATTAATTCGAGACACCCTTTCAATTTCTTTGCGATGAATGGACAATAATGTCCACACCCGCCAGAAGAAAAACATTTATTTATTTATTTATTTTTATTATACCGTCAATGATATATAGATACCGTCATTGATATTTTTTCTGAATGTCCCCTTGTCATTTTAAATTGATCTTTCTACATTACATTAGACATTCTTTTAATGTATTTTGTACTCGAACTGCATTCCGTCCTTGTTCTATGCCCGCACAGATTACAACCC
>CM055817.1:5684731-5724731 GCA_029582265.1 Zoroaster sp. YZ-2022 | reverse complement strand
TCACATACGACATATTGCGTATACATACATCAAAAGGTAAAACTGAACATTATATGCACGTATACCATGTGTATTTGTTACCAATGTAACATATTGTTCCGTATTTGTGCTCTACATTGTATTTTTTTTTAATGTCAAAAATGTCTATCAAATCATTGTACAAACTTTTAACCATACGTTATAAATACAAAATAAACCAAGAGTAACAATTGTGTTCCATTGAGGGCAGTTGAATTTAATAATCAGTTCGAGAGGTGACAAAAAAATTAATAATACATTGATTCCAAAATTCTGATGTGTGTTTGCAAAACCAAAGTGCGTATTGGTAGTCATCGATAACGTTACACATAGGGCACATTGGGGATTCTTTTAATTTCCATTTCCATAACAGTTGATGAGTAGGCAATATTTGGTACATAAGTTAAAATCTCTTAATTTCATTTATTTTATATATTTTATTTTGTTTCTCCATACCAAATTCCAGTCTTTCTTGAATTAATTGTTCCCATCGTTCTTTTACAACTGCTATTTTTCCTTTCTTTTCTAACAAAAAATATTTTTGTTGTTAAATTCGATAATACGCCTTTGGTTTGTCGAAAGGGTTGTTGCTCATCCTGGTACCTGTTTTGAAGCGGGTAAGTGTGTATCTCTTGCACATTCAATTTTCACAATTCCAAAAGGTTTGTCACCGATTCGCTCCAGTTGTGGAATTATATCATCATTTGAGACCGAGAGGGGTAGATCTGATATGGTGACTTATTCTCCCCTGCTAAGGAAATGGTTGCTGTCCAGCAGTCTAGTATGCTGGCCACGCAGGTTGATACCGCTTGTTCTAGTAGGATGTCTCTTGCTTCAAAGGTCTCAGACACAGTCGCCAAAGACCTCTCATGAGTTGGGCACCCTCAACAGTATTATGACCGGAGATATCCTCTACATGAGGTGTCGTGGCCGAGCGGTCTAGCTTACCGGATTCAAGTTCTGGTGTTAGCAACATAATGTGGGTTCGAATCACGGCCGTGACACTTGTGTCCTTGAGCAAGACACTTAATCATAATTGTTTCTCTCCACCCAGGGGTTAAATGGGTACCTGTGAAGGCAGAGGTGGTTTGCTCTATATGCGCTAGAAATGGCAGCAATTGAGCTGTATACTCCCCAGGGAGCTGAGATGGTTTCAGGAACGATTTATGAGCCTTATGAGCCTTATGAGCAGGGATAATAATATAATGCGCCTTGAGCACCACTTAGTTGGTGGATACGTGCGCTATATAAATCCACACATTATTATTATTATTATTACAGCCAGTGGCGTAGCCAGAAATAAAGATTCGGCTGGGCCTGAGTAAAAATGGACGGGCCATAGAATTCATCCATAAATCCATCCATACACGGGCGCCGATTTATGTTTGTGCCGGTGGAACAGCGACCGACGCACACACGCACACACTGACATACAATATTTACAAGGATTGGAGATCACGATACACACCATGAAACGCATGGAAAGTCATAATGCCACAAATCATTTAGTAAAAAGGTTCACTTCATTAAATTGATTCGTTAAATCATAGGCCAAAATGTGCTGTGGGACACCTTAGGCCATGCTCATAAAGAACGCAACAGTAGGCTGCAAGGAACCTAATTCAAAATTATGGTGTTCTAAAAAGGACACATGCACATTGCAAGAAGAGTGTTGTCGCGTCGCACTAGAAGTGTGTCGCGTCGCACTAGAAGTGTTGTCGCGTCGCACTAGAAGTGTGTCGCGTCGCATTAGAAGTGTTGTCGCGTCGCACTAGAAGTGTTGTCGCGTCGCACTAGAAGTGTAGTCGCGTCGCACTAGAAGTGTAGTCGCGTCGCACTAGAAGTGTAGTCGCGTCGCACTAGAAGTGTAGTCGCGTCGCATTAGAAGTGTTGTCGCGTCGCACTAGAAGTGTTGTCGCGTCGCACTAGAAGTGTAGTCGCGTCGCACTAGAAGTGTAGTCGCGTCGCACTAGAAGTGTTGTCGCGTCGCACTAGAAGTGTTCACCATTGCAGTTTTTTCTCGTATGAAGAGCCGTATGTGACTAAATTTCGACTAATTAAATATATAATAATAATAATAATGTGTGGATTTATATAGCGCACGTATCCACCAACTAAGTGGTGCTCAAGGCGCATTATATTATTATCCCTGCTCATAAGGCTCATAAGGCTCATAAATCATTCCTGAAACCATCTCAGCTCCCTGGGGAGTATACAGCTCAATTGCTGCCATTTCTAGCGCATATAGAGCAAGACCAACTCTGCCTTCACAGGTACCCATTTAACCCCTGGGTGGAGAGAAGCAATTATGATTAAGTGTCTTGCTCAAGGACACAAGTGTCACGGCCGTGATTCGAACCCACATTATGTTGCTAACACCAGAACTTGAATCCGGTAAGCTAGTCCGCTCGGCCACGACTAAAATAAATGTAAATCCATATATTTACTAGAAAAACCAATTATACAAAAGCGGCAACCAGACTGGTTGGCAGCTAGCATGCATACGGTACTAAACATGAATTTTGGGATTTATATTCCTTTAAAAAAGTCCTCCACAGCCCATACATTATTGTTTTAAAGAAAGGTTTTGTTTCTGAATTAGTGTTGTAGTTAACAAAAATGTTGCTAATCCTGTTACAAATATTTACAACCTAAACCTAGTCTCGATCCCAACTACCTACATGGAAGGTGAGCATTCTAAACCACAAGACTACCATGCCACTCGAATTTGGCGGTGAATTAAGTACAGAAGAACCTTTGTAAAATTGTATTTATAAAAGAATATAAATTGTTCAGAAAAATATTGCGCAGGCCTACAGGGTTCACTCGTCCCCACCACCCAGGGCCGTAGCGAGCTGGGTCAGGGGGTTGGGGTGTGACACCCCAATAATTGTTCTCAGTCGGCAAATCAAAGGTACTAGAGCAAGAGTTGGTCCAAAATAAATTTTCAGTCAGCAACATTTGTATGTTTTATATAATGATGCCTCTTTTCACAACAAACTATTTTAAAGCAGAACCATACCCTAAAGTCATGGTCACACAATAATGTAATTATATGGGGGGGGGGGGGGGGGGGGCGAGATGACAGATAATTAAAAGCTAAAAGGACACTAAACAGATGATTTTATTTTTATAAAAACTTATTTTCAATCATCAACCATTATAATAGGCCTACTGTTAATTTAAAGGAATATTGTGTACATGTACAACACTGTCCCAAATAATTATGTCCCACAAGTTGCATTTTGAGATAATCAAATTTGTTACACAACTAACTGTATTAACTATAGGCAGGAACACATTTATATATGTAATGGAATACATCATTCATCAAATGTTTCTTTTGAAGCCATTTTGTCTATAATTTCAGTATAACTATTTTTTCAAAATGACTTTTTAAAGTTCATGAGACAAACATTTCACATAATAAACAACCTGAATGTATTTTCACTATTGCTGGAGCTTTCATATAGGCTGGAGTTATGCATCAACAAAATAATACATTATCCTTACAGAAAAGAAATCTATTTTACTAAAAAAAACTTTCTTAGTGGGTAGACATTCACAGGTCAGTAAGTCTTACCAAGTTCCAATTTTTCAGTGTAACTTTGACTTATGTCACCATAAAATGACACAGACTCAAGGTTTGAGGAATACGTGTCTGCTATGAAAGTTTAATACATACTTAATACAAAGTTGATGACCAGTTGTAACAGTTGTACCTAAAGAATTGCCAATCATGAAAAATTGTTTTGACATTTATTAATATTTCATTAATAGTGTTACTTTAATTCTTCTGTTTCTCTGATTTTTGGATGTTACGAACCTAGAATAGTGACTGGATTATTTTAATTTCTGATTATTACTTAATTCCTATTATTTTACTTTATTGCATTTTCCACTGCTTTATTGTTGGTGATTAAGTACAAAGGTTCTTCTGTACTTAATTCACCGCCAAATTCGAGCGGCATGGTAGTCTTGTGGTTTAGAATGCTTACCTTCCATGTAGGTAGTTGGGATCGAGACTAGGTTTAGGTTGTAAATAATTATTTGTAACAGGATTAGCAACATTTTTGTTAACTACAACACTAATTCAGAAACAAAACCTTTCTGTAAAACAATAATGTATGGGCTGTGGAGGACTTTTTAAAAGGAATATAAATCCCAAAATTCATGTTTAGTAGCTAGGCTACCGTATGCATGCTAGCTGCCAACCAGTCTGGTTGCCGCTTTTGTATAATTGGTTTTTCTAGTAAATATATGGATTTACATTTATTTTAGTCGTATATATTAATTAGTCGAAATTTAGTCACATACGGCTCTTCATACGAGAAAAAACTGCGATGGTGAACACTTCTAGTGCGACGCGACAACACTTCTAGAGCGATGCAACTACACTTCTAGTGCGACGCGACAACACTTCTAGTGCGACGCGACACACTTCTAGTGCGACGCGACTACACTTCTAGTGCGACGCGACACACTTCTAGTGCGACGCGACTACACTTCTAGTGCGACGCGACACACTTCTAGTGCGACGCGACAACACTTCTAGTGCGACGCGACACACTTCTAGTGCGACGCGACACACTTCTAGTGCGACGCGACACACTTCTAGTGCGACGCGACACACTTCTAGTGCGACGCGACTACACTTCTAGTGCGACGCGACAACACTTCTAGTGCGACGCGACTACACTTCTAATGCGACGCGACAACACTTCTAGTGCGACGCGTGAATCCTAATGCGACGCTTACACACTCTTCTTGCAATGTGCATGTGTCCTTTTTAGAACACCATACAAAATAGCCTAATATTGTTACACACACGCAAATAAAGCATACAAGCGCACACAGTAAAATACAGTCAATTAATTAACCATCAGCACAGGCCCACTTTCACTCACCATTGACGTTACTTCTTTACAAGGAAAGTGTTACTCGTTGCAGCTGTGCGCTTGATGAATTAATTGGCAAGTAGCTGAATAAGTTACTAGGTCGCGGTAAAAATTAGCAAACGTTAGCGTCAGCGAAACAGCTGGTATGGTAGGTTCTAGAAAATAACCGAACTGAGTGATATGACGCACGCGATTTCATTCGGCAATGCCATTGAACCAGCCAATTACAACACACGCTATAGTGACGCTACACAAAACAAAATTTAAATGGTTTAAATAAATAATAGACAGGTTGTTGCCTCCAACCTTTAGCCTACAAGCATGATAGCCCCTGTCCTTTTTAAAGTATACAGTATAAAATAAAATGCACTGTAGCCTATATCACATAAACATACATAGAAGAGGAATGCAAACAACATAAATCGTAAAAAAAAAAAAAGTTATACAAAAAGCTTCTTTATTTGGCAATGGCAGGGCCTAGACAAGAAGTGGGCGGGCCTAGGCCATGCCTGGCCCGCCCATAGCTACGCCACTGTCTACAGCAATGCATACATTATTTCAAAAGTGTCTAGGTTGACGACATCTGCATTAAAACATGTCTATCCGCTTGAAAAAAGACCCAGTTTTCATAATGTCTGAAAAACGTCGGCATGATTTATACAAATACACAAAGTACTGATATTATAAATACCAGTACCTTTGATGTTGGTCTATTTAATAGATGTCCTTTTACGTTCGGCGCAGTTCGAAAACTCCTTTCGAATCCGGAAGGAATATCACGTTTTTACTATATTTTATGACTTCTACTGATTCATGATGTTTTAATTCAAGATATTTTGCATTAAAACATTTTTTTTTAATTAAAAAAAAAATTCTCATTACACTGTGTCGCTAAAAAGAAATTAGTGAAAATGCATACAACTATCTGGATCGGCAAACAGGATCTTTTGTTTCGACGTCAAACATAAATAACAGTCAAAGCGAAATGTTGGCTAGTTTTATGCATTTATGCATGTCCTTTTAACGACACAGCAGAGTTATGAGCTACAATTTTATTGAATGTTCGGTGGTATAGCATACTGCCCTACAGTGACAAGTAATTTGTGCTAAAGTAACAAGTAATTAATTATTATAAACAAATTATCAAAATGCATACATATGTTTAGGTCGCCAAACACAAAATTTAATGTTCATAAATAAAACAAATAAATAAATAAATAAATAAAATTCCCACAAACCCTCCCCTCAAAAACAAACAAACTAACAAACAAACAAAATGCCGTCAGACATAACTTAAGTAAATAGAAATCGGTGGCTTGATGCTATGTGACTGAAATTCATGACATTACAACTTACAATATCAGGAGATCTGATAGACGATCAAATGTTCTTGGTGCAATTTTACTGATTTTGTTGTTCTGCAGATATCTAGGATGAGAAAACAAAGTATGGTTAGACATTTAATTAAAGCTCATTTATGTTGTTATTTTCACAAATTAATGCTCTTAGATTTTCCTAAAGGCATACCGGTTTTTGGTGAAATATTAGTGATCGGTCAAATACTATGAGAAAGTATTCTGCCTACAGTTCATTAATTAATACTTGACTACATCAACATAAAAACAACATACACTGCTCTCCATTGACAAGTGCGACATAATTGTGACGAATTACATTTATTTAAACAAAAATTATCCCAATTATCATACTAAAGACGTGTATGATTATTAATCCCTTGGATTCATCAAGATGTTATAAATAACGCGATGTTTAGCTCATTAAATTGCGGTGTTAATGAAAAAAGGTGAAAGTAAAACAACTATTTTGATTGGCAAAAATTAATTCCGTACTACCTTTTTAATTTGTTTCGCTGTCAGACGTTTTTGAGACATAATCCATCGCTGCACGCCGCAGGAGGGCGCTTATCTCTACAAGCGTGCGCTCCAAAAAATGTCGTAGTAGTAGAGATGTATAAAGTAGAGTTATAGGGACACACACAAACACACACCCCCACCCCCCCACACACACACACACAAACTATGTAAACTGCCATGCCCCATCAATAAAGCTCCATCCAGCATTTACAAATTTCAATTTGCATCCCGTCAGCAATGGCAACAATTTCTAGTATTTGCCAGATTAGGGTGGGGTGCAGTGGGAATGGTAGGGAGCAGGAACCATGACCTAATGCCACCCATACCTTCCCTCCCCCGCTATACCCGCTTAAATTTAATATTTTCTGCAAAACAAAAACATGCTTTAAAACAAAATATGCTGAAAATCGTTATTCAATGTTCTTTACAAAAGACGCTACTGGCCACCCAGGTTTGAAGGCGTCAGTATATCTTATGTGAAGATTTTATTTAAAAACAAAAGGCCTATAAAGGCCAAATTTGAAAAATCAAACACTTAATGTAGTCTGGATTAATCATTTTTAACCGGTATGAGGAATAATGGTTTGTTGTTTATTTTGTTTTGTTGTTTTGTTGGTGTTATGATATGCATGTATTTTTAACCAATCCAATAACCTCATGTGCAAACTAATTATTCATTGATAACCCCACTTGTGGGGTTATAACACATGGCTTGTGGCCATGTGTTTCTATTTGCTAATTCTAGAAAATGCTAGAACAAATCAAGTATAAAAGTAACATTCTTTTGTAATTGATTTGTTTTATAATTCTAAATGTACTTTTAAAAAGTGCAGTTTTGATGGAGATAAATGTTCTTTGATAAATTAATCAGATTGCTTTTGGACAATCTCATAATAAACACGGTTAGTACGTATAGCTGTAATGCATAATGTTTAATTTGTAACTACTAGTCTATTACGTGTGAAAAAATACAGATGGATATGCAAATCTAATTGAAAATAAAACTGGAATTAGGCCCCAAGTGTACTGCAGATTGCAGAAACACCTATTATTTAGCTACCCTGTACAGTACAGTTGCTCAATATTGACCAATTGTTTTATGCTCACAATCAGTAATTTACACCCAATACAAAGATGTATCAAACAAGACATAGTGGTTATATTTCATTGTAGTTGCAGTAGTAGGGCCTACAACCTGATCATTGATATATTTTTTTCTTCTTTTCAATATTTGTTGTACATTTTAATTTGGGGCGCAGATTACAGGGGATAATGGATATAGGTAATTATGGGACAATGGCCTGTTCGGTATGATGATGGGGGGGGGGGGCATATTCCCTTTGAGCCTGTATGTTTGAAGTAAGAGCCTTTAAAAATAACCCATTCCACGGTCCAACTGATAACACCACTATATATTAGAAATATGGCAAACAACATCATCCATGGTGTAGGAAAACATTTGTTTCAATAAATCTGATGTCTATTGCAAAATATTTTTTTTAATTGTAACCCCTCAAAGCCTGCCAGAGAAAACCCAACTGTGGGTCTGAAAACATTTATAATTAAAATGTCAACCTTGGTGGGTTTTAAATCAGATCTGTTTAACATTAACACGGAGAATAAATAATTATGTACATGAATTCCTTTCTCTATGTTTTATTGCACGAACGTACTACCCAAAATATTGTGCATATCCTGAAATGTGGAAAAGCAGCAGGTCATGATAACATACCAGCGGAGATAGTGAAACATGGAGGGGACTATACAATCGACGTGCTTCTCAAGATGTGTAATGCAGTATGGAGCAGTGGAGAATGGCCAACACAGTGGACACAATCACTGATATTACCATTGCCGAAAAAAGGATGTTTGCGAAAATGTAATAATTACAGAACAATATTAGTCTCATCAGCCATCCTAGCAAAGTGCTGCTGAGAGTAATAAACAACAGAATGAAGAAACAGGCGGAAGCGACTCTCGCGGAAGAGCAGGCAGGTTTCAGAACTGGACGCAGCACAGTAGAACAAATAGCAAATGTGCAAATAATCGGAGAAAAATACAGGAATCACCAAATGGAACTACATCACAATTTCATCGATTTTAAGAAAGCTTTTGACAGAGTCTGGAGAAATGCACTTTGGGCAGTTTTAAAGAAGCATAACTTCGGAGGTAAGTTGGTCGGTATAATTGAATCATTATGTACCAAGAGTACCAACGCGGTGATGTCAAACAACAACACCCTTGATTGGTTCCAAACAGAGGTCAGCGTACGGCAAGGATGTATTCTCTCACCTTGCCTGTTCAACATATTTCTCGAACAAATTATGCTAGACACTCTTGAGGATTTCCATGGTACAGTTTCAGTCGGAGGGAGGATAATTTCCAACCTAAGATTTGCAGATGACATCGATCTACTAGCAGGATCCAGAGAAGAGCTCAAGGATCTCACCAACAGACTAGAAACTGCTGCTAAGAGCTATGGAATGGAAATCAGTAGCGAGAAGAGCAAATTAATGATCTCGTCTAGAACTGGTAACGTTAACGACCAGATTGAAATAGCAGTAAATGGAGAAGTACTAGAGGAGGTGAGTAGCTTTCAATACCTTGGATCAACGTTGAATGAGGACATGAACTCCGAGGAAGAGATTAAGAAAAGGTTAGCTATAGCTACAGGACAACTAGCCAAGCTGAACAAAATTTGGAGTAGTGGAAGCATCTCACTGATCATCAAAACTAATCTTCTGAAGTCACTGATATCATCTATTGCCCTTTATGGATGCGAAACTTGGAGCTACAACAAAAAGATTGAACGAAAAATCGAAGCATTTGAGATGAGATGCTACAGACGTTTACTCGGAATAACGTGGAAAGATCGTGTCACCAACATCGTAGTTAAACAACGAGTCAAGGACCTCAAGAGTGTACGAACCTCTGTTGGAAGTTGCACGACGAAGAAAACTACAGTGGTTTGGGCACATCACACGGCGCCAAGGATCTTTGGCCCATACCATAATGCACGGAAGAGTAGATGGTGGTAGGACCCGCGGGAGACCAAAGAGAGAGTGGTTGACTGATGTCAAGGACTGGACAGGGAGATCGGTGGTAGAGTGCATGCGGGAAGCGGAGGATCGGGGAAGGTGGAAGGAGAGGGTGGAAGCATCTAAAGTGCCCCAACGGCCATTGGCTACGGGAGTGACCTGACCTGACCTGGATGTAGTGCAGACCTACATGTGGTGATGGATTAGTTTTTGGAGTCTGAGGACAAAGGTGCAACTGTATCGGTAGAATTAGCACCCTTGTGCGACACGGCCGAGGAAAAGGCGAAGAGACTCAGCCGTAATGGGAACCTCGTTTGTTTTCTTCAACATTCTGAATGGGGGGGGGGGGGGGGTGAGTACCCAGGGAAAGAGGTCTCGGCTGTAGATACGCCACTGCTAAATTATTAAAATGAAAATTAAAATGATATGTATTTCCATAAATAAATTCTAACAGAAAACACTAATTATTCGCAAAAAGTGACTCAGCATTTTTTAGTGGAATATAACATCCATTTTATGGTTGGGCACAAGTCTTATCAGTTTTTCTTATCAATTTGTATTGGGCAGTAAGAATATTAGCTCTAAGTATTTTCTGTACATGAAAACAGTCTTTTTCCCCAAAAATGTATGTCTGAAGCGGGCCAGGGGCCGCCCCTCCCCCTCATCATCTACGCTATTGGTCGGAGCAATATTAACGGGCAGTTTTAATAGTAGACCTAGGCTGAACTTGGCCATATCTGGCGAATTTAATGTCGGATAAATTGACAGTCGGAATTGTGGGCTGTCGGAATGATCAGCAATTCTCATGTTTATATATATGTTAAGGGCCTATCTTCTCCTTGCTTATAGTGTTTTTTTCTCTCAAAAGCCCAAATTTCCGCCCTCCTCTGGCCCTCATTAGCTACGCCACTGGTACATACCATTATTTCGTTGACCGTTTTTGAAGAACATGAAAGAGAAAACGGTCAAACAAACTGAATATCCTTTTTGCTTTGATAAATTAACAAAGAGTAAAAGGGTAAACGTCCTAACTTGCTTCAGCAGCCCTCCAGTGGTGTAACGGGAGGGGGGTGTAACGAGGTACATAAATGTTTAGTGGGTTTCTTGTGGTAAGATGGCATTGGAGAGGTGGTCACCTGTTCTATCTTACCACTCACTGGCTTTGTTTTAAATTAATTTTTGTGTATTTTTTGTCTTTAGGATTTTGGTTTTATATTTAATTGATGTAATTTGATTGCCAGTGTAAAATGTAATAATGTAAAAATAAATAAAAATAAACAGTCATTTTACCCTTAAAACAATATATATACAACAGGTTTTACCGTTTTTTCCCTTTTACTAAAAACCAAAACGAAAAACGTAAACAAACCCTCTACATTTTGTTTTCTTTTGCCAAACTGTCAGTGGGGCTGCACAGGTGTGCATGAAAGGTTGCCAGCCCATGGGGACGTGTTTAACCTTAACTCAGAATGTTCATCAAGGATCATAATGTCTTGTTGTTGGGGGGGGGGGGGGTACAATCCTTAAAATGGCAATTACCCGATTACATAATCACCAAATTATTTTAGGCACTGCACACATTAATTTTATGTAAACTTGGTAAAGGTAGGCCTACCAATTATCCTAAGAAATTATTCCGTTTGAACGTGCTTTCATACTAATAGGAGAAAATATGCAAGAACTTCCGGCAATCGGTTGTCATCAATAAGTTTGTGGCGATTGTTACGCGTTTGCATTAGCGGTTGCAATTATCTCATAGGATGATTGTGAACTAATTCAGCTGAAATGTTCACAGAATTAGTATAGTAAATAGTATTGGTTTTCAGAAGAACTGGCAGTGAGATAACTAAACATGTCGATCAGTATAGTCTCCCCTTTTTGAAAACAATACATAACATGTAGTTGAAACAGACGCTAAATACCAACTTGCGCTTAACCCTATCAAGCCTGGGCTTTTTTTCATTCTCAGATCTGGGAGGTGGGGGAGGGGGCTCATTGGCCCCCCTCCGTGTTATCTCTGTTCAACAGCCGATTTTCATGAAACTTCGTAGGCATGCTCAGTTTGACGCGATCTATCGAATAAGGCTATGAAAACATTCATAAATCACCGTTAGGTGGCACTATACTCATTTTCGGTCATTTTCCTCATTTTTGGTCAAAAATAGTATTTTTCTCATAACTTCCTTATTTTTTGTCTGTTGGCCATGAAATTTAGCACAAATGGTATCTTCATTACAGGCAACAATGTGAAAACGTTTAAATACCACGAGAGTGCGCTATAAGCATTATTGTTGGTAAATTTGTTTCAAACACATGATTTTCAAACCAAAAGTACAATAAAGGAAGATATAATAACATCCACGGTACTACTGATGACATTCTCCATGGCAAAACTGGTTTTATGTGTTGGAGGAAAATGTGCAGGTAAAATAATTATTTCCTTAAATGTTATTGTTATTATCAAAAAACAAAAAGAAAGTTTTCATATTATTCACTGTATCAAAATTAAAGCAGCACCTAAGTTTGGGATTTCAGTTTGTTTCAGTATAAGATTCTTTTGTAAAATGCTGGAACTCAGTGCGTGATCATAGAGACTGTGGTCATCAAAAATGTATGTTGCTACGCATTTCAAAATTTCAAAGTAAGCCTACTTTTTGCAAAAATGTTAATCACCTTCCACTTTATTAGTCTTTCAAGAATATATTTATTAAAAGTTTTCAGAGCTTCTACAAACTGTATAATTGTATTAAACAAATGTAAACATTATTTTCATGTTCAATTCAAGAATAAAAACATTTTTAAGGTCAAGTGTGGAAAAGCAGTAATGTTGTGAGGGCAAAGTAAATAGCGCCCTCAAGAGCTATGCATATGCACGCATACAATGTGTATGTATTAATTGACTGTGAATGTGATTGTCACCCAAATTACCATAAATTTCCTAATTCCGTGCGGTTTTTAATGAACGTGAGTACAACCAATGATTAGTTAATGTTTCTAGTTCATAATATATATATATATTGCTCTATTTCGAAGTCTGTTGAATTACCAAGATTTTAGCCTAGAAGTTTGTGACCTAATTTGTGACCTAGGCTAATTTGATATCCTATCGTATTCGTATGTGTGTGCTAGTGATACCATGGAGGAAGGAAAAGCCTCCTTCCTCCATGTAGGTATGTGCGTATCCCACGCATTGTCGCAAATCTTTTCGGCCGCGGCCTCAATCTCGGGTTGAATCGCCGTGGCGAAGACACCGTGGAGATAGCGCTTTGTAACGTTTCGCTGTGGCCGTTCTTTTTGACGTACCCAGGAGATTTTTTTTCGAAGACGTAGATCAAATATTCTACTTCAACCTCCTTCTCAAATTTTCTGACTGCGGCATCTAGAAGTTTCCAAAAAATATTCTCGAAATTTGGGTTCGCTCTTGCTCATCAAAACCATCGACGATTTACCAAACGTTTAGTAAAATTACTTATCAAACCACAAAAATCATTTTTCTATACTTGTTTTCTACCTCTTGGCCAATTTTGACGGCGATTGATCGTCTCCCAGTTGTTTTTTGGACTCCCCAAACATCGATGTCAACCAAAGATTGTATTGCGCCGCGTTCAGCGCGCTATAGACCTACCAATTTTCAGTCCGATAAATCGTCCGTTTAAACCTACATCGGCGTAACACAATATTAAATATTAGTTTTCATGAACTTATTTCATTTTTTTTCTTCATATTTCCAGTCCAATATCATTTATTGTTTTTTATAATGTTTAATTAAATCAGGGATAAGAATTTCTCGCGGATTTCAGTATAAATATTAAAAATTCTCAGATTTGAGTGATTTTTTCTCTATTTTTTAAATATATTTTCATTATTTTTTTTTATATTTCACGTCCATTTTATAAATTGTTTTAATTTTAAATTAAATCAGGGATGAGAGGCTTTCGAAGATTTTAGTGTAAAATATGAAAACAATCCTCAGATTTGAGTAATTTATTTTTTTCATAATTTTTAATTTATTATTTTTTTTTTAACACATTTTTTTTTGTATTTCTTATTTGTAAATCAGCACTACAAAACAAACTAATCATTGAATTAGCCTGGAAATAGGTTATTATTCTTCCTCTTTTCCCAAGCATTCCAGTGATACCAACCTTTTGAAAATCGGACAAGAATTAAGAAAGTTATGATATGGAATCCGAGAAAATCTAGGAAACGGGTCACAAGTCAAATTTACATTTCTTTTGTTTTTCCTTATAAAATAATTGCCATTTACGGGCCTAAAATTGCCGGATTCAACATGTCATAACTTCCTTATGATTCTTATATCATTGTAATCGTCTGTTCAAGACCTTGACAATGATACCAGTTGTATTGAAATCCGTTGATTTTGAATTTTTTTGTCACATAGCTACTCCATGGTGCTACCATCCTTCATCCATGACCATGGTACTAACTAAAGTAACTACATTAGTAGTACGCACCGTTGTGCATGTGTCATTGTACTAGTAGTAGTAATGTAGTAGGCCTACATTGGAATTATGTAGAGTGAGAAGTCTCACAATCTCACAATGTGGTCTTGCCCCACCAGTGTGGCACGGACCTGTATCCTTAGCCACACGTTTGTCTCATTTCCGCTAACGGCGGTGTTTTCTTAATTTTTTAAATTCCAGGCGCTGAAATTGATGATATTATTTGCAGCGACGTAGCCAGGACTTTTTCATTGGGGGGGGGGGGGCATTGCTTTTCAGTGGGGGGCCCAGGGGTATGGGTTTTTTCCCTTTTCTTTATCTTTTCTGTTTTTTGGGGCACTATGAGGATTTTTCGCGGAGGGGCACCTGGGGGGGCACTGGAAATTTGTGGGGGGCACGTGCCCCCAGGCCCCCCGTGGCTACGCCGCTGATTATTTGCAACTATTTTGACAGACTAGATATGTTCCTTACATGTTTAACTATCTTGGCGCCCCCTCCCCCACAAAAAAATGGTGATTTTACTTAAATTTATATTTTGTGACGTAGGCCTATAGGCCCGAAAATATTACAAAACGATTGGCATTGTGTTTACGTTTCAACGAGGACGACCATCTTGAATGTATGAAGAGTGGTAAACGCGGAAACAACTTGCGCGCGCAACAATTTTACGACGGCTGTTTTATGTGTGCACATACTTGCTGTATTTTAGCGCGTGAAGTAGGTCTATTCCGTTTTGGGGTTGCACGTGTTGTCGGTAGTCTGAGCATTTTTATGTGCTAAAAATGTGATATACATGTAACTAATTTTAAAAAACAAGTATATATATATATATATATATATATATATATATATATATATATATACTTAAATGTAGCGGTCTATCTTGAAGTAGAGTGCTCAATGCCATATAGACAGAGCATATTATACTTGTAGTAAAACTAGTGGAACGCTGGTACATGTAGTTGTAACTCCGAGTTTCACGCTTTATGCGATCATCAGACAACTGATAGTCACCAAGTGATTACTCCCAGGGTTGTAGCTGCGCCGGTCGGGTCTAACCGGCACTCCCGCTGGCCGACCGGCACCAAACGCAAATTGATGTCTTACCGACCGGCACAAAAATTGTGTGAATATTTCATTAAACAGTAATAAAAGTTTTAAAAAAGTTCATGTATTCTTCATTTCTTTGAGTTATTTGCCACTATTTTGAGGACTTTAGTCTATAGATCAATTAAAACATCGTACGATATTATAAAATGGTACAAACAAATACACTAATTAGCATTTATTTATGACGTCATGGAAAAGACCTGGGAATATCCATTATGATTGGTTGTTTGCGCCTGCACGATGAGCTAATGCTACTAGTCTCTACCGCGTGCAAATGATGCGACGTGCTTCGTAACGTCGATGTACGCGTAAATGTCTAGCTTTGCCCGCGATGTGCTCAGCAAAGGGAAAATTATTCACGTGCGTCCCTCCGCCCATTCATGATTTCCTCTATTTTCCACCTTATATTACAGAACCATGATTTCCAACACGGTTTTCTTAATGACTACAACACGTAACCCAGTTACACCCAGTAAATAACATCAATACCAATGTCTGTACAACTAGTCTCTGTGTTACCCTTTGAGCTATCCCTTTAATTTAGCGAATGAACCCATCACTTCTTCACATGAAGCATGATTGAACTGTTTTTTCCTTGGTTACATTTTCTGTGCCCACATAAACATTTACAGTTTGGGGTGAGTCATTATACCAGCATCATTGTGTTGATGACCACAATTCTGTGCATCTCAAAAAACTGCTCAAGATGCGTATGATCTGGCATGTAATTTCATTTGTAAGTGACCAGTTGATTATACATGTATAATTATAGCCTTAGGTGCTTCAATCCTGTGGGTTTTCTTGCCCTAACATCTTGTGGGAGGGGTAAGCAATAAAACCATCAATAACAAATAAAAGACAACCATCTTCAAGTAGGCATTGCAGTCTAAAAACATTATTTTGACTCTTGCATAACCCTTGTGTGACTGCAAGGGTCAAAATCAGTCAAAAATCTTGATATACTTGCCAAGGTATACATGTGTATCTAGTGAAAAAACAGTCAAACACTGTCAAACTGAGTCGATCGTTTTTGACTGGTAAAAGCATTTTCTTGTGTTGTTCATCGGGGTGGTCAAAATGACAGTCAAAATGCCCCAGTGTACACATTTATGTCAACGGTCAAAACAGGCAGTTGAGTGGTTTTGACCACTATAGCTGCACTGAAGTTCAGCTAAAGCACATTTAGGAGGGTTAACCTAACCCGCTAGGCATTTCTACTAGAATGCTACCTCAACCTAACAAACTCCAACACCATGTACTAACCCACCATAGTCTGCAGTACTCAACCCATCAAACTCAAACAGTACACTTACAGGAACAATCCTCAACCCATCATACTCCAACAGGCTCTATGCTGTTGGATTTTGATTGAGTGGGGACACATGGCCCAAAGTAAAGTTTGAACATTGGATTCTTATAGTACTCAACCCATCATAATCCAACTGTTGTTTTCAGGCTAAAAAACTCAACTATACAAAAACTAAAAAACCCTATGGAATAAATGGTAGGTTCTAGTTGTATGATGTTAGTTACAATGCCAAGCATACCTAAGTACAATATTTGCCTTTATCAGTTGTTTATACACACACTCTCTCCACTCAAAGTCCAACAATGTTGCATGCTAGTAGAACCACCGTCCTCACTCAATCAAAATCCAACAGCATTACTGTACGCTATTGGTACTCAACCCATCATAGTCCAAAAGCTTAGCTAAGTTCACAGTCCTCAACCAGTCAAAATCCAACAAAACCTTCTGTTGGAGTTTGATGGGTCTGGGGTGGTTAGGGTTAATGCATGGGTAACATACTGCGCTTGATTTTTGTGGGAAATTAAAACTTTATACATACTTGATAATGATACAAGTGATGCAATGTGTGCGGCATACAACTTCAAAAGTAGTGAATCTGCATGTATGCATGTGCTGAGGTTATTGCATTAGTTTCTTGATAATAATAACAGGCATTTATGTATAATACATGTACATGTACCTTTCACATTATTATACTCCCTGGTCACCAGGCTATAAATCATTCATATTATAACTATATCAGCTCCAGGGAATATTCTTGTAGACTGGAAGCTATTTCTAGTGCACAAGGGCTAATTCAAATACAACACCCATCTCTGCCTGTACCAGGTACCAATTTTTGTTCTACAGTAAAGAATTGCCTCTGTAAAAGGTTACACTTAACTATAACATTATGCAAAATGTATTCTAAAAATGAATGTTTGACTTTATTGTCCTTTAAAAAAATCTTCCGTAACCATGAAATACTATTTTACAGAAAAGCTTTGCTTCTAAATTAAATTTGTAATTAAATAAATTAATAAAAATAATACAAAATGTTTTAAATTAGCTTTAAAAGATAATGGCAATTCTTTACTGCAGAAATGTTGCCGCCAGGTATCCGTTTACTCCAAATACATTGTATGTACATGGTATTGTATCTGGGCAATTCCACGCGAAAGTTGACATGACCCAAACAATTTCAAATAGAACTTTTTGAATTTTTTTCACTTTTGCAGGTGAGATTGATACCTAAACCTTATGAAAATGCATTGATATCACCAACATTTGTTCATTTTCATTTTTTCCCGCACATTTGAATATGTACGCATAATAAAACGTCAATTTTTCAAAAAAAAATTAAAAATAGGAATATTTTTCTATTTTCTCATTATTTATCAAAGCCAACATTTAAACAAAAAATTATTATATGCAAAATAGTACTTAGGATACCTTCTCTAAGAAATTGGAAAAGTTATTGTGATTTCTATTTGCATATTATGTACGCTGCACATGAATGTATTTTACAGGTTTTTTTCCACGGCACCATGTAACGTCCGTAACATTTTGGTCATCTTTTTCCTCTAAAATAAAATCCAATGAAGATTTTTTTGTTACTCTACATGTACATATTTAAAGCTATTTAAAGCTATTTAAAGCTATGTTAGGGACTCAGAAAAGGGTAGTTTCAGGTAGGTTTGACTACAGCTGAAAATTTAAGATTTTACATTTTTGTTTTAATTTAGTCATCCTTAAATAACCAACTAAGATGATTTGACACCCTCCTATGCCCAGCTGGCTGGACCCCAATAAATAAATTCCTATAGTAAACAGTGCTAAATACAAAATATTCAAAAATCATTAACACAATAGTCCTACAGTTTTGAAAACCAAAAGAAAAAATATTGATCGATATATAACCTTTTCATTTTATTTATTTAATTTTAATTTGTATTACCTTTTATTTTCTTCTCAAAGTTTATTGTGGATAGTCCACGTTTCCATCGAGTTATTCTCATTCCAATGCACTTGATGGTTCCAGCTTGCCAGAGTTCGGCCCCGCCAGCCCCGCACCCAAAATTGTTATAATGGGAAGCAGAATTTATTTTGACTTTGACGTCAGCAAGGCTGAAATGATTTTTAATCATTCTTGAAGTTTGCCAATCAATTACCTGGAATTTTAAAATTTCCTTTTTGGCAACAATGTCTCTTCATAGACATTCAGGCCCAATTCTACATTTGTTTTTTGACGATTGTTCAGTGTTTATAAAAAAGAGTTTTTAAAGTGTACATCCCTGATGGATGTTATTGTTATTATTAATTCCATTAATGTAGGCATGATATTCTCCCTATTTTAATGTGATTCCCAATATTTTGCCTAAGAAAATCAGTAAGATTTTTATTAAATAGCCTCAAAAAGCCTTTCAAAGCATAAACCATATATAGGCTAATGGCCCTTGGTCAGTAAGATTCCCATATGCTTTTTTTTTCAAGGGTCAAATATCATTTCTGATTATAATGTTCACATGTTTGTAGGCTGGTCTTACATATTAAAAAGATGAAAAAGAAATTTAGAGCTGAGAAAATCATGATTCTTAACTTTCTGCCCACGTCATTTCACATCTGTAACATCCGTAACGTTGAAATGTAACGTCCGTAACGCTAAAATGTAACGTCCGTAACGGCAAAACTTCATGTTTCTCCATTATCAGAATAACTTTTTCTAAATTGTCAATTATGTTTGTATAGAGGGAAGTTATACATGTATCTACTACTACATAGTTATTTCAAAGCGCTCTGACCGAAAACTTCACAGAGTTTTACCAATATGTCAGAACACGTAACGTCTGTAACGCTCGTTTGCAGTGGTTATATCTAATAAATAAACCAAGCTAAGTACAATTTCACCATGTCATATTATACACTAGGGTCTAAAGTAATAATGTGCAGAATAATTAAAATCTGCTTTGACTGCAAGTATGTTACTTTGTTTTCTAAAAATTGCTAGTCACCTCTGTAGCTAACGTCCGTAACGGTGGAATTGCCCATCTGTGTGATTTCTTTACAGATTTACAACAATGAGACCAAGGAAAAGAAAGATTAGTGAACTGTTTACTCAAACTCCATTTGAAGAAGCAAGGAGATACTGTTCTTTGCAGGAAGATTCTGAAGGATTTGATCAATTGTATCACATCAACAAAACTATACATATGTAAGTATTACATGTACCTTGCTCTGCTGGTACTACTTTAGAAATTGTTTATGGGGCCCAGTCATTTTCATACAGAACAGGATGAACTTTTATTTACACTGTGGCTAAAACAGGTTTTTAAAAATGTGTCACAATGGCAGTTTACATTTTTTTTTTTTTACTTAAAAAAAAAAATTAATGGTGAATCATTGTATTTTCAGACGTACAAGAAGCTCAAGACTGAAAATTGCCACTTTACAAATATTTCTGATATTCCATCTTGGGGGATGGAGCGAGATATTGTCCAACGTAGAATGTCACAGACTTAAAAGGACAGTATCGTCACGATAAGACCAGACTTTCGACGGGGCATATAATAGGTGTCCTAGTTTAAAATGAACACAGTGACTGAAAGTTATTGGCTAATTTATGCAGCAGCAACGGTAATATGACCGTATCATGTGGGTTATTATGACAGTCACTGTGTTAAAAGTCCTATGAAATAGGTGTTTTTTCATTGTATACAATAAAGTATGCCTACTGGAACATATGTTTGTCATTTCTTTGTAAATCTTTCCCCTCACGTTTATACCATACAAATATTAATTTTTAAATTTAGGGGGTGCTTTTCGACATGCCCATACCCCCTCATTAACATAAAATTCGTGACGTACACTGAGGCAATTCCCGATCCGCAATCCACAGCACTTGCAGACAGACGAGCAGACATGCTTTGAACAGGGCCTTCACAGCCAGTTCGGTATGGCTTATGAGGCCATGCTGCTACCAGATGCAATTCTAACAGTATTCCCGCTAAGTAAGAAGGCTCCAACGAAGAAGAGAGGTGTTTTTTAAAGCGAGAAAGACTCGGGGTAAGTGGCCATTTAGTAATACTCTCATGCATAACCCAGTCCACTTCCGTGCAAAACGACATGTTCACACCATGCTCACCATTTCAGTGTTCACGGCATGAAAACATGCCGTGATTTTCCGCATTAATGAAAACATCGTGTCTAGCTGATTTTATATCCTGGCAAGTCAAACATAAAAACATTAAACCTTTCTCATTATGCCTACGCTTGTTTTGAGTTTTTTTTTTAAATGATCAGAACTTTGACTCAGCTGTTTCTTTTATTTCATAAAATAACACCGTAATGTTAGCATTGCCTTCGGTGTGTGTTCCAACCGCATGATGGGGCTTGCGCTGCGTTTCACGGATAACTCTCCTCTCTTTTGGACATGTTTTTTGCGTGTTATTGCTAGCTTTTCGTAGAGTAATTCTCCCGTGCTTCTGGCCTAAAATGCATCTGTGTGTGCACAATGCTAAGCGTGCATTGTACCGTGACAGGGACAACTCGACCCTCTATAATTATTAGACTGTTATCCGATCAAAGTCTGGCACCAAACCATACCGCCTAGCTCCGCGAGTGTAAAATTCTCTGCCTTTGTGTACGTCACAAACGTTTCGTTAAAACTTCGAAAATTCGGGGCGTCAATTTTTGATTCTTAGATAAACAATTAATAATCCACTCAACACAAAAAAACATTTAAAATTGTTTTTAATTCATACCAATCAATATAACAGCACCAAAAAAATAAAGTTCGGTAAATACACTCTTCACAGGACCTTTAATCTAAAACTAACATTCCGATTCCATGCCCTGTTGATCGTGACAATACTGCCCCTGTAATTCTTACTGATTTTATTTTACATGACCACACGTCACCCTTGTAGTAGTAGGAGGGTTAATCCACATCTCTAAAATTTGGATTCAAGGGGTTTATACCAAATATCCTACAAAATTTGAGGATTTAACATGGAATGATCATTTGTATTTTAACCCATCTGTATGATGACAGTCACATGATACTAGCTGATGGATTGTGACAATTTTACTTCTACAGGACATGGTGTCTTCACTACAAAGTCTTTCAAAGATGGGATTTTTTGCTCGTGGGGAGTATGTGTCTCATAAAGGTCTTTGAAGGGTGAAATCATTTGAACTTTCATGGACAACATGGTACAGAAGGTAAGTACATGTACATGTAACATAATGTTGTATGTGATATGTTGCATAATTGGCTGTGCTGGTTTAGTTGCCCCAGAGACTGTAGCTAAATTTGTTTAACCCTCCTACTTCTGGTGCCTTTTTCAGACAAGTTGATGCACCATTTGAAACCATTCACTTTTGTGGTTTTGAATGGTGAAATATGGTAGTAAAGCTTGCTACCAACACTTTCAAATGGTATCACCATGTGTGTACAAAACCAATGGCCATTTTGGTAAGTGGAAATTTTGAATGGTTTCAAATGGTCAAACAGTATGAGGGTTAAAAAGCAATACTCCACATTATGGTAGTTTCATGGTAATCTCTGAAAATGTACTTTTGTCAACTTGTTTTTCATTTGTTGGCTCATCGTATGTTTTAAATAATTTGTTTGCCAGTGTTGACATGCTAGCAAATCCACTGGCTATGGTTGAATGATCAATGATAGCACATGGCCTGAAAGTAAACTGCAAGGTAATGACTTTACATGGCTGTGTAAAAGTGGGCACGCCACTCTGCATATTTGTATTGTGTATCTACAACTGAAATTTGTTGCAATTCATCTTGCCATCAAATAAATGGAATCTCATTGAAGAATTGACAAGTATCAAAGTCCAGCTTTCCAGTTTAAATGCCCAGTACATTTGTTTGCTTTCTTAATAGAAAATAAAGCCATACAAGGAACTACAGCAATTCAAAGAGATGAAACAAAGTGCCCTTGACCAGCTAACGTTTTGTGGACTTAAAAATGTAAGTATTAAATTGTAGTTTAAGTCATTAATGTATTTTGAGCCATTATTGTTGTTATTATTTTTATTATTATTTTTGAAGTAAGCTTGATGCAATTTTTATTATGTACCGTTAGTGCAACTCTCTTTTTTCATTAAAGGTCATTGTTTATTTCAAAGTCAGTCAATCTCCTTTGCCCATGGTAAAAATTGAAACTATCAAGTGTCATACCGATTTGTTAGAGAAATGTTTATGCATTATTAATAACTTGTTATGATATTATCTAATTAAATATAGATGATCCCAACACTTTGCCTATGGTGATTGGTTTAAATAAATTTACATGTACAAACATAAATTAATCATACATGTACTACCGGAGGTTTATGAATAATTCAGTAGTAGCGTCCACAGAACAGACTGTAAAGGCACTTGTAGCTTTTTTGGACATTGCGTTTTGGGGTTGCTGCGTGCACCTTGACTAAAGGCTACTCAACATTAGGCTGCTTCTATTGTGTCATAGTGAAGGTCAGGAATGGAAATATATGAGTAAACTTATGCAAATTTGTATGGTATGTGCTATGTGACGTGACGTACACGTTCATATGTTGTTGCTTCCCGATCTACCACCAATGACAACATGTTAAAAGTCACTATGAATATCATCTCTCACATCACTAGAAAAACCCTTAATAGTTGCATTGAGGCTAGTGTGCAAGTTGGTTCCTATCAACATTTTAATATTTGTTATATAGGGGGTGAGTTTGCTGGGCGGGGGGGGGGGGGGTTGCCCCTGTTTGACTTGACCCTGTGTTTTTTTTATCAGTCTTTGAAGTTCTTTTTTTCTTCTTTGTTAATAAATCTATTATTTGTTATAGGTGACCTGGTTTTGTACATCTACATGTACGTATGCTGTGTACCTGTGCTTACTAGCAAACTTGTATGAATCTTGTATGAGTCCAACTCGAGTCACATATTATAAAGCCCCTGCACACACTTTGGTATTCTTGAACAAAATTATCAGCGTTGGTGATACATGTACTGTAAGTAGTGATGAGAAAATAATAAGTTTGTATGTGAGTACTGATTATGTGAAGCTATACATTTCATTCACCTCAACAGGACTCGTAGATAATACATTGCTGTCTCCAAGACAGACATATCCACCTGATGATTTGATGGATCCAAGCAAAGGTGTGTACTTAAATCAGAGAGATAACATCAGTGGGCAAATAATGAGTACCATAGATGGAACATCAGGTAATAAGTGGTTTACATTATTCACATCATGAACAGTGGGTTGTTTTCTAATCCAACTTTTCAATATTTGTTAGCGCGAGAAATTATATCTTCCGAAACATATGAAACATTTTGAATGTGACTAAATAAAGTGCTCTCGCAGCACTGTCATTTAACACATAATTCTGCAATGTTATATTTTTCAGAAGGGAAGCTGCATCCAACCTTGGTAAGCAAAAACCAGCTGTGAAGTCATCATCAATAGGCTGCTGCAACTCTTCTACAGGTAATACCATTTTTAACATTTTGATTTTGAATTATTTCAGCAGTTTATTTCAATAACTTATGGATCCCCTGTAGTAAGTGCATAGTAAGTTAACAGTAAGTTAACAGAAATGAAGTCAACCAAGAAGTTGTTATACCATGTGCTGTTATGATTTTTTTTTGGTTTCTTAAAGAAATTATCAAATCAATGTTAATTTCTTACCATTAAAATGAATAACCAGTGATGAATTTATGGTAAATCCAAACATTGTTTGAATAAAACTGAGGTTTTCAGTTGTTTGGGTAACAGCCAATTTGTTGGGTTTAGCCAGTTTGCTGCCACCTTTGGGAGCTAAAATGGTAGGAATCCATGTGAATAATTCCATCATCAGGGTACAATATCGCAAAAATATTGTGGTAATTGACAAACAGTTTTAAATATCTAACTTTTGTGGATGTTTTGGGAATATTAGTATTTTTAACAAATATTGCTGACATCCAAAAATGTTGTCCTGGTCCTTTGAATCTCAATAATGTTAACAGTTAGTTTGTGTTAAACATTTACCCAATACAAAAACTTTCTTTACATCAACTCTGCATCAATTTCCTCTTTATCAACTGCACTGTGATCATAGAGCTATTGCATGCTGTGATCATGGACCAAATAGACACACAACCGTAACATGAATAGATTAAACTGCCTTATTTAAGTTGATATAACACTGATTATCATAGAAATAATGGCTGCTTATACACAGTGAATAGCTGTTGTATTAGAATTTCATATACTTTCTGTTAATCTTTTTGGTTATGTGGCTTGCTTCAATTTCTTTCATAAAGGGAAGGTGTAACAGTGGTCCAGCTTGATTCAAAGAATTCAAGCATATACATGTATGTTAAAGTAGATTTGCCCAAATTACCAAATACCACTGCTGTACCTTCACTAACAATATCTGTGTCAAATTGGATGAAGTAGACTTCATTTAAGTTATCAACCCTTTTTTCCAAACAAGTTCCCTGGATCTCTTAGCTAATTGTAGCCTCCCCCGCCATTTTTGCAGAAATTGTGCTTTCTCAATTCTGACTCGGTGTCTCAATTTCGCTCTCTGTTGAAGGAACTGTGTGCCTCAAGCATCCTCTGCCTCGCCGCGTCAACTCTTGGGTCCCTGCTTCTCTCCTTCCTCCTCTTCTTCTCTACTTGCTTCTCTAAGACACTCATCAAGTGTCCTAAATGTTATGTACAGATGTTCCAAATATGCTGGAAAATCATACTGCTACATGTATGTTCAACTACATTTATGTTGTGATGGAAGAGTTTAAAAATACTTAATATGTATGTAGTGCATGTTGAATCTAAAGTCTCATAGTAAGGCATTCTAAAGCTCTTTACTGATGGAGGATACAGGGTCAGGGGCTATCGCAAAAAGGAGCCCAATTTTTGCATTTGCTACACTATAATAACCTATTTTTTTGCTTTAAAACTAGTTTCAAAACCCCTTTGTTTGCTAAATTGGTCACTGGAACGCCTGAGTTTATCTGATTCTCCATATTTATGTTACCTGGGTCCAATTTCACAAAGCTGTAGTGTTATTAAAGCAGAAAATATTGCTTAGAAAAAGCAAACAATTTGTAGGGCACCAGTTGCAACTATGTAAACCGTATGACATTTTTGCCGGTAAACCAATTCTGCTAAGCATAATTTCATAGTGCTTAGCATTTTTTCGTGATTTACAGCTTTTTGGGATTGAACCCTGGTCAGGTAGTGCTTGCTTTCAGTATGCTTTATACATGCTCATATATACATGTACATGTACATGTACATGTACAGTACAGTGCTAAACGTTACCCTCATTTAGAAAAACTGCTGTCGTTGCAAAATAAAACCACTTTGGAGAAAAAAGTTTACAAAACTTGAGTTTCTAACATTGACAGAGGTCTTAACAGCCTGCTTTAGGGCACAGAATCTCAGAAAATTGTTCTCTGGGATAGTAATTAACATTGATATAAGCGCAATATACACTTTCAAGAAAATCTCACTTTAGTGTTTCATTTTACTAAAGGTCAAACACAAAAATTACAGTTTATCTGTGAATTTCACAACTTTAGTAAATGAACAGATTGATAAAAATAAATTTTATGGATGTATCTGTTAAATCTGGTCAAAATTGATACAGAACCCCCAAATATCAAATTTGACCTCATTTGACCTTTGTGACCTTTGTGACCTTGAAAATGACCTTGAAAATCAAAATCCACCCTAATTTTATTCTCCATCCCATGAACTATTGATCTAACATGATTGCCTGCTATTAACAAAAAATGCCGTCCAAAGTGCAATTTCACACCTTGGCTGGCCCACTATAACGTGAGAAATTATATCTTCCAAAAGAGATTAAACATTTTGAATGTGACTAAATATAGTACTCTTGCAGCCCTGTCATTTAACACATAATTCTGCAATTTTATATTTTTCAGAAGGGAAGCTACCTTGGGATCTGCATCCAACCCTGTTGGTAAGCAAAAACCAGCTGTGAAGTCATCATCAATAGGCTGCTGCAACTCTTCTACAGGTAATACCATTTTTAACATTTTGATTTTGAATTATTTCAGCAGTTTATTTCAATAACTTATGGATCCCCTGTAGTAAGTGCATAGTAAGTTAACACAAGTGAAGTCAACCAAGAAGTTGTTATACCATGTGCTGTGATTTGTTTGTTTCTTAAAAGAAATTATCAAATCAATGTTAATTTCTTGCCATTAAAATTAATAAGATTGATGAATTTATGGTAAATCCAAACATTGTTTGAATAAAACTGTGAGATTTTCAGTTGTTTGGGTAACAGCCAATTTGTTGGGTTTAGCCAGTTTGCTGCCATCTTTGGGAGCTAAAATGGTAGGAATTCATGTGAATAATTCCATAATCGTGGTACAATATCCCAAAAATATTGTGGTAATTGACAGTTTTAAGAGTAAGGGACTGTAAATATCAAACATAGGTTGGCCACGGCCAAAAAATTGATTTTCTTCATACTTTCATATTTGATGGACCTTTACCCCAAACTAACAAATATGGAATTAGTTTCAAAAAAAACCTTTGTAGCCATGGCAACATCCAAATTATCATTTTAGGGTGGTTTCGCCATTTTTTTCAATTTTTGAATAGTAAGATTTGCCTATTTTCAAGGCCACATTACCATTACACAGGATGTACAAAATTATTTTCTTTAAAAGTTATAGATAGGTGGGTCCTTAGAGGCTACATTGAATGTATAAAAATAATCACCAGGTATCTGGGTGGGTTATACCATTAATTTCAAATAGGTGTGTTTTTGGACTTTTTTGACCGCTCATAACCCATATGGTAGTGCCCCAATTTCAACATCGACCACATATTGTTGAGATGAGACATTGGTCTTGTCGAAAATAAAAAAATTAGCTGGGGGAAAATACTTTATTCTTGGCAGTGTTGCCGGAAACTTTCCCATTTTTTCAAAATTCAATGCAAGGCTAACCTGAAGTTTAATGATGTGAAAACAAAACTTAAAACCTTTGTAATCAATATTTATTGAAAAGAAAGTCAATTTAATATTGAATTAGATCAGCTGTAATGGTCAGTTACAATAAACCACTGGAGTGTTGCCATAACTGGGGCTGGGGGTGAATCAATGTTTGCACCCCCCCCCCCCGCAATATTTTCCTGTAGTTTCTTAAACCTGCAGCTGACCACCACAAGACTTGCTTACTTTACCCTAACTTTAGGGTCAAACTATTATATCTTGGCATTTTTGTTGGTATCAGTTTTGTTGGTAACAGTTAAAGTTTTATAATTGCATTTTTTTTAATTGTATTTTTTGTCAGGATTTTGTTCATTAGTTATTTTTTTTCCACAAAATGTTATTGATGTGTTTCATATGATCAACAAATTGTGGAAAGTATCAACTTCAGCTTCAGAATCTGATAATTAAAGCCAAATATGCACAATCAAGAAACTTTTGCCACAAATGAGAAAGGTGTGCCCATGTTCAGTAATTGTGAGCTATATGCCTAGAGTGGCCTTCGGACCTTGTGAGTCGGGCGATTTCCATAAAAAAAAAAGTGTTTTTTTTCTACTTGAAACAGGTGCATTCCCAAACAGATTGTTTAATTTTAGCAACATATGGTGATTTCTTGTTCCGCTTCAACCCGGATGTATCAATGCTGAGGTGTTCACAATTATCTTTCAGTTTTTGAAGCTTAATTGTAGCCAGTTGCTTCTTTCTTACATCTGTTTGGCATTCTCTACATCGTTCCCTTCGTTGATGTGTATTCTGATGTGGGACTTGATGGTGGCCGCTTTTCTGTCACAGCTTCCGTTTCCCCCTTGTACATTGTAGATCAGAAAAGTCAATTCTTCTCACTTTCACTCCCATTTCCTCTTGGATATCTTTCAAGATCATTATGGTATTTACAGAGTGGTAGCATCCTGCATTGTCCTGCCTATAGTATACATTTTGCAATTCAGGCATTACTTGCTTGATTTGTTTGACAACGTGATGCATTATGGCAGTAACCGTGTGACTGTCTTGTTGGGCTGTTTTGATGTGGACCAGAGTGAGAGATTCAAACTCATCTTTAAAAGATCTGGTGAGTACAACTGACAGGTGCCACGAAATTTCGCGCTTTCCAAACCAGTCACTCTGGCTTTCACGGTACTTGCGGGGAATGAATTTCATTGCCCAATCCTGTGTGATTAATACTGACTTATCATCTAACATGTCCAGAATGTCAGTTGGGCAACTTTCTTGATTCACACTGCGCAATTGATGTGCTTTCCATAAGTGGATATCTTGGTAACCAAGAACTGAATTTCTGCTTTATCTTCATTACTTATCTCACACTGCTGAAGTGCACTTTCGATTTCATTGACAACTTCATCCAAAATCTGGCATTGGCTGCAAACATCGTTGTGTTGGTGGTCACACATTATTTGGAAATCAGTATCTCTTGAAAAAATCCAAAAGAATATATTCTTTTTTATCTTGCTGAAAATAAAAATCCAAAACCAGCAAGAATGCACCTAAAAACGTGGTTACCAAGATCAACTGAAATGGTTGCCATAGTAACAACAAAACTTTGCCAAAACTGCTATTGTAACAGCTAGACCCTTGGGATCTAAATAAATTCGGCAAGTTTTTTTCATCGCAATGAGATTGATAAAATTGTCGGGGAAAATAATATTTAATAATCATATTGTTGGAGGCTCATTGTTGCCCCCCCTCAATAGTGTTAAACCCCAGTTATGGCAATACACCAGTGGTTTATTGGGACTCGGACCATTACAGGTGATCTAATTTGATATAAAATTGATATTCGTTACAATAAATATTACTTACAAAGTTTTAATTTCATTTTCATACCATTAAACTTTGGGTTAGCCTTTTTCGAAAAAAATGGGAAAGTTTCCGGCAACACTGCCAAGAATAAAGTATTTTCCCCCAGCTAATTTTTTTATTTTCCACAAGACCAATGTCTCATCTCAACAATATGTGGTCGATGTTGAAATTGGGGCACTACCATATGTGACCTGGTACCACAAAATGAGCTTAAAATCGGAAATTTAAACAATTGAGTTATTGGTATTTCTGGATTCAGTAGAACAAGAGCTTTCCAATGATCTATAACACTTGGGGTTACAGCGATCCCCCGGACCACCAGAGGGAGATTTGCGGCTTTGGTTCCGTCTTTGTTTCAAGTTGTTTGTCAGAACACGGTAAATGCTACCAACAAAAATTGGCCTGAAATTGAGGTTTTTAATTGTCTCATCGAAATGCAAATTTGGAATTCGATATACAGGCTGTAAGGAGATTTACAAATTGCAAATATAATAACAAAACAAAATTAGACCTCCCTGCCGATTTTTCACTTTTCTTGCTGTACTGTGAAATGGTATAGTGCGACTTTACGCTCATTTTGTTGTAACAGGTCTGGTTTATGAGCGGTCAAAAAATGGTATATTTTCATACTTTGAAAAAGTCCAAAAACACCCCTATTTGAAATTAATGGTATAACCCACTCAGATACCTGGTGATTATTTTTATACATTCAATGTAGCCTCTAAGGACCCACCTACACATGTATCCATAACTTTTAAAGAAAATAATTTTCTACATCCTGTGTAATGGTAACGCGGCCTTGAAAATAGGCAAATTTCACTATTCAAAAATTTAAAAAATGGCAAAACTAGCCTACAATCTTAATTTGGCTGTTGCCATGGCAACGAATTTTTTTTAAAGAAATTTTTTCCATATTTGTTAGTTTGGGGCAAAGGTCCATCAAATATAAAAGTATGAAGGAAATCTATTTTTTGGCCGTGGCCACCATTTTCAAAAAATCTTTGATATTTACAGTCCCTTACTCTTAAAATTGAAAAAAGTCGGATTGGTCACTATGGCAAATTAGGGATGACTTGTTAGTATTTTGTGCGGTTTTAGGGTACTGGCTGGTCCAGGTCATTTAATGTATTTCACGACGGTGAGAACTGTGAACAACAACATACCATTCGTACATAAACACAATGTTATCCAGCCCATTTTCGAGCTCCCGAAATGGGTTCTTCTTTTTCCATCAAAGCCATTGCAATAATTAACCAAAACATCCCCAGTCAATTCAACAAAATCAGTTATATAAATACTTCCTTGCAATATTACTCATATTATTTAAATTATCAACGATAATTATGAAATATAATTATAATTAGAAAGTTATGTACACCACAGGCATAACAGGACAATCCTAAGACACGCCGTCCAAACTCCTGTACTCTTTGTAAGACACCAACTGGCTTAGACAAAAAACAGCCCACTATTTTGTGCAATTATTCGGTGCATTTATCCATTTAAGAATGGAGCAGTATGTGTAAAGTGTTATGTCAATTACCTCGTCTCAATTTATATCGAACCCAGCACGTACTATAGTTATTCGAGTTGTGCGCTCAGCAATATTACGTGGGCCCCCGTTGAAAGCGCTCGCAATACACGGCACGTTCCCCCTGCGTGTTTTTGAAGCAACTTGTGGGCTGTACCGTACTATAATTATTCGAATTGTACTGTTGTCCTTAACAACATGGATACGCTCAGCAAAAGAAGAGGTTGCTCACCCATGAACTGCAAGTTGTGGTAACTGTGGTTTTATGAATGAATTTCGTCTTGAGACAGGTCTCAACTGAAACCGGTCTCGAGACCTATACAACATTTATACGCCTTGGCGAATCCAATTGTGGCCTATGCCCTCTCCCTAGCCCCCACAGAATAAGAGGGAAAATGAGCAGATTAAGTATGGACAACTAAAATTAATTTTCTTATTGACAACCTTATTTTCTTATTGACTTTTCAATACACAAAACTGAAAATATTTCTTATTCACTTATTTTTGTTGTCCACAGATGGTGAAAACAACTTGTAGACTGTTGGTTTGCAGTGATGGTGCAACCATGCGTCTTCCATCTTCCCCATCAGAGTTAAACAGGTGAAAAGCAAAAAACAACTCTAGTTCTAGATGATGTCATCAATTCATTTATTGACTAAGTCGGGAAGGATATTACTGATACAAAACTTGACATTTCCAGTGCATGCTGGGAATCGGCTGACAAACCCTCAGACCATTTGAATACAGGCATAATGGTGCTCCACATTTGTAAAAAAAAAATAATTGTGTGGTTGTCATGCAATTGCCGGCATGCATTGATAATGCTTATTGTTTCTTTTTACATTGAATAAGTGATTGATTAGCCATCCTTGAGAAATAGGCTCTATGAATTTTACCATAAAAATTAATGTTTGATAAATGTTATATACAAGATTCATTGCAGCATCTTTATTATATTGTCAGTGTATAATGAAAATCTAACCTGAGTTTGTATTTATGAAAAACAATTGATGAATTTCAATTGCTATAGTAAAACCAGGTATTGACCTCAAATTGGAAATATCTCATTTGAAAAATTGTATACAACCAATCATATCAACCTAATCCGGAGACCACTGTTTTCCGCTATTACTGCTGTGGTACCGCACCACACGCGTACGTCACACGCATTCTTAACCCTATCAAGCCTGGGCTTTTTTCCGTTCTCAGACCTGGGGGACCTCATTCTTCCCCCTCCGTATTTTCTGTATTCTTCAGCTGATTTTCATGAAACTTTGACACGATCTATCGAATGTAGCCACAAAAACTTCCATAGGTCACCCACAGCCAAATATTTGACCAAATTTTAACCTTTAAGGGGGGGGGGGTGTTGATGTTCTGTGACCTCAATCAAAATACTTTCTGGTCGGATATTTATCAGGGGCTACTTTTTCAGAAAATTGTCCGCTGCCCCTCCCTTTTTGCCCTCTAAAATGGTTTTAAAAATTTAACAGAAGGCTCACTGACGGACTTTAATTATTTGTGAGAAATTTGAAAACGTTTACAAACAGCGTTTGATTCATGACCTTTAGGTAATGTTTGACTGTAGATTTGTTTTTTTTAAAGTAGTTTTACTAATATTAGAGATTACCATGCGGATTATTATAGGTGTTTGGGGTAATGGAGTATACAAGGCATAATTATTGTGTACATCAGGTCTGTTTTTTTTCTTCATAATTTGTAAGATTTGAGGCCCAAAAATTTGAGGGATTGTGTAGTGTAAAAATGGTCCAATATCATGACCTGGGGTCCTTGACTAGGCCATGAAAAAGTGGTCCTAATTTGATTTCAAGCGTAAGGCCTTTTTCCAAAATGAATACTTTTCAGTGTGGGCGTTTTCACTAAGGTAGAGGGTGGTTTCCATTGGGATGAGAATAACTCAACGGGCCTCTGGACTATGAACATTAAATTGAGAAGAAAATAAAAGAACATACATCAATCAATATGTTTTTCTTTTGGTTTTAAACATCTTAGGGCTTATATTTTGTATTTAGCATTGGTTGCGATGAGAGTTTATTTAGTGGGACTGGGGTGCACCGTGTGTTGTAGTACATTGGTGTGATCTGTGTACAGTGCTGCAATAACATCCCACTGTACTTATGATGACCATATTTGACAACCTACCATGTCCATGTACAACTCTTGATGATTGAGGAGCTTTGCTTCTGATTTCGTTTTATTTGGGCATATAGCCTACACGATTAAAGTTGAATTGAATTGTGCATTTAGCCTACGCGATTAAACTTGAATTGAATTGTGCATTTAGCCTACGCGATTAAACTTGAATTGAATGCATATGTGCTTTAAATCTGTTTAATTGCGGACGTTACAATGTTTGATTTCTAAATATTGGTGTAAAGCTCATCATGGCCTTCATCCTGCAGCATACGTGTTCAGCGATGCGCAATACTTGAACATTTTGTATCCTGCAGCCTCAAGTTCTGAATAGGGGGAAGGGCCGTAGCAAGGGGCGGGGGGTGAACGACACCCATAATATTTTTCTCACTCGGCATTTAGAGCCTCAGTCGACAAATAAAAACATCAAATGTACTAGAACGAGGGTTGTTGGTCCAGAATAAATTTTCAGTGCTATGGATGTGCCGACTGCAAATGTATTGTGTTTCTAAGCACTGAATATTTGCCGATTTGTTTGTTTGTTATAAGTAGGGTTTTCAGTTTGTACGTGCTTGACCGAAGCCTCCACACGCACAGCGCATCGCCCGCAACAAAAAACATCAACATTTTAAATCAAAAAATTCTATTACTTTTACCTGTCGAAATCGTACTTGTAATAGCTCATTGGAAAGCTTATAGTCTCAGCTATCCAACAATGTACATAAAATAGCAATCGGAAGTACGTGCGAAAGCCTAGGTTTTTATGAATGAACCACTCTCGTCCCGCCCAGTCTTTCGCGAAGTGTTCCGAGATCGGGCGCATTCGGCCCGTAAAATTTGCCGCGCTCTGCTGAGGGCATCCACTTCGGAGCTGTCTCCGCGCCCGAGTACATTGTGATTGACATGAAAACGGATTTCCCTATTGAGTCAAATGGCTCATTTACATACCCATGCTTGCTCGATCTCCACAGCTACTCTACAACGAAGTTACGAAGAGATAAAAAAGTAAACACCATTTTTCGAGGTGAAATTTTCAAGTTGAAAGGTAAGCGCGGTGTCTGAATGAATTTTACACCTCTTTTCTATCAAATGTGAAAGTTTTGAGCCGTAATTGTGTTTAGTTTTGAGCGGAGAGTGTATTTTTTACACCCTTTCAAAGCTCTTATGAGGGAAACGAGCACGAACGCTGTGCGTGTGTATCACGGTGTGTGTAGGCTGATTCAACGGTTTGGTGTCATTAGGGATGTACACAGTGTATGGACAGTCGGGTTTCATCGAATGCTGCACTTGATTAAATAAAACAGGATTCCTTAAAACTACTCGTCCGATTTTCTTGATTTAAAAACCATTGTATTTCTTTCATCAAGACCTTTAATTTGATATAAATATTGAGCATATTGGTTTAGGAATAATTTTTCACCTGAAAACCCTAAAAGCTGCGGTTTTGGGTGGCAGTTCCTCCTCCCCCCCGCCCCTTTCTGGTGGGGTGGGGGAAAAACCAAGTAAATTTGTCTCATCATATTAGTGTTGTGTTGGTATATTTACAAACAAAAATATTTACTTCAAACTATTCCATGATACTATTCCATGATATTTATGATATTCATGATATTTATTTCATGAAAAATCGGGCATTTTTGGTATATGATGACTTCCTCATGTCAGTCTGATCTTGTCAACTCCCCTGTTAACGTTAGTGACCAGCACAGTCATTGTACATGCGCAGTGGCAACTATAGGATCCTTCTATTTTCTGAAGGGGAGGATGTTTGTAGAAGACAAATAAAGTCTGAAAACCATCATAAAAGTGGATTTTAAAGATAGTTTTCGCTTTCTGTACCCTGACAAATTGATAGAATAATTTTTTAACTGGTTAATTAGTGACGACAAAAAGATTCCCCCAAAAACCTTTAAAAGTGGCGATCGGATACGACATTCTTTCCATGCTTATTTGGACCATTATTATGTTTTTTCCTAGCGCTTAAAGTTTTTATAACATAGCTTAGTTTATCTAGTTATTTCCAACATAAATAAACAATCATTCCAGTCTAAATTCAACCTTTTGTCGATCTTTCAAAATGGTCTTATGCGAGTGGCGAATTTATGATGACAACTCCTAAACTCTCCATTGCGTTAATTGCACCTGTTCCTACTGGAACAGCCTCGGAAATGGTCGTTCCTCCAAGTAAAACCGATGTCCAATGAATGGATTCAACATATATGAAATATACATTCACTTAATTACACTTTCTCCACCTGCAATATAAACAATAAGGGCAAGTACAATGTGCGGAAGAGCCCACATGGCTGACGTGCTGGGCGGAGCTAAACCTTAGACAAGCCACCTGTCATTTCCAGGAAAGAATGTCGTATCCGACCGCCACTTTGTAAGGTTTTTTTTTTTTTAAATTTCCAACCACTAACCAGTTAAAAAATTATTCCATCGATTTTTGGGGGTACAGAAAGCGAAAAATATCGATTAAATCCACTTTTATGATGGTTTTCAGACTTGATTTCCCTTCTAAAAAAATCTTCCCCTTCAGAAAATAGAAGGATCCTATTATAGTTGCCACTGCGCATGTACAATGACCGTGTTGGTCACTTATGGAGGAGTTGACAACATCAGACTGACATGACTGAGGAAGTCATCGTATACCAAAAATGCCTGATTTTTCATGAAATAAATATCCTGGAATAATTTGAAGTATATGTCCATCGTCATTTATATGTTCTCCACCTTACTTGGTAGGTAAGATTACATTATTGGTTATATTTAATGAGAAAAAGTGGCAGTCAGATACGACATTCTACCCCATTTCCATTGTCAGTTACGAGCTTCAATACAATGCTTACGTTTCATTTTACTTGTACATGTGGATATTCACCAGACTGAAGCTAGCCGCGTATTGGGCCAGATATTCCAACCGCGGATTCACAAACTACCCAGCCGCGTATTCAAAAAAATTACAATCCATGCAGTTCAAGGTGGTGAAATAAGCACTCTGTATTTCAGAATGTTTCCTGGATATTTTGAACGAAATTTTATATTATCTATATTTATCACCAACTTTTCTTCCATATTCTTAAAAATCATAACACTGGGTATACTGGAATGTACACAAAGGTAATTTGGCTTACTAATTAGTGAGTAATTAGCCGCTACAACGTAGACCCTATTATTCATTATATACTACATAAATATTGAATAGTTCCACCACCCCAAACAAAATGTACCCTTCATGTTCAATGAATTATGAAATTTTGTTTCATAATCTTAAAGACCATACCACTGGGCACAATTAATTTTGGAGGGGCTAATTTGGTTCACTAATTAATGGCCAATTAGCTGCCAAAATAGACGCCATTTTTACTCAATATGCGGTATATTGTACACATACCGACTATGATTGCACTCACCCCAAACAAAATGTACCCTTCATGTTTAATAAATTATGAAATTTTTGTTTCATAATCTTAAAGACCATACCACTGGGAACACTTAATTTTGAGGTGGCTAATTTGGTTCACTAATTAATGGCCAATTAGCTCCTAGAATAGACGCCATTTTCTTACTCAATATGCGGTATATTGTACACACACTGACTATGATTGCACTTACCCAAAGAAAATGTACCCTTCATGTTTAATAAATTGAAATTTTGTTTCATAATCTTAAAGACCGTACCACTGGGCACACTTAATTTTGAGGGTGGCTAATTTGGTTCACTAATTAATGGCCAATTAGCTCCTAGAATAGACGCCATTTTCTTACTACCAATATGCGGTATATTGTACACACACCGACTATGATTGCACTTACCCCAAAGAAAATGTACACTTCATGTTTAATAAATTATGAAATTTTGTTTCATAATCTTAAAGACCATACCACTGGGCACACTTAATTTTGGAGGTGGCTAATTTGGTTCACTAATTAATGGCCAATTAGCTCCTAGAATAGACGCCATTTTCTTACTCAATATGCGGTATATTGTACACACACCGACTATAATTGCACTTACCCCAAAGAAAATGCACCCTTCATGTTCAATAAATTATGAAATTTTGTTTCATAATCTTAAAGACCATACCACTGGGCACACTTAATTTTGGAGGGGGCTAATTTGGTTCACTAATTAATGGCCAATTAGCTGCTAAAATAGACGACATGTTCTTACTCAATATGCGGTATATTGTACACATACCGACCATGATTGCACTTACCCCAAAGAAAATGTACCCTTCATGTTCAATAAATTATTAAATTTTGTTTCATAATCTTAAAGACCATACCACTGGGCACACTTAATTTTGGAGGTGGCTAATTTGGTTCACTAATTAATGGCCAATTAGCTCCTAGAATAGACGACATTTTCTTACTCAATATGCGGTATATTGTACACACACCGACTATGACATGCACTCACCCGAAACAAAATGTACCCTTCATGTTCAATAAATTATTAAATTTTGTTTCAAAATCTTAAATACCATACTACTGGGCACACTTAATTTTGGAGGTGGCTAATTTGGTTCACTAATTAATGGCCAATTAGCTCCTAGAATAGACGCCATTTTCTTACTCAATATGCGGTATATTGTACACATACCGACTATGATTGCACTCACCCCAAAGAAAATGTACCCTTCATGTTCAATAAATTATGAAATTTTGTTTCATAATCTTAAAGACCACAACACTGGGCACACTTAATTTTGGAGGGGGCTAATTTGGTTCACTAATTAATGGCCAATTAGCTGCTAAAATAGACGACATTTTCTTACTCAATATGCGGTATATTGTACACATACCGACTATGATTGCACTTACCCCAAAGAAAATGTACCCTTCATGTTCAATAAATTATGAAATTTTGTTTCATAATCTTAAAGACCATACCACTGGGCACACTTAATTTTGGAGGGGGCTAATTTGGTTCACTAATTAATGGCCAATTAGCTGCTAAAATAGACGCCATTTTCTTACTCAATATGCGGTATATTGTACACATACCGACTATGATTGCACTCACCCCAAACAAAATGTACCCTTCATGTTCTAATGCCAGAATTATGAAATTTTGTTTCATAATCTTAAAGCACCATACTCACTGGGGCATACTTAATTTTGAGGGGGCTATTGAATTTGGTTCACTCAATTAATGGCCAATTAGCTCCTAGAATAGACGCCATTTTCTTTACTCAATATGTGGTATATTGTACACACACTGACTATGATTGGCGCACTTACCCCAAAGAAAATGTACCCTTCATGTTTAATAAAATTGCGAAATTTTGTTTCATAATCTTAAAGACCATACCACTTCAGGCACACTTAATTTTGGGGGTGGCTAATTTGGTTCACTAATTAATGTGCCACATTAGCTCCTAGAATAGGAGCGCCATTTTCTTACTCAATTATGCGGTATATTGTACACACACTGAAACTCAGAGTGATTGCACTTTACCCTAAAGAAAATGTACCCCTTCATGTTCAATAAATTATGAAATTTTGTTTCATAATCTTAAAGACCATACCACTGGGCACACTTAATTCTTGAGAGGGGCTAATTGGTTCACTAATTAATGGCCAATTAGCTGCTAAAATAGACGACATTTTCTTACTCACGATAGTGCGGTGTATTGTACACATACCGACCATGATTGCACTTACCCTTGAAGAAAATGTACCCCTCTTATGTTCAATAAATTATGAAATTTTGTTTCATAATTCTTACAGACCATACCACTGGGCACACTTAAATTTGGAGGTGGCTAATTTGGTTCACTAATTAATGGCCAATTAGCTGCTAAAATAGACGCCATTTTCTTACTCAATATGCGGTATATTGTACACACACCGACTATGACATGCACTCACCCCAAATACGCGGCTGGGTAGTTCGTGAATCCGCGGTTGGAATATCTGGCCCAATACGCGGCTAGCTTCAGTCTGGTGGATATTCCCACAGACCTTTGATCGAGAGACTGTGTAAATCATCTTGAGGTCCGTCATGTGCCTGTGCTGCAGGTCTGTAACCTGTGCGCTGTGTGTGGCATGACGGTCTGTTTTTAACATGCAGTGTATAACCTAATTACATATTTCACCACTTACCGTTAACTCGCCACTTCATTAAAATCGAGTTATCGTATAGTCGCAAACCCGGTAATTTAACTAATAATGAAAACCACATTTTAAATGCCAAACAGTTTACACCAACTTGAAAAAATATAAACGAGAGAAAGCATATAACATGAAAGATTTTTGACTTGACTCGCCAGAACCAGTTCACGCAAGTCTGTGCATTGCCGTCGCCTGAAATTGCGGGTGTATGAAAACTGCATGTATTATGATCCAGCGTTGGAAAAAGTTTGCGCATCGCACAATCATATATCGGAACTGTTATTTGACAATCGAAGTAAGCATGATTATGAACATAAAAATGTACATCTTTCCACCAAAGATAATCTGATGTCACTTCCAGATCTACATATGTATATATTTGTCAGTCAATCTGTTTTGGCTGTGGCACGACGTCAGAAGGAACGGGTGGTGAAATTACGGTGGTGGCGACTATGACGCGAATGCATCGTTAGTGGTATATTTGAGGTAAACTCGGGAATTTCTGTTTCCCATCTTACAGGAAACCACGAAGTTTGTTTCGTTTTCTTAATAGAAAATAAAGCCACACAAGGAACCAATTAAAGCAATCTGCAAAGAGGGTGGAAACAAAGTGCCCTTGACCGAGCTAACGTTTTGTTGAACTTAAAAATGGTTTTAAGTA
>CM055817.1:5668713-5684231 GCA_029582265.1 Zoroaster sp. YZ-2022 | reverse complement strand
TTTTTTTTTATGATGACCACAATTTTGTATATGATCACACATTGAGTTTCTTTTTCAACTTTCTGTTGCGTTAGGAAATAACTATTTTAGCTGCAATTTTCTTTAAAACATAAAACCAGTTTTGGGAGGATGGCCGGGCCAAATTCTGATAATCAGTGGCGTAACTACGGGGGGGGGGGGGGTGGAAGCCAATTTGCCGACTGACCTCAAAGTTTTGGAGTGTAAATATTTTTGTTTGTAAATATACCGACACAACACTAATATGATGAGACAAATTAACTTGGTTTTTTCCCCCACTGGCCCACCCCCGGGGTGAGGAACTACCACCGGCCCGAAACCGCAGCTTTTAATTTAAAATATAATTAATTAAACAAAAAAATTTAGGCCCGTATTTTAGAACGTTCCTTTACTGCAAAGGACGCCTTTATGCCTATTGTTCTCTTAAGAGAACAATAGGCATAAAGGCGTCCTTGCAAAACGTCCTAGACAATAGCTGGGCATGTGGAAGTCATTTGGATGTACAAAATCAATGGGAATGCAGAGATAACAATGTTAATATAATTAATAGGGTGCCACTGAAAGAGGACAGGTCCAGCATTCTGATAAAGTCGTGGGTACCTCCACGTCGGAGGTACAACATAACAAACAAACAAATCGGCAAATATTCAGTGCTTAGAAACACAATACATTTGCAGTCGGCACATCCATAGCACTGAACATTTAATCTGAACCAACCCTTGTTCTAGTACCTTTGATGTTTGATTTGCCGACTGAGGCTCTAAATGCCGACTGAGAAAAATATTATGGGTGTCGATCACCCCCACCCCCGCCCCTTGCTATGGCCCTTCCCCCATTCAGAATTTGAGGCTGATACAATATATTCAAGTATTGCGTATCGCTGAACACGTAAGCAGCAGGATGAAGGCCATGATGAACTTTATACCAATATTTAGAAATCAAACATTGTAATTAAACGGAATTAAAAGAACATGTACATTCAATTCAAGTTTCAACGCGTAGACTATGCCCAAATAAAACGAAATCAGAAGCAAAGCTCCTCAATTGTCGAGAGTTGTACATGGACATGGTAGGTTGTCAAATATGGTCACCATAAGTACAGTGGGATGTTATTGCAGCACTGTACACAGATCACACCAATGTACTACAACACACTAGGGTGCACCCCAGTCCCACTAAATAAACTCCCATCGTCGCAACCAATGCTAATATACAAAATATAAGTCCTCAATGTTTTAAACCAAAAGAAAAACATATTGATTGATGTCTGTTTTTTTATATTTTCTTCTCAATTTAATGTTTATAGTCCAGACGCCCGTTGACTTATTCTCATCCCAATGGAAACCACCCTCTACAGTAGTGAAAATGCCCACACTGAAAAGCATCCATTTTGGAAAAAGCCTTACGCTTGAAATCAAATTGGGACCCGACTTTTTCATGGCCTAGTGTATCCAAAATACTTAAAGTCGGAAGTCAATGGGCTTTAAATCTTACAAATTATGATAAAAAAACCAGACCTGATGTACACACTAATTATGCCTTGTATACTCCATTACCCCATTAATTAAAACACCTATAATAATGCGCATGGTTATCTCTCATATTAGTAAAACTACTTTTTTTTAAATCTAGTCAAACATTACATTACCTAAAGGTCATGAATCAAACGCTGTTTGTAAAACGTTTTTGAATTTCTCACAAATAATTGAAGTCCGTCGGTGAGCCTTCTGTTTAATTATTTTTTAAAAACCATTTTAGAAGGCAAACAGAGAAGGGTAGCAGAAAACTTTCTGAAAAAAAGTAGCCCCTGGCAAATATCCAACCAGAAAGTATTTTGATTGGTCACAGAATATCAACACCCCCCCCCTTTAATGGTTAAAATGGGGTCAAATATTTGGCTGTGGGTGACCTATGGAAGTTTTTTTGGCTACATTCGATAGATCGTGTCAAACCGAACACGCCTACGAAGTTTCATGAAAATCAGCTGAAGAATACAGAAAATACGGAGGGGGATAATGAGGTCCCCCCCCCCAGGTCTGAGATAATAATGCACGTGAGTATTGTGACGCACGCATGTAGTGCGGTACCACAGCAGTAATAGCAGAAAACCGTGGTCTCCGGATTAGGTTATTGATATGATGGCTGCATGCATTTCAAATGAGATATTTCCAATACCTGATTTTACTATAGCAATTGAAATTCATCAATTGTTTTTTATAAATACAAACTCAGGTTAGATTTTCATTATACACTGACAATATAATAAAGATGCTGCAATGAATCTTGTATATAACGTTTATCAAACATTAATTTTTATGGTAAAATTCATAGAGCCTATTTCTCAAGGATGGCTAATCAATCACTTATTCAATGTAAAAAGAAACTAAGCATTCTCAATGCATGCTGGCAATTGCATGACAACCACACATAATTATTATTTTTACAAATGTGGAGCACCATTATGCCTGTATTCAAATGGTCTGAGGGGTTTGTCAGCTGATTCCCAGCATGCACTGGAAATGTCAAGTTTTGTATCAGTAATATCCTTACCGACTTAGTCAATAAATGAATTGATGACATCATCTAGATTAGAGTTGTTTTTTGCTTTTCACCTGTTTAACTCTAATGGGATAGATGGAAGACGCATGGTTGCACCATCACTGCAAACCAACAGTCTGCAAGTTGTTTTCACCATCTGTGGACAAAAAAATAAGTGAATAAGAAATATTTTCAGTTTTGTGTATTGAGAAGTCAATAAGAAAATAAGGTTGTCAATAAGAAAATTAATTTTAGTTGTCCATACTTAATCTGCTCATTTTCCCTCTTATTCTGTGGGGGCTAGGGAGAGGGCATAGGCCACAATTGGATTCGCCAAGGTGTATATATTAAATGTTGTATAGGTCTCGAGACCGGTTTCAGTTGAGATCTGTCTCAAGACGAAATTCATTCATAAAACCACAGTTACCACAACTTGCAGTTCATGGGTGAGCAACCTCTTCTTTTACTGAGCGTATCCATGTTGTTACGGACAACAGCACAATTCGAATAATTATAGTACGGTACAGCCCACAAGTTGCTTCAAAAACACGCGGGGGGAACGGGGAACGTGCCGTGTATTGCGAGCGCTTTCAACGGGGACCCACGTAATATTGCTGAGTGCACAACTCGAATAACTATAGTACGTCCTGGGTTCGATATAAATTGAGACGAGGTAATTGACAACACTTTACACATACTGCTCCATTCTTAAATGGATAAATGCACCGAATAATTGCACAAAATAGTGGGCTGTTTTTTGTCTGGGCCAGTTGGTGTCTTACAAAGAGTACAGGAGTTTGGACAGTCCTTAGGATGGTCCTGTTATGCCTGTAGTGTACATAACTTTCTAATTATATTTATATTTCATAATTATCATTGATAATTTAAATAATATGAGTAATATTGCAAGGAAGTATTTATATCACTGATTTTGTTGAATTGACTGGGGATGTTTTGGTTAATTATTGTGCACAATGGCTTTGATGGAAAAAGAAGAACTCATTTCGGGAGCTCGAAAATGGGCTGGATAACATTGTGTTTATGTACGAATGGTATGTTGTTGTTCACAGTTCTCACCGTCGTGAAATATATTAAATGACCTGGACCAGCCAGTACCCTAAAACCGCACAAAATACTAACAAGTCATCCCTAATTTGCCATAGTGACCAATCCAATTTTAAGAATAAGGGACTGTAAATATCAAAGATTTTTGAAAATGTTATTACGGCCAAAAAATGGATTTCCTTCATACTTTTATATTTGATGGACCTTTGCCCTAAACTAACAAATATGGAAAAAATTTCTAAAAAAAAACTTTCTTGCCATGGCAATAGCCAAATTAAGATTGTAGGCTAGTTTTTCAATTTTTTCAATTTTTGAAAAGTGAAATTTGCCTATTTTCAAGGCCACGTTACCATTACACAGGATGTAGAAAATTATTTTCTTTAAAAGTTATGGATAGGTGGGTCCTTAGAGGCTACATTGAATGTATAAAAATAATCACCAGGTATCTGGGTGGGTTATACCATTAATTTCAAATAGGGGTGTTTTTGGACTTTTTCAAAGTATGAAAATATACCATTTTTTGCCCGCTCATAAACCAGACCTGTTACAACAAAATGAGCGTAAAGTCGCACTATACCATTTCACAGTACAGCAAGAAAAGTGAAAAATCGGCAGGGAGGTCTAATTTTGTTTTGTTATTATATTTGCAATTTGTAAATCTCCTTACAGCCTGTATATCGAATTCCAAATTTTTCATTTCGATGAGACAATTAAAAACCTCAAATTCAGGCCAATTTTTGTTGGTAGCATTTACCGTGTTCTGACAAACAACTTGAAACAAGAGACTGGAAACAAAGCCGCAAATCTCCCTCTGGTGGTCCGGGGGATTGCTGTAACCCCAAGTGTTATAGATCATTGGAAAGCTCTTGTTCTACTGAATCCAGAAATACCAATAACTCAATTGTTTAAATTTTCCAATTTTAAGCTCATTTTGTGGTGTAGGGTCACATATGGTAGTGCCCCGATTTCAACATCGACCACATATTGTTGAGATGAGACATTGGTCTTGTGGAAAATTAAAAATTACCTGGAGCAAAAATACTTTATTCTTGGCAGTGTTGCCGGAAACTTTCCCATTTTTCAAAAAGGCTAACCCAAAGTTTAATGGTATGAAAATGAAATTAAAACTTTGTAAGTAATATTATTGTAACGGATATCAATTTTTATATCAAATTAGATCACCTGAAATGGTCCGAGTCCCAATAAACCACTGGTGTATTGCCATAACTGGGGTTTAACACTATTGAGGGGGGGCAACAATGAGCCTCCAACAATATGATTATTAAATATTATTTTCCCCGACAATTTTATCAATCTCATTGCGATGAAACTTGCCGAATTTATTTAGATCCCAAGGGTCTAGCTGTTACAATAGCAGTTTTGGCAAAGTTTTGTTGTTACTATGGCAACCATTTCAGTTGATCTTGGTAACCACGTTTTTAGGTGTATTCTTGCTGGTTTTGGATCTTTATTTTCAGCAAGATAAAAAGAATATATTCTTTTGAATTGTTTTTCTCAGAAAAAACTCAACATATCCTGTGTAATGGTAACGTGGCCTTGAAAAATAGGCAAATTTCACTGTTCAAGAGATACTGATTTCCCAAATAATGTGACCACGAACACAACGATGTTTGCAGCCAATGCCAGATTTGGATGAAGTTGTCAATGAAATCAGTGCACTTCAGCAGTGTGAGATAAGTAATGAAGATAAAGCAGAAATTCAGTTCTTGGTTACCAAGATATCCACTTATGGAAAACACATCAATTGCGCAGTGTGAATCAAGAAAGTTGCCCAACTGACATTCTGGACATGTTAGATGACACATAAGTCAGTATTAATCACACAGGATTGGGCAATGAAATTCATTCCCCGCAAGTACCGTGAAAGCCAGAGTGACTGGTTTGGAAAGCGCGAAATTTCGTGGCACCTGTCAGTTGTACTCACCAGATCTTTTAAAGATGAGTTTGAATCTCTCACTCTGGTCCACATCAAAACAGCCCAACAAGACAGTCACACGGTTACTGCCATAATGCATCACGTTGTCAAACAAATCAAGCAAGTAATGTCTGAATTGCAAAATGTATACTATAGGCAGGACAATGCAGGATGCTACCACTCTGTAAATACCATAATGACCTTGAAAGATATCCAAGAGGAAATGGGAGTGAAAGTGAGAAGAATTGACTTTTCTGATCTACAAGGGGGAAAGGGAAGCTGTGACAGAAAAGCGGCCACCATCAAGTCCCACATCAGAATACACATCAACGAAGGGAACGATGTAGAGAATGCCAAACAGATGTAAGAAAGAAGCAACTGGCTGCAATTAAGCTTCAAAAACTGAAAGATATTTGTGAACACCTCAGCATTGATACATCCGGGTTCATTACGGGAATCTTCCATTAGAGAAAAATTAAGTATCACACATCCTTTTCATGTTTACCAACTCACACCTCTTATCTGCTTGGACAAACAGTGGCTTTTAATCCCTTTATCTGAGTGACAGGCGATATGTAGCCGGTACTACTTTTAACCACTGAAGCGTGAAGACTGATCTACCAGCACAAGCCACTGTATTTATTTCCTAGTGCATGTATTGTGCAAGGGTTGAGGCACATTTTTGTATTATTATGGTGGGTGGTTTAAATCTTTTCCAAGTTCACCTATTAATGTAGTAGAAAGTTGAGGTAGCAACCATGAAGATATTTATTTAGAGTTGTGGCTCAGTTCCAGAGTCATCACAAATCTTTTTTAACATTTCCATGGTGCTACAGAAAGCAGTAACACTAACCAGATTGTTTCCCACATCTCTATTTTCCTACCAGAACATTGTTAGACACACTAAGCAATAATGAAACATAACCACAATAGATACGTTCAGAATTTGTTTTATTTAACAACAAAGTAACAAAATATCTCAACTTCAGATAATTGACTTTCACTACTGTAAAGCAGAAAATATCAAAATAAATAACACGATTATCATCAACAAATCCAATGTTTACAAACCACAATGCGACATGAACCCACATCATGGTCATGACTTTATTTATTTTTTTCAATTCTCCTTTTCAGTTTTCATAAACCATGGAGGTATAAATAGGCTGAACGAGAGACAGATCAATGGTTTAATGTTAATTTGGAGTTTGAGCAATAGACCAACTGGTCCCCAAAATGGTCGAATACGCACGAGACTTGCGCAGTCTATGTCCAGTTATCATATTTGAAAACAACATCAAGACCCAAGGCAAAAGCGCAATGCAGATGATGCTTTACAAATCAAAACTTTTGAAAACTATTTAGATCGGAAATAATTGTTGTGAACCACGGTGGACCCAACGGTCGACAACGAAACGGGATTCAAAGATCCATGTTTGTATAGCCTATGATTATTATTAGAAGTACTGTATAAGCATTTGCCTAAATAAGTCGTTTTATTTACATGAAATAAAAAAACACATCGGGCGCACGTTTTCCCCATGGTTCAACACGTCGAAGAGTTTCGCTGTGCTGGTCTGGCGGCAATTTAGGCCGGGAATATTATTTCTCAGCGGGCTGGGCCTGGTATTTTACCCAGCGGTTCCGGCAGTTTCCATAGAAAATAAAAACAGTATAACGGTCGCTACAGGTATTTTGCACGTATTTTACACTCAACTTACAAATACGACCCTGATGTTTTTATACATGTCGTTAGCTAAAAAATCATGAAAGACAGACGCTGGACAATAATCGTTTGGTATAAAAAAAAATACTGTGGCCCCCGTGCAATTATATTTTCTGCCCAACAATAGTAAATTCCCGGCCCAACTTGCAAATACGACCCTGATGTTTTTATACGTGTCGTTAGCTAAAAAATCATGAAAGACAGACGCTGGACAATAATCGTTTGGTATAAAAAAAAATACTGTGGCCCCCGTGCAATTATATTTTCTGCAGTCCGAAATTGCCACTGTCCTAGTGATATCTAATAGGGAAACTTATCCCCATTAGATATCATTACGACAATGGCAATTTCGGACTGCAGAAAAAAAAAGGGCCACAGTATTTTAATATACCAAACCATTATCGAGCCTGGAATTTCATCATTTTGAGGGCAAAGAGCCACTGACCTTCGATAGAGACAAATTTTTAAAGGGCACCAAAGCCAAGGGGAAGAGGCACCAATGCCAAAGTAAAAAGAAAAAAGGGCACTAAGGCCATGTTTTTGTAACTTAAAGAAACAAGAAAAATTTAAGCACAAATCAATTTTTAGGTGTACAGTACATGTATTTCCATTTTATTTTCACCAATCTCCTTTCTCAGATTTAAACAATTTGTATTAACAGTATTTCACATTAAATGAATGTATTTAATGTATTTAATGTCAGTATAATCACCCCATGGGACGATCTCTACTGGCAACATTCACAAGTTTCTTTTCGTGACGCGCAAGCATACAGTACAGCTGATGAGCGATAGGAGCTGCCTTGTTTAATGATGCTACTCCCACCGGAAAGAATTGAGCGCAATACTATTTATTGAATTTTCAGAGGGGGCAACGTTACAAATTCCATTGCAGATGCTTGATAAAGTTACGTATTGTAGTCGAAAGTTGGGCCTTCCGTGGCTGGGATCGAAAGTAAGGCCGTTTCCGAATTTGGCGGCTACGGCTGTGGCTGCGTCAGCATGCGCTGCAGCATAGGCTGCCCTGAGCAACGCTCATATACAGTACAGCCCACAAGTTGCTTCAAAAAAATGCTTCAAAAACACGCGGGGGGAACGGGGAACGTGCCGTGTATTGCGAGTGCTTTCAACGGGGGCCCACGTAAAATTGCGAGTGGAAAAAACGTGCACTCGCAACAACAATTTTTAATTCCATAACAAGAAAGTTGTAGATTTTTCTTTATATATGACAAATAAAATAACTTGGATTAATTATAATACGTCACCCCCTAAATTTTGTTAAGTAATTATATTATTAAACATAATATAAATATACAATGTTGTGGGATGGTTGGCTGCCAGGTCAACCAAATTTGCCATATTTTGTTCGTGTTTCACTCCATATTCATAATATTCTTCATTAAACAAATTATATTAATTATAAAATTGAAATAAATATTTTTAGGGTGACGGGGAGTTTCTTTTGCTGTTACATGTAGGCCTATGTATATATTATATATTGATGCAGTCGTTGTTGGAAGGCACTCGGACAAGCTCACTGCAGTCTAGTTAACACGTGCGTGCAATGCCCTATGCATAGCGCGTAACAATTTTTTCTATTGGTCCGAACGACCAACTGTACGTCATCATACAACCAATAGAAATATTCGTTACGCGGTATATGCAATGCCTATAGCGCGTAAAAACTGTTCTTATTGGTCGAACGAGAACATATACATTGTCATACAACCAATACAAATATTCGTTAAGCGATTTGGGATCATGTCACTCACACAATGTTAACGTTAACATAGGCTTCGTGCGTGTGAAATGCTGCTCGCATGTAGATGTGCGGGGACCTGGCGTGAGTCGTGGCTCTGGCCGGCTGCGCTGCATTACCGTGAAGTCTCACGCATACATGTACATGTATATTCAAACATTGGGGTCCAGTGATTTTGTTTTCCTTTGATCTGATGGCAATTTTGAATTGCAGAAAAAATTGCATCCCGCCGCGTACCCCCCCCTCCCCACGCAGTTATATCACCTACCATGCCTATGCTCGCTGTTGAGAGTGGTGCGTACGCGAGGCATATTTAAAACCTACGCCTGAAAAAGTAGGACAATGTTGCTCACTATTTTCGTTCAACTTCGTTAAAACTATATGACCAACATAAATAAATATACCCAACGACCTTTATTGACGACTAGAATCGATTTTTAAAATATTAGACTCATTATTGCAAAACCCTAATAAGTAAGCATCAACCTTAGTAAATATCCATTCGCACGCAACGCTGGCATTTTCACGGCCGTTGAGTTACCGTGTGCCGTACGTTCTCAGCTCATACTTGGTCCTTTTTCAGGATTAAACAATGAAACTATGATAACTTTTTGTCAAAAGAATGAAAATACAAGAATGGAATCCGAAAACTAATGCCTTCTATGTGATATTTTTCTCTGCAAACTCACAGCCAGCCGGTGTACATTTCAGTTACCGCAGGATTAGCTATCTAATCTGATAAGTGTATTGACACAGTAAACACACTTTGCATTGAAAAAAATTTGCATTGAAAAGGATGTGTGATTTCCGAGTTTGGGGCCTCAAACTCGGAAAGTTTCTAATGGAGCTATCCCGTAATGTGAAGCAGAACAAGAAAGCACCATATGTTGCTAAAATTAAACAATCTGTTTGGGAATGCACCTGTTTCAAGTAGAAAAAAACTACTTTTTTTTTAAATGGAAATCGCCCGACTCACAAGGTCCGAAGGCCACTCTAGGCATATAGCTCACAATTACTGAACATGGGCACACCTTTCTCATTTGTGGCAAAAGTTTCTGATTGTGCATATTTGGCTTTAATTATCAGATTTTATGAAAATATTTTGTAGATTTGGGGGTGTTAACTTGAAAACAATTGCTTTAAAGATATAACACTGTACAGTGTATTCCCTGTTCCTTGGCTGTTTGATATTATCTGCAGCAAAATAAAATTTAATACCATACTGCTTATGAGCTCCTTTTAATGTGTATTTTTCGCACTTTTAGAAAAGTTCAATTTATCCATATTTCACTGTAAAACTCCAGTTATACCAACACCTACCATTACAGATGATCTCATCTGATCTGCAGTTCACTTTCTTTTCAATAAATGTTACCTACAATGTTTAAGTTTCATTTTCATCACATTGAACTTTATATTAGGTTTGCATTGAATTAAAAAGAAAACCCGAATATGTCTGGCAACACTCCAGAGATGGCCTATAAATATATGGTATATTTTCATACTTTGAAAAAGTTCAAAAACACCCCTATTTGAAATTAATGGTATAACCCACCCAGATACCTGGTGATTATTTTTATACATTCAATGTAGCCTCTAAGGACCCACCTATCCATAACTTTTAAAGAAAATAATTTTCTACATCCTGTGTAATGGTAACGCGGCCTTGAAAATAGGCAAATTTCACTATTCAAAAATTGAAAAAATGGCGAAACCACCCTAAAATGGTAATTTGGCTGTTGCCATGGCAACAAAGTTTTTTTTTGAAAATTTTTCCGTATTTGTTAGTTTGGGGTAAAGGTCCATCAAATAAGAAAGTATGAAGAAAATCAATTTTTTGCCGTGGCCAACCTATTTACAGTCCCTTACTCTTAAAGCTGTTTGTCAATTACCACAATATTTTTGGGATATTGTACCATGATGATGGAATTATTCACATGAATTCCTACCATTTTAGCTCCCAAAGGTGGCAGCAAACTGGCTAAACCCAACAAATTGGCTGTTACCCAAACAACTGAAAATCTCACAGTTTTATTCAAACAATGTTTGGATTTACCATAAATTCATGAATCTTATTAATTTTAATGGCAAGAAATTAACATTGATTTGATCATTTCTTTAGAAAAAACAAACAAATCACAGCACATGGTATAACAACTTCTTGGTTGACTTCACTTGTGTTAACTTACTATGCACTTACTACAGGGGATCCATAAGTTATTGAAATAAACTGCTGAAATAATTCAAAATCAAAATGTTAAAAATGGTATTACCTGTAGATAGAAGAGTTGCATCAGCCTATTGATGATGACTGCACAGCTGGTTTTTGCTTACCAACAGGGTTGGATGCAGATCCCAAGGTAGCTTCCCTTCTGAAAAATATAAAATTGCAAAATTATGTGTTAAATGACAGTGCTGCAAGAGTACTATATTTAGTCACATTCAAAACATTTAATCTGTTTTGGAAGATATAATTTCTCACGTTATAGTGGGCCAGCCAATGTGTGAAATTGCACTTTGGACGGCATTTTTTGTTAATAGCAGGCAATCATGTTAGATCAATAGTTCATGGGATGGAGAATAAAATTAAATGGATACCACCCTTGATTTTGATTTTCAAGGTCATTTTCAAGGTCACAAAGGTCAAATGAGGTCAAATTTGATATTTTGGGGTTCTGTATCAATTTTGACCAGATTTAACAGATACATCCATAAAATTTATTTTTATCAATCTGTTCATTTACTAAAGTTGTGAAATTCACAGATAAACTTTCATTTTTGTGTTTGACCTTATAGTAAAATGAAACACTAATGTGAGATTTTCTTGAAAGTGTATATTGCGCTTATATCAATGTTAATTACTATCCCAGAGAACAATTTTCTGAGATTCTGTGCCCTAAAGCAGGCTGTTAAGACCTCTGTCAATGTTAGAAACTCAAGTTTTGTAAACTTTTTTCTCCAAAGTGGTTTTATTTTGCAACTACAGCAGTTTTTTTTTAATTAAATGAGGGTAACGTTTAGCACTGCACTGTACATGGTACATGTATATATGAGCATGTATAAAGCATACTGAAAGCCCCAGCCCTGTAATACACAAATAAAGTCACATAAGCAAGCACTACCTGACCAGGGTTCAATCCCAAAAAGCTGTAAAGCACGAAAAAATGCTAAGCACTATGAAATTATGCTTAGCAGAATTTGGGTTTTTCAAAAATGTCATACAGTTTACATAGTTGCAACTGGTGCCCTACAAATTGTTTGCTTTTTCTAAGCAATATTTTCTGCTTTAATAACACTACAGCTTTGTGAAATTGGACCCAGGTAACATAAATATGGAGAATCAGATAAACTCAGGCGTTCCAGTGACCAATTTAGCAAATAAAGGGGTTTTGAAACTAGTTTTAAAGCAACAAAATTGGTTATTATAGTGTAGAAAATGCAAAAATTGGGCTCCTTTTTGCGATAGCCCCTGACCCTGTATCCTCCATCAGTAAAGAGCTTTAGAATGCCTTACTATGAGACCTTAGATTCAACATGCACTACATACATGTTAAGTATTTTCAAACTCTTCCATCACAACATAAATGTAGTTGAACATACATGTAGCAGTATGATTTTCCAGCATATTTGGAACATCTGTACATAACATTTAGGACACTTGATGAGTGTCTTAGAGAAGCAAGTAGAGAAGAGGAAGGAGAGAAGCAGGGACCCAAGAGTTGACGCGGCGAGGCAGAGGATGCATGAGGCACAGTTTCTTCAACAGAGAGCGTAATTGAGACACCGAGTCAGAATTGAGAAAGCACAATTTCTGCAAAAATGGCGGGGGAGGCTACATGTACAATTAGCTAAGAGATCCAGGGAACTTGTTTGGAAAAAAGGGTTGATAACTTAAATGAAGTCTACTTCATCCAATTTGGCACAGATATTGTTAGTGAAGGTACAGCAGTGGTATTTGGTAATTTGGGCAAATCTGCTTTAACATACATGTATATGCTTGAATTCTTTGAATCAAGCTGGACCACTGTTGCACCTTCCCTATATGAAAGAAATTGAAGCAAGCCACATAACCAAAAAGATTAACAGAAAGTATATGAAGTTCTAATACAACAGCTATTCACTGTGTATAAGCAGCCATTATTTCTATGATAATCACAGTGTTATATCAACTTAAATAAGACAGTTTAATCTATTCATGTTACGGTTGTGTGTCTATTTGGTCCATGATCACAGCATGCAATAGCTCTATGATCACAGTGCAGTTGATAAAGAGGAAATTGATGCAGAGTTGATGTAAAGAAAGTTTTTTTATTGGGTAAATGTTTAACACAAACTAACTGTTAACATCATTGAGATTCAAAGGACCAGGACAACATTTTGGGATGTCAGCAATATTTGTTAAAAATACTAATATTCCCAAAATATCCACAAAAGTTAAATATTTAAAACTGTTTGTCAATTACCACAATATTTTTGGGATATTGTACCCTGATTCACATGGATTCCTACCATTTTAGCTCCCAAAGATGGCAGCAAACTGGCTAAACCCAACAAATTGGCTGTTACCCAAACAACTGAAAACCTCAGTTTATTCAAACAATGTTTGGATTTACCATAAATTCATCTTAATCTTAATAATTTTAATGGCAAGAAATTAACATTGCTTTGATAATTTCTTTTAATTTAAAAACAAACAAATCACAGCACATGGTATAATAACTGTGGGTTGACTTCATTTCTGTTAACGTACTATGCACTTACAGGGGATCCATAAGTTATTGAAATAAACTGCTGAAATCATTCAAAATCAAAATGTTAAAAATGGTATTACCTGTAGAAGAGTTGCAGCAGCCTATTGATGATGACTTCACAGCTGGTTTTTGCTTACCAACAGGGTTGGATGCAGCTTCCCTTCTGAAAAATATAACATTGCAGAATTATGTGTTAAATGACAGTGCTGCGAGAGCACTTTATTTAGTCACATTCAAAATGTTTCATGTTTCGGAAGATATAATTTCTCGCGCTAACAAATATTGAAAAGTTGGATTAGAAAACAACCCACTGTTATGTGAAAAATGTAAACCACTTATTACCTGATGTTTCGTCTATGGTACTCATTATTTGCCCACTGATGCATTGCCCACTCTCTGATTGCCAAGGGACACTGGTACACATTTTGGTTAATATCATTTTGGTTAATAAACATACAATGGCTCTTCTTGCAATAATGTTTTATTTGAAAATTCCTTTCATTAGTGGCACTGCCTTGTTTTTTCCTATTAATCATGTTTTTTCACAGTTTTGTATTTTGTTGCGTACCAACAGTACAATCATTAATTTCAAGTGAGTCATGTGATACAGCGTTTCCAGCATTGAAGAACAGTACATACATGTATACTTCATTCTCTATGGACATTATTGTTTATATTGAGGATGAATCCAAACAAAATGCTGTCAATATCATGTACATGTAATACTCAATGTTGTGTAGTACATCAGTATCCAGTACATAAACCCCATGCTAATTTCATTTAGACTACTTACATGTACCTCTGCATGGTTGTTCCTTTAAATCCATTCTTCTACCTGAACAAGAAGTTAAGACAGAAGCTAAATAACTGACCAAGCACATGAAACCTCTTTAACACAAATACTGGTCACCCAGTAGTGGGGACCACACACAAGTCCCATAGATGGTGAATTGTGGGGCCAAAAAAATGATGGACAGAAAGAAGTCCCCATTTAGCCTTTTTAAATCCTCTCTCAATAAGAAAATGTCTGCACGGCATGGTGTAGGCCAGGGCTGAGAGTTGTACTTTATGGATGAACCAAGGATTAAATAATAAAATAATAAAAGAGACAACATGTCCTCATTAATCCTTGTTCTCAGAGGTCCTAGGAACACAATCTTGCATAATTGCTTAGCCAAGACATCTACTGCTCCAATTGTTGTTGGACTTTTGAAGCAATCTTCGTTGGATTTACACACAAAGTACTTCCAAGGACTCTGAGAACAAAGAACTGATGAAGGACCTATTATTCTTTTTGTTATGTCCTTGGACCATACTCTAATACATGTGTATTATTGATAACCAAGGACCTCTATTGTACCCATTGTTGTTGTAATAACTTTCCAAACAATTATCCATTGGCTTGTGGATACTTTTAACAATACAGAACAGGTGTTATAGTGGGATCCTCATCACATTAGTAATGGTTGGGCAGTATGGCAAAAAAAAAAAAAAATTCTGGTTTCTGGTCTTCGCGCGTGTCACATCAGATCCACGAGTCAGCTTTTTTATTTTTATTTATTTTTTCTATTCTTTGTTTTTGCTATAAAAAATGTTCAACTGCAGCCAAAATTGCTGGATTGATTGGAATTCTATCGTGCTGTGTTTTACACGACATAGGGGTATGAACTTTTACCCAATTTGTATTTGGCTATAAAGGAACAGACAGGTCTCCCTCCAAATGTAT
>CM055817.1:5651244-5668213 GCA_029582265.1 Zoroaster sp. YZ-2022 | reverse complement strand
AAATCAAAAAAAAACAATTTTTTAAAAGGGGAAAGTTAGAATAAGAAGACAACTTGAAACATGTGGTGAGAAAAGGTGTACGGATTTTGGGCTGCTGATACTCAGTGATAAATCCATTCTCACCAGCGCGGTCTGCAAGAAAACTACTGTATGTCATAATAATAATAATAATAATAATGTATAGATTTATATAGCGCACGTATCCACCAACTAAGTGGCGCTCAAGGCGCATTATATTATTATCCCTGCTCATAAGGCTCATAAGGCTCATAAATCATTCCTGAAACCATTTCAGCTCCTGGGGAGTATACAGCTTAATTGCTGCCATTACAGCGCATATAGGCTAATCAACCAACTCTGCCCTCACAGGCAGGCGCGTAGCCAGCCCTGTCGGTCCGGGGCAAAATTAAGATGATCGTCCTGATTTCATGGTTTAAATTTAATTGCGAAATACTGAATAATATTGAATCAAAACAATCGATATATTGTACAAACATGATCATCTGTGATTTATTGTTCTTCCTTGGATCTATACTGTCTGAACTGTTGCTATTAATTTCTACACTGTCATGACTGTGGATGAACTTAAACATTCATAATTAATCGTATTCTGTAATGTATATATATATACACACCGTTTACAACACACATTACACTGAAAGTTATTCGTGTACATGTCGTATAAAACCTTTAATAAAATGTTGTAAGACAAGTTGTAAATACGTTCTGCACGTAACCGAGTACATACTGGTTCATTGTATTGATTCAAATTTCAAGTTTTTAATGTTTTAATGTTTGTTTCTATATAAATTCGTCTCTAATTAATAAAAAAGTTGAAAGATCCATCTGTAAGGTCCATATTTTATGAGCAATTGATATATCTCTCATTAGTGCATTTTGTTGCCTTTCTTGTAATGTCAAAATATATTTTTGCTGCCAATGGCGAGCGTTTCTATCCCGGGTTCCTATTCAAATGAAATACAATGTACATAACGTATGATGAGATCAATTTGGCGGCCAGTTTGAAGTACATGTACGTTCTTCCTGGACATTGTGAGGTAATGCAATGCTATACTGTATATTCAACAGTGTCAACAGACAAAACAATTTAATTTCACGGCAACTTAATTTAGCGAATTGGCATTTCTTCACTTTTGGAGGCAATTTAATTTCACTAATTTACATCCTCTTGCTATATAAAACCATAAAAATATTACATTTGGCAGCAATTTAATTTAGCGAATTGGGCCTCTGACGAAATTAAATTGCTAGCGAAATTAACTTGTTTTACAGTATTTGACAAAGTGATTTCCGGGACAAAACCGGGTATAAAAACTTCAGATCTAACTTCCTTCCTCAATCCTCCTCTCCTGTCTCCTTTATCAATTATTCACTCCTTTACCATTCCTAAATCATCCTTTCCTCCCTCCCTAAATCTGCCTGCCTCTGCATCCTTCGTCCCAGGTCCGTCCTTCCTGCCCTTTCCGGTCCCTCACCCTCTCCGGCTCCCTCGGCTCCTTACCCTGCCCTACCGCTGTTTCCACCCGCCCTAACCTTGCCTGCCTTTTAGTTAGGCTGGTTTTGTACTGTCCCAACGGTCCTATCTATCCTTTCTTCCATTACCAAGGCCCACATTTCCTTCTCTCCTCCCTCCCTCCCTCCTCCGTCCTCCCTCATTTCGTCAATAATCCCTACTCTTCTAATTTTTTCTTTACCTCTTTCGTTTTTTCTCCCTCGGAGTCCCTCCCTCAATTTTCCCTCCTTTCTCTTCCTTTCCTTTTCTTTCTTTATTTTTAACGTCCTGATTTTACTTCTATTTTTTCCGGGGGGCAGTCTGCCTCTGCCCCGCTGGCTACGCTACTGCGTACCCATTTAACCCCTGGGTGGAGAGAAACAATTATGGTTAAGTGTCTTGCTCAAGAACACAAGTGTCACGGCCGGGATTCGAACCCACATTCTGCTGCTAACACCAGAACTTGAGTTCGGTAAGCTAGACCGCTCAGCCACGACACTCCAATGTCATGGATTAGTTATAAGCAGAATTTGCATTGGATTTATAGTCTCAGGGACAAATGGCTGAAAGGATACATTCTGATCAGTGGAGGGGAACAACCAAGTATCATTTCATTAAATCGCAATCATTTTTGCCGATTTAAACATCTTTTCTACCAGAACAAGTAGCATGGTTTCTTCTCAATATTGGTGTCTTCCAACTTCATTGTTCCTATATATGTTTCTGCGTAACGTTAGTTGTTTTCGTTGGTTTCGGTCGGTATATCCGGTATATCTGCTCATTTTTAAACATGTATAGCACGTGTTGTATTGGCAATTTCCGGAAATGTTTATTTTCATGGGAACATTGATAATTTCCTTTTAGAAACGAAAATAAATACTTTGCAAAGTGTCACATACCATTATTTCACTAAAAGCTTCAACAAGAATGTATGACGGGACCCATCATTAATGAATATTTCGGTACATATTTCCTGTAAAACCATGTTTGTCACGATTATTTAGAGAAGTATGTAATTTTACAGCATTTATATTCACTTTCTCGAGTAAAATATCAATGTTTCAATGAATTGTTTAATTTTGTAGTAAATTGCTGTTAGAATAGTGAAACAACAAAGTCGATACAATGATTTGTTTTTCTTATATTATTTTCGTTAATGTTAAAGGCTTTCCCTTATTTGGCTTGTTGTGAGCATGCCTCTATATTCTCACACGTTCCTATTTTTCTTGTAATTTATTAATCGGTAAAATGGTGGAATACATGTTCCAGAATCGATATTTAATTAAAAATTAATCTATCGTTGATGGTATTAAATTAGTTAATTCAGTTTAAATTTTCCGATGTCCTTTTAACGACACGGAGTAATGAGTTACTGGTTGTTTTCTGCATCTAGAAAGAATAATCTTGACTACCTCGATATTAAAAATGTTCAGTGGTATACTGCCCTACACAGACAAGTGCTACAGTGTGGGACAAGTAATTAATGATTAAAAACAAACTATCATTATGCATATATATAATATTTAGATTGGCAAACATAAAGTTCGTATTTCATGATTTTAGATTTCAGATTGTTTTTGTTGGCCGTCTGACGTAACTTATGTAACGATAAATTGGTGGATTGATGTTATGTGATTGAAATTCATGACATTATAACTTACAATTCCCAGAGTCCTCGTAGACCGTCAAATGTTCCTGGTGCAAGTTCACTGATTCTGTTGTTCTCCAGATTTCTAGGATAGGAACAAAAAGTAGGGATTGACATTTAATTAAAGCCCGTTTATTTTGTTATTTTCACCAATGTTCTTAGATTTTCCTCAAGTGATGTGTCAAATACTATGATAAATGTTCTGTCTGCAGTTCAGTAATACTTGAATGCATCAACATTAAAATAAAATAAATTGCCCTCCATTGACAAGTGCGACATACTGTGACGAATAAATTTATTTAAACAAACATTATCCCAATTGGAATACTAAAAACAAATACGAATATGGTTACATTTTGATATGTTAAGCTCATTTTGTTGTGGCGTTAATGATCAGCAAATGTGAAAATACAAACAAATATATGAATTGGCAAACATGAATTCCGTACTCCCTTTTAATTTATTTCGCCGTCAGACTCCAGCTAAATTTAAAAACAAATTGTTGCGGTTCCTGATCGATTAGAATTGAAGACACGTTAGTGAGCATTTTGTGCACCATCAAATGTTCTGGGTGCATAGTTTACTGAGACAGTAAAACGAAGTAGGATAACAAACATTTTAAGGAAGCACATATACATCGGTAATATTCATCAATGAACTCATATTTCCTGAAAGCAAACAATATGGAATGTTGCCATAGTACAAAAACACAAATTTGTCCCTGGCTGAGGTTCAATTATTTTAGAAGAAAGAAAATCGGTAGACAACACTTGCATCGATATAAACATGTTCGGTGGCAATCTTCCATCTTTATTGAGTGTTACACTGTGGGACAATATTTTAAATATTAAAAAAATACATTTTCCACATGTTCTTCTTATAATACAATCCATTCTATAAGCAACATGTGTTGTTAAATCCAGATATACATTCATTAAATGATTTGTAACAATGTTTCTAATTGCGTTGTGTCGTGTCGAAACTGCGCTATATAAATCCTATTATTATATTATCACTATCAGGTCGTAAAAGAGAAAATAGTGAAAAAGCATCCACATAATTGTTTCAAACTCCAAACAGGAAGTACTGTTACAGATGGTGATTAGTTCCTTTAAGACATTCGGCTGTGTTTCTATTATTGGTTCACCCAAGGAATATCTGTAAGCATCTTAAGTCTTGAGCACCACTGCCGGAGAGTATTTAATACATAAAGATATTCTTCATATTGTTGTATATTGTTCTTTTAGCACCACAAATACGGAAGCGGAATGCGTTGGGTTTGGGTGTAACTTCTATTTAAGACCTGTTCGCCCCATATATTTTCACACTCATCTGAACACGAGGTCAGCCAGAGGTTCTGTCTACTTCTCCTCTGCTGATATGATGTTTGTCACCCTCCATCAGCCTTACCCCGCTCTCACACCATGGCTCAGCCAGTGCCATGGTGCGTCGGCCCTACAACTTGACCAGCAGAGGCAGTGAGTTACACCTGTTGTAATTATCTCCTTCAAGTTGATGGTTTGAACCAGCCGGTTCTGGCATTCTTCAACGATGGCCTAAACCAGACCAATTTTTGAAACTCCGTAGATGGCCTAAACCAGACCAGTTGTTGACACTTAAAGATTTATTTTGATGGGATAAAATTATGCCGCTCTTGTTTGTACCGTGCCCTTATTCTTTTAGTGCTCAGCATTAGGGGGCTTGTCCGGAATTCATCGAATTCCGTAGCCACTCTAAAATCTTCAAAATGGTTCATTTGATAAACAGTAGTGATAATTACTATTGTTATGCCCACTTGGTACTGTTTGTGTAATAATATGGATATAGGTGGTGGTATAGGTTTCCTTCAAAAACGTTTTTAGAGCTGCGTTCAGCTTGCAGTATTTCTGATGGATACTAAAAATGTAAACTTACAGCAAAATGCAGGCAACTCTATTTCCAACAGTTTTCTGCATTACAATTTTACATACCAAGTGTTTTAATCTGATTTACACAATTTCTTCAAACGCTTATTAATGAAACTGCAGTACGTTTCCATATTTGTTTGTTTTACCCATTCTGATTCTCTTTTTCGGCCTACAACTGAAAACCCTGGCTGTACCGTATCAAACAAGTTTTCAGTCAAGGGGTCTTTGTCCGACCTTAGAGAGGAATTTTCGCTCTTTATAACTAATTTGTATCTCTCGATGCGCGTTCTGATTTACCGATACGGGAGATACGGGGTCCACTCAATATGTGCTATTGCCTAATACTAGGTTAACGAAGTAACTGGTACTAGGGTATTTGTAGAACCTTGTATGACGGATGTGCCATGTTCTGATAATAATACTAGGTTACCAGAGGAGGAGTTACCTGGAATATTCCCCACTTGTATTACAACTCGATCCATGAGTAGTAAACTTAAAGGCGCCAGATCATATTGATGCAGATTTAGACCTTTATGAAACTTGTATGTCTAGTCTACTTGATGAAACCTGTAGGGTTTCTTTTCATAATGATTTTTTTTTTCAAATTATTTGGATGATGAGATGAGTACTGATCCTCGTGATACTAAGGGTTCAGCATTTATGGTGTATATTCGGGCATTTGTGACCGCTCTGTGAAAATGAGTCACCATTCGCAAATTTGAAAAATTGAGGTTTCTATGTGGCTTTAATTGTGGATTTTATTGATTGAAATTGATGTCAATTTCAATCATTAAAATATTAAAATCAATGATTTTTTGTGAGTAGGTTGTTTCATTTCTGTCATTTGTTTTCCTTTCTAATGCTTGTTTTCCTAAGATTTCAATTGTGTTAATTATGCAAATTATTGATTACTAAAAATGGCATATCTACATAATGCAATACGTCACACACCTCTAACATATACCAAACTAAAACTGAAGATGTACTCTTTCCAGTCACATAGAAATCACAAATTTTCAAATTTTTACGTCTCATTTTCACAGAGCGGGTCACATTTAGCAATGTTAGCAATGTAGCTTGTGTAGGGCCTTTTTCTAAAACTAGGTTGGGTCATGAATACTAACAAGAGTACAGAGTGGGACCACTAAAACAGGCACATTTTAATGAGGAGATTAAATACATGAAATACACTGATATTGAGGAAAGTGACAGTAATTGGAGTTCACCATTGTATTTTGGTACCAAAAACTGATTCTTTTAGATTTTGAATTCAGAGACAAAATCTGACACATGTCCACTGTCAAGAGTAGATTATTGTATTGATCTTGTTGATGAAGCTAAGTTTGTGAGTACTTTTGATTTGTTAAAGGGATATTGGCAGGTCCCTCTCACTCCTCGTGCAAAACAAGTTTCTGATTTTGTGACTCTTCAGGGGTTATAGAGCAGTTGCCAGTAAATTAGGGTGGGCCGCATTTGCACACGTGCTCGACAAACCCAGCCATGCAATGTATGGGGTAGGGCGTAAGTGCATACTAATGTACATATAGCCAACTCAAAACTAAGGGTCAGTCTTGGTGTGGTGGTATGCATAGGACTGGCGTGGTCGGTACATTCACAGTCATAATACATAGCAATGGTATACAAATAAATATATGTGCTAAGGAGGGTGGCATAGTTAAGTTGAATTTGACAGGTTGGCAAACCTTGCAGTATATAGGCATCCAAGGATGATAGTTTCTCTTTAGAATAATCAAAAAGTGGCATCACAAAGGAGCAACATTATATTTTCAAAGGTCAAGCACCGCATCCATTTTTAAATAACTTTCCATAAACTGAGTTGCTAGAGGCCAAAAGAGGTGTGATAACTTGATTTTTCAAAACCGTTCACTTTTGGTTTAAAAAAAATGCATCATAATGTACACTGTACACTGATTATAACATAACATTGCAGCTCAGTTTGTCTACGTATTTACGAGGCAGGTACAAATATAAGATCATTTACACAAATCATGCAGAATAGAGTTCGCAAGGAACCTTGTATTCGCAAATTCACTATATTTGCGCAACAATAATATAGTTACGCATGAGTTAGACGGTTTTAGAAGGATCTTTATACCGTCACCCGAAATGATTCGCCGCGAGCAGGTTCCATATAAAATCTCAATAACCTATACGTCTGGGATAATATTTTGGTTGACCGGAGTAAATTGGCCTAAATTTGTATATGGATCGTATTTAACCCTAGCTCCTACTTTCAGTACAAATCTTGCGGGCGTTTGTAGGACCTTTCAAAACTATTTATGAATGGTGCACTCTTAGAACTAAAGTGTTGAATCAACGTTTATGCAATGAAACCGGCCTCTTTGCTAGAGATTGCCCAGTACGAGGTCGATGTTTCGTGTGCGGCAGCTACGACAACAGAGCTTCCTGGCACGAACAAGAAGACAACCACGAGGACCAACAAACACCTGTCATCGTGATACCCAATGAAGACAAACCAGACAGCATTCACGACGGTGATGAACAAGAAGGGGTGAAAAAGTTAGCGAAGGTGAAGAAATCGACGACAACATAACCTCTCCAAAAACAACCGAGAATGAGCAAGTCAATTCTGAAGAGAAGACCGAAAAAGGCGAAGAGGAGACAGGAAAAAGCGAAGAGAAGACAAGAAAAGGTGAAGAGAAGACGGAAAAAGCCAGGAGAAGAAAGATAGTAAAAGATCAGAAAAAACACAAAGGAGACCAGCTAACTAAAGTAAAGAAGCAGTGTGGAGAACACAAAAAAGCAAACCAATAGAGAGAAATCATCGAATGATGGGAAAATCAACGATGCTTCATGCCCCAAACAAAAACCAGCCCCAAAGCCAAACCTCACTGGCTACTGGAATGAAGCCATTGCAACGGCCGAAACAAGGAAACGAAAAATCCAAGAAGACGAGAACACCGAAGATGACGAAGAAATCAACAAATGTCTGACATGGAGTACGAGAAAGAATATGATTCTAAGGAAATGAACCCCTCCCACGATCAAGAACCCAGAATATATGTCAAAGAGGAAGAGGACGCGGCAGAAATACATGTACATAAAGTATTTTATTTTGAGTAAGTTTTTTTCTCCCTCTCTGAATTTTATGGACAGTTTACATTTCATCTCCACTATGATTTACCTTAACACGCTTACAATGCAAATGTAAATGGGATGAGAGATGCAAATGGATGAGAGATAATTTTAAACATTGCTCTCATCCAAAAAATCATAGTGAGGAGGAAGACGAATGTTTGTGGCGTAAACAGTGGGCAGGAGAAATTCATTTTAGTTACGGTACCCGCCATTCTAAAAGAGTAGCTATTTTCATTTCTAACAAATGTGGATTACATTTCACCAATATTACCAAAAACCAAAAAGGTAGATGGATTCATGGGGATATTATGCGGAATGAAAAAAAATGTTTCCCTTGCTTCTGTTTACGCCCCCAATGCAGTTTACTTCAGAGTGGATTTTTCAATGATATGTTGGAACGTATTAATGAAAGCTATCAATGGATTATTGGAGGGGATTTCAATTGCAACATCGACAACAAACACACAAAGGATACAAGTAAATTTATATTCTCTAACCTTCTACAAGAAAGAATCTTTCTGATATTTGGCACAAACTATACCCAGCAATCCTGGATACACACATTTTCATCATGGGACTAAACAACCTAGTAGAATTGACTACATCGTTATGTCTCCTACCATGTGTGATCAAATTGAAGAAATTTATAATAATGCCACGGATCTCACCGATCATTAAGCAGTTGTTGTCAAACACAAAAATGTTGAAAATTTTCAAGGACCTGGCCGCTGGATTTGCAACAATATAAAAATACTCACACTTTCAAAGAAGTCAAGAAACCAAGGTCATGATATTCGCTCAAACAAATATAATTGTGGACAAAATAATTTACAGCACATTAATTTGGTCACCATTTCTTGTTATTTAGTGACATGCATCCATAATACCAATTGCTACAAGTGTTACAATCATGACTCGCCAACGCTTTTAATACGTAGTTAATAATTATAGTCATTTTACACCTTCGTAATCATTTACGTCATGTGTCAATACGGTAATTATTTTTCGACTTGCCAGTGCAGTATTTTTAGAGTTTGCAGGGGGGGGGGTGAGGAACAAACAAACTTTTCGGTCAAATTTACCGACCAAACAAACACAAATGTACCGCAAACAAGTGTGTAATCATTAAAAGACAATTATAATGGAGTGGAATGCATAGCATACACAAACTAATGGGAATGGGCCTACAATTATACCACTTAGCAAAGTTGAACGCCTCGATCAGTCAAAACACTCAACGAGGGAGGGGTGGAGGTATGCGTGAGAAATGTTGAGGGGGAGGGGTAGTCGTGAGAAATGTTGAAGGCAAGGTACGCGTGAAAAATTTCCCCGCCCGTCAATGTGACCATGTTAATAACACTGGTCAACAATTTTATCTCCCGACGCAAGAATTTCACCAATCTATATATCGCGGAACCCGCTACTATATAGGATTCTAGCCGGCCAATCGTCATCGGGCAAGCTCGGTGGTCGAGAGGTAAGACGTCTGCACTAGTAAGCAGGAGGTTGTGGGTTCGAATCCCGCCCGAGTCGCCTGTGTAGTTTTTTCACAGACACTCGGAAAGCACTGAGCATACAGTGCTATACACACGTAGGTGTAGGGCAAAATTCAATCAATTGTTTATCTCCCGACGCAAGAATTTCACCAATCTATGGTTCTATGTGTTCGAGGAAAATGTGCAGGTAAAATTATTATTTCTGAATTTATCCAATCAGAAAACAAAAAGAAAATTGAAAAAGAAAAACTTTTGAGTTGTTCATATATTCATTGTATCAAAATTAAAACAGCACCTAAGTTTGGGATTTCAGTTTGTTTCAGTGCAAGATTATCTTGTAAGATGCTGGAACTCAATGCGTTATCATATATTCATAGAGACTATATCAACGGTAGTATGTTGCTACACATTTCAAAATTTAAAAGTAGGCCTATGCAATTTTTGCAAAAATGTCAATCACCTTTTATTGGTCTTTCAAAAATGTTAATTAAAAGTTTTCAGAGCTTCTAAAATTTACATCGTTTTATTAAACAAATGTAAAAAATATTGTTTATGTTCAATTCAAGATTAATTAAAAACATGATCATGATCATGTGTGGAAAAGCAATCTCGATGTGAGGGCAAAGTAAATAGCGCCCTCAAGCGTCTGTGCATATGCACGTATATAATACGTGCATATGCATAGACGCGTGTACATGTACATGTATGTCATTATGTGACTGTGATTGTCGCCCAAAATTACCATAAATTTCCTAATTTTGTGTGTTTTTAATGAACGTGAGTACAACCAATGATTATTTAATGTTTCTAATATATATATTGCTCTATTTCGAAGTCTGTTGAATTACCAATATTTTAGCCTAAAGTTTGTGTTAATTAGTGAACTTATTTGATATCCGATCGTCATCGTACGTCATGTACGTGTAAAAGGCTGTATGCACCATTGGCATTGTGCATGTATTCCTCATTGGAATTATGTAGAGTGAGAAGAATCACAATCGGCAGTATGGTCAGCAATACACACACACAGTGCATATAAGCCTGAGGTATCACTAGTATGCTGTAACTAAGTCTCACAATCAACAGTATGGTCAGCAATACACACACACCATGTAGCCTGAGGTATCCTAAGTCTCACAGTCACAATCTGATCAGCAGTATGGTCAGCAATATACACACACACAGTGTGGGTGTACATGTACATGATATTGACAGCATTTGTTTGGATTCACCCTCAATATAAACAATAATGTCCATAGAGAATGAAGTATGTACTGTTCTTCAATGCTGGAAACTCTGTATCACATGACTCACTTGAAATTAATGATTGTACTGTTGGTACGCAATAAAATACAAAACTGTGAAACAACATGATTAATAGGAAAAAACAAGGCAGCGCCACTAATGACAGGAATTTTTCAAATAAAATATTATTGCAAGAAGAGCCATTGTATGTTTTTAACCAAAATGATATTAACCAAAGTGTTTACCAGTGTCCCTTGGCAATCAGAGATATAACATCAGTGGCCATGAGTACCATAGATGGAACATCAGGTAATAAGTGGTTTACATTTTTCACATCATAACAGTGGGTTGTTTTCTAATCCAACTTTTCAATATTTGTTAGCGCGAGAAATTATATCTTCCGAAACATATGAAACATTTTGAATGTGACTAAATAAAGTGCTCTCGCAGCACTGTCATTTAACACATAATTCTGCAATGTTATATTTTTCAGAAGGGAAGCTGCATCCAACCCTGTTGGTAAGCAAAAACCAGCTGTGCAGTCATCATCAATAGGCTGCTGCAACTCTTCTACAGGTAATACCAGTTGTTTGGGTGACATCAATTTGTTGGGTTTAGCCATTTGCTGCCACCTTTGGGAGCTAAAGTGGTAGGAATCCATGTGAATAATTCCATCATCAGGGTACAATATCCCAAAAATATTGTGGTAATTGTCAAACAGTTTTAAATATTTAACTTTTGTGGATTTTTTGGGAATATTAGTATTTTTAACAAATATTGCTGAAATCCAGAAATGTTGTCCTGGTCCTTTGAATCTCATTGATGTCAACAGTTAGTTTGTGTTAAACATTTACCCAAGAAAAAAACTTTCTTTACAACGTTCTTTGCATCAACTCTGCATCAATTTCCTCTTTATCAACTGCACTGTAATAGAGCTATTGCATGCTGTGATCATGGACCAAATAGACACACAACTGTAACATGAATAGATTAAACTGCCTCATTTAAGTTGATATAACACTGTGATTATCCTTAGAAATAATGGCTGCTTATACACAGTGAATAGCTGTTGTATTAAATTTCATATACTTTCTGTTAATCTTTTTTGGTTATGTGGCTTGCTTCAATTTCTTTCATAAAGGAAGGTGTACACAGATGGTCCAGCTTGATTCAAAGAATTCAAGCATATACATGTATGTTAAAGCAGATTTGCCCAAATTACCAAATACCACTGCTGTACCTTCACTAACAATATATGTGTCAAATTGGATGAAGTAGACTTCATTTAAGTTATCAACCCTTTTTTCCAAACAAGTTCCCTGGATCTCTTAGCTAATTGTAGCCTCCCCCGCCATGTCTGCAGAAATTGTGCTTTCTCAATTCTGACTCGGTGTCTCAATTTCGCTCTCTGTTGAAGGAACTGTGTGCCTCAAGCATCCTCTGCCTCGCCGCGTCAACTCTTGGGTCCTGCTTCTCTCCTTCCTCCTCTTCTCTGCTTGCTTTTCTAAGACCTCATCAAGTGTCCTAAATGTTATGTACAGATGTTCCAAATATGCTGGAAAATCATACTGCTACATGTATGTTCAACTACATTTATGTTGTGATGGAAGAGTTTAAAATACTTAATATATGTAGTGCATGTTGAATCTAAAGTCTCATAGTAAGGCATTCTAAAGCTCTTTACTGATGGAGGATACAGGGTCAGGGGCTATCGCAAAAGGGCCCAATTTTTGCATTGCTACACTATAATAACCTATTTTTTTGGCTTTAAAACTCGTTTCAAAACCCCTTTGTTTGCTAAATTAGTCACTGGAACGCCTGAGTTTATCTGATTCTCCATATTTATATTTACCTGGGTCCAATTTCACAAAGCTGTAGTGTTATTAAAGCAGAAAAATTGTAGAAAAAGCAAACAATTTGTAGGGCACCAGTTGCAACTATGTAAACCGTATGACATTTTGCCAGTAAACCAATTCTGCTAAGCATAATTTCATAGTGCTTAGCATTTTCACCGTCTTTATAGCCTTTTAAGTTGAACCCTGGTCAGGTAGTGCTTGCTTATGTGACTTTATTTGGGTATTACAGGGCTGGGGCTTTCAGTAGCTTTTATACATGTACATGCTCATATATACATGTACCATGCATGTACATGTACAGTACAGTGTAAACGATTACCCTCATGTAGAAACTGCTATGCAAAATAAAACCACTTTGGGAACATTTTTTACAAAACTTGAGTTTCTAACATTGACAGAGGTCTTAACAGCCTGCTTTGGGCACAGAATCTCAGAAAATTGTTCTCTGGGATAATAATTAACATTGATATAAGCGCAATATACTTTCAAGAAAATCTCACTTTAGTGTTTCATTTTTTTTACTATAAGGTCATACACAAAAATGAAAGTTTATCTGTGAATTTCACAACTTTAGTAAATGAACAGGTTGATAAAATACATTTTATGGATGTATACTATTAAATCTGGTCAAAATTGATACAGAACCCCAAAATATCAAATTTGACCTCATTTGACCTTATGACCTTGAAAATCAAAATCGGGTGGCATCCACCCTAATTTTATTCTCCATCCCATGAACTATTGATCTAACATGATTGCCTGCTATTAACAAAAAATGCCGTCCAAAGTGCAATTTCACACCTTGGCTGGCCCACTATAACGTGAGAAATTATATCTTCCAAAACATATGAAACATTTTGAATGTGACTAAATATAGTACTCTTGCAGCTCAGTCATTTAACACATAATTCTGCAATTTTATATTTTTCAGAAGGGAAGCTACCTTGGGATCTGCATCCAACCCTGTTGGTAAGCAAAAACCAGCTGTGCAGTCATCATCAATAGGCTGCTGCAACTCTTCTATCTACAGGTAATACCATTTTTAACATTTGGATTTTGAATTATTTCAGCAGTTTATTTCAATAACTTATGGATCCCCTATAGTAAGTGCATAGTAAGTTAACACAAATGAAGTCAACCAAGAAGATGTTATACCATGTGATGTGATTTGTTTGTTTCTTAAAAGAAATTATCAAATCAATGTTAATTTATTGCCATTAAAATTAATAAGATTGATGAATTTATGGTGAATCCAAACATTGTTTGAATAAAAATGTGAGGTTTTCAGTTGTTTGGGTAACAGCCAATTTGTTGGGTTTAGCCAGTTTGTTTGCCACCTTTGGGAGTTAAATGGTAGGAAAATATTGTGGTAATTGACAAACAGTTTTAAGAGTAAGGGACTGTAAATATCAAACATAGGTTGGCCACGGCAAAAAATAGATTTTCTTCATACTTTCATATTTGATGGACCTTTACCCCAAACTAACAAATATGGAAAAGTTTCAAAAAAAACACTTTGTTGCCATGGCAGCAGCCAAATTCCATTTGGGGTGGTATCGCCATTTTTCAATTTTGAATAGTGAAATTTGCCCTATTTTCAAGGCCATTACCATTACACAGGATGTAGACAATTATTTTCTTTAAAGTTATGGATAGGTGGGTCCTTAGGGCTACATTGAATGTATAAAAATAATCACCAGTATTTCAAATAGGGTGTTTTTTGGACTTTTCAAAGTATGAAAATATACCATTTTGACACTCATAACCCATATGGTAGTGCCCTGATTTCATTGACCATTGACCACATATTGTTGAGATGAGACATGTTGGTCTTGTCGAAAATAAAATTAGCTGGGGAAAATACTTTATTTGGCAGTGTTGCCGGAAACTTTGCCATTTTTCACAGAGAATCAATGTTTACACGCCCCGCAATATTTTCCTGTAATTTCTTAAACCTGCAGCTGACCACCACAAGACTTGCTTACTTACTCTAACTTTAGGGTCAAACTATTATATCTTGGCATTTTGTTGGTAACAGTTTTGTTGGAAACAGTTAAGTTTTATAATTGCATTTTTAATTGTATTTTTATCAGGATTTTGTTCATTAGTTATTTTTTCCACAAAATGTTATTGATGTGTTTCATATGATCAACAAATTGTGGAAAGTATCAACTTCAGCTTTAATTCAATGCAAACCCTAATATAAAGTTCAATGTGAGTGAAATGAAACTTAAACATTGTAGGTAACATTTATTGAAAAGAAAGTGAACTGCATATCAGATGAGATCATCTGTAATGGTAGAGTTTACAGTGAAATATGGATAAATTGAACTTTTCTAAAGTGCGAAAAATACCATTAAAATGAGCTCATAAGCAGTATGGTATTAAATTTTATTTTGCTGCAGATAATATCAAACAGCCAAGGAACAGGATACACTGTACAGTGTTATATCTTTACAGCAACTGTTTTCAAGTTAACACCCCAAATCTACAAAATAATTTTCATAGAATCTGATAATTAAAATATGCACAATCAAAACGTTTGCCACAAATGAGAAAGGTGTGCCCATGTTCAGTAATTGTGAGCTATATGCCTAGAGTGGCCTTCGGACCTTGTGGAGTAAAGGATTTCCATTAAAAAAGTAGTTTTTCACTAGCAGGTGCATTCCAAACAGATTGTTTAATTTTAGCAACATATGGTGCTTTCTTGTTCTTCAACCCCAGATGTATCAATGCTGAGGTGTTCACAAATATCTTTCAGTTTTGAAGCTTAATTGTAGCCAGTTGCTTCTTTCTTACATCTGTTAGGCATTCTCACATCGTTCCCTTCGTTGATGTGTATTCTGATGTGGGACTTGATGGTGGCCGCTTTCTGTCACAGCTTCCTTTCCCCCTTGTAGATCAGACAAGTCAATTCTTCTCACTTTCCTCCCATTTCCTCTTGGATATCTTTCAAGGTCATTATGGTATTTACAGAGTGGTAGCATCCTGCATTGTCCTGCCTATAGTATACATTTTGCAATTCAGGCATTACTTGCTTGATTTGTTTGACAACGTGATGCATTATGGCGGTAACCGTGTGACTGTCTTGTTGGGCTGTTTGATGTGGACCAGAGGAGAGATTCAAACTCATCTTTAAAAGATCTGATGAGTACAACTGACAGGAGCCACGAAAATTTCACCTTTCCCAAAACCAGTCACTCTTGCTTTCACAGTACTTGCGGGAATGAATTTCATTGCCCAATCCTGTGTGATTAATACTGACTTATCATCTAACATGTCCAGAATGTCAGTTGGCAACTTCTTGATTCACACTGCGCAATTGATGTGCTTTCCATAGTGGATATCTTGGTAACCAAGAACTGAATTTCTTTTATCTTCATTACTTATCTCACATAACTGCTGAAGTGCACTTTCGATTTCATTGACAACTTCATCCAAAATCTGGCATTAGCTGCAAACATCGTTGTGTTCGTGGTCACACATAATTTGGAAATCAGTATCTCTTGAATAGTGAAATTTGCCTATTTTCAAGGCCACGTTACCATTACACAGGATATGTTGAGTTTTTTCTTGAGAAAAAAAATCCAAAAGAATATATTCTTTTTTATCTTGCTGAAAATAAAAATCCCAAACCAGCAAGAATACACCTAAAAACGTGGTTACCAAGATCAACTGAAATGGTTGCCATAGTAACAACAAAACTTTGTCAAAACTGCTAGACCCTTGGGATCTAAATAAATTAAGCCAAGTTTCATCGCAATCAGATGAAAGGTTTAAAATTGACGGGAAAATAATATTTAATAATCATATTGTTACAGGCTCAATTAATACCATCTTGCCACATGGGGATGCCTGACTGTGGTCATGTTGGTGTTCTTGAGTCATTTCAACTCTGCAAAATGATACATGTGCAACTATCATAAAATAATTCCTTAATTAGCCTAGTATTGTCACCTTCACTTCCAATATGCAGTGGTATACATCGTCACCAGGCTTGCTCTTTTACTACCTGTGACCACTTAGATCCTTTCACTGGCTTTACATGGACTTTGTTTTAGTCTGTCAATCAAGATCACTGATTCCCATTGTCATGGCAACAATGCCATGTTTCTGATAATAATAATGAAGTTTTAGGGGGGGACTAGCCCTGAATAGGTATAGAAAACCTACGTAGTCTGGTG
>CM055817.1:5556986-5650744 GCA_029582265.1 Zoroaster sp. YZ-2022 | reverse complement strand
TATAGGTTTAACATTCAAAGACACTCAAAAATTTGTATGTAACTCTCAACCCATTGACATTGTGCAGTGCACTCAAATAAATGCAAGGACATGTGGCTATGGTAGGAGGTCAAACCAAAACCACTCGACTGTAACTTATGCAGTACATACATGTACACAGCACTGTGTGACTCTGCATATAACTTGTAAGACATACACAAGTGTGTTTGACTTTGCCACTATCTCCAGCACTCTTATACACATGTGTGAACAATTGGCAATGCAACCAAAAATACTCAAGTGACTGCCTGTGGGTGCGGTGCTTACTGGGCCAAATTTCAGCCTGGGCATAGGAGGGTTAATGACTTAAACTACAATTTAATACTTACATTTTTAAGTCCACAAAACGTTAGCTGGTCAAGGTCACTTTGTTTCACCTCTTTGAATTGCTTTAGTTCTATGTATGGCTTTATTTTCTATTAAGAAAACAAACAAATGTACTGGGCATTTAAGCTGGAAAGCTGGACTTTGATATTTGTCAACTCTTCAATGAGAGTAGATTCCATTTATTTGATGGCAAGATGAATTGCAACAAATTTCAGTTGTACATGTAGATACACAATACAAATATGCAGAGTGGCGTGCCCACTTTTACACAGCCATGTCAAGTCATTACCTTGCAGTTTAGTTTCAGGCCATGTGCTATCATTGATCATTCAACCATAGCCAGTGGATTTGCTAGCATGTCTACACTGGCAAACAAATTATTTAAAATGTACGATTAGCCAACAAATAAAAAACAAGTTGACAAAATTACATTTTGTGAGATTACCATGAAACTACCAATCTTTTACTCACACTTTTGAACACACTTTCATAAAAAAAAACATAATTAAAATTTTGCCAATGTTTGACCAACACTAGTTTCATCCAACACTACTCCACATCAGATCATAGGAACAACTTCATTAAATTCGATGATGGATGGGTACTTCACAGTTTTTTAAATGGTGCAACAAGATGATGACGTGTGGTCATGTAAAATCAGTAAGAATTACAGGGGCAGTATTGTCACGATCAACAGGGCATGGAATCGGAATGTTAGTTATAGATTAACACAGTGACTGCCATTATAACCCACATGATACGGTCATATTACCGTTGCTGCTGCATAAATGAGCCAATAACTTTCAGTCTCTGTGTTCATCTTAAACTAGCACACCGATTATTTGCCCCGTCGAAAGTCTGGTCTTATCGTGACGATAAGTGCCCTTTTAAGTCTGTGACATTCTAGGTTGGACAATATCTCACCCCTAAAATGGAATATCAGAAATATGTGCATGAAAAGTGGCAATTTTCAGTCTTGAGCCTCTTGTACGTCTGAACATACAATGATTCACCTTTAATTAAAAAAATACAAGACAATGCTTTTTACCAGTCAAATGCTTGACTCATTTTGACCTGTAAATGTATTTACTACAAGTAAGGTTTAACAGTGTTCGACTGTTAAGTGCAGCTAGATATACATGTACATGTACATTGGCAAGTGTACATGTACATGTATATCAAGATTTTTGACTGATTTTGACCCTTGCAGTCACACAAGGGTTATGCAAGAATCAAAATAATGTTTTATACTGCAGTGCCTACTTAAAGATGGTTGTCTTTTATTTGTTATTGTAATTCATGGATTGATTGCCTACCCCTCCCACAGGATTGTTAGGGCAAGAAAACCCATCTCCCCCATGTACCCTAATTGAAGCACCTAAGGCTACAATTATGGTTATGTACATTATAATCAACTGGTCACTTACAAATGAAATTCCAATGTAGGCTACTGAGTAGTACTACAATGAGGGTGTGGGTATTTTGCAGAACACGCGGAACTCTGCAGAACCCTGCGGAACGCATATAAAACAACAAATACAGAGATACATACGCAGTCTAATAAAGAAGAAACCTTCCAAACTTGCTTCCATTTACCAATATCTGCAAAATCGGCCCATATTAATAGACTTTTATAGCCTTCAGTCATGTTAATGCTTGCAGAACGCTCTTCGTTTGTTAAATTTGTACTGTTGTGCAGAACACAGCAGAACACATGCTGTTTGGGGATCTGCCATTTACGAATCGGTGCATGCAGGCACTTCGTTCGTCTCCATCACCCTATTCGAACGGCGTTAGTTGCCAAAAAAAATTGCGAAGAAAATCGATACAAATCTGCCCAAGCATTGTGGGGTTAGACGAGGTATAAATCTGTCATTCAGTCGTTGTTACGGAGAGTAAAAAGTTTATAAATGTTTTTCTGTCCACGACGGACAGTTTTTTGTTATATCCTCAACTGCCCATATTTTAATTTTTGTTTGAAAATTCGCCTTTGGTTTTTAAATTTTTAGTGTTCTGCAGTTTACCCAGATAGGGGGATGTTTACAGTTGCGGAACGTAGACTAAAACGTTTCCAAATGTTTTTATTTTACTATGATCAGCAGGTGTCTTATATCCTCAACTGCCCATGTTTTCATTTTCGTTTGAAAATTCGCATGTTAAGTTTTTTTAATTGTCGGTGATCCGCAGTTTACCCAGTTAGTTATTTGAGATCGAGTGTTATGCGTGTTCAGATCGAGTGTAATACGTGCATACAGCACGGCAGTGGGAAAGTACCCGTGAGAGGGGGCATGTTTACAGCTGCAGAACGTAGACTAAAATATTACCCAATGTTTTTATTTTACCATGGACAAGTTTGTTATATCCTCAACTGCCCATGTTTTCATTTTCGTTAGAAAAATTGCCTGTTAAGGTTTTAAAACTGTTAGTGTTCCGCAGTTTACCCATTTAGGTATTTGAGATTGAGTGTAACACGTGCATACTGCATGGCAGTGGGAAAGTACTCGTGGGAGGGGTCGTGTTTACAGCTGCAGAACGAAGACTAAAATGTTACCAAATGTTTTTATTTTACCATGGACAAGTTTGTTATATCCTCAACTGCCCATGTTTTCATTTTCGTTAGAAAAATCGCTTGTTAAGTTTTTGTAATTTTCGGTGTTCCGCAGTTTACCCATTTAGGTATTTCAGATCGAGTGTAATACGTGCATACTGCATGGCAGTGGGAAAGTACTCGTGGGAGGGGTCGTGTTTACAGCTGCAGAACGTAGACTCCAATATTACCAAATATTTGTATTTTACCATGGACAAGTTTATTATATCCTCAAGTGCCCATGTTTTCATTTTCGTTAGAAAAATCGCTTGTTAAGTTTTTTTAATTTTCGGTGTTCCGCAGTTTACCCATTTAGGTATTTCAGATCGAGTGTAATACGTGCACACTGCATGGCAGTGTGAAAGTACTCGTAGGAGGGGTCGTGTTTACAGCTGCAGAACGTAGACTCCAATATTACCAAATATTTTTATTTTACAATGGACAAGTTTGTTATATCCTCAACTGCCCATGTTTTTATTTTATTTAAAAAAATCGACTGTTAAAGTATTATAATTGTTAGTGTTCCGCAGTTTACCCAGTTAGGTATTTCAGATCGAGTGTAACACGTGCATACTGCATGGCAGTGGGAAAGTACTCGTGGGAGGGGTCGTGTTTACAGCTGCAGAACGTAGACTCCAATATTACCAAATATTTTTATTTTACAATGGACAAGTTTGTTATATCCTCAACTGCCCATGTTTTTATTTTATTTAAAAAAATCGACTGTTAAAGTATTATAATTGTTAGTGTTCCGCAGTTTACCCAGTTAGGTATTTCAGATTGAGTGTAACACGTGCATACTGCATGGCAGTGGGAAAGTACTCGTGGAAGGGGTCATGTTTACAGCTGCAGAACGTAGACTAAAATGTTACCAAATGTTTTTATTTTACCATGGACAAGTTTGTTATATCCTCAACTGCCCATGTTTTCATTTTCGTTAGAAAAAATCGCTTGTTAAGTTTTTGTAATTTTCGGTGTTCCGCAGTTTACCCATTTAGGTATTTCAGATCGAGTGTAATACGTGCATACTGCATGGCAGTGGGAAAGTACTCGTGGAAGGGTCATGTTTACAGCTGCAGAACGTAGACTAAAATGTAACCAAATGTTTTTATTTTACCATGGACAAGTTTGTTATATCCTCAACTGCCCATGTTTTCATTTTCGTTAGAAAAATCGCTTGTTAAGTTTTTGTAATTTTCGGTGTTCCGCAGTTTACCCATTTAGGTATTTCAGATCGAGTGTAATACGTGCATACTGCATGGCAGTGGGAAAGTACTCGTGGAAGGGGTCATGTTTACAGCTGCAGAACGTAGACTAAAATGTAACCAAATGTTTTTATTTTACCATGGACAAGTTTGTTATATCCTCAACTGCCCATGTTTTCATTTTCGTTAGAAAAATCGCTTGTTAAGTTTTTGTAATGTTCGGTGTTCCGCAGTTTACCCATTTAGGTATTTCAGATCGAGTGTAATACGTGCATACTGCATGGCAGTGGGAAAGTACTCGTGGGAGGGGTCGTGTTTACAGCTGCAGAACGTAGACTCCAATATTACCAAATATTTGTATTTTACCATGGACAAGTTTATTATATCCTCAACTGCCCATGTTTTTATTTTATTTAAAAAAATCGACTGTTAAAGTATTATAATTGTTAGTGTTCCGCAGTTTACCCAGTTAGGTATTTCAGATTGAGTGTAACACGTGCATACTGCATGGCAGTGGGAAAGTACTCGTGGGAGGGGTCGTGTTTACAGCTGCAGAACGTAGACTCCAATATTACCAAATATTTTTATTTTACAATGGACAAGTTTGTTATATCCTCAACTGCCCATGTTTTTATTTTATTTAAAAAAATCGACTGTTAAAGTATTATAATTGTTAGTGTTCCGCAGTTTACCCAGTTAGGTATTTCAGATTGAGTGTAACACGTGCATACTGCATGGCAGTGGGAAAGTACTCGTGGAAGGGGTCATGTTTACAGCTGCAGAACGTAGACTAAAATGTTACCAAATGTTTTTATTTTACCATGGACAAGTTTGTTATATCCTCAACTGCCCATGTTTTCATTTTCGTTAGAAAAAATCGCTTGTTAAGTTTTTGTAATTTTCGGTGTTCCGCAGTTTACCCATTTAGGTATTTCAGATCGAGTGTAATACGTGCATACTGCATGGCAGTGGGAAAGTACTCGTGGAAGGGGTCATGTTTACAGCTGCAGAACGTAGACTAAAATGTAACCAAATGTTTTTATTTTACCATGGACAAGTTTGTTATATCCTCAACTGCCCATGTTTTCATTTTCGTTAGAAAAATCGCTTGTTAAGTTTTTGTAATTTTCGGTGTTCCGCAGTTTACCCATTTAGGTATTTCAGATCGAGTGTAATACGTGCATACTGCATGGCAGTGGAAAGTACTCGTGGAAGGGTCATGTTTACAGCTGCAGAACGTAGACTAAAATGTAACCAAATGTTTTATTTTACCATGGACAAGTTTGTTATATCCTCAACTGCCCATGTTTTCATTTTCGTTAGAAAAATCGCTTGTTAAGTTTTTGTAATTTTCGGTGTTCCGCAGTTTACCCATTTAGGTATTTCAGATCGAGTGTAATACGTGCATACTGCATGGCAGTGGGAAAGTACTCGTGGGAGGGGTCGTGTTTACAGCTGCAGAACGTAGACTCCAATATTACCAAATATTTGTATTTTACCATGGACAAGTTTATTATATCCTCAAGTGCCCATGTTTGGATCACTTAACCAGCATTCTGAAACACCTATAACTGAAAAATATAAATTGGGCAAATAAATAAATTGATGAATAGCATGGGCATTTATAGGAAGACTACGTGCATTTGTGGTCTAGTATTAAATAGTTTTACAGTTGACTTGCGCAATATTTGATTATTTAAAAATTTTACTCGACAATGATCATGATAGTAATAACAATTTCTTTCTTGTTCAATGACATTTTTTTCATAGAAGTTTTGTTTAAATGATCCACTTGTCAAATACAAATAGTAATATAAATAAATAAAAAAACTACTATTCATAATGCTGTCCAATCAAGTTTTCAACTTTTCTTATATTTCTGCAGTGGGATGTATGTGAAAGAACCGCGGTGTACTTGTACATATTTAGCAAAATTGGTGTTGTCGGGTGCATTATTATTTTTTCTCTCTGATGGAGCAAAAAGCTCCTTTTATTTCTCATTCACATATTTACAATTAACAATCAATTAATCACAAACAAATAAAGGAACGTATTTACAAAACTCGGATTAAAATAAAAAATAAACATTCAAATAAGCCAAAAGGGAGAACAATAAAAATATTTTATACACACATACGTATATGAAAGAAAAACGATCCAGTTTAGAAATTAAAAAACAATTTATCCCCTTCAAAGTAACATAAGGCTTTATTCTCCGTCGCTGATCCTAGCTCGCTCCGTGTGAATTTGCCTCTTGACGCTTCTTTTGTATCTCTCTAGGATATGAAACGCCCAGTTTGGCACTCCCATTAACTAATTCACATCTTATAGCCCAGATAATACGGTGCAGCCTAGCGACTAGTAACAATGGCACATCACACATCTGTTTTCCATGCCCTAAGATTCTATTACAATCATTTAAGAAAAACAAACTGTTACCTGTATATTTTTTTTACATAAATTCTCTTCGAAAAGCCAAGCTTCTAAATGTTTAGAACAATAAATAAAAAGATGTTCAATACTTTCCTTTTCTACGCTACTCAATGGACATTGATCATTATGAGTAATCTTCATTTTGTACAAAATGTCTTTGGTAGGCAAAATTCTATGTTTTAACCTGTACTAATGGTCTTTATCTCCATTGTCTAAAATATTACTTTGAACCTTCTTCCAAATACTTTCCCAATTGAATTTGGTGCTACGGTTAAATATTATGTTGTCAATAAAAACAAACAAGGAAGCCATAAATACCCTTGTCACAATACGCTAAACGCATAACACATCTGTACAAAACTGCACTCCATTAACCATATAATACCAATAACCAACAAATTTACACATTGAACTATTATTAATGGCAAGGCACTCAGTATCAGTCCAGCGCCCTGGCGTCGCGAGCCACAAAACCACATTTTGGTAGTGAAAAATGTGGATGCGTCTTGTATTTACTACTGATGGCACTATATTGTTTTACTGCCCATTAATATTGTGCCTATTCACCACTACATGTACATATAGGTCAATGGTCACTCCTTTGTTTGAGAACCTTCCAATATGGCAGCTCTCTGTGTGCAATTATCATGTCATTAATCTATTGTAATAGATGTAATAATTGCATCGGGGATAAATTATATTAATTTAGTTTTACCCTTACACAACAAAATAATACACCACACGTCCAAGGATAACGATTGAGGGCGCATTCCCTTTGTCCTAGTCTTGGTGCAAGACGTTATTATGCGGTTTCTTGTTACACGACTACCTTTGTCCTTGCGAATTAATTAATTCGTGGGCGGGAGGGATATGAAGGGAAAATAGAAAGCAAGGTTTAATTGCTGAACAGAGAAGGAAGAATTGACAGCAGGACAAGGTTTATACGTGGCATGGAGTGAATACTAACAAAAGATGTTACGTACGGTATATTGCTCACTGAGCGTGCATGTCGTTCGCGTAACAAAAACAAGCTCCTGCTTACATCACGGACATGATCAAGTTAGTCCTCAACAGAGACGACTTCAATCTTCCTCCGTTCACTTAACTATGTCGAGCCAAGAACACATTGCTTATCTTTTGCTGACCGAGCATTCTCCGTCTATGGCCCAAAAATCTGAAACAAGCTTCCGTTTCACACCAGAGACGCCAGATGATTCCATACTTTAAAGTCACCCCTGGAAGCTCACCTGATGCAGGACGTTTATTAATAAACTAAATTCTGTGCCTCAGCGCCTAGAGCAAACTATTCATTTGTGTGCTTTATAAATTTATTTTGATTGATGGATTGGTCAGAACCACCTCTTTGGTAAAATTTCAACCTACGTTCTGCAGCTGTAAACATAACCCCTCCCACGAGTACTTTCCCACTGTCATGCAGTACACACGTATTACACTCGATCTGAAATACCTAAATGGGTAAACTGCGCAACACCGAAAATTACAAAAACTTAACAAGCGATTTTTCTAACGAAAATGAAAACATGGGCAGTTGAGGATATAACAAACTTGTCCATGGTAAAATAAAAACATTTGGTAACATTTTAGTCTACGTTCTGCAGCTGTAAACATGTCCCGTCCCACGAGTACTTTCCCACTGCCATGCAGTATGCACGTGTTACACTCAATCTCAAATACCTAAATGGGTAAACTGCGGAACACTAACAGTTTTAAAACCTTAACAGGCAATTTTTCTAACGAAAATGAAAACATGGGCAGTTGAGGATATAACAAACTTGTCCATGGTAAAATAAAAACATTGGGTAATATTTTAGTCTACGTTCTGCAGCTGTAAACATGCCCCCTCTCACGGGTACTTTCCCACTGCCGTGCTGTATGCACGTATTACACTCGATCTGAACACGCATAACACTCGATCTCAAATAACTAACTGGGTAAACTGCGGATCACCGACAATTAAAAAACCTTAACATGCGAATTTTCAAACGAAAATGAAAACATGGGCAGTTGAGGATATAAGACACCTGCTGATCATAGTAAAATAAAAACATTTGGAAACGTTTTAGTCTACGTTCCGCAACTGTAAACATCCCCCTATCTGGGTAAACTGCAGAACACTAAAAATTTAAAAACCAAAGGCGAATTTTCAAACAAAAATTTAAATATGGGCAGTTGAGGATATAAAAAAAATTGTCCGTCGTGGACAGAAAAACATTTATAAACTTGTTACTCTCCGTAACAACGACTGAATGACAGATTTATACCTCGTCTAACCCCACAATGCTTGGGCAGATTTTGTATCGATTTTCTTCGCAAATTTTTGGCAACTAACGCCGTTCGAATAGGGTGATGGAGACGAACGAAGTGCCTGCATGCACCGATTCGTAAATGGCAGATCCCCAAACAGCATGTGTTCTGCTGTGTTCTGCACAACAGTACAAATTTAACAAACGAAGAGCGTTCTGCAAGCATTAACATGACTGAAGGCTATAAAAGTCTATTAATATGGGCCGATTTTGCAGATATTGGTAAATGGAAGCAAGTTTGGAAGGTTTCTTCTTTATTAGGCTGCGTATGTATCTCTGTATTTGTTGTTTTATATGCGTTCCGCAGGGTTCTGCACAACGGCGGATCTAGGCCCAAAGTTTAGGGGGTGCCAAATGCTCAGTGGAGGGGCGTATTTGCGAGCGCAAAACGTTTCTGGTGGGGTTTGTTTGTTTTGTGGGTCTAGACGACAATACTTGATTTAGTATGAAATTTCAGTGATAAGCTTTGGATTTGAACCCGCAACCTTGTGATTGTAGGCTAGGTCCTGCGGTCTAACCACTTGACTAATGCAGGGTTTCCGGAAATGCTTAGCTTCTGGTTGCTCTGAGCGGACAAATATTATTCATAAATAGATTAGCTTTTTCCACTGTATATGAGCCCTATAATGGTCGTTGAAATACCTGTATGGCAAAATGTGGCGATTGGAGGAAACAACAACAATCAGTTAAAGCAAGAAACTAAAGTTCAATCGATGGACACCGCTTGTGGCGAAGTACTCAATAACCCGAGTGGTGGTTGGGAGACGGTCACGATGAGCTTGAAGGAGGATGAGAGACTCCAGGAGATCCTCTCTCATGGTTGAACGCAAAGCAGTCAGGGTACGCTCCACCTTGGAGTGTGCAAGTTGTAAAAGTTATTAATGCAAATTAATGTTTAAATAAAGCCGCCTGAAATAATCCATTGATGACACAGAACTCTGGAATTAACGGCAGTTATTATTGATCAAAATTGATCCTTTCTACAAAGGGTAGATTTTCAGAAAAACAATCATTGACATGTTTTAAGATATGGCCACTCATCTGGGTTGAGGCTGGTGCCCGCATGGAGTCCCCAGAGTGTTATGGTATGTACATACATTATTGTGTAATCTACACAGTGCTGCAAAACAGCCCACTGTATTTTACGTTGATACTTACTGCTCATATGACGATGGAAGACGAATCTTTCAAGTCACTGCTCCTGCTCGTACTCACAAGATTGAAATGCGTTTTATGCACGCGATGTTCGCGCCAAGTCTAAACGTAGGCCTACATTGCGGACGTTGCATGGCTCACCTAATATCCAGGAAACCCCACAACCAGTCGCGTGTGCATAAGCCATGCATACAATCACCGTGTACGCCTCGTCTAATGCAGCTTGGCTTAACTGCACAAACTACCATTGCAAATTTTGTGGCAATGTTGGATCGTGAGTAGGATTATGAACACATTCATGTAGCCAATCAGTGTGTTGTAATTTGCATACTTTAACAAAAGCTGAACGTATAAGCAAGACTTAGCTGCACACGGAGTGGGCGTAGAGTTGTGGGGTTGTTGTTTGTCTCTCTTTTCCCCTTTTTCTTCTTTTCTTTTCTTTTCTTTTCTTTTCTTTTTTTTTTTTTGGGGGGGGGGCGTACAGCTTCGGTTTTTTGGGGGGGCCATGGCCCCCGTTGGCCCCCCCCTGGATCCGCCGTTGGTTCTGCAGAGTTCCGCGTGTTCTGCAAAATACCCATCGCCCTCCATACTTACGATGACGATCGGATATCAAATAAGTTCACTATTAATTAGAACACAAACTTCTAGGCTAAAATATTGGTAATTCAACACACTTCGAAATAGAGCAATATATATATTAGAAACATTAAATAATCATTGGTTGTACTCACGTTCATTAAAAACACACAACATTAGGAAATTTATGGTAATTTGGGCGACAACCACAGTCAGTCACATACACACGTATGTGTATATATACGTGCATATGCACAGACGCTTGAGGGCGCTATTTACTTTGCCCTCACATCGAGATTGCTTTTCCACACATGATCATGATCATGTTTTTAATCTTCAATTGAACATAAAAAATATTTTTTACATTTGTTTAATAAAATGATATACATTTTAGAAGCTCTGAAAACTTTTAATTAACATTCTTGAAAGACCAATAAATGTGACTGACATTTTTGCAAAAAGTGCATAGGCCTACTTTTAAATTTTGAAATATGTAGCAACATACTACCGTTGATATAGGCCCGTATTTTAGAACGTTCCTTTACTGCAAAGGACGCCTTTATGCCTATTGTTCTCTTATAGGCATAAAGGCGTCCTTTGCAGTAAAGAAACGTTCTAAAATACGGGCTATAGTCTCTATGAATAATGATAACGCATAGAGTTCCAGCATCTTACAAGATAATCTTTCACTGAAACAAACTGAAATCCCAAACTTAGGTGCTGTTTTAATTTTGATACAATGAATATATGAACAACTCAAAAGTTTTTCTTTTTCAATTTTCTTTTTGTTTTCTGATTGGATAAATTCAGAAATAATTATTTTACCTGCACCACATTTTCCTCGAACACATAGAACCATAGATTGGTGAAATTCTTGCGTCGGGAGATAAAATTGTTGCCCAGTGTTATTAACATGGTCACATTGACGGGCGGGGAAATTTTTCACGCGTACCTTGCCTTCAACATTTCTCACGACTACCCCTCCCCCTCAACATTTCTCACGCATACCTCCACCCCTCCCCTCGTTGAGTGTTTTGACTGATCGAGGCGTTCAACTTTTGCTAAGTGGTATAATTGTAGGCCCACTCCCATTAGTTTGTGTATGCTATGCATTCCACTCCATTATAATTGTCTTTTAATGATTACACACTTGTTTGCGGTACATTTGTGTTTGTTTGGTCGGTAAATTTGACCGAAAAGTTTGTTTGTTCCTCACCCCCCCCCGCAAACTCTAAAAATACTGCACTGGTAAGTCGAAAAATAATTACCGTATTGACACATGACGTAAATGATTACGAAGATGTAAAATGACTATAATTATTAATTACGTATTAAAAGCGTTGGCGAGTCATGATTGTAACAGTCTTGTAGCAATTGCTATTATGGATGCATGTCACTAAATAACAAGAAATGGTGACCAAATTCATGTGCTGTAAATTATTTTGTCCACAATTATATTTGTTTGAGCGAATATCATGACCTTGGTTTCTTGACTTCTTTGAAAGTGTGAGTATTTTTATATTGTTGCAAATCCAGCGGCCAGGTCCATGAAAATTGTCAACATTTTTGTGTTTGACAACAACTGCTTGATGATTGGTAAGACCCGTGGCATTATTATACATTTCTTCAATTTGATCACACATGGTAGGAGACATAACGATGTAGTCAATTCTACTAGGTTGTTTAGTCCCATGATTAAAATGTGTGTATCCAGGATTGCTGGTTATAGTTTGTGCCAAATATCAGAAAGATTCTTTCTTGTAGAAGGTTAGAGAATATAAATTTACTTGTATCCTTTGTGTGTTTGTTGTCGATGTTGCAATCGAAATCCCCTCCAATAATCCATTGATAGTTTTCATTAATACGTTCCAACATATCATTGAAAAATCCACTCTGAAGTAAACTGCATTGGGGGCGTAAACAGAAGCAAGGTAAGGTAAATCATAGTGGAGATGAAATGTAAACTGTCCATAAAATTCAGAGAGGGAGAAAAAACTTACTCAAAATAAAATACTTTATGTAGATGTATTTCTGCCGCGTCCTCTTCCTCTTTGACATATATTCTGGGTTCTTGATCGTGGGAGGGGTTCATTTCCTTAGAATCATATTCTTTCTCGTACTCCATGTCAGACATTTGTTGATTTCTTCGTCATCTTCGGTGTTCTCGTCTTCTTGGATTTTTCGTTTCCTTGTTTTGGCCGTTGCAATGGCTTCATTCCAGTAGCCAGTGAGGTTTGGCTTTGGGGCTGGTTTTTGTTTGGGGCATGAAGCATCGTTGATTTTCCCATCATTCGATGATTTCTCTCTATTGGTTTGCTTTTTTGTGTTCTCCACACTGCTTCTTTAATTTAGTTAGCTGGTCTCCTTTGTGTTTTTTCTGATCTTTTACTATCTTTCTTCTCCTGGCTTTTTCCGTCTTCTCTTCACCTTTTCTTGGCTTCTCTTCGCTTTTCCTGTCTCCTCTTCGCCTTTTTCGGTCTTCTCTTCAGAATTGACTTGCTCATTCTCGGTTGTTTTGGAGAGGTTATGTTGTCGTCGATTTCTTCACCTTCGCTAACTTTTTTCACCCCTTCTTGTTCATCACCGTCGTGAATGCTGTCTGGTTTGTCTTCATTGGGTATCACGATGACAGGTGTTTGTTGGTCCTCGTGATTGTCTTCTTGTTCGTGCCAGGAAGCTCTGTTGTCGTAGCTGCCGCACACGAAACATCGACCTCGTACTGGGCAATCTCTAGCAAAGAGGCCGGTTTCATTGCATAAACGTTGATTCAACACTTTAGTTGTAAGAGTGCACCATTCATAAATAGTTTTGAAAGGTCCTACAAACGCCCGCAAGATTTGTACTGAAAGTAGGAGCTAGGGTTAATTAAATACGTTCCATATACCAATTTAGGCAATTTACTACGGTCAACCAAAATATTATCCCAGACGTATAGGTTATTGAGATTTTATATGGAACCTGCTCGCGGAGAATCATTTCGGGTGACGGTATAAAGATACTTCTACTATAAACCGTCTAACTCATGCGTAACTATATTATTGTTGCGCAAATATAGTGAATTTGCGAATACAAGGTTCCTTGCGAACTCTATTCTGCATGATTTGTGTAAATGATCTTATATTTGTACCTGCCTCGTAAATACGTAGACAAACTGAGCTGAAATGTTATGTTATAATCAGTGTACAGTGTACATTATGATGCATTTTTTTTTAAACCAAAAGTGAACGGTTTTGAAAAATCAAGTTATCACACCTCTTTTGGCCTCAGTTTAGCAACTCAGTTTATGGAAAGTTATTTAAAAATGGATGCGGTGCTTGACCTTTGAAAATATAATGTTGCTCCTTTGTGATGCCACTTTTTGATTATTCTAAAGAGAAACTATCATCCTTGGATGCCTATATACTGCAAGGTTTGCCAACCTGTCAAATTCAACTTAACTATGCCACCCTCCTTAGCACATATATTTATTTGTATACCATTGCTATGTATTATGACTGTGAATGTACCGACCACGCCAGTCCTATGCATACCACCACACCAAGACTGACCCTTAGTTTTGAGTTGGCTATAATGTGCATTAGTATGCACTTAGGCCCTACCCCCATACATTGCATGGCTGGGTTTGTCGAGCACGTGTGCAAATGCGGCCCACCCTAATTTACTGGCAACGGCTCTATAACCCCTGAAGAGTCACAAAATCAGAAACTTGTTTTGCACGAGGAGTGAGAGGGACCTGCCAATATCCCTTTAACAAATCAAAAGTACTCACAAACTTAGCTTCATCAACAAGATCAATACAATAATCTACTCTTGACAGTGGACATGTGTCAGATTTTGTCTCTGAATTCAAAATCTAAAAGAATCAGTTTTTGGTACCAAAATACAATGGTGAACTCCAATTACTGTCACTTTCCTCAATATCAGTGTATTTCATGTATTTAATCTCCTCATTAAAATGTGCCTGTTTTAGTGGTCCCACTCTGTACTCTTGTTAGTATTCATGACCCAACCTAGTTTTAGAAAAAGGCCCTACACAAGCTACATTGCTAACATTGCTAAATGTGACCCGCTCTGTGAAAATGAGACGTAAACATTTGAAAATTTGTGATTTCTATGTGACTGGAAAGAGTACATCTTCAGTTTTAGTTTGGTATATGTTAGAGGTGTGTGACGTATTGCATTATGTAGATATGCCATTTTTAGTAATCAATAATTTGCATAATTAACACAATTGAAATCTTAGGAAAACAAGCATTAGAAAGGAAAACAAATGACAGAAATGAAACAACCTACTCACAAAAAATCATTGATTTTAATATTTTAATGATTGAAATTGACATCAATTTCAATCAATAAAATCCACAATTAAAGCCACATAGAAACCTCAATTTTTCAAATTTGCGAATGGTGACTCATTTTCACAGAGCGGTCACAAATGCCCGAATATACACCATAAATGCTGAACCCTTAGTATCACGAGGATCAGTACTCATCTCATCATCCAAATAATTTGAAAAAAAAATCATTATGAAAAGAAACCCTATATGTTTCATCAAGTAGACTAGACATACAAGTTTCAGAAAGGTCTAAATCTGCATCAGTATTAACTGGCGCCTTTAAGTTTACTACTCATGGATCGAGTTGTAATACAAGTGGGGAATATACCAGGTAACTCCTCCTCTAGTAACCTAGTATTAGGCAATAGCACATATTGAGTGGACCCCGTATCTCCCGTATCGGTAAATCAGAACGCGCATCGAGAGATACAAATTAGTTATAAAGAGCGAAAATTCCTCTCTAAGGTCGGACAAAGACCCCTTGACTGAAAACTTGTTTGATACGGTACAGCCAGGGTTTTCAGTTGTAGGCCGAAAAAGAGAATCAGAATGGGTAAAACAAACAAATATTGAAACGTACTGCAGTTTCATTATTAAGCGTTTGAAGAAATTGTGTAAATCAGATTAAAACACTTGGCATGTAAAATTGTAATGCAGAAAACTGTTGGAAATTGAGTTGCCTGCATTTTGCAATAAGTTTACATTTTTAGTATCCATCAGAAATACTGAAAGCTGAACGCAGCTCTAAAAACGTTTTTGAAGGAAACCTATACCACCACCTATATCCATATTATTACACAAACAGTACCAAGTGGGCATAACAATAGAAATTATTACTACTGTTTATCAAATGAATCATTTTGAAGATTTTAGAGTGGCTACGGAATTCGCTGAATTCCGGACAAGCCCCCTAATTCTGAGCACTAAAAGAATAAGGGCACGGTACAAACAAGAGCGGCATAATTTTATCCCATCAAAATAAATCTTTAAGCGTCAACAACTGGTCTGGTTTAGGCCATCTACGGAGTTTTAAAAATTGGTCTGGTTTAGGCCATCGTTGAAGAATGCTAGAACCGTCTGGTTCAAACCATCAACTTGAAGGAGATAATTACAACAGGTGTAACTCACTGCCTCTGCTGGTCAAGTTGTAGGGCCGACGCACCATGGCACTAGCGAAGCCATGGAGTGATAACGGGCTAAGGCTGATGGAGGGCGACAAACATCATATCAGCAGAGGAGAAGTAGACAGAACCTCTGGCTGACCTCGTCTTCAAAATATATGGGGCGAATAGAAGTTACACCCAAACCGCATTCCGCTTCCGTATTTGTGGTGCTAAAAGAACAATATACAACAATATGAACAATATCTTTAGGCCTATGTATTAAATACTCTCGGGCGCGCGCGGTGGTGCTCAAGACTTAAGATGATTACAGATATTCCTTGGGTGAACCAATAATAGAAACACAGCCTAATGTCTTAAAGAACTAACCACCATCTGTAACAGTACTTACTGTTTGGAGTTTTTCCACTATTTTCTCTTTACGACCTGATAATATAATAATAGGATTTATATAACGCAGTTTCGACACGACACAACGCAATTAGAAACATTGTTACAAATCATTTAATGAATGTATATCTGGATTTAACAACACATGTTGCTTATAGAATGGATTGTATTATAAGAAGAACATGTGGAAAATGTATTTTTTTTATATTTAAAATATTGTCCCACAGTGTAACACTCAATAAAGATGGAAGATTGCCACCCGAACATGTTTATATCGATGCAAGTGTTGTCTACCGATTTTCTTTCTTCTAAAATAATTGAACCTCAGCCAGGGACAAATTTGTGTTTTTGTACTATGGCAACATTCCATATTGTTTGCTTTCAGGAAATATGAGTTCATTGATGAATATTACCGATGTATATGTGCTTCCTTAAAATGTTTGTTATCCTACTTCGTTTTACTGTCTCAGTAAACTATGCACATTTGATGGTGCACAAAATGCTCACTAACGTGTCTTCAATTCTAATCGATCAGGAACCGCAACAATTTGTTTTTAAATTTAGCTGGAGTCTGACGGCGAAAGAAATTAAAAGGGAGTACGGAATTCATGTTTGCTAATTGATATATTTCTTTGTATTTTCACATTTGCTGATCATTAACGCCACAACAAAATGAGCTTAACATATCAAAATGTAACCATATTCGTATTTGTTTTTAGTACTCAAATTGGGATAATGTTTGTTTAAATAAATTTATTCGTCACAGTATGTCGCACTTGTCAATGGAGGGCAATTTATTTTATTTTAATGTTGATGCATTCAAGTATTACTGAACTGCAGGCAGAACATTTATCATAGTATTTGACAGATCACTTGAGGAAAATCTAAGAACATTGGTGAAAATAACAAAATAAACGGGCTTTAATTAAATGTCAACCCCTACTTTTTGTTCCTATCCTAGAAATCTGGATAACAACAGAATCAGTGAACTTGCACCAGGAACATTTGACGGTCTACGAGGACTCTGGCGATTGTAAGTTATAATGTCATGAATTTCAATCACATAACATCAATCCACCGATTTATCGTTACATGAGTTACGTCAGACGGCCAACAAAAACAATCTGAAATCTAAAATCATATGAAATATGAACTTTACGTTTGCCAATCTAAATATTATATATATGCATAATGATAGTTTGTTTTTAATCATTAATTACTTGTCCGACACTGTAGCACTTGTCTGTGTAGGGCAGTATACCACTGAACATTTTTAATATCGAGGTAGTCAAGGTTATTCTTTCTAGATGCAGAAAACAACCAGTAACTCATTACTCCGTGTCGTTAAAAGGACATCGGAAATTTTTAACTGAATTAACTAATTTAATACCATCAACGATAGATTAATTTTTAATTAAATATCGATTCTGGAACATGTATTCCACCATTTTACCGATTAATAAATTACAAGAAAAATAGGAACGTGTGAGAATATAGAGGCATGCTCACAACAAGCCAAATAAGGGAAAGCCTTTAACATTAACGAAAATAATATAAGAAAAATCATTGTATCAACTGTGTTGTTTCACTATTCTAACGGCAATTTACTACAAAAATAAACAGTTCATTGAAACATTGATATTTTACTCGAGGAAGTGTATATAAATGCTGTAAATTTACATACTTCTCTAAATAATCGTGACAAACATGGTTTTATAGTAAATATGTACCGACATTAATTAATGATGGGTCCCGTCATAAATTCATGTTGAAGCTTTTAGTGAAATATAGCTTTGCAAAGTATTTGTTTTCCTTTCTAAAAGGAAATTATCAATGTTCCCATGAAAATAAACATTTCCGGAAATTGCCAATACAACACGTGCTATACATGTTTAAAAATGAGCAGATATACCGGATATACCGACCGAAACCAACGAAAACAACTAACGTTACGCAGAAACATATATAGGAACAATGAAGTTGGAAGACACCAATATTGAGAAGAAACCATGCTACTTGTTCTGGTAGAAAAGATGTTTAAATCGGCAAAAATTATTGCGATTTAATGAAATGATACTTGGTTGTTCCCCTCCACTGATCAGAATTTATCCTTTCAGCCATTTGTCCCTGAGACTATAAATCCAATACAAATTCTGCTTATAACTAATCCATGATATTGGAGTGTCGTGGCCGAGCGGGCTAGCTTACCGGACTCAAGTTCTGGTGTTAGCAGCAGAATGTGGGTTCGAATCCCGGCCGTGACACTTGCGTCCTTGAGCAAGGCACTTAACCATAATTGCTCCTCTCCACCCATGGGTTAAATGGGTACCTGTGAGGGCAGAGTTGGTTGATTTGCCCTATGCGCTGTAATGGCAGCAATTGAGCTGTATACTCCCCAGGGAGCTGAAATGGTTTCAGGAATGATTTATGAGCCTTATGAGCCTTATGAGCAGGGGTAATGATATAATGCGCCTTGAACACCACTCAGTTGGTGGATGCGTGCGCTATATAAGTCCACACATTATTATTATTATTATTATTATTATTATACAGTAGTTTTCTTGCAGACCGCGCTGGTGAGAATGGATTTATCACTGAGTATCAGCAGCCCAAAATCCGTGCACCTTTTCTCACCACATGTTTCAAGTTGTCTTCTTATTCTAACTACTCTTTGAAAAACATTGTATTTGGATATTTTATAGACTGAATTCCCTGAACGCCACATATAGACATATTTATTTGTTTACATTGTACGGTACACTGGACCATATTTCCTAATTTCATTTGTAAACAAAATAATAGTAAATCTTCAAACTGATCATCTCAAATCGTTTGGTCCGTCCATTCAAATCGCTAGTTTGATTTATTTGGATGTTGATCCTTTGTTTGTGATTTCGTATTGCACATGCTCTATAGTCTATAGTTTGTACTTAAAGATGTTTAAAACAGTATGGGCAAATGTGATGGGTAAATTAAATCGCACAATTATTGTTGAGTCGTGTTTTCCAAATGTGTGATGTTTTCGGTGTTGGGTAAACTTTAAGCTCTAGCTGAAAGTTGGCTATACATCGAGTCATTCAAGTTGGGTATTTTTGTTACAACTTTTGGATAACTCAAATGTATTCATTGTTGGGCATTATGAAAACGATAACCTCATTGTTGGGAATATCCGCTTATCGCCAATTACAACTGTTATAGAATAGGGAGCATGACTGGCGCTTTGGTCCAACTGCTTCAAAGCTGTTTAATTTTTAGTGTAAACCCACGCGACAGAACATGTATCATCATTGTTATGAGATAAATAATTCTCACTAGCTTCAGTAAATATCACAATATAAAGACACACAAACAAACTATATCACATGAGTTGGGAAATCAATCAACTTCAATGCGGAGAGGGCTAAATTTAACTTAACATTTTACACAATTTAACAAATAAACTAAAAGTATCAAATACAAAGATCAATAATAGGATCACGTAATTACACAATTAATTATCTGCGGTTCGCGCCAAAAACCTTGGCAGCGTCTGCCATCTTGAATATATCATAAACAATGCAAACTAAGAAAAATGAAACAAGAATAAGTCTTAGGAGATAACTGTTTAAACAATAAAGCACTTGTGAATCTCCTTAACATTATCAATTGTGAAATATATGAAATAAGTCTGTCTTAAGGACATTCAATATAATCGTAAGCTATGTCATCAATAATTAACAATAATTAACGAAATAATAGCAAATAATCACTAAATGAAAGTATTAGTGTTAATGAAAGTGTAAATTTAAGTTTAGATAAATGATATTTTTGAAATATAAGTTGAAAATGATATGAAGACGAAGACATGTAAATGGATCTTCGACAGAAAACAGTGTGAAGGTGGAAGCGCGCGATAGAAATGCAATCGTAGAGGGCGCTTCCTCAATTTGAATAATAATGCAGTTGAGTAAAGAGTAAAGGTAAGTATGAACTAACAAATAAACTGGGGTGTTAAATTCTCAGTTAATAATTTCTAAGCCGTCACGTATGTAATGCCGGGTTTTATTTATTCATTTATTGTTTTCTTTTGTAGGATATTTTCAGCAATGTTTCGATGAAAAATAACAAAAACATGGGCAACATATCTTTACACAAATTAGTATTGACTGACACAAACAATCTGAACTATAGAGCAAGGACTTGCTCTATGTCTGAACATACTGAACGTAGGGTAAATTAACTGGATATAATTGAGACAAAAAACATGAATGATACATGATTAACTATACATTCATTAGATAACTAATTCTCACTAGCATCAGTAAAAATCATAATATAAAAGCCAAATGAGTCAGGAAATTAATCAACTTAAATGAGGAGAAACCACAATTTTACCAAAATATGTATCGCCAGTGTTTTACGTTATTTTACCGATAATTTCCGGCAAGTGTTGTTTTAATCGGAACATTGTTAATTTTCTTTTAGAAAGGAAATCAAATACTATGAAATGAAATATTTTACAAAATCATTTTTTTGAAATTTTGTTTTACAGTCAATAAGTGCCCCAATGATTTATGAAGGGGACAAACCATAAATAATTTCGAGACATTATTTGATGTAAATCCCTGTTATCCATCCTGAAGTAAAATGTTCCTATGAAACGGAAAATTACCGGTGATGTATCTATAAAAAGTCTCAACTGACAACACAATATCTTAACATAATAAACATAATAAACATAATATGTTAATATCTTAACATAATTCTCCTGAGGACGATCAGAGCATACTGATCGAAACGTCGAGTTGTACCTCCAGTTCTTTTCAGAACTAAATACTACTCAATTGAGATTCCACATGGTGTTACCGCAATTAGTCTTACCTAACATAATAAACGTTAAGGAAATCAACTTTATATAATCGATTTATAAAAATATGATTAAACCTCAATCAGGGGCGTAGCGAAGGCATTTTCTTTGGGGGTGTGGAGTCAATTTGCTGACTGACATCAGAGTCACGTGTCTACAAAATGACAATGTTAATGTGAATATAGGAAGGATGAGTTTCTTTGAACCAAGTTTTATTGAAATATGGGTTGAAATACTTAGGGGACAGCGGCTCTCTACTTTCTTGGTAAAATTATGGTTTATTCTGTAATGTAGAAGATAAGAATGCAAAGGAGAGAACGGTAAGATGGTCTCTTGTCTTCGGTCAACATTGGACTCATCCGTTATTTACACAATTATATTAACAAATCGTTTTCCAAAATGAACTCAATAAAGTCACATTTTATGCATTGAAATAGCTCATAAATGCTCTCTCAATTCATCTGGGAATCTTGGCTCTGTAATCGATCTTGTTTTCACAAACAGACCTGATTTGTTTACAAACATTCATGTACAACCAGGCCTAGGGTCAAGTGATCATAATGGTATCTCATGTGATATTCTCACTAGCTACGATGTTAAATCTATTACCCGGTACATTTATCAATATAATAAAGCTAATTTAAATACTCTCTGTGATACCCTGAATAGAACTCCATGGGATATATGCTTTTGTCCAGAGTTTAACATTAATGATGTTTGGGTTAATTTTAAAGATTTACTATTTGCAGTAGTCAAAGATGTGGTTCCTATAGGAAGGCAAAATGGTAAAAAACGTAAACCTTGGATCACTAATGAAATTGTTATTCTCAGCAGAAAGAAACATCGCGCATATAATGCAGCTAGAAGAAATCCTACAAACAACTATCTGTGGACTAAATATAAATCAATTCGTAATAAAGTTAAATATCTCACTGCTCAATCTTATGCAAACTTCATTAAGGACCTATCTCAGAACTGCTCATCCTCTCCAAAACGTTTCTGGTCATTTGTTAACAGTCAGCGTGGTAAGAGTAGTCCTAATAGCTTTCGTATAGCTAATGGATCTGTTTTCACTGACCATTTAGATATTGCAAATAATTTTAATTCCATCTTTCAAAGTAATTTCACAATTGATAAGGCTGACTCTATCTCCTCTGAATGTACTAGTGCTTGCAGTCATTCTTCACAATTTAGACTATATGATATTGTAGTAACTGTTGATGAAGTTAAGACATTATTGAAGAGCCTGAATATGTATAAATCGGCGGGGCCAGACGATGTCTCTCCTATGCTCCTTAACTTAGCCAGTGATAGTTTAGCCGAACCACTTACTAAATTATTTAACTTTTCTCTTTCATCTGGTACTGTGCCTACAGAATGGAAACTTGCTAATGTTGTACCTCTTTATAAATCTGGTGACTCTCATGATGTGTCTAATTACAGACCTATATCTCTTTGTTCAGCACTTGGTAAAATTCTTGAAAAGCTTGTCAGTAAACGTCTTGTCGATCATATGTATAGGAGTGGCATTATTACTGATATTCAACACGGTTTCATACCTAAACGTTCTTGTATCACTCAATTAACAACTTTATACCATGAATGGGCAGAAACTATTGATGTTCCCAAACTTCCCCGCATTGATGTCATCTTTCTCGACTGGTCTAAAGCTTTTGATCGTGTAAGTCATACAATATTATTAGATAAATTACATAAGTACGGCATTTGTGGATCTGTTTTAAACTGGTTTCACTCATATTTAAGTAATCGATCACAAAGGGTTATCTTTCAAGGTTCCCAGTCTAACTGGGCACCAGTTCACTCTGGAGTGCCCCAAGGGTCAGTTCTCGGACCTTTGTTATTTAATATCTTTGCATTTGACCTTCCTTTTTGTGTTCAGTCTCACCTGAGACAATATGCTGATGATACAGTCTTGTACAGGGCTATTAGACATGAGGCAGACTCAGTTATTCTTCAAAATGATTTAAATAGCATATTAACATGGTGTAATCTCAATCATATGTCTCTTAATGTAAAGAAATGTAAACTTATGACAGTAACACGGTCTAAACATCCATTTCAACCTATTTACAAAATGGGGTCTGATACTCTTGAAATTGTTAATAGTTATAAATACCTCGGTGTCATTATTTCACGTGATCTTGACTGGAAACCTCATATTAATAGTATTGTATGTAAAACATCCAAATTATCTGGTTTTATTAGAAGGGTTATTAAGAGCAAAGATCCTGACATACTTGTTAAATTATATTGTTCTCTTTGTCGGCCAATTCTTGAGTATGCAGCCCCTGTTTGGTGTCCGTGCCTTCGCACCCACCAGGTAACTTTAGAAAGAGTTCAAAGGCGTTTTACTCGGTCTTGTCTTGGACTTCCAAGAAGAACCACTATTAACCCTGATAATGAAATAAGTTACCCAACTAGATGTATTCAATTAGGATTACCGTTTTTACTTAACAGAATTCATTTTCTTTCTATTTCATTTGTTATAAAGTGTTTGTATAATTGCTTTGATATTGATGTTCACAGGTATATTAAAGTTAACACTAGACATATCGAAACTATTAAATTTCATCACCAGAGATCAAGAACAAACGCTTTACATCATTCACTCTTCTCCAGATTTCCTAGATTGTGGGAAGGTCTGCCTTTAAATGTTAAGGAGTTAATCTTATCAGGTTTATCACCTTTCATAACTGAACTGCGTAAACATATCCTGTCCCCAGGTACAAATTTAGACTTGCCAACATAACACTTTGTGCTAATGCTTTATGTTCCTTTTGTCGTTTTATTTTGTTTGTACTTGTTTTAATCTCTTGGATTGATTTTATTTTGGCTTTTATATTATATTATATTTTATTATATTGTTTGATTATGTTTGGCAGCATTATGGAGAGCCACTAGATTGTGATTTGGTTCGCATTTTGGTAATCCTACAGGGGTGCTGTCAACATTTTGTCATGTTTACCTTATTTTCATCATGTATATGTATTTAATTTTTTTCTCTAATTGTTTTTTTGCCATTGTATTTGTGATTGTTTCTGCCCTGTGAAATAATAAATGAAATTAAATTAAATTAAATTAAATGAACAGTTTTCCTGAGCCCTTATGCGGGCCCCGCATCGCTGTCCACGCCGTGAGTTCGAAACATTTCGCTGGCTTGCTTGTTTCGATTTGCACACCCCCACCACTTTCAAAATGAGTCCGCCGCTGTTGCATGCAGGCTTTTCAGGGGGGAGGGGGGACATGGCCCGTCTTTATCAACACTTTTTACTTAATGATTGGGCCCCTTGTTCAAAATTCCTGGCTACACCTATGATATCATGTTAAAATCCTCATGTTATCACTAACCAAATAGTAACATTTTTATTTAACACTTACCTGGTGTAAAGCTGATGATGCGTATCAATCTCTTCCCTAAAAATGCTTGTGTCTGAGGTGTTGTCTCTTTTAGGAAAATACATTGTTTTTGATTGCATAAAGACAAATTCGGGTTAACGTGTCGGCGCTCTACCAACTGAGCCATCTATCCCTATGTTGGCGGTCCACTTCTAATCTTGTCGTTGATTTGATTATTTAAAAAAATCAATTGTTTGTTTGACTTAAGGAAATACTAACTATTTCCTAAATTTCACGTTAATATTAATATGTATTTTTTATGGTTATGAAATAAAGGATTCCTCAAAAGTGTCAGTAGCACTTTAGCTGAATAAGGCCTGTGATGAAGATCTTGAGAAGACGATTAAGAAATGTTAAGATTTAAATGTGGGAGGAAAACCAGACAAATATTCTGTTGGAAAACCCACGTTATCAGGTTGGGACCGAAAACCCAATCCTCTCGTTGGAGTGGAATTCGAACCCGTGTCCACGGAGGTGAAAGGCGAGTAAAGTATACCACTGCGTCAACCTGATCCCCCAAACTTTCACATTGGTTGTTTTATGTTTATATTGAATCAAACAGAGAAGTATACTTGCCAACATTCCCAGTGTTTAAAGCACTGTGCATCTCGAATCTTTTTATCTTTGATTGTTTACATACTGTTTGCTTCCACTCCCAGTATAAACATGTGACATGGTATCTACATTGTACCAGTCTACGATATATCAAATTCGTGACTAGGTGATTAAAACTCAATGTTGGGTTGCTTTAAGTTGTATCATCCGTGTTTTTCAATATTTGTACCGGTAATTTTATTTTTGATCGGAACGTTACTATTTAACTTGCGGAAACAAAAACGATTGTTTTTAAAATGACACTTTTAACAAACAAACAAACAAAAATAAATAAATAAATAAATAAAAAATGCGAGAAGCATATTTTTACAGTAAATAAAAATAAATAGGACATGGTGGAAGCCATTTTTTTAAACGTGGAACAATTGTTTTAAACTTTAATTCAACACAAATTATTATTTACAAGAAACACAGAATTCGAGGAAGCGGAGTATTTATATATGAAGCGTATAAGTCTAGATATACTTAACTCCTTCTCAATAGCATTTTACGCAAACAAAATTATATGGTTCTTTTAACCCTATCAAGCCTGGGCTATTCTTTCGCTCTCAGACCTGAGGGGGGGGGGGTCTCATTGTGCCCCCTCTATATTTTCTGTATTCAATAGCCGATGTTCAACTTCGTAGGCATGATTGATTTAAAAAAAAATATTTTGACCCAAAATTGTTTTTTTTTTAACCAGAAGTACAATAAAGGCAGACATAATAACATCCATGGTACTACTGATGACACAAATTTATACAATGAGCAAAAACAATTAAAACAAACTTTTAAAAATCAAGTTTCGGGGTCAAAGATACCAAAGAAATATCTTTCCAATAACACTTTGTATTTACAAAAGAACATCAAATAACTAACATATCAACGTATGAGATCTGGAATCGTATCGTATACAATCATCATCTCAAAGTATATGAAAATTTGCTATAAAGGAAAAACGTTTTCACAAGAAAATCAATTAGCGTAATTATTTCATTCAAGCTATTTAAAGAATCAAACATATTTGTTTTAAACTTACGGTAAATAGCGATGTTGGTTATAATGCTGTCGCGGAGTGGAATCTTATTGTGCCATTGGCCTCTGTCATGGCCCTTCCCAGGGCCTTGATTGCAGGTTTGCCGGTGGATGCACACAGAGGCGTAGCGTAGACATTTTCTTTGGGGAAGGGGGTGGAGCCAATTTGCCGGATGACATCAGAGTTGGGGGAGGCGCAAAATGTGTGTAAATTTACCGATACAACTTTAATATGACCAGACAACTTGTTTCCCCCGCCCCACATTTGCCTAGTGACTATTTATCATAACAAATAATTATACCATGACACAGTTGTTTAAGACCCAGACATTTCATACGATTTTTTTCAAGATTTTGCTTCCAACCTGTTCAGCTGTATCTAAGGATATAGTTTCCAATCCAAAACATAACAATAATAAATTGTTCATAATGTTGGGTAAATACTTGACAATAAAAAAAATCGCCCGCAAAATTGCCGCCATGCCTCCTTGCCTTGGAAAAGTCCATTTTAGCGACGGCGTCTTCAACCAGAAACGACATAAACGAGTAATTAGCCCTCTGTTGACTAAACATGTCCAGTCTGTGTTGTATACATTGTTTTCTTTCTCTAATCATCAACTCCAAATGAAATTCAGTGTCTAATTAGGTTGGTTCGATGATGTTTTTGAAGAAAAAAAATTAAAATTATTTTTATTATTATATGAAACTATATGTTTTAGAAAATTTGGCAGTAAAATGTTGACACAATAAAATACTTTTTTCCCTTTTTTCCCCGCACAATCACCTTTTGGGAAGAAGACCGACACTAGCCAGAGATTTATTAATGTGGAACCTGGGCTCATTCACTAATTAAGTAGTTATCACCTGAAGCCATTATTGCTTGGTTCCGGCCAACTTACGAATCCCTCCAATGTCGACAACTTATCAATTCGTCTTGAATATTTAACATAATTTTATTTTAAATTGTTTTCCCCTGCAAATATCTGAATGTATAGCACGTGTTTTTGGTCTATTTTACATGGCACATGGCACATGACCCTTCTTTGTCAACATTATTGAGTTATGAGTTCAAAATTCCTGGCTACGCCCCATGTGATGAATTCAAACGACCAATGAAAATTCCGCTTCTATGTGTCAACTATGTGACGTTGTGAAAGGGCGAGCTATTCCTCGTGAAAATAATAATAATGCAGGCTAATAAACAGCTAGGACCGCTTGTAACCAGGGGATACATGAAAGATGGCACCATCGAAGGCTTTAAGCAGCGGTTCCCGCCAAAACTTTGGTGACGACCACCATATTGGGAAAATGTACAGTACATTAAATGCAATGTGAAATGTAAAATTAATGCATTTAAAGTTAAAACACCTTGACATCACCTTAGATAAACTTATAACTATAGGAATATTTACAGAGATTTATTGCTTAAACGGGTGGCTGTTACTTTCTGAAACCTCGAGGGACAACATTTAACAATAATACAACAAGAATCATCAAATAATAATAAATTATGGTTTAACTGAAGGAATCTGTATACTAATTTCTTTTGACTGCATACATGCAAATTTAAGTTATAAATACAACAGATGTAGAAGATAAGGCAAAGGAGAGAATGGTATAATAATATGCTCTGTCGCCTTCGGTTAACTGAAGAAAGCCCGCAATCAATGGTGTGCTCGGTTGACTGTTGCTTAATTTGAATTTAAATGAAGATTATTTACATATGAAGAATAAGTGGATGACGTTGCCCAAATGAATAATACATCAAACTGGTTACATACATAAGTGAACTTACGCAAACTTAGAGTGTGTACTTGTCATACATGTGACGTACATAGAAGGAATGTTTGAGTGAGCAAAGGTATTAATGGATGTTAAAGAATAATAAAACACAGAGACTCCTGACATTTACAATGAAAGTAACACATTGAACAATCACCGGGGATATTAATGGTTAAATAATTCAAACCGTGATATCAAATTGAGGAACAGTTATTATAACATCTAGAAATAGTATCATTATTGTTATTAAATAAGTCATTATCACCAGCATCAGTAAATATCACAATATAAAAACAAACAAAAACGTGTATATAAAATGAGTTAGGAAATCAATCTACTTAAATACGGAGATGGCAAAATTTAAACTTATTGTTGGACATTATCATCACGATCAACAGGGCATGGAATCGGAGTGCTAGTTTTAGATTAACTCGGTCCCTGAAAATATTACTCCACATGATAAGGTCATATTATTGGTGATACTGCATAAATAAGACAGTAATTTTCAGTCACTGTGTTCATCTTAAACTAGGACACCGATTCCATTCCCTGTTGAAAGTCTGCTCTGATCGTGACGTTATTGCCCCTTTAAACATGTATCGCTGTATTAGTTATGTTACCCGTAATTTCTGGCAATTGCAAAACATTCCAAATTTATATTAGAAAAAACGTATACTTTGAAATCGGCTATTTCATAAAATATTTGTCAGAATCTTGGTTTTAAAGTAATTAAGTGCCCAAATTATGATTTATTTTTAAAGTATTTTTTATTATCATATACAAAAAGGACTTGTATAATTAAATAACTAATAACTAATTGTTTATTAGCATAGTTAATAGTCACGCTGTTAACAGTCACGCTCGCCGCTCATGTAAAGGGTACCGAGTTCAAATCCACGATATTTCATTTTTGAAAATACACACCATAAGGAATATTCCATTAGTGTCCTGTCACGTCATCATGTGGCGATGACAATGGTGTCTTTTGTTGTTCAGACGAAGACGCTAGTTGAATGAATCCAGCATCATTGGCATCAGTGGAAAAGTGATTTTTGCCTCATTGTGGCCTCATAGGAATATTTTAATGGTCCATTGCAATCCAGGTAGAATAACAAACCGATTGATGACACCAAAATAAGCGGGCCCACAATTATTTATTTATTTTTTATTGTTTTTTTATTTATTTATTTCACAAAACAAACTGAACACGTGCACATAGGTAAATGAGTTATACTCATAAAAGTTTTTTTTAAATATTTTTGTTATTATTGTATACATTATAATGCACTCAAGTGTTCTCTATCGAATGATTTTGTAATTCAAATTTTCCCACACATGTATCTACTGAATAATACAGAGGGCGCTTAAAATAATATTCCCCTGTCAAATGTCACGATTAACCCTATCTACCAAACTTCAGATAAACGGTCTACCAAGTAATTATTTAAAGGATAAGTATTGTCGAAATCTCACCCATCTTCATGGAAGGCTCGGTAGATTAGTGATCGTTTGCTTGATGCACAAAATACATATTAGGATAACAATCTTTATTCTCACAGGAATGACCATGTATGATTGTAGGCCCTTTCTGTTAATCAAATAATGTGATATTGTGTTGGCAATAAATGAGTTTGTCTTCAATAATAGTATAGTTGAGGTTATTATGTATCAATGAAGTATTTATATCAATGAATATACTTCTGAAATCAGTGAAGTATTAAAATCAGAGTCCAAAATGGTAAAGCAATACCGACAATAGCAACATGCCACCCATGAAATGATTTTGAAGGTACATGATATACAAGCTCAAAACAGAGACCAATGGTGTGCAGAACCTGTTGGCACACCACCACAACACACCCCCACCCCACCCCAACTCCACCCCATTCAATGTTGAGGTAAAACCAAATTTTTATTGGAAACATTTCACAGTGTGATATCACTTAACAACAAACAGTGGACAAGGGGAGGGGGATTTCTTCTCATAAAGTTATGTTACTGTGTCAAGGTGTGCCAACAGTTTTGGTCACCATTGTAGATGGCATTATTGTTTTCTAGCTTAAAGGGACAGAGCAGACTTTCAACAGGGCATGGAATCGGTGTCCTAGTTTAAAATGAACACAGTAACTGAAAATTCTTGACTCATGTATGCAGCAGCAAAGGTAATTTGACCTTATCATGTGGGGTATTATTTTCAGTCACTGAGTTAATCTGAAACTATAGCACTCCGATTCCATGCCCTGTTGATCGTGACGATATTGCGCCTTTCATTTAAACTATTAACACTAATGAAAAACACTATTGTTTTCTATACACTCACTGGCAATAAGTATTGCAACATTGAAATTCACACCAAAGACTTTTTGAAATTTGAAAATACTTTTGGCCAGTGAGTGTATATAAAGACTATAGGTAAAAACTCACAAAGATCCAGGGGCCCTCAGCAAAAATAAACTTAACACTAACTGTCGCCCTATCCTCAGTGGTTTTTTACGGGCGGACCGGAGTGTACAATTATGATGATCTAGTTCCGTGCTGTGCTGCACAAAAAATACTAAATACGTCGACTAGGGTCCGTGTACATACCGTCTTTTTGATTACCGTTTTCAAGTTATGCACAAAGTTCTGCACAAAGTCAAATCTGATGCTGAGACTTTCATTGTTAGAATGACCCGGGTCACGAATTTTGACCCGGAATTGGATCATATCGGCTGATCTAATTCCGGGTCAAAATTAGTGTGACCCAACTTTTTTATGAGTCCTTTTGGTACGGAAAGTGTCCGGTCAAATATAACCTGGATTCCGGGTCTGATGAGATAAGCACGCCTTCTATGTATTAAGAATCCTATGGAAAGCAATAAAATAAAAACTCAAGTTTAAACTGTTTCAATTTTCACAGATACGAGACAACACAATGTAATTTGAAGGATAACTGTAAAATAATCATATGATAATAATATGCATTTATTTCTCTTTTCTTGAAATTACACATGTTTATAAATAGTCATTTAAAAGTTATTGAGCTTTGTTTAATATCTTTACACCAACTTGCGTTAATGGGCTTCATGGTCAGTACTTAACTTGAACTATCCCAATGCTCTCATAAAATAAATAGCTCAATTTACATTTGTACAATATTTGGGTGATCTGATGAAATGGATACCTGGGCTAAAAGGCATCTAAGTACATACCTAACCCCATCCCCTAGGATTCGCACCCATACAATTACAACTGGGGGTATGTTTACATACATGTAGCCCAACTAGGGGTTCAGAATCGGCGATATACATTTTCCAGGTTGTTATTTTTATTTCGTTATTTTTTTTTTTGGAGGGGGCTACCCCCTCCTGGGCAAGTATGGTAATAGTCACAAAGCATGCACTGAAGAACACTGGAATGGTAGCGGAGAGGTTACAGGTTGCTAATCCCAAATCTGATCTTTATTTATTTATTTTGTTTTCAAACATGGTCAATCAATTTCATTTGCCCTTATTAAAATACAAATATGTAAATACCAGAAACCAAAACAAAAAAAGCAACATGGGTTGTTTTCTTCTGAATTCATATTACTATTTTATTTGTAAACCTCAAGTTCAATATTGTAATCAGAGGCTAGAGCCGACATTCATTCATTATTTAATCAAATTAACCGTTTGAAGACGGCATTGGGTCTCTTATGAGAAATTTACTTTTTAAAGTAAAGGTTATTGATCTTCAAAGTCTCATAAAATGGCTATCCATGGTTAAATCTTGCAATACAATTCATAAAATAGGAGCAATGCACCAATTCATGACTAAAAGTAATTGCAGAAAGTGTGATGTATGCAGCTTTCGTGACAAATGATTGGTGCAAGTTGAAATGTGTTCAACTTTTTGACGTCACTATTCGTTTCGCGTTTGGATGAACCTGGCTTAAGACTACTGGGTAGTGGCTAGACTAGCACCCTGTCCTCAAGAAAAGAGACAGGGGTGTATCCCACTAAATAAACTGCCATAACAACCAATGCTAAATACAAAATATTAAAAAGTCATTAAAAAATCTTAAAATGTTTAAAAAAAAACAAAAAACTATTGATTGATGTGGATTTTCCAGAGGCCTGTCGAGTTATTCTCATCCCAATGGAAACCGCCCTCTACACTAGTGAAAATACCCACACTGACAAGCATCCATTTTGGAGAAAGGCCTTACGCTTGAAATCAAATTAGGACCACTTTTCAGGGCCTTCTGTATGCAAAATACTCAAAAATGGAAGTCAAGGATCCCCAGGTCATGATATTGGACCATTTTTACATAATCCCTCAAATGTATGGGCCTCAAATCTTTGTTTTTCAGAAAAACAAAGAATTTCTCACTATTTAGTGGGGTGCACCCTTTAAAGAAACAACTTTTTTTCTAATTTGACTTGGGAAACACTCAGGACATCTAGTGTAGTCCAGAGGTAATATTTCTGGGAAAAATATAAAAATATTGCCCCACTGAAAAATGACAGGTTTAAACATACTTTGTTCATCTATCATGTTATGTGCAGTTTCAAATGGATAACCAGGCATCATGCATATATCAGTTTATTCCTCGTATTCAGTGTTTTCCTTTCAATGATTCTAAAACAAAAAATTGTTTGCTCCATGAACATTTCAAAAATACTTCTTATTTCTTATTATGACAATATGGGAGTTTTACAAAGTTACCCCTGTTAGGGGCGGATCCGTATTGACAGAAAAAGGGGGCCTATAAAGGGGGCCTATATTCATATACATAATGAAACATAAGTGGGCAAATAACCAACCTTCCTCCTCATAATGTGAACATTTCTTGGAAAAACTGTAAAATGCGAGTTGTTTCATCGCATAAATAGACTACAAATGAAAGGAACAATCCCCAAACACTGCATCCCTATATACAAAATACAGGCCCCTCTAACGAGAGAGTCAATCAAAAATTATGAAACAAACACATGTCTAAGAATAACGTTGTTTACTGTAATTTTCACCACAGACATGTCAATAAATTCCCCCCCCCGCAAAAAAAAAAATTAAAAAATTAATTATTTGTTATTGTCTCAGCTGTGTATTTCATAAGACACAAAAACGTACACAAGAAATACCATAGACAAGGAGAAGCAAAGCAGTTTGTCTTCACAATACCGGGGTAGCAGCTGCTGGTATGAGGAGGCTTGATCTTGATGACTGCAATAGATACAACTGTTCTCTCACAAGATGCCCTGCAAATATTATCAAATAAATATTTAACACATTATAACTTCTGTAAAAATGAACAGGACAAAAACATCTGAAACTGTAAGGAGCCTCTGAAAATTAATAGTGAAGGTTAAGGGTAAGGGAGGGGGAATGGTTAGGGTTATAATCAGACAAAGCCTTAATGTTTACAACTGAAATCTTAATAAACCAATTGGCTGTAACTTTTACCTCAGTTAGCTATAACCCAGTCATCAGATTAGAATAAAATTCCTAATTTAAGGGGCAAAGCTTATTTAAATAATTGAAAAGTTTCAAAACATTATTGGAAATGGGTAAATGAAGAAAAAACACTTTTGTAAATAAACTAAAAATAATAGTTGCATTGGTTGCGAAGTGCACTGGTTTAAAGACGTTGCTTGGAGCAATTGCGGTGCATGCAAAGTGTATTATTAGGGGACTATTGTGAAGTAAAGGAGAAAAGAATACTCTGACACATAGTCTGAATTATTACCTCTGTGATATATTGATGAATAAACCAATTAATTTGAGTTGTGCTGACAAATATTGATCAGACCTGTGTGGACTTAAGTAAGACTAATTGCGGTGACACCATGTGAAATTCTCAATTGAGTAGTAATTAGTTCTGAAAAGAACTGGAGGTACAACTCGACGTTTCGATCAGTGTGCTCTGATCATCCTCAGGACCGACAAAGGGATTGCCAATCAATTATTAATCAACGGTAGATTTTCTCCAAAACGGACTTGCACCTTGGCCTTGAGATTGCTCTGAGGATCATCTCCGGTCTGAGAAAGTAATCAGACTTGGGATTTCCTGCCACAGTATCAATTGAGTCATTTTGTAACTAATCCACATACCTTTTTTTATTGTAACTGTCCTGAAACTGCCATCACCCAAGATCAAAACTGAATCTCCAGTATCTGGCATAATTCATGAGCCTCAAAGTGTGACGTCAGATCTTCAGTCTAGGTAGTGGGTAGCACATCCTATCGTATCCACGAGTTCTACAGTATGATACGGTGTGCTACCTAGACGTACATGAATGCTGTAAAGAGACAATTCCAGATAACAAGTCTTAGAAAGACGTCACTCATGCTATTACTTTTTAGTGGTTTCCCGCCTACCAGCTAAAAGGCTTTAAAGGTCATACATGTCAATTCAATATGTAAAATAAGAAGTCTATTACCTGTATGAAGTGTGCCACTAGCCTGTAGTAATGTGTATTAGTCTACATGTTTTATTGGTAGTTTTTATTGGTTACCAAGAAAACACAGTAAGAAAGGAATTTGTACACAAGCACGTAAACTACATTTCCAGGTCAAAATGAGTTGACCATTTTTGACTGGTAAAAGCATTGTCTGGTATTGTTCAGGGTGGTTTAAATGACAGTAAAAACCAGTCAAAAATGCCCCTGTGTGCACATTTGGGTCAACAGTCAAAACAGGCAGTTGACTGGTTTTGACCTCTATAGCTACTTGCCACTAAAGTGCAGCTATAGTAGGAGGGTTAACATAACAATGAGCACTAATCTTGTGAGGCTTAATGAATTATGTATTCATGCAGTTTTTTAATTCATCAAGTGTTCTACAAATATCTAAGACTATTAAAGGATTCCAACACTAAATGGTTAAATGGTTGCCACAGCACATGAAGCAAATAATGGACATCCACACAAACCATTGATCAGGCATGGTGGTGTTGCTGACCACACTCCTGATTGTGAGACTTAAACAGCATAGTGATTCCTTCTCACTGTACATAATTGCAATGTTTGTATTTAGTTGTGATTCAATACAAATCAATTCTGTTTTACACATGTCTCAGACAATTTGTTAACCTCAGATGGTCCCCAGATGATCATTTACACATTTAGGGATCAAGGGCAACACCAGTCAGGTGAAGGTCAATAACATTATCCGTCATATTTTCAAACTCTTAAGAATTTTAAAGTGTTGGTTTTCATATCTAAAAACAATCCTGCTTAAAACAGTTTTGAGATGATTATAAGGATATAATGAACAATGTATAACAATAGCAGGATTTCTAGCAAACCCATACTTAAACAAAATACAAATTCAGCAGACTCATGACCAAGTAGGACAAAAGTTGGCCAGAGATTTCAAGAAATAAAAAGTGGGACAAAAGAAAGAAAATTGGATGAAAAAAGAAGGGCTCTGTAGGGTTTACTATAGCCTTCACACAACAAGTCGCACACACAAATCACAAAAGTATATTTCCCCTTGTGGAGCTTTAATTAACACTTACAAAGTGTCATGGAAATGAATTGTTCAATTTTATTACATTTACTTGACTAATTTACATCCGCACACTAATTTTAAGTAGGATTTGCAGAGGAAAAGGTAGAAGAAATAGGATGGATGGAAAGCCTGTATCACTCATGATTAAACAAGTGTAAACAAGTTATTGCTTTATATCCTTACTTGGGAGTGATCCTTTGGCACAACTTTTGTCCACTTTTGTCCATGATGTAGTGTCTAAATTCCCGTTTGACAAGCCATGTTTCTGCTGGTTTCCATCTTGTGAATGACCTTTCTAATAAGTTAAATAAAAAGCACACATTTTGGTCTTTACAGGTAGATAATGTGGGGAAGCAACATTTAGAAAAAACGGATTAAAAACAGAGTTAAGTATAGCATTAGCATGTACATGTATAAACCAATGTACATGTACAGTGTATGTAGGTTGGCTTTTTAGTCCCTACCAGACTACGTAGGTTTTCTCGTCATTAGTGGCACTGCCTTGTTTTTTTTCACAGTTTTGTATTTTGTTGCGTACCAACAGTACAATAATAAATATCAAGCGAGTTATGTGATACAGAGTTTCCAGCATTGAAGAACAGTACATATACTTCATTCTCTATGGACATTATTGTTTATATTGAGGGTGAATCCAAACAAAATGCTGTCAATATCATGTACATGTAATACTCAATGTTGTGTAGTACATCAGTATCCAGTACATAAACCCCATGCAAGACAGAAGCTTAAATAACTGACCAAGCATAATGAAACCTCTTGAACACAAATACTGGTTACCCAGTAGTGGGGACCACTACACAAGTCCCATAGATGGTGAATTGTGAGGGCTAAAAAACAAATGATGTGGACAGAAAGAAGTCCCCATTTAGCCTTTTTAAATCCTCTTTCAATAAGAAAATGTCTGCACGGCATGGTGTAGGACAGGGCAGAGAGTTATACTTTATGGATGAACCAAGGATATATTGAACATGGTTTAAAGTATCATCCAAGGACAAAATAATAAAAGAGACAATATGTCCTCATTAATCTTTGTTCTCAGAGGTCCTAGGAGCACAATCTTGCATAATTGCATAGCCAAGGACATCTACTGCTCCAATTGTTGTTGGACATTTTGAAGCAATCTTCATTGGATTTACACACAAAGTACTTCCAAGGACTCTGAGAACAAAGAACTGATGAAGGACCTATTATTCTTTTTGTTATGTCCTTGGACCATACTCTAATACATGTGTATTATTGATAACCAAGGACCTCTATTGTACCCATTTGTTGTTGTAATAACTTTCCAAACAATTATCCATTGGCTTGTGGATACTTCTTGTGTCACATCTCCAAATTTTTCAAACTGACTAGAAGTATTAACTTATCGTTTCGGTTTGCGGTAACACCATGTGTTTATCTCAACTAACGCGAAGCTGAGGTACAAGTTCTGAAAAGAACATTATCGCACAAGTCATATCTCAACCTTCATTAAGTGAGAAAGGTTCAAGGGAGAACCAATTTGGGCAACTCATTTTTCTCTACTGTCGCTTATGCTACAGTCACACTGTCACGATCTGGCGTTACGATTGTTCATGTATGACCACGATTAAAAAAATAAATTTCATCCGTTGCCATACGTGTACATCCGTGGAACTTTCACTTCTACACGATTACACAAATACTCCACTATAAGGTTCCACAACGTATGACCCCGATTATACAACGATTGCTATAAGAGTATACAAAGTATTTACTAGATATGCCTTACGATTACCCACGGATAATCACGTATACACAGCGATTGACCACGATGTTACTAAGGATTCACAACGTATGACAACGATTATACACGGATGTACAGCGATTGGTTAACGATTGCCCAACAATTGCTACAAATGAATGAAATATAAACGTTCTGACCCTATTTATACTTTTTCAAAACCAAACAAGATCAGAATCGTTGTGAAATCGTGATTAATCGTGATAGATCGTGATAAATCGTTATGAAATCATTATGATCGTTATCGTTATAAATCATTGTCATACTTGGTCATCCGTAGTGTAATCTTAGCATTCGCAGTGTATCCGTTGAGCATCCGTTGTGTATCCTGTGTACATCCCTAGTCATACGTAATGCTTCCTGTGTGCATCCCTAGTGCATCCGTGGTGATTTCTGCCACGATTGTGGAGTGTCGTGGCCGAGCGGTCTAGCGCACCGAACTCAAGTTCTGGTGTTGCCAGCAGCAGGGTGTGGGTTCGAGCCCTGGTCGTGACACTTGTGTCCTTGAGCAAGGTACTTAACCATAATTGCTTCGTCCTTCGGATGGGACGTAAAGCCGTAGGTCCCGTGTGTTGTATAATGCACGTAAAGTGGATTGTCGTGCGGTCTAGCGCACTGAACTCAAGTTCTGGTGTTGCCAGCAGCAGAGTGTGGGTTCGAGCCCCGGCCGTGACACCTGTGTCCTTGAGCAAGACACTTAACCATGATTGCTTCTCTCCACCCAGGGGTTAAATGGGTACCTGTGAAGGCAGAGATGGTTTGCTCTATATGCGCTAGAAATGGCAGCAATTGAGCTGTATGCTCCCCAGGGAGCTGAGATGGTTTCAGGAATGATTTATGAGCCTTATGAGCCTTATGAGCAGGGATAATAATATAATGCGCCTTGAGCGCCACTTAGTTGGTGGATACGTGCGCTATATAAATCTATACATTATTATTATTATTAAAGGATGTTCATGTATGTCTACGATTGCTCACGATATACGGATGACTAGGGATGTACACAGGATACACAACGGATTTTTTTCTCCACGATTCCAGAATGATAGTTTTGAACCGTTTGACATTTCCGTTGTGCCATCGTGGACCATAACAGATGCCCACGTATGATTAGGACTCTACTACGAATGACTAAGTATCCCCAACGTATCATTACGTATGACTACGGATGACCATCCGCTGGACATCCGTTGTGCATTCGCAATCAAAAATCGTGACAGTGTGACTGTAGCATAAGTGAGAAATATGGTGCAGGGAGAACCATGAGGACTTCACGGGTTAATATGGTTCAGGGAGAACCATGGGGACTTCACAGGTTATTCTCAACGTTTCGATTAGCCTGCTCTAATCTTCGTCAGGAGAATGAAGAGGTTTGCAGATGCAGCTCCTTAAGTAGTATTTGCTGGGATTATGTGTAGAATGGGAAGTGTTCCGATTGGTGCCACTGTTGTGTGATGTGTTGTGATTGGTTGCCACCGTGGCATTGTTTTTGTTGTGTGTGTTTCCTGCTGTGTGTGAGTTGCCTGCTCGCTGAGGCATGTCAGTTGACTGCGGGGTGTTGGATGCTGATGGATGGTAGGATTGAATGCCAAATGTTGCTGATGAAAAAGCTGATGTCCTGTGGGACAGTGTCATGTTTATGAATCTCAATAGCCTCTCTGATACGACGAGTGTACCAGTGCTTCTCCGGGGCTATGATCTCTGCCTTCTGCCTGTCAATGACATGGTCTAAATCGGTGGAGTGTTTAATGATCGTAGATTTGTCACATTCCCCTCTGCGGCCATGGACCTTGTGTTCATTGAGCCTGGTCATAAGGTCTCTGCCGGTTTCGCCAATGTACACTTTACCACAAGTGCAAGGAATTCGGTAAACCCCAGCTTGATGGATGGGATCGTGTCTGTCCTTGTGGGTGTGTGTCTTCGTTTGAAACTTGTTTTGAGTCCGGTAGTAGACCTTAATGTCAGCTTCCCTCAGGATATGCTTTATTTTGTGTGAAGTGTGGCCAATGTACTGTAGGACGGCAATAGCTTTGTCGGTTGCGTCAGAGGATCGTGGAGCGTTCCTATTCGGGAGGAACTTAAGTTTATCAGGTCTGTACCCATTGTCTCTTAACTCGGATGGCAAGTGCTCTTTATCACTGATAGTGTGTGCCCTTCGAAGTAGGGTGCGATTCACAGAGGAATTCACGGAAGGTGGGTGGAACGACCGGGCAAAGCAAACCCTTGGAAAACATTTGTTGTTATTTATTAACAAATTGGGCATTTTAATTGGTTTTTATTTTAGATAAATGACATGCATGAAATAGAAAATGTTTTCAGATCCATCATTTTTAAGTACACACCTTTGCTTGGATCCATCAAATCATCAGGTGGATATGTCCGTCTTGGAGACAGCAATGTATTATCTACGAGTCCTGTTGAGGTGAATGAAATGTATAGCTTCACATAATCAGTACTCACATACAAACTTATTATTTTCTCATCACTACATGTATCAAGAATACCAAAGTGTATATAGGGGCTTTATAATATGCGACTCGAGTTGGAATTGAGTTAAAGTCTGATTCATACAAGTCTGCTAGTAAGCACAGGTACATAGCATACGTACATGCCCTTACAAAAATGTCCTGTGGTATTACCACAAAAAATACCACAGGACATTACCACAGGAATTGTCCTGTGGTTTTTTGGGACATTACCACAGGCACGTTACCACAGGAACATTACCACAGGAACATTACCACAGAAAAATTACCACAGGAACATTACCACAGGATTGTTACCACAGAAAAATTACCACAGGAACATTACCACAGGATTGTTACCACAGAAAAATTACCACAGGAACATTACCACAGGTACCACAGGAACATTACCACAGGAACATTACCACAGGAACATTACCACAGGTACCACAGGAACATTACCACAGGTACCACAGGAACATTACCACAAGTTACATGCCTGTGGTAATGTTCCTGTGGTAACGAGCCTGTGGTAACGAGCCTGTGGTAACATGCCTATGGTACCTGTGGTAATGTTCCTGTGGTAACGTGTCTGTGGTAACATTCCTGTGGTACCACAGACACGTTACCACAGGAACATTACCACAGGTACCATAGGCACGTTACCACAGGTTCGTTACCACAGGCATGTAACTTGTAGTAATGTTTCTGTGATGCCCAGGAGAAAATTCAGAATACAACACATGTAATAAATATTTAAAAAAAGTATAAATAACAAAATATCCTGTGAAGATACCGTCTGAAGTATTGTGCTTTTTTTTTTAGAAAATAGATAAAGAACTGTGATTTCAAAAATTATCATGCGCGTGATAATTTTTTAACCATTACAATGTGTACATAAAAAGGCTGAATGCAATTTACACTATTTTTTTCTCGTAAACAGCCCAACAAAACTAGCTGAAATTCTCACAAGTTATTTGTTATTATACACACATCTCTACTCTTATAAATTATGGATGCATTAACCAAACACTTACCAAAGATGTAGCATCTCTTTAATATATGTTTTAATAGTCACTGAAGAGTTTTAACCATTTAAAAATGTTTTACAATGGCATCATTCAACAACTGGACTTCAATCCATATGCATGTAAATTAAAAGCTTTGTTGGTGAAAACCATCTCATTAGGAAGTTGAGCAATGGCAATAACTGGATGGATCTAAATTCCATAATACTGTGAATATTGCAGTTTATGTTGCAGTTTTGTTATAACATTTCTTTTCAACTTAATAAATTAAATGCAAGTTAATTAATGATATGACCTTTGCAAAAACTAAATAAAGTCACCAAATAACATATTTATTGTATTTTCTATCAGACAATAGGTTTTAAAAGGATTGAAATGTTGTTAATCACAAACTCACCAAGCTTCTTTAAAGGAAGCAAAAATTGTCTTTCAGACACCTTAACCATCTTAAGTAAAAATGTAAAGTCATTAATCATAAATTGTAGAATAGGTAAGCACTAATTAAAGTAACCAAAGAACCTATTTAATTGAAATTTTGTTAATCACAAAAGCACCAGGCTTTTATAAAGGAAGCAAAATTGTCTTTCAGACACTTTCATCATCTTAGTAACAATGTAAAGTTTTTAATCATAAATGTTGAAAAAGCAAGCACCTAATTGGATAGATAACATTTCTGCCAAATATAATCAGCGAAGTCACTGGGCACTGGCAATTTAAAGTCATTAATCACAAACATGTGGAAATGGCAAGCACTAATTAAAGTAATTAATTCATGGGATGATCCTCCAGCAGTCTACTTAAGCAGCAACATTTTCCAGAGTCCGGCATTCTCCTGAGGACGATCAGAGCATACTGATCGAAACATCGAGTTGTCCCTCCAGTTCTTTTCAGAACTAATTACTACTCAAATGAGATTCCACATGGTGTCACCGCAATTAGTCTTACTTACTAATTAAAGTCACCAAAGAACCTATTTTTTGTATTTTCTATCACACAATAGCATTTGAAGGGATTGAAATTTTGTAAATCACAAACACACCAAGCTCCTAGAATCTTCTTAAAATTAATTAACAGTGTAAAGTTATTAATTATAAACATGTGGAAAAGGCAAGCACCTAAATGGATCTAGATAAAATTTCTACCAAATATAATCAGCGATGTCACTGGCACAGTAGCACATTTACATGTAGGTGTTTGCCTTTTCCACATGTATATAATTAACATTTTTATCCCTTCAAAATTCCCTCTATTGTAGTATGATAGACAATACAAGAAATAGGTTTTTGGTCTGTAGAGAGAAAATAGCGGACATTATTAATATCGACTGGTCAATCAAAAATTTTCATTTTTAGAGAAAGTTTCATCCGAATCACCAATGACAAACTCAATTTTACTAATTTATCTGTTTCCTTATTAGTCTATTAATGTCCTGTATTTTTTCTGAAATATACATGTACTTCTTAAACTTTCACTTCCTCATTAGCTCTCATCTGGATGAGACGATCCATGAAGCACTCTAAAGTAAACAAAGATAGATATTTTGTTATGTTACTATTGCCATATTCTCATATCAAACATATCCAACAATGTAGGAGACACAGTTCTAACCAACGTAATGTAGGTGTTTCAAGACTTGAAATTTGGCAGAAAGAAAGGTATCAGTAAGTACCTTCTAAACTTTGATAATTAAAAAAGTAAAATTAATTTTAAAATCAATTAAATTTTAGATCAGTCGCATCAATTCGTGAAAACTGCGACAAAATGTGCACAGGTTCTCAGGCTTGAGTATATATGGAATTCTTACCTTTCTTCCTGTTCATGTCTTGTCCATCATGGTTCTAACGTTATGCGGCCTTCCATCATGAATGTAAACTGTGTGTATTGTACACTACATCATACACTGTACATGTACATGATAATACAATAGTACAATACCTATAGTACCATCATCAGGTAACGTAACTAGTCACTTAATTAGTGCAGTTATGTCAGACTACAGAAGCAAATTCATGGCAGCATAACTCCATCTGATTCTATTCTATTAATCTACAGTAACTATAATCACTAGTGGGCTATATTTCAATACTTAAATTGACAAAATTGTTACAAATACAAGCCAATATAACATTTCAAACATGTGCACTGAATAAACAATTATTTAGCTGGTAACATGCATCATACAAGCCTTATCCTGTACTGCTGTACAGGCTTGGTGCAAATCATTGGTACTCTGCGTCACATGGCCACGCATTAAAAAAAACAAGTTCCCTTGCATAGATGATGTGTACAAAGTCAATGGAGGGCAAGTTTTTTGTGATAAGTACTAACAATATCTTTTAAAAAGTCAAAACATTTCAAGAAAAATTCTGAGTACCCAAAAGAGTAAAACAATATCATGCATAGTGAAAAACATAAATAAAGTTACAAAGAATAAAATATGCAATATTTTGTTGCCTATGAAAATTATTTTCCACTTACAATTAGGTCCAGTTACAATTCTTACAAAATACGATTCTAGTACACTGGCCTGTTGAAATGAATGGGTACATGCAATAACCCATTAGGTACCTGCGGTAATGTTCCTGTGGTGTCTGGTACCTGCGGTACGCTCCTGTGGTAAACCTGTATACATTGATTTTTCCCTTTAAATGAATCTTACTGATGACAGAAATCACAGAACAAATTCGAATTTGTCCATCAACATTGGTTTAGTGCACTTCAAATGTTTATTTCATCTTTTGTCAGACAATATCAACAGTTAACTTCAACAAATAAATTGGCTGTTAATTTCATCAAGTAAATTCAAACAATGGCAAGTAAATTCAAACACTGTTTTTGTCCCGGAGTATTCAATTTTGTCTAGTCTACGCCAATTGTGAAATCAAATTCTTCTAATTTATGTAAGACGAATTTGAATGCTGCCATTCAGCAACAGCTTTGTGTTCTTGACCTGGTGACTAAATGAGGGTGACAAAACTTTAAAATTGAATGGCAAATGAATTGGTTTGTTTAAAAAATTGGTTTTGTGTGAAATTTTTGTGGATGAAATTGAATGCATGATTAGCTGGTAAATTTGAATGACAAATCTTTTAAAATAGCCGAAATCCTACTAAATCTAAAGTGAATAATAATAACTTTCTTATGAAATCTATACCCCATGCAAATACCCAACCACAAGAATACCACAGGACTGGGATACCCAGCGTTGCCATTACCACATAAATATGTGTAGTACTCTGATGATATTTGCTTTTCCTGTGGTAATTTCTGTGGTATCTACATGTACATGTACCACAAGAATACCACAGGACTGGGATACCCAGCGTTGGCATTACCACATAAATGTGTGTGGTACTCTGATGATATTTGCTTTTCCTGTGGTAATTTCTGTGGTATCTACATGTACATGTACCACAAGAATACCACAGGACTGGGATACCCAGCGTTGGCATTACCACATAAATGTGTGTGGTACTCTGATGATATTTGCTTTTCCTGTGGTAATTTCTGTGGTATCTACATGTACCACTGAAGTACCACAGGACCGGAATATCCAGCGTTGGCATTACCACATAAATTTGTGTGGTACTCGGGTGATAATGCTTTTCCTGTGGTAATTTCTGTGGTATCTACATGTACCACTGAAGTACCACAGGAATACCACAGGACCAGGATATCCAGCATTGGCATTACCACATAAATTTGTGTGGTACTCCGGTGATAATGCTTTTCCTGTGGTAATTTCTGTGGTATCTACATGTACCACAAGAATACCACAGGACTGGGATACCCAGCGTTGGCATTACCACATAAATGTGTGTGGTACTCTGATGATATTTGCTTTTCCTGTGGTAATTTCTGTGGTATCTACATGTACCACAGAAGTACCACAGGAATACCACAGGACATTTTCGTAAGGGTGTAGATGTACAAAACCAGGTCACCTATAAAAATAATAGATTTATTAACAAAGAAAACAAATTCAAAGAATGATCGAAAATACGAAGGGTCAAGTCCACAGATTTGGCAAACTTCCACCCCTCAGCAAACTCATCCCCCTGGCAAACATAACAAATATTAAAAAGGTTGACAGGAACAAACTCGCACACTAGCCTCAATGGCAACTGTTAAGGGTTTTTCTAGTGATGTGATAGATGATATTCATGTGACTTTTAACATGTTGTCATTGGTGGCAGATCGGGAAGCAACAATATACATGTATGAATGTGTACGTCACGTCACATATAGCACATACCATACACATTTGCGTAAGTTTACTCATGATCTATTTCCATTCCTGCCCTTCACTATGACACAATAGAAGCAGCCTAATGTTGAGTAGCCTTTAGTCAAAGTGCACGCAGCAACCCCAAAACACAATGTCCAAAAAAGCTACAAGTGCCTTTACAGCCTGTTCTGTGGACGCTACTACATGTACTGAATTATTCATAAACCTCCGGTAGTACATGTATGGTTAATTTATGTTTGCAAATTTATTTAAACCAATCACCATAGGCAAAGTGTTGGGATCATCTATATTTAATTAGATAATATCATAACAAGTTAGTAATAATGCATTAACATTTCTGTCACAAATCGGTAGAGAAATATATTAAAAAAACATAAGACCACAGAACATTATTGAATATTACATGAACACAAAGGATAAACTACTGCACTTGACACTTGATAGTTTCAATTTTTACCAGTGTGACATTGGGCAAAGGAGATTGACTGCTTTGAAATAAACAATGACCTTTAACCCTAACCCCAGTACAGGTATTTCCCAGACACACTGCTGAAGGCAACACTATGCAACAACAGAAAAGTGTACAGGCTGCTGAATGCAACAAGATCCAGCAGCTAGAACAATGGTTTCTTTTGTTCTCTGCTGAGGGCAACAAGATACAACAACATTTTACCGTTGTTGCATCTTGTTGCATTGAGCATGGTTAGGGATAATGAAAAAAAAAGAGACAATTAAGAGAGTTGCACTAACGGTACATAATAAAAATGGCATCAAACTTACTTTAAAAAAATAATAATAAAAAACTAGAGGTATAGAGTTTGTTAAAAACAAACTCAAGGTGTTCGAGTGTGCCTAATATGACATCATCACCTAAAGTTATTAAAAGACAAGAGTTACTTCAGGAGATATGAGTGTTCATAATATGTAATATATATAAAATACCACATATTGTGTTATACTGAATACATTAACTTCTGGTTCAATTATGTGACGTCATTCATACTTCACAAAATTGTTCCTCATAATATGAGTTACTTCAGGAGATATGTGTTTTTATGGTATATAATGAAAATAACATGTGCTAAATACATTAACTTCCGGTTCAGTCATACCATATAATTTTAAATTCCTCCAACCAAATTAAGTCTGAACTTGGTAAATATGGTTTTCTCTTCAGAAAAGTTTCATGATAAAACTTGCATCCGTAGTGCCAAGTGCGACTTGACAAGAGACTACGGCTATGGAGTTAAGTTCAGCATGTGACTTGACTTCAGACTACTAGACCATGGAGCGTGCAATGAAAATGCATTCAGAAATTGAGTTTCGTGACGCATATCAAGCATGAGCGTAGAAACAGTTTAATAGATAATTACGTGTAAATTCTAATATGGGTCATTCCATGAACGTGGGACCCAAAGTGTGACATGGAGGTCAACATTTCAAGTTCATTAAATAAAGAAAATAACATCAGTTTTGTTACCTTATTTATCATAGTTTTGTAGGTTGTCATCTTTTAAAATAATAGATACAAACATTAAAACTGGTGTCATGTATTTACTTCCTGCTTCACCTGATATGAGGTAACGATGTAACAAAATTACAAGGGGACACCGTGTCTTGTTACGTTGTGTAATATACTGACTAAAGTTATATGGATCAAAATAGGGGAGACCCAAGAAATTTTTGTTTGTTGTCATAGTAGGTCTGTATGAGATGCAACAATAGGTGAAAGTTATAATCATCAGCTCGTACGATGTAAGGAATAACACATGCCCCAATATCTAAAATACATGGAAAACACAAGTGTCCCACGTTCATGGAATGACCCATTATATAAATCCACTCACAAAACTTGCCAGTTTGGCAGATATTTGCATTTGAACTATGACATGAAAATAGCGCCCTCTTTCGGTCATTTTTAGAAAACTGTACATTTTAATGGGGATATTTGTATAATTGAATAGTTCACATGGGCTATGTTTTTATGTTTCCCCTACCCTAATCTGTCAAATCGGTCCAGTGAGGTAGGGAAGAGTTTGGAAAGGGGATTCCATATTTGGGAAATATTTGATGTCATTGTAAAGAAATGAACCCGTTTAAAAAAAATCTTGCCTTGAATAAAAGGTCTGAACCCGACTGCTCCCTGAACGACTGACCCCCCCCCCCACCCCCCCCGTCCTCTACCCATTACTCCCAGGGTAGGATCTATGGTGTCGTGGTGTAGTATTTCAATATAATTGATTACATGTATGTGAAAAACTTCTAAATTGTCCATACATTTCAATATTTTGGGGTTTCATTTCCCATCCCCCATCTCCTTACCTTGAGCTCCACCCTCTTTAGGCAACCCTGGATCTAACCCTACCTACATCAAAGACCAATTTGTTAATCTTTTCTCATCTTTAAAAAGTACATTATTGGTTATTAATTGTCAACGTTTTGTGTAAATATTTAAATTGATTAAACACATTCTTCGTTAATACATAAAATTAATAAGATATTTAAATAAAGGAAATGCGAAACATTATCTTTTGAATGACACTTCTGCTTTATTTTGTCATGGTCATGATACTCCTTTTCCATCCATTTTTGCACCCATCAATAATAATCCATTTCTTACAGGATAAAGGTTATCCAAACTTCTAGGTCTAATTTGCAATGAAAAGATTTTTTTTTTCTAAAGTACAAAATACAAAATAAGTGAACCTGTCGTCCCTAACATTAATTGGATTTGGCTGGTATTGTTAAAACTTTGGCACTTAAAAAAAACTTTTACTGGTGCATGAAAAGAAAGTTAACAGAATGTTTGAATTAAAGTTAATGGTTAAAGGAGCAACATTATCTCAATCAGAGTAGACTTTCAACAAGCTGTAATGCCATGTGATTTCTTCATTATAAGTGTATTATATAGTACAGCTGATGCATTGAAGAGTGTGTGAAGATAGGCACTTTCATGTGAAAATCTCTCTGCTTCTCCAGCACCTTCACTGCTGTCTACACTCACTGGCCAAAAGTATTGCAACATGCTCAAAATAGCACTTTACAGTAACAGGTGAGATGATCATTTAATCTGATTTCATTGATCGTGTATTACATAATTTCCGAGCAAGAACAGTAAAAAAGAACATTGACTTCAAAACACAGGCACTTTCAAGAAGTCTTAAATAGTGTAAATAAAATAAAATAAATTATTGTAACACAGTTCTCCAAACTGAACTTTGGTGTGTGTTGCAATACTTATGGCCAGTGAGTGTATATCAGTATCAGTACATAATGTATCTGAGCCAACTGCAGTCTCTACCAGTTCTTTTGCAGCTAGAGATTGGCTGTACACCAAGTCAATTGTATTCTTAGTAAATGATCTATGAATTACTAGTGTAGGAAATGTACTTTTCAGACGTGTTTTCAGATTGTGGGACCTGTACTTACTGCAGTCAACTCCCTCGACTTCTTGTACGCACTTGATGAACTTACGATGTAATGACTTTGTGAAAAGAATTTCATTGTTTTTATAATTTTATTCTGGATGACTTCTTCACAGAATTTTATTTATGCATCATTGTACCAAATAGGTATTTCATCTGATGGATCTGGTCAAGAATTGGGTACATACTCATTACAGCAAAGACAATGATAGCAAACTTCTAAACCCACAAGATCTTTATCTTCGATTTGCAAAAGTAACCTATCATCTTTCCGTTGGGCTGCTTCAACAGTTGGCATGCAATCAAGGCCTCTGATGAAGACCACGGTTTTCTTCTCTGGGGTTCAGTGCTGCATTCTTACCGCTCGACCTCATATTGACCTGAATATGTATGAAGAAAGAATGATAAATATTTAATAGAAATAGAGGAATAAGTGAGTAAGGGGAATGGGCATTGTCGACAAAAAGAGAGTGAAAATTAACAAATGTAAACACACAAGACAAGGTAAACAGAAACGAAAAAGCAACATATACATGTAACTAGAAACAATTTTACTGCTAAGCTTGGGCGATAAACACGATATCGAATATTGCGATAACTTTTTTATTTGATTACAATATCGAGAACCTATTTAAGTTATCGGCATATCGGCGAATCACGAATACAAATATATCACAATAAAATATAAATCGACATTGTGAGTCAAGTCAGAAATTCCATGGAAATAAAATCATTAGACTTTTGAGCTTTTAGAAATGAGAAACAAAAGCAAACTACTTCAGAAGTACATACACGCTCTGCAAATAAATTTGCAATTTATTGTGACACTTGTAGAGGAGTACATACCTGTGGTTATTGGCTCTAAAGCAATCATGCATGAATGCAAAAAAGAATTGCGATATTATTGAAAATTGCAATATATGTTTGCCGATATATCGTGGATAAAAAAAAAATCGTTATCGCCCAAGCTTACTGCATACTTGAAACTTGATTGAATTTTTGGAAAGAATGTCGTATCCAACCGCCACTTTTTAAGGGTTTTTTTGGAATTTTTTTGCAACCACTAACCAGTTAAAAATTATTCTATCAATTTTTGGTGGTACAGAAAGTGAAATTATCTTTAAAATCCACTTTTATGATGGTTTTCGGACTTTATTTCCCTTCTAAAAAATCCTCCCCTTCAGAAAATAGAAGGATCATATTATAGTTGCCACTGCGCATGTACAATAACTGTGTTGGTCACTAATTGTGGAGTTTACAACATCAGACTGACATGACTGAGGAATTCATTGTATACCAAAATGGCTGATTTTTCATGAAATAAATATCCTGGAATAATTTGAAGTATATGTCCATCATCATCCATATGTTCTCCACCTTATGAGGTAGGTAAGATTACTTTATTGGTTATATTGAATGAGAAAAAGTGGCGGTTCGATACGACATTCTAACCAAATTTTTCAATATTTGCCTACCTTGATGTTTCTGTTTCTTCTCATTTCTTCCTCTCAGACCTGCAAATGGCATGGAAGCATTTGTACCACTCAGAGTGGTACCCATAAATCTGTAAATCAAATGGTAATTAATTTTAGGAATGTCAGCTATTCATCCATGTAAAATAATAAATAATTGGGTCAGCATCCATCTTCATTGTAATTTGTATACACTATGAAAAAATAACCCAAAACTTTAGTTCAGCTTGAAGTTCATTTCCATGCTTATTCACACCGCCAAAGGTTGAATATTCTTGGCTCATGTACAAAGTTATGTTTGTGCAACTATTACTTTTAAGTATCTGATAAAACTCCATTATAAAGATCCCATTTTTCAACAGTGCTGATTTTTTCCCAAAAAAGTGCCCCTTTCAGGATTTTGATGGATTTGGGGTGGTTAGGGTTATAGTTTATTTTGTTGGTCAAGGTTATTTTGTTGGTCAAGGTATTAACATGGTAACTATTGAAAATAATCATATGTTAAATTGTCAAGGATATTTTTCATATCAGTGATATAGGCCTAAGTCCAACTATTTTACAAAAAATATGTAGTCTGATTAGGTCCAGATATTTTTCAAATTCTTTTAAAAATAATTCCTACATTACCTGTAACGTTACCAACGTTGTTCGTTACCAATTCCAACGACATGGCGATCGCTTACATTATACATATGTTGTGTACGTTAGCTCCAGCCCTGCACGTTAGACCATTCCTTCCTCCATGGTTAGACATGGTTTATTGGCAATATCACACTCAACCATACCATCTATTTCTTCCATCCACTTGCACATGAATGAAACCTTGTCCAACTCATTTCCAAAAATGATAACAATTTGGATTCCATGCTAGACAAATGCATAATACAAATGCATAGTACATTTTCTGCGACGCATTTTCTGCAGACGGGCCCGACAGGGATCAGGGAAGCCATTGTTTTTGCTGCTGCGTGCTGCGCGTGCATGCATGGCGGGTCATGACCTGCGTGGTCTTCATAAACTCGAAGTATTATATTCTAATTAGATACTGCATATACATACACTATAGGCCAATATGTCTGTGTGTAAGACAACGTCAAGGCCGTTCACTCAGTATGCCTGTGCTTCTGAATAGTTGTTCATTTAAACTTCTGTTTTCGACCGGAAGGAGAGGTCAAATTGGGGTCATGTCTGAGTAAGAAATGTGACATAGTTCAAGGTCTTTAAGATGATGCAAAGATTGTGAAAATATTTTCTGTGGTTCATGAGATATGATTTTTTGAATTTCTTTGAAATTTTCAACTTCCGGTTTCGACCGGAAGCAGAGGTCGGATTGGGGTCACGTTTGTGTACGAAAAATCACATAATTAAAGATCTATAACATGGTGCAAAGACTGTGAAAATATCGTTTGTGGTTCATGAGATATGATTTTTTGAAAATATTAACCTTTGATTTAGTGTAATTCGATATCTGATGACCTCACTATGACGTCACAAGTTAGTGTACAACTACAGTTAAGGTCTAACTACAATGTATGTGTGAAGTTTTAAGGTTCTGTGAACTCTGCAACTATGTTTTTGTCTCTGGATAAGTCTTAAAGAGAAGAAGAAAAAGAAGAAGAAAAAAAAAAACCCGAACAATATCAAGAGGTGTTCGAGCCGTAGCTCGAACACCTAATAATAATAACAGTAATAATGCCTCAAACTACATTAATGACTTAAACTATAATTTAATACTTACATTTTTAAGTCCACAAAACGTTTGCTGGTCAAGGGCACTTTGCTTCACCTCTTTGAATTGCTTTAGTTCTAATTGTATGGCTTTATTTTCTATTAAGAAAACAAACAAATGTACTGGGCATTTAAACTAGAAAGCTGGACTTTGATACTTGTCAACTCTTCAATGAGATTCCATTTATTTGATGGCAAGATGAATTGCAACAAATTTCAGTTGTAGATACACAATACAAATATGCAGAGCGGCGTGCCCACTTTTACACAGCCATGTAAAGTCATTACCTTGCAGTTTAGTTTCAGGCCATGTGCTATCATTGATCATTCAACCATAGCCAGTGGATTTGGTAGCATATCAACACTGGCAAACAAATTATTTAAAATGTACGATGAGCCAACAAATGAAAAACAAGTTGACAAAATTACATTTTCAGAGATTCCCATGAAACTACCATAATGTGAGGTATTGCTTTTTAAACAAATTTACCTTCAGTCTCCGGGGCAACTAAACCAGCACAGACAATTATGCAACATATCACATACAACATTATGTTACATGTACTTACCTTCTGTACCATGTTGTCCATGAAAATTTTAATGATTTCTCCCTTCAAAGACCTTTATGAGACACACACGCCCCTTGATAATCAAGCAAAAAATCCCGTCTTTGAAAGACTTTGTAGTGAAGACACCATGCCCTGTAGAAGTAAAATTATCACATTCCATCAGCTAGTATCATGTGACTGTCATCATACAGATGGGTTAAAATACAAATGGGTCATTCCATGTAAATTCCTCAAATTTTGTAGGATATTTGGTATAAACCCCTTGAATCCAAATTGCGCGTCTCTTGGCCATTTTATTTTAGAGATGTGGATTAAAAACCCTCCTACATGTACTGTGTGTTCCACAAAATTCCACAAATTAGCCCATCTGTTACATGTGTGTTTTAATTGCATGCGTTCCACGATGTTTTGCATACTATTTTTTCAGTGGCATATCAGTACCACAAAGTTCCACTGTACTAGTCACCTACTGAGTGTGTTCCACAGAGTACTGCATGGTAATATGTGGAACTGGCCTGCTATGCATATACTGTACATGTTTGTTTTTCAGAGGCCATGGTACTATGTGGAACTGTCCTGTTAGGCTGACATTATAATCTGTTTGTTTTTTGTTTGCTTAGGGTCTTACTGGCAACAATTTCTTGTCTATTCAAGGTAGTATGTGGAATAAATAAGTTTTTTTTTCACACACATTGTACTTTTTTCCCTCAACTTTTGTACAGTGTTTTTTTTTTTTTGGTGGGCTCAGATTCTTTCCATTATAATTCCACAACCAAATGTCCACAAGATATTTGGTCCACAAGATATTCTTCAAAATTCCACAATCTGCTGTGGTATTAGGTGGAACCCCAGTACACTTTGTCAGAGTAGTAAACATATTCTTCAAAATTCCATGTGGAATTATGTGGATCCCCAGAGTACATTGTCAAAGTAGTACATGTACAACATGTACACATATTCTTCAAAATTCCACAATCTGCCGTGGTATTAGGTGGAACCCCAGTACACTTTGTCAGAGTAGTAAACATATTCTTCAAAATTCCATGTGGAATTATGTGGATCCCCAGTGTACATTGTCAGAGTAGTACACATATTCTTCAAAATTCCACACAAGTAGAATTCTGTAGAATTTTGTGGAATAAATCAGTTCTGTATAAAAGTGAACTGACAGTAGGAGGGTTTTAATTAATCAACTTTTGCCTACATGTACGTATGTAATTACCGTGTGACTTCAAACAGACTATATGTATCTCTTGTCATACAGTATGTAAAGAGATTTTATATCATTTTAAAGGTCTTTTCTAGCCCAATCTTTTAGTCTTTGAACACACTTTCATAAAAAAAAACATAATAAAAATTTTGGCAATGTTTGACCAACACTAGTTTCATCCAACACTACTGCACAACATAGGAACAACTTCAGTAAATTCGATGATGGATGGGTACTCCAGTTTTTTAAATGGTGCAACAAGATGATGACATGTGGTCATGTAAAATCAGTAAGAATTACAGGGGCAGTATTGTCACGATCAACAGGGCATGGAATCGGAATGTTAGTTATAGATTAACACAGTGACAGCCATTATATAACCCACATGATACGGTCATATTACCGTTGCTGCTGCATAAATGAGCCAATAACTTTCAGTCACTGTGTTCATCTTAAACTAGCACACCGATTATTTGCCCCGTCGAAAGTCTGGTCTTATCGTGACGATAAGTGCCCTTTTAAGTCTGTGACATTCTAGGTTGGACAATATCTCGCCCCTAAAATGGAATATCAGAAATATGTGTAAAGTGGCAATTTTCAGTCTTGAGCCTCTTGTACGTCTAAACATACAATGATTCACCTTTAATTTAAAAAAATACAAGACAATGTATTTTACCAGTCAAATGCTTGACTCATTTTGACCTGTAAATGTATTTACTACAAGTAAGGTTTAACAGTGTTCGACTGTTACATGTAAGTGCAGCTAGATATACATGTACATTGGCAAGTATACATGTACATGTACATGTACATGTACATGTACATGTACATGTACATGTACATGTACATGTACATGTACATGTACATCAAGATTTTTGACTGATTTTGACCCTTGCAGTCACACAAGGGTTATGCAAGAATCAAAATAATGTTTTATACTGCAGTGCCTACTTAGTCGGTTGTCTTATTTGTTATTGTAATTTATGGTTTTATTGCCTACCCCTCCCACAGGATGTTAGGGCAAGAAAACCCATCTCCCCCATGTACCCTAATTGAAGCACCTATAAGGCTACAATTATATAATCAACTGGTTACTTACAAATGAAATTACAAGTTTGTTGTTTCAGTGAAGGATTCTCTTGTAAAATGCTGAATCTTAACCCTAACGTTCCCCAACCAGTTAAACTCCAACAGCAGGTTTTGTTGGAGTTTGATGGATTAGGTACGGTGTACACTTGATATGGTGTTGGATTTTGATTGAATGGGGAAGGTCGTTTTTGAATTTGTGCTGTCTGTTGGATTATGATGGGTGGTGTTGTATTTTGAAGGGGTAGGGTACATGTAGATGAATGTTGGTAGAGAAGAAGTGTACTGCACTATGGGCTTTATGTGGATGACCCATTGTTTCACATGTACTGAACAATGGGGTCAGAGTAATTACATGTTGAATGTGTGCACACACAACTGTCTGAGCCCATCAAAAAAAACTGTAGAAACAAGTTGTGGGATTCATTAGGTACTGTGTTCCCACTCTTCGTACTTTGTATTGTGCCAAGTGTACCCACTCCATCAAAATCCAACAGGTAAGGGCCTGTTGGAGTATGATGGGTTAGGTACTGTTACTGTAAGGGTGCTGTTGGTGTATGATGGGTTAGGTACTGTTACTGTAAGGGTGCTGTTGGTGTATGATGGGTTAGGTACTGTTACTGTAAGGGTGCTGTTGGAGTATGATGGGTTAGGTACTGTTACTGTAAGGGTGCTGTTGGTGTATGATGGGTTAGGTACTGTTACTGTAAGGGTGCTGTTGGTGTATGATGGGTTAGGTACTGTTACTGTAAGGGTGCTGTTGGTGTATGAAGGGTTAGGTACTGTTACTGTAAGGGTGCTGTTGGGGTATGATGGGTTAGGTACTGTTACTGTAAGGGTGCTGTTGGTGTATGATGGGTTAGGTACTGTTACTGTAAGGGTGCTGTTGGAGTATGATGGGTTAGGTACTGTTACTGTAAGGGTGCTGTTGGAGTATGATGGGTTAGGTACTGTTACTGTAAGGGTGCTGTTGGTGTATGATGGGTTAGGTACTGTTACTGTAAGGGTGCTGTTGGTGTATGATGGTTTAGGTACTGTTACTGTAAGGGTGCTGTTGGAGTATGATGGTTAGGTACTGTTACTGTAAGGGTGCTGTTGGTGTATGATGGGTTAGGTACTGTTAACAAGCAATGTCATTCCATAGTGTTGGAATTTGATGGACTGGGGAAGGATACTAGCACATAATGCTTAGGGGCTAGGGTTAAGTATCTTTTGTATAATAATTTTGTAATTTAGCAATTACCAAAGATGTACCTTCCCTTTAAGTATGTGCATTGCACCGAGAACAAACTTTTAAAGATCACCAAAGTTTGTTTTATAAGAATAATTAAGGAAAGTAATTATAGTGAACCTATGATTAGCAAAGAAAGCCTTGGAGAACATTTGTTGTTATTTATTAACAAATAAATTGGGCATTTTAATAGATTTTTTTTATAGAAAAATGACATGCCTGAAATAGAAAATGTTTTCAAATCCATCATTTTTAAGTACACACCTTTGCTTGGATCCATCAAATCATCAGGTGGATATGTCCGTCTTGGAGACAGCAATGTATTATCTACGAGTCCTGTTGAGGTGAATGAAATGTATAGCTTCACATAATCAGTACTCACATACAAACTTATTATTTTCTCATCACTACTTACAGTACATGTATCACCAACGTTGATGTTTTTTTCAAGAATACCAAAGTGTATATATAGGGGCTTTATAATATGCGACTCGAGTTGGACTTGAGTTAAAGTCTGAATCATACAAGTCTGCTAGTAGCACAGGTACAAAGCATGTACAAAACCAGATCACCTATAAAAATAATAGATTTATTAACAAAGGAGAAAAAAAAGACCTTCAAAGACTGATCGAAAATACAAATGGTCAAGTCCACAGATTTGGCAAACTCCCCCCCAGCAAACTCACCCCCTGTCAAACTCACCCCCTACATAACAAACATTAAAATGTTGATAGGAACCAACTTGCACACTAGCCTCAATGGCAACTGTTAAGGGTTTTTCTAGTGATGTGATAGATGATATTCATGTGACTTTTAACATGTTGTCATTGGTGGCAGATCGGGAAACAACAATATATGAATGTGTACATCACGTCACATCAGCAACATGGCATTCAATCCTACCATCCACCAACACCCACACCCCACTGTCAACTGACACGCCTCAGCGAGCAGGCAACTCACACACAGCAGGAAACACACACAAGAACAATGCCACGGTGGCAACCAATCACAACACATCACACAACAGTAGCACCAATCGGAATACTTCCCATTCTACACATAATCCCAGCAAATACTACTTAAGGAGTTGCATCGGCAAACCTCTTCATTCTCCTGATGAAGATTAGAGCAGGCTAATCGAAATGTTGAGAATAACCCATGAAGTCCCCATGGTTCTCCCTGAACCATATTTCTCACTTAGCGACAGTAGAGAAAAACGAGTTGCCCGAAATTGGTTCTCCCTTGAACCTTTCTCACTTAACGAAGGTTGAGATACGAGTTATACGGTTCTTTTCAGAACCTGTACCTCAGCTTCACGTTAGTTGAGATAAACACATGGTGTTACCGCAAACCGAAACGATATCGATATTCCACCATGCAAAGCCTCAAAACTTATATTATTTGCATTTCTTTTTATTATGATTGTTTTTCAATTTTTCAATTTTTTTCAATCAGTGATCAATTTTGTGATCAGTTTGGCACTGTTTTTACAGTAACGGGAAAAAAAATTGCATTGCATAAATTTTTTTTTTAACCAGTGGAGAAAAACACATTTATTTCCGTCTTTATTCTTCACTTAATGCATGGTATCAATCTCTCTTTATAGAATTGGTGGTCCTGAAAAGGACCGGTTTGTTTGTTGTCGGCTTGTTGTTGTGGCTTACAGGGCTGGACCTGTCAGGTACTTGCAGGCTGCCAGTAGTCCCGATGTTGTGAGGCGGCAGGCTTGGTAGTCGTCCCACAACTTGAAGATTTTTCCTTGAACCTGCTGGTACATCCGCCGCTGGTTCCGGCACAGTCTCGACTCTTTTACGAGCTTGAGCTGGACGTTAACGTAGCTGGATTCAGCATGCAGGAGCATGACGACGTTGTAGAATGGGACGGTGTGACGTCCTGTCCGCCCATTTAGTCTCCGGTGCCAGCCCTCCACGTCGTTGTTTGTGCGAATGCTTCTCATAAACACCGACCAGTCGCGTGGGCTCCAGGTTGAGCTTTCCAGCCACGTGGTGCGGAGGTAGCTGCACAGCTCGGCCATGACGGGATCAGTCACCCGGCCGCTGAGTTCCTCAAATGCTGGTTGGATATGTTCATAGGGCAGGAACGGGAGTGACAGCAGCTGGCCGATGAAATCACGAACTCCGTCGTTGGACATGTAAGGTACTGCCAAACCGAGTGCCGAGGTTCGTAGGATTGGGACAGCTTGCAGCGGGTGCGTCAGGTTGAAGGTGTGTGGTGATGACATCCTCACAATGGCCCCTGCTGATTTGAAGATGTCAGCCTTGGCCTTGGTTATCTGGTGACTAAAACCAGAGTTGCAGCCCACATGCTGCCATCCCTGGCAGCGCTCACACTGGAAGGCGTGCTGGTTCGATCGAACAGACTTCTTACAGAAGAGGCAAGGATATTTGATAGGCATCTTGAGCTGGAAAGTTCTTGAATCTTGACTTGACTGGAATCCTGTCTTGACACAGAATGATAGATTCTGCTCGATGAGACTTTTTATAGACCTCAGAAGGATCCTGAGTATAATTCTATCAACCAACCAGACGCTCAGTTCAAGATGACCAACCTCAGTTTATCAAAGACACCGCCGTATTAATGAGGTGCAAGGTGGTGCTCGCCGGAGTGGGCAGTGTAGAAATTGGATCAATGGGTTCCCTCACACAAAAGGAATAGAAGCTTTTTGAATTTCATAACATGATATTGCAAGGACCGCAGTCTTAATCCCTTGAAATAACGTGATACATGTCTATAACTTTCGAGTATGAGTATGACTATGAGTATGATGATGCCGCACGTCGGCGATGTCACAGGAGCAGGTTTGCAAGACTGGCTTAATCTCCTTTGTGCGTCATAATTGACTGGGTACAAACGACTTGGGTACGAAACGACTTGGGTACGAAACGACTTGGGTACGAAACGACCTGCTTCGAGGAATACATGCACAACGCCAGAAGGAGCGCATACACATACGATCCTACAAACATGTCCTGGGGAAGTTTACAAATTAGGTCACAAACTTCCAGGCTAAAATCTCGGTAATTCAACAGACATGGAAATAGAGCAATACGTATTAGGAACTAGGAACATTAACTAATCATTGGTTGTACTCACGTTCATTATAACAAGACGCTCGGAATTGGGAAAATTGTGGTAATACATACACATGTACACTTTACGAAGTAGTCAGGTTCACTGTGTTAAAAAATGTACTTCTGTGGGGAGTTTATGGGGATTAGCAAACCTATACATTTTTGGAATCTTCAGACCTTGGGGAATCCAAAAACCAATGTTGCCATTTGCACAGACACCTGCATGTCGGCCATTTTGGACTTTCAAAATGGCCGCCAGAAAATGCAGGATTTCAGCTACCTTGGCCTCTAAACAACCTAAAAACGTAATTAAATATGCCAATCCTATGTTTTCTTGGTCAAGGAATCCAATGGTTACTTCAGAATTGTGCTCACAATCTTGCTGTGGCGCCCCCAAGGGGTGGCAACGGAAATTGTTACCCTAATCCCCCTACTGGCCCTATGTCAGAAGTCCTGGGACAAAATACTTCAAATTTGTGCACAGGTTTATATAAACAATGACAAAGGTAAATGAAAACTATAATCTTAACATATATGTGATATACATTTATTACACCATAGGCTGGTATCGGCAGTCAGTCAGCAGGGAAAACTCAAAACCCCAAAAGCAGCGACTGAAGCAATCTTTACCAATTACTAGTAACAGATTTATCAAAGAGAAAATGGCTCCCAATATAAAACGCAATTTACAGGGGGCTGAGGGGCTAACCAAGTGAATGTCCAGATCTGGAGAGTGAGTCCTAGGAGGGGTCCGTTGTCTCTCAGCAAAGCTGGAAGATCAGTCCAATCAGATGGGAATGAGAGTGGGGTACAGGGTTCAGAGAGCGATGGTATAGGAGCAGTGGAGGGGTTCTGGAGACACTGGAATTGCCAGCAATGAAGGGTCTTGGATAAAAGAAGAAACAGGATGGTTTCAACATGGTGGAGGTAGTTTGTAAGTGACTTAAACATTGCATTACAGCATTTTTCTGCTTCCCATGTTTTCAGCTGTTCGGTAACACCTTCGTCTGTGAGGGTTTGGAGCAGGTGGTCATTTGCGTTAGCAATGCATTCTCTACTTGTGCTTTTGTCAACAGCTGATCTTGCACAGGCTTCCTGGACATCACTCACTGGCTGGGAGCAGATGGATTTGAGGTGTGGCTTTTCTGCAAAGAATTTTTCCAGGAGAAGTTCATACAGAGCCAAGTATGTGTGGATGTGTGCACGAAGAGTTCTCTTGTAGTGGCCACACGTCAGGATCTGTCGTGTGGTGGCAGGGCCATACACACCAGCCTCAATCCATGCATCATCTATCCCTAAATTTTCAATGGATGTACCTAGTGCCCGCAGTGCTGCCATCACAGTGTGTAGCTCGCCCAGTCTGGGAAGAACTGTTCTTTTCAAATCATCCCTCGAGTCTACCAGCTGCACTGCCTTTTCGTATAAGGCCATGTCGAAGGTTATCACTGTTGGATGGTCTTCACCAACAACCAACCTCCTCAACTGGGATGCTTGTAGAATCACGGTGAGCATTGTAGACCACTCATGTGCAACTTCTGGCAGTAGCGGTAGTGCACCAACGTGGGTCAAGGATTGGCTAGATGACATAAGTGACTTGAATCCAGCCCAACCAGGGATTTTGCTCTGCTCTCCACTTTCTCTAGACAGGGCAGATGCGATGACCCAGCCTTTGGTGGTCAGTTGATAAGACTCAGCAACTCCTGTAGTGTTGACCTCAAATCTTTGTGCTCTCTGGACCACTCCGGGTTTAAGTTTGGTACATGGCTTGATGGGTACATGGTATGGAGCAACTGATAGATTATTTGCTTCTTTAAGTTCCAGACTGGGTGCAATGACTTCTCCTGGAGCATTGGCCTTCTGATATACTGCAGTGATTGTCCCATGTGTGGTGCCTTTGCCATCAGCTGTGTCCTCAGCAAAGTCAGTATTGTCTACTGCAAAGAACACAAAGGTTCCTTTTTTGAGGAAGTGAGGTACATACAAGCCATCAAACTGCCTTGAGTTTTCCACAACAGCATTGGCTATAGCTGTTTCCAGAAGCAGTGTCCGACCGTATGGTACACAGTAGCTCTGTGAATGAAGGAGGTCCATTAGTTTCTTGTTCCTGGTGTCATGATGAATGGTAAGTGCCAAACCCAGAACCTGTGGGTTTTCTCTGGCATGCTGTATCCGGAACGTGTCTGTCATCTGCTTAGGTTGGTGTTGCACCTGCCTTTTGGTTTTGAAAGCATACATGATGTTCTGGCTTATTGTCAGGACTGATTGGTCCATTGTCCTACTCCTGGTCTCTGTTTGCAACTCCTCTTCAGGTCCTACCAATATCCACCTTATAAGGCTGTATAACTCTGGTGGAACATCTTCTGCCTTGCTCAATACAGTAACCATGCCTGATTGTTCTTTCTTGTCGAAATTCACAATACCTCTGCGTATTAGCTGAGCTGTCTTGTACAACATCTTCATGTTGTCCATTTCACTTGCATGGTCCTGTGTCATAGACATGTGGACCATATCTTCTTCACAGGCTTCAGGGCAGTAAATAATGGATGGCTTGTTTCTGGCTGTCTGCCTCACACACTTTACACTTGGTAGATTCTGACAAATCTTATCCTTCAGCCATCGCCTTGTCAGCGTTGGTGTGTGCTTCTGTGCCTCCTCACTGCCACCAAGCATAGAAATGTATGTTCTTTCTACGTCATCCATGGGGAGAAATGCTTTGTCTTGAGTTTTAATGTCAACAAGATTGATCAACTCGATCAAACATGACATCTGCATGGGCAGGTCTGCTGTTGTGCATTTGGCTTCATCGTGGGTATGATTCCTGAGGACATGAAACACATGGTCTCTCCAGCACTGCCTATGATATCTCACATCTATTGCATGGGCATCACTTGGTGATATTGCAGTGCTTAATCTTGTCATCAACACTGGATCTTGGGAAATATCAACCGCCTGCCTGAGTGCCTTCCCTGCATTCTCAGTTCTAAGTTTGAAGAGAGCTTGACCATTATCTGTTTGACAGAAGAAGCATAGGATGTCAAGTAAAGGTTTTGTTGCAGATCTTGTGAAAGGCATTGAGGTTCCTGGTCTACTGGCTTCCATTTCTGTGCTTGATCTTTTATAGCCACGTTTTTTTTCGGCACAGTGTACTGTGGACATTGAATATTCAAAGCGGTCTCTGGCTCGCTGTAACTTTGTCTGGTGTGTGGCAGAAGAATAGCAGCTTCGATGCCATGTCATTTTCTTGTGAAGAAGCATTTCTTTGGTACATCCTTGGAGACGCCTTTGAATTGCAAGAAATTGTCCATCATGTACTCTAGCTCGCTCAGTCACCACATCAAGTACTTTCTGGTAGGAATCAATCCTGGGATTGAGAACTAATTCCTCTTTGCTAGCGTTAGACCCCTGACAGAAAATGCATAGTTTCCAGTCAACAGGTTCCTCTGAGTTATCATCATCACCAGGGATTTCATCCATCATGAGTTATGCTCTGAAAATACAAAACAACAACCACCATATTATACATAAGTCAGAGGCATCTTCAGAAAGTCACTGAAAATATTGGGGGTTTATGAACCGGATTATTACTATGTCATATTTATATTACGTAGTAATAATTACACTAAGCTTATAGCTGTAGCTATCATGTTCATCATATGGTTTGCAAACTATTCTAGAATTATATTAAATGCTATTAAAACACTTTTTAGACCTATACTGTAACTAACTAATGTAAACTAGTAGCCTAATATTACTACTACTACATAATAATTACATAGTAGGCCTAATAATGGCACTTAGCTAGATACTCTGGCTGTCAACAAGTGGTTTTAAAAATCATTTGACAAAGCTATGAGAACTCTAACAATAGGCTACTTAGAAAACACTCCATGTTGCAGAATAGTCTACTGTAGTTAGCTACTGTAACTAAATAATGTAATCTAGTAGTATTACTACTGTTACATATAGGTCTTAATGGCACCTAGCTAGATGCTTTGGCTGTCAACTATGGCTTGAAAATCATTCTACAAAGCTATTATAACTCTAACAACAGTTAACACATGCTATTCTAGTTAGCTACTCATTTCTAGCTAGCTAGCAAGATCAAGGTCGCTGTAGCTAACTAACTAATGTAATCTAGCTAGCCAGATTGGAACTGTAAGCAATGTTACTTTTGTCAAGATTTTATATTAGAAGTTTAAAATAAGCAAGACATTACCTGTTATCAGTCTAATGGACCCAACTAGAGACACAATAGTCATAAAGTTGTGCGGTGTCCTTGAGTTAAACTTTCATCTTGCAGTGTGATGTGCACTGTGCAGCAACAGGCTAGGCCAGGGTTGGGGTGAGACTGAGAGTGTGATGCACAGTAACAACAGAGGCACTACATTTTGTTCTGAAATATATACATTTATGTCTAAAATCAATAGAGCTAATGTAAAATATCAGATCTAAGCTTATTATGTCTGTGACTTGCGGGGACCAGTAGCCTAAGGAGGATTAGGGTAGCAATTTCCTTTGCTACCTCTTGGGGGCGCCAGAGCAAGTTCCTGAGCACAATTCTGGGGTCGCCATTGGATTCCTTGACTCAGGAAACATAGGATTTGCATGTTTAATCAAGTTTCTAGGTTGTGTTGAAGCCGAGATAGTTGAAATTCTGTATTTTCTGGCGGCCATTTTGAAAGTCCAAAATGGCCGACATGCAGGTGTCTGTGCAAATGGCAACATTGGTTTTTGGATTCCCCAAGGTCTGAAGATTCCAAAAATGTATAGGTTTGCAAATCCCCATGAAACCCCCACAGAAATACATAGTGAACCTGACTAAAGTGATTAGAATGATTTTTTACGTATAGGGTGAATATGTACAGACTCTTGAGGGCGCTATTTACTTTACCCTCACAAGTTTAATGAATAATTCTTGAAAGACCAATAATGTGAAAGGTGATTAACATTTTGCAAAAAGTAGGTGTGAAACTTTAAAACATTTATTTTTGTTATGATGACCACAATTTTGTATATGATCAAACATTGAGTTTCTTTTTCAACTTTCTGTTGCGTTAGGAATTAACAATTTTAGCTGCAATATTCTTTAAAACATAAAACCGGTTTTGGCATGGAGGATGGCCAGGCCAAATTCTGATAATCAGTGGCGTAACTCAATATTTATATCAAATTAAAGGTCTTGATGAAAGAAATACAATGGTTTTTAAATCAAGAAAATCGGACGAGTAGTTTTTAAGGAATCCTGTTTTATTTAATCAAGTGCAGCATTCGATGAAGCCCGACTGTCCATACACTCTCCGCTCAAAACTAAACACAATTACGGCTCAAAACTTTCACATATGATAGAAAAGAGGTGTAAAATTCATTCAGACACCGCTCATACCTTTCAACTTGAAAATTTCAACTCGAAAAATGGTGTTTACTTTTTTATCTCTTCGTAACTTCGTTGTAGAGTAGCTGTGGAGATCGAGCAAGCATGGGTATAGGGAAACCCGTTTTCATGTCAATCACAATGTACTCGGGCGCGGAGACAGCTCCGAAGTGGATGCCCTCAGCAGAGCGCAGCAAATTTTACGGGCCGAATGCGCCCGATCTCGGAACACTTCGCGAAAGGCTGGGCGGGACGAGAGTGGTTCATTCATAAAACCTAGGCTTTCGTACGTACTTCCGATTGCTATTTTATGTACATTGTTGGATAGCTGAGACTATAAGCTTTCCAATGAGCTATTACAAGTAAGATTCCTGCATTAAAACACTGGAGAAATGTATTCAAGAGATTCGAAGTTGGATGAGACAAAACTTCCTGAAATTGAACGATGAAAAAACAGAATTGTTCTATTTGGATCACGTCAGCAATTGTCTAAAGTTTCTCTTCCATTTATTACAATTGGTGACTCGCAGATAACCCCCTCATTACATGCACGTAATTTGGGTGTTATATTTGACTCGACAATGACTTTAAAACCACATATCTCCAACATTGTTCGCATATCATCATTTCATATCAGAAATATAAGCCGAATTAGGAAATACTTGAATAAAAGTGCTGCTGAACAAATTATACATGCGTTTGTCACATCACGGCTCGATAACGGGAATGCTCTCCTTTACGGTCTCCCGCAGAATCAAATATCTCGTCTTCAGCACATACAAAACACAGCAGCTCGTGTTGTGACTTTGTCCAAAAAGTCATGCCATATCACGCCAATCTTGAAACAACTGCACTGGCTTCCTGTTTCACAGAGAATTGTTTTTAAACTTATACTAATTGTTCACAAATCTATTAATAACATTGCTCCAATTTATATTTCTGAACTGCTTAAAGTCTACACTCCATCACGCAATTTGCGCTCCAGCAACATGTCACTCCTAAAGGAACCAACTTCAAAACGGAACTGGGGTGATAGGTCGTTTTCTGTCGCAGCTCCGAGACTCTGGAATCATCTTCCAACTAAACTCAAATCTTGTCATAGTATACCAGATTCAAGTCGATGCTTAAAACTCATCTTATGTCACAACTCTTCAAAGATGATGTATAATAATTGCATTGTAATTTGTAGGTACATGTATCTCGGTACATAATTTCCCCCCCCCCCCTATGCTATCATTGTATATTGTTTGAGTTAATTTTTTTCTTTGTTTCCGCGCCTTGAGCGCCCAGCAGGGTGGATATGTGCGCGCTAAAAATCTTTATTATTATTATTATTATTATTATTATTATTATTAGGTAAAAGTAGTAGAATTTTTTTATTTAAAATGTTGATGTTTTTTGTTGCGGGCGATGCGCTGTGCGTGTGGAGGGCTTCGGTCAATTAAGCACGTACAAACTGAAAACCCTACTTATAACAAACAAACAAATCGGCAAATATTCAGTGCTTAGAAACACAATACATTTGCAGTCGGCACATCCATAGCACTGAAAATTTATTCTGGACCAACCCTCGTTCTAGTACATTTGATGTTTTATTTGTCGACTGAGGTTCTAAATGCCGAGTGAGAAAAATATTATGGGTGTCGTTCACCACCCCCCCCCCCAACCCTTGCTACGGCCCTTCCCCCTATTCAGAACTTGAGGCTGCAGGATACAAAATGTTCAAGTATTGCGCATCGCTGAACACGTATGCTGCAGGATGAAGGCCATGATGAGCTTTACACCAATATTTAGAAATCAAACATTGTAACGTCCGCAATTAAACAGATTTAAAGAACATGTGCATTCAATTCAAGTTTAATCGCGTAGGCTATATGCACAATTCAATTCAAGTTTAATCGTGTAGGCTATATGCCCAAATAAAACGAAATCAGAAGCAAAGCTCCTCAATCATCAAGAGTTGTACATGGACATGGTAGGTTGTCAAATATGGTCATCATAAGTACAGTGGGATGTTATTGCAGCACTGTACACATATCACACCAATGTACTACAACACACTAGGGTGCCCCCCAGTCCCACTAAATAAACTCCCATCGCAACCAATGCTAAATACAAAATATAAGCCCTAAGATGTTTAAAGCAAAAAGAAAAACATATTGATTGATGTCTGTTCTTTTATTTTCTTCTCAATTTAATGTTCATAGTCCAGAGGCCCGTTGAGTTATTCTCATCCCAATGGAAACCACCCTCTACCTTAGTGAAAACGCCCACACTGAAAAGTATTCATTTTGGAAAAAGGCCTTACGCTTGAAATCAAATTAGGACCACTTTTTCATGGCCTAGTCAAGGACCCCGGGTCATGATATTAGACCATTTTTACACTACACAATCCCTCAAATTTTTGGGCCTCAAATCTTACAAATTATGATTAAAAAAACAGACCTGATGTACACAATAATTATGCCTTGTATACTCCATTACCCCAAACACCTACATAATAATCCGCATGGTAATCTCTAATATTAGTAAAACTACTTTAAAAAAAAATCTACAGTCAAACATTACCTAAAGGTCATGAATCAAACGCTGTTTGTAAACGTTTTCGAATTTCTCACAAATAATTAGTCCGTCGGTCAGCCTTCTGTTAAATTTTAAAAACCATTTTAGAGGGCAAAAAGGGAGGGGCAGCGGACAATTTTCTGAAAAAGTAGCCCCTGATAAATATCCGACCAGAAAGTATTTTGATTGAGGTCACAGAACATCAACCCCCCCCCCCCCTTTAAAGGTTAAAATTTGGTCCAATATTTGGCTGTGGGTGACCTATGGAAGTTTTTGTACATTCGATAGATCGTGTCAAAGTTTCATGAAAATCGGCTGAAGAATACAGAAAATACGGAGGGGAACAATGAGGTCCCCCAGGTCTGAGAACGAAAAAAGCCCAGGCTTGATAGGGTTAAGAATGTGTGTGACGTACACATGTGGTGCGGTACCACAGCAGTAATAGCAGAAAATAGTGGTCTCCGGATTAGGTTGATATGATTGGTTGTATACAATTTTTCAAATGAGATATTTCCAATTTGAGGTCAATACCTGGTTTTACTATAGCAACTGAAATTCATCAATTGTTTTTCATAAATACAAACTCAGGTTAGATTTTCATTATACACTGACAATATAATAAAGATGCTGCAATGAATCTTGTATATAACGTTTATCAAACATTAATTTTTATGGTAACATTCATAGAGCCTATTTCTCAAGGATGGCTAATCAATCACTTATTCAATGTAAAAAGAAACAATAAGCATTATCAATGCATGCCGGCAATTGCATGACAACCACACATAATTATTATTTTTACAACTGTGGAGCACCGTTATGCTTGTATTCAAATGGTCTGTATGCTGAGGGGTTTGTCAGCTGATTCCCAGCATGCACTGGAAATGTCAAGTTTTGTATCAGTAATATCCTTACCGACTTAGTCAATAAATGAATTGATGACATCATCTAGACTAGAGTTATTTTTTGCTTTTCACCCGCTTAACTCTGATGGGGAAGATGGAAGACGCATGGTTGCACCATCACTGCAAACCAACAGTCTGCAAGTTGTTTTCACCATCTGTGGACAAAAATATAAGTGAATAAGAAATATTTTCAGTTTTGTGTATTGAGAAGTCAAAAGAAAATAAGGTTGTCAATAAGAAAATTCATTTTAGTTGTCCATACTTAATCTGCTCATTTTCCCTCTTATTCTGTGGGAGCTAGGGAGAGGGCATAGGCCACAATTGGATTCGCCAAGGCGTATATATGTATTAAGTGTTGTATAGGTCTCGAGACCGGTTTCAGTTGAGACCAGTCTCAAGACGAAATTCATTCATAAAACCACAGTTACCACAACTTGTAGTTCATGGGTGAGCAACCTCTTCTTTTGCTGAGCGTATCCATGTTGTTAAGCACAACAGCACAACTCGAATAATTATAGTACGGTACAGCCCACAAGTTGCTTCAAAAACACGCGGGGGGAACGGGGAACGTGCCGTATATTGCGAGCGCTTTCAACGGGGACCCACGTGAGCGCACAACTCAAATAACTATAGTACGTACTGGGTTCGATATAAATTGAGACGACATAAGTGACACAACACTTTACACGTACTGCTCCATTCTTAAATGGATAAATGCACCGAATAATTGCACAAAATAGTGGGCTGTTTTTTGTCTGAGCCAGTTGGTGTCTTACAAAGAGTTTGGACGGTGTGTCTTAGGATGGTCCTGTTATGCCTGTAGTGTACATAACTTTCTAATTATAATTATATTTCATAATCATCGCTGATAATGTAAATAATATGAGTAATATTGCAAGGAAGTATTTATATCACTGATTTTGTTGAATTGACTGGGGATGTTTTGGTTAATTATTGCAATGGCTTTGATGGAAAAAGAAGAACCCATTTCGGGAGCTCGAAAATGGGCTGGATAACGTATGTTGTTGTTCACAGTTCTCACCGTCGTGAAATACAAATGACCTGGACCAGCCAGTACCTTAAAACAGTACAAAATACTAACAAGTCATCCCTAATTTGCCATAGTGACCAATCCAACTTTTTTCAATTTTAAGAGTAAGGGACTGTAAATATCAAAGATTTTTTGAAAATGTTGGCCACGGCCAAAAAATGGATTTCCTTCATACTTTTATATTTGATGGACCTTTGCCCCAAACTAACAAATATGGAAAAAATTTCTAAAAAAAAACTTTGTTGCCATGGCAACAGCCAAATTAAGATTGTAGGCTAGTTTGGCAATTTTTTCAATTTTTGAATAGTGAAATTTGTCTATTTTCAAGGCCGCGTTACCATTACACAGAATGTAGAAAATTATTTTCTTTAAAAGTTATGGATAGGTGGGTCCTTAGAGGCTACATTGAATGTATACAAATAATCACCAAGTATCTGGGTGGGTTATACCATTAATTTCAAATAGGGGTGTTTTTGGACTTTTTCAAAGTATGAAAATATACCATTTTTTGACCGCTCATAACGTGACCTGTTACAACAAAATGAGCATAAAGTCGCACTATACCATTTCACAGTACAGCAAGAAAAGTGAAAAATCGGTAGGGAGGTCTAATTTTGTTTTGTTATTATATTTGCAATTTGTAAATCTCCTTACAGCCTGTATATCGAATTCCAAATTTTCATTTCGATGAGACAATTAAAAACCTCAATTTCAAGCCAATTTTTGTTGGTAGCATTTACCGTGTTCTGACAAACAACTTGAAACAAAGACGGAAACAAAGCCACAAATCCCCCTCTGGTGGTCCGGGGGATCGCTGTAATCCCAAGTGTTATAGATCATTGGAAAGCTCTTGTTCTACTGAATCCAGAAATATCAATAACTCAATTGTTTAAATTTCCGATTTTAAGCTCATTTTGTGGTGACAGGTCACACATGGTAGTGCCCCGATTTCAACATCGACCACATATTGTTGAGATGAGACATTGGTCTTGTGGAAAATTTAAAAAAATTAGCTGGGGGAAAAATACTTTATTCTTGGCAGTGTTGCCGGAAACTTTCCCATTTTTTTCGAATGGTCCGAGTCCCAATAAACCACTGGGGTATTGCCATAACTGGGGTTTAACACTATTGGGGGGGGGGGGGGACAATGAGCCTCCAACAATATGATTATTAAATATTATTTTCCCCGTCAATTTTAAACCTTGCATCTCATTGCGATGAATCTTGCTGAATTTATTTAGATCCCAAGGGTCTAGCTGTTACAATAGCAGTTTTGGCAAAGTTTTGTTGTTACTATGGCAACCATTTCAGTTGATCTTGGTAACCACGTTTTTAGGTGTATTCTTGCTGGTTTTGGATTTTTATTTTCAGCAAGATAAAAAAGAATATATTCTTTTGGATTTTTTTTCTCAAGAAAAAAACTCAACATATCCTGTGTAATGGTAACGTGGCCTTGAAAATAGGCAAATTTCACTATTCAAGAGATACTGATTTCCAAATTATGTGTGACCACCAACACAACGATGTTTGCAGCTAATGCCAGATTTTGGATGAAGTTGTCAATGAAATCGAAAGTGCACTTCAGCAGTGTGAGATAAGTAATGAAGATAAAGCAGAAATTCAGTTCTTGGTTACCAAGATATCCACTTATAGAAAGCACATCAATTGTGCAGTGTGAATCAAGAAAGTTGCCCAACTGACATTCTGGACATGTTAGATGATAAGTCAGTATTAATCACACAGGATTGGGCAATGAAATTCATTCCCCGCAAGTACTGTGAAAGCAAGAGTGACTGGTTTGGAAAGCGCGAAATTTCGTGGCACCTGTCAGTTGTACTCACCAGATCTTTTAAAGATGAGTTTGAATCTCTCACTCTGGTCCACATCACAGCCCAACAAGACAGTCACACGGTTACTGCCATAATGCATCACGTTGTTAAACAAATCAAGCAAGTAATGTCTGAATTGCAAAATGTATACTATAGGCAGGACAATGCAGGATGCTACCACTCTGTAAATACCATAATGACCTTGAAAGATATCCAAGAGGAAATGGGAGTGAAAGTGAGAACAATGGACTTTTCTGATCTACAAGGGGGAAAGGGAAGCTGTGACAGAAAAGCGGCCACCATCAAGTCCCACATCAGAATACACATCAACGAAGGGAACGATGTAGAGAATGCCAAACAGATGTAAGAAAGAAGCAACTGGCTACAATTAAGCTTCAAAAACTGAAAGATATTTGTGAACACCTCAGCATTGATACATCCGGGTTGAAGCAGAACAAGAAAGCACCATATGTTGCTAAAATTAAACAATCTGTTTGGGAATGCACCTGTTTCAAGTAGAAAAAAACTACTTTTTTTAAAATGGAAATCGCCCGACTCACAAGGTCCGAAGGCCACTCTAGGCATATAGCTCACAATTACTGAACATGGGCACACCTTTCTCATTTGTGGCAAAAGTTTCTTGATTGTGCATGTTTGGCTTTAATTATCAGATTCTATGAAAATATTTGGTAGATTTGGGGGTGTTAACTTGAAAACAGTTGCTGTAAAGATATAACACTGTACAGTGTATCCCCTGTTCCTTGGCTGTTTGATATTATCTGCAGCAAAATAAAATTTAATACCATACTGCTGATGAGCTCATTTTAATGTGTATTTTTCGCACTTTTAGAAAAGTTCAATTTATCCATATTTCACTATAAAACACTCCAGAGATGGCCTACCCCCCCCCCCCCCTCCCGCTGAAGCTGAAGTTGATACTTTCCACAATTTGTTGATCATATAAAACACATCAATAACATTTTGTGGAAAAAAAATAACTAATGAACAAAATCCTGACAAAAAATACAATTAAAAAAAATGCAATTATAAAACTTTAACTGTTACCAACAAAACTGTTACCAACAAAAATGCCAAGATATAATAGTTTGACCCTAAAGTTAGGGTAAAGTAAGCAAGTCTTGTGGTGGTCAGCTGCAGGTTTAAGAAATTACAGGAAAATATTGCGGGGGGGGGGCGTGCAAACATTGATTCTCCCCCAGCCCGCCCGCCCGCCCGCCCGCCCGCACAGGGGGAAGGAGGGTGGTTGACTTAGGATATAGGAGATCCCTCGGTCTGGGGTGGGTTATGGACATCAGCGACATTTGGCGACCACTACTACGGACTGAAGGATCTTCTATATCCAAAGTATAAACAATTTCTAAAGTACATTGTAGTACCAGCAGAGCAAGGTACATGTAATACTTACATGTATAGTTCTGTTGATGTGATACAATTGATCAAATCCTTCAGAATCTTCCTGCAAAGAACAGTATCTACTTGCTTCTTCAAATGGAGTTTGTGTAAAAAGTTCACTAATCTTTCCTTTCCTTAGTCTCATTGTTATAAATCTGTAAAGAAATCACACAGATACAATACCATGTACATACAATGTATTTGGAGTAATTCAGAAGCAAAGCCTTCCTGTAAAATAGTATTTCATGGTTACGGAAGATTTTTTTAAAGGAAAATAAAGTCAAAAATTCATTTTTAGAATACATTTTGCATAATATTATAGTTGAGTGTAGCCTTTTACAGAGGCAAGTATTTACCGTAGAACAAAAATTGGTACCTGGTACATGTACGTGCAGAGATGGGTGTTGTATTTGAATTAGCCCTTGTGCACTAAAAATAGCTTCCAGTCTACAAGAATATTCCCTGGAGCTGATATAGTTATAATAAGAATGATTTATAGCCTGGTTACCAGGGAGTATAATAATGTGAAAGGTACATGTACATGTATTATACATAAATGCCTGTTATTATTATCAAGAAACCAATGCAATAACCTCAGCACATCATACATGCAGATTCACTACTTTTGAAGTTGTATGCCGCACACATTCATCACTTGTATCATTATACATGTAAATTATAAAGTTTCAATTTCCCACAAAATTCAAGCGCAGTATATTACCCATGCATTAACCCTCCTTGTGCTTTAGTTGAACTTTAGTGGCTATAGTGGTCAAAACCAGACAACTGCCTGTGTTGACTGTTGACCTAAATGTGCACACATGGGCAGTTTTGACTGTCATTCTGACCACCCTGATGAACAATACAAGAAAATGCTTTTGCCAGTCAAAAACGATCGACCCATTTTGACCTGTAAATGTACTTACTACACATAAGGTTTGACAGTGTTTGACTGTTAATTTCACTATGTATACCTTGGCAAGTACGTCAAAAATGTTTACTGATTTTGACCCTTGCAGTCACACAAGGGTTATGCAAGAATCAAAATAATGTTTTTACACTGCAGTGCCTATACTTAAAGATGGTTGTCTTATATTTGTTATTGTAATTGATGGTTTTATTGCCTACCCCTCCCACAGGATGTTAGGGCAAGAAAACCCATCTCCCCCATGTACCCTAATTGAAACACCTAAGGCTACAATTATATAATCAACTCATCACTTACAAATGAAATTACAAGTTTGTTGTTTCAGTGAAGGATTCTCTTGTAAAATGCTGAATCTTGTAAAATGCCAGATCATATGCATGGACGTCTTGAGCAGTTTTTTGAGATGCACAGAATTGTGGTCATCGACACAATGATGCTGGTATAATGACTCACCCCAAACTGTAAAAGTTTATGTGGGCACAGAAAATGTACCCAAGGAAAAAACAGTTCAATCATGCTTCATGTGAAGAAGTGATGGGTTCATTCACTAAATTAACCCTAACTCCCTAGGCATTGTATTAAAATGAATAAAAATCCTCCAACTGGCTTTGAAACAAACCACATGTGAAATCGATTACTGTGTCTTGGAGGTCATACAGGACATTCATATGTAGGCATTTTCTGGTCCTTAATATGTGCTATAAAGAAAATATGTTAAAAATAAAAAGTGGTCCTTAACTTTGTTTGATGAGTGTATTATGAGTTTACCCACGGTTTGACCAGCGCTTAATTTGTTTTTTAAATACATTGAAATTAATGTATCTGCAATTTCTCCCTTTTTTAGAAGGAAAACAATGATTAGTCGTCGCATCCGGGGATCAGAAATCAGCTGAGAATTCCTCCATTTGTGTAGTTTCCGCAGAAAAAATAAATTATTTTGTTAATTATTAAAATGTTCTATTTATAATTTAACTGATTTCTTAATAATTTTCTCCATAATTTTGCTATAAAACGTAAAAACTTCTTGCCGATCACCTTTCTCCTCTTGTGCACAAGCGTGTGCGTTTGTTTACAACTTTTTTCCAAAAACCCAACCCCTATAATTCATTGCGTGCTCAATTCCGATAAGGCTTATTGCTGACCACACTGTTGATTGTGAGACTTCAACAGCCTAGTGATACCTCAGGTTAATTATACGCACTGTGTGTGTATTGCTGACCACACTGATGATTGTGATTCCAATGTATACATGTACTACTACAATGAGGAATACATGCACAATGTGCATAGTATACACATACAATCAGATATCAAATTTGCCCCACTTGTGTGGCACGGACCTGAATCCTTAGCCACATGTTAGTTTCATTGCCGCTGGCGCTAACGGCGGGATTTTGTAAATTCTTGGCGCTCAAATTGACGATATTTGCAACTATTTTGACACACTTGACACACTGCACGCGCAAGATGTTTTTCCGTTGACCTCTCTTCATAAATTCAAGATGGCCGCCCTTGTTGAAACCTGCAAACTGCCGATCGTCGTGTAACGTTAATATTTTCGGGCTGATATTTCACAAAATATATCCTCAATTTACCCTAAATGACGCACCTAAGGTTATATAATCAACTGGGCAGTAATTACAAATGAAATTAGCAGTTTGGTGTTTCAGTTTGTTTCAGTGAAGGATTCTCTTGTTAAATGCTGAATTTCAATGCATGATCATATGCGTGGACGTCTTGAGCGCCGTTTTTTGAGACGCACAGAATTGTGGTCAACAAATTGATGTTGGCATAATGACTCGCCCCCAAACTGTTAAAGTTGATGGGGCACAGAAAGAATAAGACAAACAGTTGAATCATTTTTCATCTTATTCCAGATGGTTGTAAAATTGTTTTTAATCTTGAAAATAAAAATATTGTTCTAGATTTTTAAAATAAAATGGTATTATTTGGAGAAGCTCTCAAAACTGTTAATCAATATTCTTGAAAGGCCAATAAAATGGAAGGTGGTTAAAATTTTTGCAAAAAGTACTTTAAAACTTTGAAATACATGTGTAAAAATTATGTTAACATTTTGTCAAATAAAAGATTTCTTTTCATAACCATGATATTAATGTTTCAATTTCTCAATAATTTTCCACTGCCGACGAAATAAACACCAACGAATTAATTAGCCTTCGTTCGCTTCTTCTATATTAAGGAATGTGTCCATTTTGAGGATCAGTATTTCTTTAAAAAATCATTGCAAATGCAAAGCATTCATATCTTTTGGTTTCCATAGACAATAGCTCGTTGACGGCATAGAACAATAAAATCACAGATGTTCGTGAAAAAAAATTGAGGTCATGTAAATCCCTTCCTATTTGTATCTAGTAAAATCAGTGGTTAAACAACTTTTTCCACTTTCACAAGCACTATAACTTTCCAGTAAATCATACAATTTCACTGTAATTTATATTTTTGTAACAAGTATGACTTAGATTTGCCCCACCAGTGTGGCACGGACCTGTATCCTTAGCCACACGTTGGTCTCATTGCCGTTAACGGCGGGGTTTCCTAGGAATTTTCTAAATTCCAGGCGCTGAAATTGACGATATTTACAACTATTTTTACAGGCTAGATATGTTCCTTACATGTTGAACTATCTAGGCGCCCCCCAAAAAATGGTTATTTTACTTACATTTCGTCTCATATACATGTAGGCCCGAAAAAATTACAAGACGATCGGCATTGTGTTTGAACGAGGACGGCCATTTTGAATGTACTGTATGAAGAGTGTGTGAATGGGAAAACAACTTTACGACGGCTGTTTTATGTGTGCACATACTTGCTCATATTTTAGCGCACGAAGTATTCCGTTTCGGGGTTGCACGTGTTGTCGGTAGTCAGAGCATTTTTATGTGCTAAAATGTGATATAAAATGTGATATAACTAATAGCCTGTGTATAATTAAAATGAAATATTAATGAATAAATAAAACATGCCCAGTTCCTGGATTCAATTATTTACTTTTACTATAATAAGTAGGGCATATATTTACCAACCTATATATCGCTGCTATATAGGATTCTAGCCAGCCAATCACCATCGGGCAAGCTCGGTGGTCGAGAGGTTAATACGTCTGCACTAGTAAGCAGGAGGTTGTGGGTTCGAATCCCGCCCGAGTCCCGCCTGTGTAGTTTTTCACAGACACTCGGAAAGCACTGAGTATACAGTGCTATACACACGACGGTGTTTGGGCAAAATTAAATCAATTGTCTATTTACCTTATTAATTTTATTTTGTTTGTGTCCACATTATAATTCAGCAAAAGAAAAATGTTTAAAACACCGTTCATTGACAGGCAATAATGATCGAATCAATGAAGTGTTTCATGTTTGAGGATATCGCTGATACTAGATAGCATATTGTTGTTTAACAAAATAATAATAGTAATAATATTATCAGTATTATTGATAATGATGGATGGCCAAAATGTTAATAATTGGGCCCATTCCCTGTAGCCCAGGAATTTTATTAAGAAATTCACGCCCCCAAATAGACCCAAACCCCGCTTGAACCATCTTTGTAATTTGTCTGTGCACACATAAAACTGCCGTCGTAAAGTTGTTTTCCCATTCACACACTCTTCATTCAAAGTGCCGAACTCGTTGAAACACAATGCCGATCGTCTTGTAATTTTTTCGGGCCTATATGAGACGAAATGTAAGTAAAATAACCATTTTTGGGGGGCGCCTAGATAGTTCAACATCTAAGGAACGTATATTAGCCTGTCAAAATAGTTGCAAATATCGTCAATTTCAGCGCCTGGAATTTAGAAAATTCCTAGAAAACCCCGCCGTTAGCGGCAATGAGACCAACGTGTGGCTAAGGATACAGGTCCGTGCCACACTGGTGGGGCAAGACTTAGATAAGTTTATGCAACCATTAATACGCCATAGTTTTGTAAGTTTTCCGAGAAATGCTAAGCCAAAGGTACGTGCGTCATTTCACGAGTGCGGCGAATTACGTACATGGACGATAAATGTAAGTAAAATCACAATTTTTGGGGGCGCTGGGATAGTTCAACATGTATGTAAGAATGTATCAAGTGTGTCGAAATAGTTGCAAATATTGTCAATTTGAGCGCTAAGAATTTACAAAATCCCGCTGGTAGCGGCAATGGAACCAACATGTGGCTACGGATTCAGGTCCGTGCCACACTGGTGGGGCAAAATATCAAATAAGTTCACTAATTAGGAGTAGGACACAGCCACGGCACAGGTCACAAACTTCTAGTTCTAGGCTTATCTTGGTAATTCAACAGACTTCGAAATAGAGCAATATGAACTAGGAACATTAATTAATCATTGGTTGTACTCACGTTCATTAAAAGACGCAGAGAATTATGAAATTTATGGTAATTTGGGTGACAATCACAGTTCATAATTAATAGGCCTACATCACATGTACTTTACTAAGTTAGCAAAGATCGTATAAGCTTTGGTAATTAGATTGATTACGTACGTATGCGTGAAATGTACAAACTCTTGAGGGCGCCATTTACTTTGCCCTCACAACGAGTTGCTTCCACACTTCATCTTATTCAGATTGCCGAGTAAAAATGTTATTAATCTTGAATTGAACATAATTTATTTTTTTACATTTGTTGAATAAAATGATATAATTTGTAGAAGCTCCAAAAACCTTTAATCACTATTCTTGAAAGACCAAGAAAGTGGAAGGTGATGATTACTCTGAAACTTTGAAATGTGTATCAACTGTATGGTCACGCATTGAGTTCCAGCATTATTTTTAAAAGAGAATATTGCACTGAAACAAACTGAAATCCCAAACTTAATAGGTGCTGCTTTAATTTTGATACATTGAAGATATGAAAAACTCAAAAACGTTTTCTTTTTCAACTTTTGTTTTGTTTCCTGATTGGATAAATCCAGAGATAATAACAATAAAATTGAAGGAATTAATTATTTTACCTGCACATTAATTTTTCCTCCAAGACATAAAACCAGTTTTGCCATGGAGGATGGCCGGGCCAACCTCTGATAATGATTAAAGGCTAACAGATGAAGTGGCAAGTCCACCATGTAACTGATGGGACCCTCTACTTACTTGGAGAAAAATAAGGCATTGTTAAGTGCAAGTTTGCCTTTTTAACGTCTGTTTCAACTACCGTGTTATGCATTGTTTTCAAGGGGAGACTAATACAAAGACAAAGCAAGAAGCAGTCGGACTATGGACTAATGTTAACATGTGTCTCCATAAAGCCAAAAACATGCTAGGCCTATATTTATTACAAGTTACCCAATCATGATCGGGTTTTTGATAGCATGTAAACATAGGAAGTAGGTCATGATTATGTAAAATAATAATATTTTTTTATTTTATGTCACGGGTAGTGATATGAGGTTTGTGAGAATGATGTGAGCATTTTTGCGGGCATTCTCTTTGTAGAAACATTTATAGGGAATTTGGGATGTGACTCTTGAGCACGCAAAAAAGTGTCCATGGCCGAGAAGTCGGGTTTGAAAATATGAAGTCCTGCAACTTGAACGGTACCGGTAACGGTTTATCATTGCTGGACCTTGTTGAAGACATTGTGAAGAATTGCATGGAGACGTCAGAACAGAAATGTCATGGTAAATTCACGAATTTGTTGGTGACGTGGTGTTTATAACAGTAGTCTCCCCTCCTCTGAATTGAAGGCCCTCCCTCCTTGATTATTAACATGGTCACATTGAGGGGCGGGGAAATTTGTCATGCATACCATGCCTTCAACATTTTTCACGCATAGCCTACCCCTACCCCTCCCCTCGATCGTTGACTGTTTTGACTGATCGAGGTGTTCAACTTTTGCTAAGTGGTAAATTGTAGGCCCACTCCCATTAGTTTGTGTATGCTATGCATTCCGCTACACATAATTGTCTTTTAATGATTACACACTTGTTTACGGTACATTTGTGTTTGTTTGGTCGGAAAATTTGACCGAAAAGTTTGTTTGTTCCTCCCCCCCCCCCCCCCGCAAACTCTAAAAATACTGCACCGGCAAGTCGAAAAATAATTACTCTATTGACGCATGACGTAAATGATTACGAAGCTATGTAAAATGACTGTAATTATTAACTACGTATTAAAACTGTAGTATAAGGAATAACAAATGAAGCGTTGGCGAGTCATGATTGTAACACTTGCAGCAATTGGTATTATGGATCCACGTCACTAAGTGAATAAAAAATAGTGACCAAATTTATATGTTGTAAATTTGTCTGAAAAAAGTCAGATTTGAGGTCCATAATTATATTCGTTTGAGGGACTGTGTAAAAGTAGTCCAATATCATGACCTGGGGTCCTTGAGTTCCTTGAAAGTGTGAGTATTTTTATATTGTTGCAAATCCAGCGCCCAGGTCCATGAAAATTATCAACATTTTTATATCTAGGATTATTTACTTGTATTCTTTTGTGTGTTTGTTGTCGATGTTGCAATTGAAATCCCCTCCAATAATCCATTGATAGTTTTCATTAATACGTTCCAACATATCATTGAAAAATCTAACTCTGAAGCAAACTGCATTGGGGGCGTAACAGAAGCAAGGGGAATTTTTTTTTCATTCCGCATAATATCCCCATGAATCCATCTACTTTTTGGTCTTTGGTAATATTAGTCAAATGTAATCCACATTTGTTAGAAATGAAAATAGTTACTCCTTTAGAATGGCGGGTACCGTGACTAAAATGAATTTCTCCTGCCCACTGTTTACGCCACAAACATTCGTCTTCCTCCTCACTGTGAGTTTCTTGGATGAGAGCAATGTTGAATTTTCTACAATTTAAGTAATCAAAGAGGACATTTCGTTTGAAATTATCTCTCATCCCATTCGCATTGATTGTCATTATATTGTAAGCTTGTTAAGGAAAATCATAGTGAGGATGAAATGTAGACTGTCCATAAAAGTCAGAGAGGGAGAAAAAACTTACTCAAAATAAAATACTTTATGTAGATGTATTTCTGCCGCGTCCTCTTCCTGTTTGACTTGTTGTTTGACTTGGTTGGCTAGCCGGTTGAGAAATGGATGAATTATGTCGTTGTTGCGTGGCTATTGCCCCTGTTCCGCGTTTTTTTACGGTGGCGTTGGACTCCTCTCAGTGCGCGTATACAGAACAAAGTCATCACCTGGGTTATCTTCTTCTTTGGGTTCTTGATCGTGGGAAGGGTTAATTCCTCAGAATCATATTCTTTCTCGTACTCCATGTCAGACATTTTTTGATTTTCTTCGTCATCTTCAGTGTTCTCCTCTTCTTGGATGTTTCGTTTCCTTGTTTCAGCCGTTGCAATGGCTTCAATCCAGTAGCCAGTGGGGTTTGGCTTTGGGGCTGGTTTTTGTTTGGAGCATGAAGCATCGTTCATTTTCCCATCATTCGATGATTTCACTACGTTGGTTTGTTTATTGTGTTCTTTGCTCTGCTTCTTTACTTTAGTTGGCTGCTCTCCTTTGTGTTTTTTCTGATCTTTTACTATCTTTCTTCTCCTGGCTTTTTTCCGTCTTCTCTTCACCTTTTCTTGTCTTCTCTTTGCTTTTTCCTGTCTTCTCTTCGCCTTTTCCGGTGTTCTCTTCAGATTTGACTTGCTCATTCTCGGTTGTTTTTGGAGAGGTTATGTTGTCGTCGATTTCTTCACCTTCTAGCTTTATCCAACCCTTCTTCGTATTCGCCAGAACTAGATGATGAAATGTCATCATTGGGTATCACGATGACAGGTGTTTGTTGGTCCTCGTGGTTGTCTTTTTGTTCGTGCCAGGAAGCTCTGTTGTCGTAGCTGCCGCACACGAAACATCGACCTCGTACTGGGCAATCTCTAGCAAGAGGCCGGTTTCATTGCATAAACGTTGATTCAACACTTTAGTGCTAAGAGTGCACCATTCATAAATAGTTTTGAAAGGTCCTACAAACACCCGCAAGATTTGTACTGAAAGTAGGAGCTAGGGTTAAATACGTTCCATATATCAATTTAGGCCAATTTACTACGGTCAACCAAAATATTATCCCAGACGTATAGGCCTAGGTTATCGAGATTTTATATGGAACCTGCTCGCAGCGAATCATTTCGGGTGACGGTATAAAGATCCTTCAACTATAAACCGTCTAACTCATGCGTAACTATATTATTGTTCCGCAAATATAGTGAATTTGCGAATACAAGGTTCCTTGCGAACTCTATTCTGCATGATTTGTGTAAATGATCTTATATTTGTACCTGCCTCGTAAATACGTAGACAAACTGAGCTGCAATGTTATGTTATAATCAGTGTACAGTGTACATTATGATGCATTTGTTTTAATTAACCAAAAGTGAACGGTTTTGAAAAATCAAGTTATCATACCTCTTTTGCCCTCTAGCAACTTAGTTTATGGAAAGTTATTTAAAAATGGATGCGGTGCTTGACCTTTGAAAATATAATGTTGCTCCTTTGTGATGCCACTTTTTGACTATTCTAAAGGGAAATTATCATTCTTGTAGGCCTATATACCACAAGGTTTGCCAACCTGTCAAATTCAACTTAACTACGTCACCCTTGACTATCCGTCTTAGCACATACATATATTTGTATACCATTGCCATGTCTTATGTAAACTCCATCATCCGTCAAGGATTCACCCACTTTCGTGTCTTTAGTTTTGTATTTCTACTCCCGCACCTTGTACGCACAAAGCCATTTGTTCCCCGGTGACTGTGAATGTACCGACCACGCCCGTCCTCTGCATACCACCACACCAAGACTGACCCTTAGTTTTGAGTTGGCTTCATGTACATTAGTATGCACTTACGCCCTACCCCATACATTGCACGAGCATGTGTGAAAATGCAGCCCGCCCTAATTTACTGGCCTACCAAACGCCATGTTAGGAGCAAGGTTAATTTAAAACGTTAATCAAGGCACAGTCGTTTTCTTGCTCAAATTCAGTGGTTACCAATCGCAGTTCTATACGTATACCATCCTGGAATGCGCTACCCTGCATGCGAAATAATTTTCCTCCTATCTTATCTCCACCACTGTCCCATACATCAATTGCCATCAAACCGCAATTCTTCTGACATTTTCTATCCTTTGGCCAACTAATATCTGCGTGTCGTGGTACCCCGAGTCAAATCTCCCGCCCGAGCACTAAAATGGACGCGTCGTCTGCTGGCTTCTCGAATCGCGTCTAAATGTATCATTCGTCGCCCTCAACGTTTCCCAACAGTGCAAATAGGTCCTGAAAACGAATCATATTGTATCAGAGAGAGTCTAGAATAAAAATGGGGCCCTTAAGCGGTCCCCAGACCCCCATTCCGTAGTGAATAGCCAGATCCAGCATTTGGCTTCCAGAAATTGTGAGTTCTAGATCCGCAATTGTTTTCCCCCAAATATGATGTCTAAAAGTGGGGTGTGCGACCCGGCCCAGCTAGAGTGCCCATATTGGCCAAATCCTGGATCTGACATTGCCTGCATGGTCCCCCCACTTCTAAGTAGCGATGGACGCCCATGTTTCGTTATACATTATACACACAAATTTCAATATAATTCCAACAGAATGTGAATTTTAATGATTATACCCTACGGGTATATTTATCCTCTTTGAATTAAAATATACATCTAACAACCAACCTGTAACCATTTCACCTTATTACGTAATGTCATTAAGGAAAAGTGTTAACTATTAAGATATTTCATATTCCCAACTATTCTATCATGGAAAGAGTACTATTCCCGGTAAACAAACTTGTTTGTTCTTAATTACTAATAATCACATTTTTCTTTAAAGTGAAAGCCCCGGACAAATTATTTCTTGGGAAGTTTGATACAATCATCAGCTTTATACCATTTAAATATTTTTGAATTTGTAATTGTATACTTTATCTTTAAATATTTAAACATAGTTCTTACTGTATTGTATAAGTGTGACAGTGGCTCATTGGTTCATCATCGATGTCTTTCTCTGCATCTGTTATGTACTCAATCAAATACACATAACTGTATTAATAGAAGTAGTCAACGCTATGCTAGGATAAATGGAAATGATCAGAAAAGATACCATGAAAACAATTAGTAAGGGTGAAGAGACAGTGTACATATGAACAATAATTGTACGTTGTAGCGGCCCGTCAGAATATTATAGAGACGGGGAATGGCACATGCTCAGTTATGTAAATATAGGGGAAGGAGCAAAGGGCCCCGCCCCTCCCCATTCCCTGGGTGCTTCCCTCCCTGCACAGAATTAGGATCCGTACACGTAATGGCCTGTACGGAAAAAAGGGACCTCACGCTTGAGTGACTGAAAAGCATGGTGCCTCCAAGTGTTGTTTGTACATTGAACTAACCCTAGTAAGCAGTAGTATAAGGTTTGTAGTAGCACCATGTAAACAGTATCTTAGGATTTGTAATAATTGTCGGTTCTGAGAAGAACTGGTGATGAGAAACTCAACGTTTCGATCAGTATATGCTCTGATAGTCTTCATTCTCCTGAAGACTTCTCACTGTCATGGACTCTTGTGCACAGATTCATTGCTCAATATCTCCTACATGTTGTTTCCAAACACCACTTGACTACATTTTCATCTTCTTTAGTACCAGTATGGAATCTATCGTTTTTCCAGGATAGTATAGGTGATGTATACTTGTTATAGTTACTTGAAGAGTTGCGGCTGTAGTTGTTTTCCACAATCTATAATGTCCAACAATATTTCTCTATTTGGCTGTATTCTACTAACTATACATTGCCCAGCAATAATATGTGTTACGAATAATTATTTCACTTATTAGGCTAAAAAGAGAAAGTCTCCGGTTTTTGGTCTCCACGCGCGTCGCCTCAGACCCGCGCGTCAACATTTAAAAAACAAAAATTTAAACATTTTTTAAAGACCTATGACCAGAAACGGGAGACTTTTTGTTTGGCCCTACTTGTCTAACACACATCTTGACAATGTATGTAACAACACAAGCACGGTTCATACCGTTAAAAACAGGATACTGAAAACGGTAAAACAAACCGAACACCCTATTTGCTTAGATATACTGAAAACGGCAAATAATCTGTTGTGCCCTATATTTATGAACAAATAATCAGCAAAAAGTGTAGATAAACCGAATACCCAATTTGATTTTTCCTTAAAAAATTAAAATGGGTATATTATTGTCAATCCCTTGACCTATGTTTCTTTTTCCAAGCTGCCAGAAAAGCTGCGCACACGCACATGAGTGATTGCTCGCCCACGCTGGGTACGTGTTCAAACATGGCAACCTTCACTCAGTAATGAAATTGCTCATCTAAGATGATAAATTTGTTTTTGTTTGGGGGAATGGGGGTTTCCATTATTTTAAATAGCAATTACCCGATTGTATAATTACCGAATATTTTTAAGCCCATTGAAAGATTCAATCGAGTATTCAAATAAATAAATAAGATGGAATGCAAAATATCATATTTACAAAATATAACAATGAATTGTTGGAGTGCATCCCTTCCCATGGGTGGAAGTTGTCTGAATCTATAATCCCGCTTGGTAATTTCACAACAGTATTAAGAGTGTGAAAGCTCAAAGCGGCAATTCTGTAAAATTCATTTGTCATGCTTACAAATTATTGATTTAAATTCATGAAGTAATATAGTTTGTATTAAAATACACTCCAATTACTGTTGTGAAAGCACAATTAAAGCGGCAATCGATTCTGACAACTTTCACCCATGGAAAATAGTTAAAAGGTTTGTCAGAACGGTACCATTACAACAGTGAAATGCAGCTGCTGCAGTCGGCGTTGTACTGACTGTCACCGCGCGTGACCGATGGCGATTTTAATGGCTGACCGATGTGGTTAAAATGCATGCAAACAACGCTTTGATGATATATCCTATACGTTGACTGACCAAATCATGCTGACGGACCTTTTCGCCCCCAACTAAAGGGGTTCGCCCCCAAATAAATCCGGCCGCACGCAAACAAAACCGTCCCGAAACAAGTCACTCTAAATCGAAAAACAAACACAAGGGCACATGACTCTGATAATTTCCCAAGCCAAGTCGTCCATTGAATGGTCAATTTAACCCCTGTATTGATTGAAAATCATGAAAGATTCATGTGTTCATGTGTATCGGTAAAAGTATACGTAGGCCTACGCAGAATCTTGGTTAGTTTGTTTCCACCACAGCTATGCCAGAATTTAAACAAAGATTGACTACGGGCTTTTCTGATTTCGAGAAAAAAAAGGATTCAGAGAAAATGGCTGTTTGAAGTATTTAACAGTGAAAATATAAATTAAAGTCAGTGTTTTGAGGACCTTATCTCTTGAAAAGTTAGAAAATCTCTATAAGAGAGAGTGCTTTAGAGTATCTCTTAAAAATATTTGACCTCTGCCAGCATGTCATGATTGAAAGTTAACGGTGATAAAATGAATGTAGTATTGATTGGGTCTAAGAAAGGCACTGCAGAGAGATATGGGTGGATGCCTGAGAGAGATCAGTATGAAGTGGGTGGATGCCCGAGATATGCCAGTAGACCTATAGGGTACTGACCTACATTACTTGGTTTGCATAATTGTAATAAGATTTGTCTTTCATTATGCAACCAGATTGGCAGTTGGTCTATTACAGATGTATCGACCCATATGTTTGGCTATTTTAACAGCAATTTTCGAAAATATTCTTTTTCATCAGAACATTGCTATTTTACTTGAGGAAGGAAAACAAATGCGTTAAGATTACATCATTCTCTAAATAATCTCGAACCTGGTTTTACAGTAAACGAATTGGAAACATTTTGTCCTTTGTCCATTGGATGTAACGATTCTCAAATAAATTTCAATTCCATTTCATATCCACAAGACTTCTGCCAACAAACATTCGAGAAAAACCAATGTTTTATTTGTGGAGCAACCAAATTGAACTCTGTGTTGTTATAAGGGGTGTCAATTACCACCCCATACAGAATTTTAAAAAATTGCTTTCATAAATATAATATTTATTATGTATTTCACTCTGTTCTGTTATGAAAGAGGTTTATAAGGGGTGCCAATTACCACCCCTTACTTAGTTTGCCTCCTTTTTGGGGAAAACTGAAAATGTATTCATTAAAAGCGACTTATTATTTCAAAACAAAATTGTTTTCGAAAAAAATGCGATTTGCTTATTTCCAATGAGGACAAAATATTTCCATTCGCGTAAATAAGTGTGTATCGAAATGACTTGATAGTGGGTCCCACCTTATATTCATGTTGGCACTGTCTTACTGAAAAACCAAGCTTCTGACTCCTATCTTGTGAATTATCTCATTTCAAAGTATTTGTGTATCTTGAGACCTTTGAGACATATGAGACCTTTGTGGCTTTTGGGGTGTAGGGATGAAATTTAAACTTCCTCCTTGCGCAGTTAATTCAATGTATGTCAGGCAGAGGGAGTCGAAGATTTGTGTTCTAATTTTCAGGTCGACGTCGTGATTTTTGAAGAATTGCTTGTTTTTGTGTAAAGCACCGAGGCAAGAGCTTTTACGATAGTTCAGCTCTGTTTGGCCAGTTTTTGGCAGTTCCAGTCATCTCTGTTCCCAGATATTTGAATGTTGAAACGTTGTTTGCTGGTTTCCCTTTGATCGTGATAACAGAGTCTGGATATGGTGACGTGAGGCAATTCATTACCATGGTTTCGCTTGTTTAACGCTTAAAACTAAACCATATTCCTCTAGTATAGACACCAAAATATCTGCAGACGTCTGTAGATCTTTTTTCGAACGACCAAAGATGACTAAATCATCAGCGTAGCCCGCTCAGCACATCCACTTAGAGCCTCGCGTCAGAGCGACAGCTCTCATATTTTGATCGGAGCATTCTTGTGGGATATTGAAATGAATATCGAGGCCAAGGTGTTGTTGGTTGCACTCGTGTTGAAATTGTTTGAGTCGAAAAAAATGTTGAAAAGGCGGGGTCCTTCAACACTGCCTTGCAAGACACCAGAAGATATATGAAACTGAGGCAGACACGATCATGAATCTCATTCTTAAAAATATTTGGCTCGGAAAAGAGCCGTTTGCTATAAAATTATGTGGATGCCACGCTTATGTTATGCGTTGAATTCTGCCGATTGTGCGATGATTTGAATGACCCAGTGTCCCTGTCTACGATGCCTCTCATCTTTGATTTTGGTATGAACCCCCTCCTCCTCAAATCCCATCGTTGCTGTTGTCTTGTGAACCAGTGGTGGGTGGGCAGATCAGCTCTTCGTTGTCAGAATCTTAGAGCTCAGCGTTAGTGTTGAACAATGATGTCAGATAGCCGCAGCAATCGTATTTAAACTAGTTTTGGAATTATGTTTTTCGATCCTGTTGCCAGGGAGGGTTTACGTGATCTGTCAGTCGCTGGGGCAATCTTTTATACTGAAGTTAAAGATGTATCGCCTGTTGCTTTGACTATTTGGCAATTTCCAAAACTTTCATTTTCATCAGAACATTGCTTTTTAACTTGAAGAAAGAATAAGAACCATGTTACGTACAAAAATACACGTTTCTAAAAATAATCGTGAGAAGCATGGTTTTACAGTAAAAATGTAAGGAAATTAATTCAAGGTGGGTTACGTCTTAAATTAATGTTGGTATTTGTTTACCAAGCTTCTGACACGTATTATGTGAAGTGTTTGTTTTCTTTACAAAACTAAATAAATGAATGAATGAATGAATGAATAAATAAAATATCAATGTTCCAATGAAAATTGAAACAATCCGAAATTGCCGGTAAAACACGGGCGATACATCTTTAAGAAAATGTATAAGCGCGTAGCTTACCAAACCGAAGTGACTCTGTGACGTAATTCTGAATTATGGCTGATTTGGATCATTTGAGACCTGGGACCCAGGAGTGAGATATTCTTATGCACAACTCTTCGACAGCAGGCCAGTTGGCCGGGGTAGGACACGACAGTGTGTCAAAGGAAGAGTATAATCATACATGCAGCATACGTCCATAGAGTCCAAAGGAAAAAAACAAAAAACGTTTTCATCACGTAATACAGAATGTTCCTCGGTCTAGATAATTACAATGTTAAGTTTTATTATGTATACAGGGTGGAAATGCTTACAACATATGTTTGCAAACCCGGTGTGTATGCTTGCAAGGTTCAAAGAGCCAGTATGTATATGTACGTGTTCTTTTAGTGATAGAACGGCCTGCAATAAGCTTCGATGCTGCTAACTTTTGGCTTGTATGGATCATCTTACCAGCAAACACTTCCAGCCTCTGGGACAGTTGGTGGTCTAACAATGAGTTCCAGAGATTGGATGGTCCTGTTTTGCCTGCAGTGTAAATAACTTTCTTTACACCGTTGATAATTTAAATAATAGGCATATGAGTAATATTGCAACGAGGAACATCCAGGTCACTGATTTTGTTGAACTGACTGGCGATGTTTTGTTAATTATTGCATCGGTTTGCCCAAAAAAAGGACCCATTTCGACAGCGGCGTATACAGGGGCCTGGGGAGCACGTGCCCCCACAAATTTCCAGTGCCCCCAGGTTCCCCACGAAAAATCCTCATAGTGCCCCCAAAAACAGAAAAGGGAAAAAACCCATACCCCTGGGGCCCCCACTGAAAAGCAATGCCCCCTGTGCCCCCCCACTGAAAAAGTCCTGGCTACGCCGCTGCATTTCGGGAGCTCGAAAATGGGCTGACAAATGTTATACTTGTTTACGTACGAATGGTATGTTATTGTTAACAGTTCTCACCGTCAGGAAATTTCAAATAGATGACGAACAGACGCCATTGGATTGCTTTTCTGTACTGTACCAGTAATAAATGTTGTTGTGTTTCTTTTCGCTTGTTGTGATTTAAATGTCTTTTTTATTTGACTTTTTGAGATCAGTGATCATAAATTATAATTCAATGAAATATCATCTACATGTACTATGCAGAGAAACTGAAATCATTATAAATACATATACTAAACAACAGTGTTGGAGGTCTTGACCGAGGTCTTGGTCTCAAGACTCGTCTCGAGACCATGTTTTTCAGGTCTCGACGATTTTGAGGTCGCAAAATGTTGAGGTCTCAGTCTTGTCTCGGTCTCGGACTCGGGTCTCTAATAGTCTCAGGTCGAGACATTGACAAGACCCGTTAAATACTCCAGAATGTTTGAAGTCGATTATTCGATTAACCGCTTTTGGAGTCGATCATGTATCACCAGGTAATTCATAACGCGTAGTGAATGTCAAAAGAATTCCGCAAGGAGGGCTCGCTAGCATATCGTCACGCAGCAGCATGAACTGTGCGTTCAGGGTGCTTACAGTTTTGAATAGACAATCGTGTCGTATACAATCGACATTGTATAAACTTGCAATAGATTGTCGGCAGATAATCTAACTAAGTTGATATTCTTGAAGTGAGGACATTCTGCAAATTGCTAGTTAGTTCACCTTCAGTGCTAATACCAACTTGCTGAGTACAGTAAATCAGAATATGAGATAAACCTGTATTTGGCTAATTCAATCAGGAATCTCCCGTCTGTTGCTCTCCAGTACTGTCGCACTCTAAGATGTTTAGTCACACCATCAAATATGCAAAATAGTGCAAACATTTACTGATATTAAACTATGTTTTAATTAAAGGCATGATACATCATTAGTTTTTGGAAGAGTTTGGAAGAGTTTTGGAGATAGATGTTCTTGAGTTATTTCGATTACACCATGTAATGATCTCTTTTTGGAGACAGTGATGGCTCTGAGCGAACAAACCAACCGGCTCTTCTCAGAGCCATCACTTTTTGGAGACAGTGATGGCTCTGAGCGAACAAACCAACCGGCTCTTCTCAGAGCCATCACTTTTTCAAAAAAGAGATCATTACATGGTGCACCTGAAAGAACTAAAGAACAACAATCTAGATGTAAAATTAATTCTGTGACCACTCTGAACAACCCTGGGTAGGCCGAAACGAATGAAAAAATCTTAATGCTTCACCAACTGGTTGAGCCTTAATAGATCGAAGTGGAATTGCTTCGACATATCTTATCTAGTTAAGACACAGATGATTCATAATTTATGACCTGACCTAGTTTTAGGCAAAGGCCCTACACAATCTACAATAACATTGCTAAATGGTTCTTCATAACATATGCGGAAATATTGAGCAACTGACTTTCAAATACCAGGCTAAAAGCAATCATGCAAAATTGGACACACCATAAATGCTGAGCCCTTAGTATCACGAGGATCAGTATTCATCCCATCATCCAAATAATTTGAAAAAATCATTATCAAAAGAAACCCTATAGGTTTCATCAAGTAGACTAGACATACAAGTTTCAGAAAGGTCTAAATCTGCATCAATATGAACTGGCGCCTTTAAGCTTACTACTCATGGATCGAGTTGTAATACAAGTGGGGAATATACCAGGTAACTCCTCCTCTGGTAACCTAGTATTATTATCAGAACATGGTACACCCATACAAGGTTCTATAAATACCCTAGTACCAGTTACTTCGTTACCTAGCAGTAGTGTTATACCATTAAGCCCTTGAGACAAAGTGGGAATTGCACCCACGGTCATGGGACCTGAAACTAAGTCCGATTATAAATACAAACGATGGAGAAGCACATCAATAGATCCATTACCTATAACCGTAATACGCACATCTATGCCAAATAAAGATCCTTCGGTTAAAGGAACTTCCCCTTGCAATAGCACATATTGAGTTGACCCCGTATCCCTCAAAGTTACTTGGTAATTCTGTAAATCAGAACGCTCATCGAGAGACACAACTTACTAATAAAGGGCACAAATTCCTCTCTAAGGTCGGACAAAGACCCCTTGACTGATAAACTTGTTGATACGGTACAGCCAGCGTTTTCAGTTGTGAGCCGAAACAAAGAGAATCAGAATGGGTAAAACAAACAAATATTGAAACGTACTGCAGTTTAAAATTATTAAGCGTTTGCAAAAATTGTGTAAATCAGTTTAACACACTTGTTATGCAAAATTGTAATGCAGCAAATTGTTGGAAATAGAGTTTCCTGCATTTTTCTGTAAATTTACATTTGTTTTTACAGTATAGTATGCCTATCAAGCAGTTATAAAACGCAAGATCCAGCAAGCTGAACGCACCTCTCAAAAAAGCTTTTTGAAAGAAACCTATACCACCACCTATGTCCATATTATTACACCATAATCAGTACCAAGTGGGCATAACAATAGTAATTATCAACTACTGTTTATCAAATATGAATCATTTTGAAGATTTTAGAATTGGCGCTATGGAATGCGATGAATTCCAGACAAGCCCCCTAATGCTGAGCAGTAAAAGAATAAGGGCACGGTACCAACAAAGAGCGTATAATGGAAAAGTAACCAGCAATTATTATGTATTTATACAACAATAATTATGCCATCAAAATAAATCTTTAATAATATATACAAATAAAATGAATATGAGTACAGAATTAAATCACTGGGAATTCAATCGATTAAAAGACCATAAAAGTTCATTATAGTAACCGCCTCTTGACCAGAGTTGCTGGCAATGTGGAAGTGGACGGCAAGGTTTATGGCTCGTCGCCGGTTCGGTGTTGAAGGTCTGAGCCACTGGTGCTCTGGACCGGTCTGGTCCAGGCTATCTACGATGTACCAGAAACTGGTTTAGGCCATACTTCGGAGTTCCAAAATTGGTCTGGTTTTAGGCCATCGTTGGAGAATGCCAGCCATCAACTTGAGAGGAGATAATTACAACATGTGTAACTCACTGCATGTGTAACTCACTACCTCTGCTAGTCAAGTCGTAGGGCCGACGGACCATGGCACTGGCTGAGCTATAACGGGGTTAGGCTGATGGAGGGTGACAAACATCATATCAGCAGAGGAGAAGTAGACAGAACCTCATGGTGGTGTTCAGATGAGTGTGGAAAATATACATGAGGCGAACCGGTCTTAAATAGAAGTTACACTCCAAACCCAACGCATTCTAAGCTTCCGTATTTGTGGTTCCAAATGAATAACATACAAGTATTTTATGTATTAAAATCATCTCGGGCAGTGGTGCTCAAGACTTAAGATGCTTACAGATATTCCTTTTGGTGAACCATAATAGCCAATAATAGAAACACAGCCGAATGTCTTAATTAAAGTGAACTAACACCATCTGTAACAGTATTTTCCTCTTTGGAGTTCTCGAAATAAGTAATATGTGGATGCTTTTTCACTATTTTCTCTTTACGACCTGATAATATAATAATAGGATTTATATAAGCTCATTTTCCTAAGGGCTACCGTTGTACTCCAAAGAAAGCAATAATGTAGATTAAAACGGATGTTTTGAGTTTACCTTTAAATTGATTGAGTGAATTGATGCTACGGATATTATATGGTAAGTAATTCCAGGATCTGGTATTATTCGGCAACTAAGAATGCCCGGTCTCCAGGCTTTTCTTTTTGAAGGTGCGTGGAATGTGTAAATTAAGAGGCTGTGGGCAATATTTATATCAATCTGAACAGCAGCACGCACATGAGAGGCTAACGTTCAGTTGCGCAAATGTATAATAAATAAATGCCCGCAGAGATAACACTTATCAGTAATTTTTGAAACATTTTAAAATATATGTTCAAATATTGCTCAGTTGGTGAGAGTGCCAGACGGCCGAGTAAAATGTCACATGGTCGGAGAGAAAAGTATGATTTTGTAAAAGTATATTCTTGTTTTAAAACATTTAAAATATATGTTCAAATGTTTAATATATATGAAAATTGAAAGAAACAAGGTCCCAGGATCGATATGTTATTATATTTTTTTCTTAATTAATTGAGCTCTCAGCTGTGGAGACGAGAATTTTTTTGTACTATGGCAACGTTCCACATAAGGTTTGCTTTCAGGAAAAAGCATTGAGCCCATTGATGAATATCACTGGGATGTATATGTGCTTCCTTAAAATGTTTGTTATCCTACTTCTGTTTGACTATCTTTAGATATCTAAGCAATATCAGTAAACTATGCACCCAGAACATTTGCATGCGTCACTAACGTGTCTTTAATTTCAATCGATCAGGAACCGCAACAATTTGTTTTTTAAATTTAGCTGGCGTCTGACGGTGAAACAAATTTAAATGGAGTACGGAACTATGTTTGCCAATTCATGTATTTGTTTTATTATTTGGTTATCATTAACGCCAACGTACATGAGTTTAACGTAACAAATGTAACCATATTCGTATTTGCTTTAGTTTTGAAATTGGGATAATTTTGTTTAAATAAATTTGTTCGTCAGAGTATGTCGCACTTGGCAGTGTATTATATTTTAATGTTGATGTAGTCAAGTATTAATGAACTACAGGCAGAATAAATTATCCAGATATTTTACCAAGTACCGGTATGCCTTTAGGAAAAATCTAAGAACATTAGTGAAAAATAACAAAATAAACGGGCTTTTAATTAAAATGTCCAATCCCTACTTTTTGTTCCTATCCTGGAAGATATCTGAAGGAAAACAACAGAATCAGTGAACTTGCAACAGGAACATTTGACGATCTACCAAATCTCATCAAGATTGTAAGTTGTAATTTCAGTGAATTTCAGTCACACTAGTCACACAGCATCAATCCACCGATTTCTTCAATACCTCCTGGACAGCCAACAAAAATAATCTGAAATCTAAAATCAAATGAAATATGAACTTTATGTTTGCCGATAGAAATATTATATATACACATAATGATAATTTG
>CM055817.1:5524381-5556486 GCA_029582265.1 Zoroaster sp. YZ-2022 | reverse complement strand
GTCACAAGACGCAAATTTGACAAATATACATTTCTATGTAGCTGGAAAGAGTACATAATCAGCTTTAATTTGGTATATGTTAGATGTGTGTGGCATATTGCATTATGGAGATATGGCATTTGTAATAATCACTAATGTGCATAATTAACACAATTTAGTGTTAGGAAAATGAAAACAAATGACATAATTATTTGAAACAAAGTACTCACAAAAATCATTGATTTTAATGTTTTATTGATTGAAATTGACGTTTATGTAAAAATATTAAGAACATTTAGATCCTAATGATGTCAAAAAAACATAACCAAAAATCAGATGTTAAAAGAAGAAAAAAACACCCTCTCAACATTTCTTCGCCTATTACATGTAAACGCATGGTGCGACATGTGACTCATTTTCACATATATTAATTAAATCCCAAGCCTAGCTTACACAATATTCCACATACTGTATACGTCTACGTGTTATACAGTTTCCTTATTGTAGCCATAATGGTTTTCACATCACCAGCACTACAGAGTGTAAATAATGTTAAATTAATGACTATGCCAGTAATGACTATGCCAGTAATAACACAATCCATTCACCTGTTGATATAAATCATACAATACAAACAAAGTGCTATTGAGTGAGCCAGTTACCAAGGGCAATCATTGCCCTTACAATAAAAGAGATATCATTATTGAATACTGAAACAGCATCCATAATTATGATACAAAAAAAACTATGGTATGTCTTGTTTCTAGTGAAACGTTTGCTGGTGACAAGGACACCTGCTGTATTACAATGCATCTCCAAGTGTTAATTAGTGGCTCTTTTACAAGCGGATTCGGTGTCATGTATTATGCAGTCGGTGCTGGATATCACTGGTAAGTAAAAGCATAAACTAGGTCCCAGGCAATGAGAAATACTCACAAAAATGTATTGTCCATGTATTCTTTTTAGGATAACAGAAGAAATGGTAAACTGTTATAGTTGATCGTGAGTTATGTTTTGCAAAAGATTTGAATCTTAATGGCTACCATTTCAGCGACAGAATTGTATTCAAATTGTGAAAAACATGTTTTAAACGCTCTTAGCCTTTGTAATTACACTGTTAACTATTCTTACCTTTAACCGACCACAATGTGCCCTGATGACATTTTTTATAATATCCCCAGAACGCTATTTACCCAATCACGCTGAAATTTCCTGACTATTCTTTGGCACCCCTCACGCAAAAATCAACGATTATGGGTGTTCATGTTGCCATGCCAACCATTTATTTTGAACAGATCAATTTAATTTGTTTTGTTAAAAACTACTAGATTTTTGATACTGTAAGACATATAATATGTGTTTTGGGGTTTGTTGTCAACTTCCAAACTCCGAACTACACAATATTGAGTCATGTGACCACTTTCACCGCATTTTTGGAATCCAATATGGCCGCCATTACGTTTAAGAGCTCCCAGGTCAGAGAACGAAGAAAAACAGGCTTGATAGATTTAAACGGCACAAGATGAAAAATGTGCCCGCGTACATTTATTACACGCGCGTATGACGCGCGTTTATTCAAGAGCGCCTTTAGTCAAGACGTAGGCGGCAACCGTGGTGAGTGTATTTTTATTTATTTATTTATTTGTATTTCCTTTTTTATTTTTTACTATATCTTTACTGATTTGGTAGAGATTAGTTAGGGAGGAGGGCCATGGTACAGCCAAGCCTTAGAGAAGCCCGGCCAGGCCCAGGCAACCTAGCCACCTGATCTGTCTTTTGGGCGTCCTAATATTGGCTGCAGTTGTGAGCAAAAGACAGCTGAGGTGTCAGTCAAGTCTGTGTTAACAATAAGAGCTATTTGAGATCTGTTCATCAGTAAAGGGTCTTTTGTGCTCAGATAGGGGATTATATAGGCCCATAGGCCTGTGCAAAACCAGCCCCTGGCCGGGCTTCTCAAAGGCTTGGCTGTACCAAGACTTTGGCCCTCCTCCCTTAAAATATAATGCATAAGCTAACTAATTTGTTATGGTATCACCTATTTAAATATAGATGAGCCCAACATTTTGATTACATGTATTTTCACATATATTTTCATACATTTTATGAACAATTCAGTAGAAGCGTCCAATTGTGTGTCTTTTTCGGGCGTGGTGTTCAGGATTGATAATAACAATAATAATGGACACTTATATTGCGCCGGTATCCGCCAAGTTTGATGCTCATGGCGAATACACATTATTACCCCTGTCACCGGGCCAGTTATATCATTCCTAGAACCATCTCTACTCCCTGGGGGGTATGCAGCCCATGCTGCCTAATGTGTAGCTCAATGAGCTTAATCAAACAGAATTACCATCTCTGCCATCTAAGGTCCCCAAAAGGGTAATGAAGATGATAACGACCCGTTGATGGTTAATTATGTTATATCTCATTCTTACATTTTTTCCAGATTCGATATGTGGTCCCGCAATCATCAACCTAACCAACGCGTTCCTTTTGAATGTCACCGTCCCTGGTAACCGCCTCGTAGAGTGCGCATGGCTCGTGACCGCTCCACCAGGAACGATGACCTTTCTTGACATAGTGAACGCCGACGAGAGATTTGGCCAAAGGGTAGCTATGGGAAGAGGGCATGACATTGGCAATGTCTCATCATTGCTGGATGGGATCGAATATCTGGCTATAAACGGAATGTCGTATTTTCTCTTTGACACGCAAATGTGGATCACCGTCAAATCATCTAAACATACACAGAACGCGATGATGTTGGAGATGCTACTTCGGTCGGAGAATCACACACAGGAAAAGGGTATTCATTACATTGTCCTTGGTAACAAATAAATTGTAGTAATGTAATGCCTACAATAGTGAATTGCATTTTCCCTGTAAATATCATGTCCCAATATTCTTGTAAACATGTCAACCTCAATCCTAACACGAGTTCATGCCGCTGCGGCCGTCTTTATCGGATACCTTGTACGCAAGTGCGATTATAGCGATGATTTTTTGAGACAAAAGCGTCCATACAATTTCCGTCCAGACTCGTTTGGTCATTTGTATTGTTATTGAAGAAAAAGATGGTCGTTCCGTACTAAAGCTAAATGTCTGTTCAAGCTTAAGGTTATACCAATCTGGACCAGGAGGTCATCATAACCCCTCAAGTTATTTGTTATTTTCCCTTAACACGTTGACCAATAACTTTTCTTAACTTTTTGTTGTCAGTTCAATGCAGTGCGAACAAGATTCTGTGCCTCCGAGATTCAAGATGTCTGCCAGTACACTTCCAATGTGATGGCAAGGCTCAGTGCTCTGATTACTCGGACGAGACTAGCTGCAGTGAGTACATACATGTACATATGTAAATCATATATGAATCATATATGAATCATATATGAATCATATATGAATCATATATGAATCATATATGAATCATATATAAATCATATATGGAATCATATATAAATCATTTATGAATCATATATGAATCATATATGAATCATATATGGAATCATGTATAAATCGTATATGAATCATATATGAATCATATATGAATCATATATGAAATCATATATAAATCGTATATGAATCGTATGTGAATCGTATATGAATCACATGTGAATCATATATGAATCATATATGGAATCATATATGAATCATATATGAATCGTATATGGAATCATAATACACCGATTGGGATTTAGAAAAGTGTCTGGTAATTAGTTGGAAACACTGGTACGAGTGATGCATAGACCGTTTCACATATCACTCTGTAATCTTTGTATTTGCATATTGATCACATGGTGCACATAAACAAGAAATGTTTTGTCAAAGGGATAGGTACAGGCTACTTTCACTACTTAAACCAATTAACTTTTGGGGGCTCATCGAATTAATATCGTCATATCTAAAATTCAATATGTATCTTTTTGTTATATTTCAGATCACTCTTTATCTATTCATAAACGCAAACATTGTTAAACATATTTTGAAACATTTATCACCACTTCAGATATTTGTGGTACCACGGACATGTCTTTACGTCATGGTGAGCCTTTAACTATACTGGGAGAATCTGGCTACTTCGCGATATATCCTGGAATATCAGAAACTATTCCGAATATCACATCAGACAATGTCATCATCACCAACTACACGGAGCCCGCCAAGCGTTTCGAGTGCATTTGGAGAGTGACGGAACCAAACGGAACCAGAATCCGGGTCGAAGTGATGGAATTAAACGGAAAATATATAAATTTGACGATCGGGAACGGAATCGAACCGACCAACGGGGTTCCTGTTTTCGTGATAGATACCAAGTCACGAATCGTTTCATTGCCAACCGAAATGTTGTCAATTGACTCAGGGGTGTGGATAACGCTGAAATATACGAGAACGAATGGATACTTGAAGAAACTGAGGCTTGTCTTCACAACGTATCCTGTAGCGGGTAAGGTTGTCTGATTATTAATTTGTTCTTTAGTACAACTGAAACAATCAAGCATTCCAATTACTTTCTGCCTGTACCTTACCCTAAACGGCTTGGGTGTCATTGGTCCCCTCTTTATTTCCTTTATACTGAAATATACGAGAACAAAAAATGGATACTTGAAGAAACTGAGGCTTGTCTTCACAACATATCTTCAAGCAGGTAAGATGATACTTCTTTAAAAAGTACTTTTTAAAACTAAAGTGTTGAATCAATGTTTTAAAAAATTCGGACAGTGACAACTCATTATAAAGTTGGATTTAACTTTTAAAAGTGTTATATTAACATTGATAAAGCTAGAGTTAACTTGACTCTATGTTAATTCAACGCTTTGTATATTGTATGGATGCATTAAACAGACATTTTAATGTGGATCAGTTTTCAGGCGATTTGTATAGTCCTGTATTATGCGTTATTCGTATACCGTTATTCGTATACCGTTTTCGTATACGTGAGCTTTAACACACATCATGATAGAGATAAGCCTACCTTTGGTAAAATGGTCCTTTTCAAATTACTTCCAATGCCTTTAGAATGTATATTATTAAGAAAAAAACATTTAATCTTAACTTGTAGAATGTGACGATGGTGAGTTCTCCTGTCCGTCTGGTCTAGACTGTCTGGTGAAAAACATGTCCGTATGTGATGGGAACAGAGAGTGCGCTGCTAATGGGGACGAGTTAGGCTGCGGTAAGTGTTGAGTACTGACGTACTTAAACAGGCTAGTTTTTTAAACCTGTAATGTGTTTTCGTAATTTATTCAAAGATCAAGAACGTCAACTTTGGGTTATCCGATCTCCTCCGATAATTTTATTCAATAAAGTTCAGTAATAATATTGGATTATTATACAACCACTATGATGCACCCACTGATTTATTATTTATGCATCAGCTATGATGATCTTATCGTGCCCTATATGCCGGCGTGCGCTGTATTATTTCCAGTCACTTGAGTTCATATTTAAAATAGGAAACCGATTCCATGTCCTGTCGTAAGTTGGCTGCGATCGTGACGATAGTGTCCCTTTAATTAGTTAGTGTTCTATGTTCCTTTTCCAATGAAGATTTTAAACAGGCAACTCATACGCAGCAGGCAAACCAAATGATAGAGATAGGCCGATATGCCGATAGTGTCGTGGCCGAGCGGTCTAGCTTGCCGGGCTCAAGTTCTGGTTTTAGCAGCAGAATGTGGGTTGGAATCCCGGCCGTGACACTTGTGTCCTTGAGCAAGACACTTAACGATAATTGCTTCTCTCCACCCAGGGGTTAAATGGGTACCTGTGAGGGCAGAGTTGGTTGATTAGCCCTATATGCGCTGTAATGGCAGCAATTGAGCTGTATACTCCCCAGGGAGCTGAGATGGTTTCAGGAATGATTTATGAGTCTTATGAGCCTTACGAGCAGGGGTAATAATATAATGCGCCTTGAGCACCACTCAGTTGGTGGATACGTGCGCTATATAAGTCCACACATTATTATTAGTATTATTATTATTATCAAACCACACGACAAGCACAATGCCTGCCACGGTGGCAGCCAATCACTACACATCACACAACAGTGGCACCAAACGCCGGGAACGCTTCCCATTCTACACATAATCCCAGCAAATACTACTTAAGGAGCTGCATCTCCAAACCTATTCATTCTCCTGACGAAGATTAGAGCAAGCTAATCGAAACGTTGAGAATAACCCGTGAAGTCCCCATGGTTCTCCCTGAAACATATTTCTCACTTAGCGACAGTAGAGAAAAACGAGGAGTTGCCCTACATTGGTTCTCCCTTGAATCTTTCTCACTTAACGAGGTTGAGATACGAGTTTTGCGATAAGGTTCTTTTCAGAGCCTGTACCTCAGCTTCACGATAGTTGACATAAACACATGGTGTTACTGCAAACCGAAACGATATCAATGAAGGTGTTGTCTATGTGTCATATCCAAGCCATGAACATTTTTTTAAATCAATATTCAAATGCACATGCCTCACGTGAGTGATAATTATCCATTACTTGTCAGAAGTACTTTTCTAGCGTGACTTGTTTTGTTTTTTACCAGGGATCCAAGGTGTATGGAAGGATACCAGAGGCCATTCGCGGATATTAATAATATCACCTATTAAACATTTCTGTGTCATGTTTCTGTCACTTTTGTACATTCACACTTCGAAAAAAAACACCTCTCTACATAGAACGATTCATTAATGAAATGATTTTGATATATTTATTTTATCTTTCCAAAAGGTGAGTGTGGACCCCTTTACTTTGAGTGCGCATCAGGAGACTGTGTGCCGGGTTATGAACTCTGCAACGGAAATGCGGACTGTGAGGACTGGTCAGATGAATTGACGTGTGGTAGGTTTTTAGTGTTCCCCCGTTGTTTTAATAGACATCTCGTGGCTAACAATAGTGCACACCTTGACACAGTAACATAACTTAATGAGAAGTCTAACCAAGAAAACCACCCTCTCCCGCACCCCCTACTCCCCGTCCAATGTGGAACTCTTTGGGATATCGGGCTGTCAAATGTTCCTCAACAAAGTTTGGTTTGACCTCAACTTCGAATGGGGGTGTAAGGGTGTGTGCCAACAGGTTTTGTGGACCACTGTAGCTAGCTATCTTCGTTTGGAAGAAAACTACCCACCATCTACTTTATGTTAATAAATATGGCGTTACTGATTTGCCAAGACGCTAATTAGCTTTAAAGATGGCATTTGGTTAAGTAGTATGACTGTAAGAAAGACTATTCAGTGAAACGTGACATCACAAAGTACTATTGTTAAGTTTTTTGCATTGTTTTACCTTCTCAAACCATTTTTAGAGTGAGAAAGAATGAAATGTTTAGACATACTAGTGTGCGTATCAGCTCTTTCTGTCAGTTTATTTGTGTACAAATGTTATAACATTTTGGTTTCAAAACAGTTTAGGTCCAGTCTCTGTCTTTTATAAACAGTTAAGTGAATGAAGGGCGCCCTCAATGTAATTTTAAAGTATTTTAATTTTAAAGTAAAATACCATTGTTTAAAAAAAGAGAAAATTGCTGGAAAATACTGATAAAACGGCGAAAACGCAGGTGATTCATCTTTAATATTATGATAACAAAAATTATTATGGCCACAATTTTGTAATAGACCAAAACACAACAGGTACAACGTATGTATCAGTAGTCATGATGCAAGACGGGTGTATTGTATTTGTACACGATCCATTGCAATTCACTGGTAGAGGGCGTATAGTAGCAAGTCAGGTTTGTGCACGTGCACACAGCGTCCTGTGGGATCTAGATTGAGTTGGTATTGTCATTGCTATTGTGTGTGAAACTAAGTCCCTTCTTTCAAAAGATATGTACATCATGATATAATATCCGCCACTTTACTTGACCGTTTCAGAAAAAAAATAAACGCATACATTTTAATATTCAGAAATTATAAACATATTAAGAAATATTTATCACCACTTCAGATCTTTGTGGTACCACGGACATGTCTTTACGTCATGGTGAGCCTTTGACGATATTGGGAGAATCTGGCTACTTCGCGATATATACAGGAATATCAGAAACTATTCCAAATATCACATCAGACAATGTCATCATCACTAACTACACGGAGCTCGCCAAGCGTTTCGAGTGCACTTGGAGAGTGACGGAACCAAACGGAACCAGAATCCGGGTAGAAGTGATGGAATTAACCGGAACTTATATAAACTTGACGATCGGGAACGGAATCGAACCAACCAACGGGGTTCCTGTTTTAGTGATAGATACCAGGTCACGAATCGTTTTACTGCCGACCGAAATGTTATCAATTGACTCCGGGGTGTGGATAACGATGAAATATACGAGAACGAATGGATACTTGAAGAAACTGAGGATTGTCTTCACAACGTATCCCGTAGCGGGTAAGATTCCTTGATGATTAATGTTCTTGAGTATAGTCGAAATAATCCAGTATTCAAATTCCTTCCTGCCCGTACCTTACCCTAGGAATAATGCAGACAATATGATTATATTTTCGCTAATTTCTCCTAAACGACACAATGAATTAAACTGAAAGTTTCACAGGCTTACACTCTTAAAACTAAAGTGTTGAATCAACATTTTAAAGAGTTCGGTCAGTGACTACTCTTTATGAAGTTGGATTTAACTTTTAAAAGTGTTGAATTATTTAACATTGATAAAGTTAGACTTAACTTGACTCCGTGTTAATTCAACCCTTTCTTTTAGTTGAATCTAACTATATAAAGAGTAGTCACTGACCGAACTCTTAAAAAGTTGATTCAACACTTTAGTTTTAAGAGTGTATTTGTATACATGTTTTACATTGATTATTCTAAAATTTTGTACTCGTACATACATTTAAAACCCTCAAGGGAGGCACGTGGTCAGAAATGTCTGACACATTTCAGTATTTTAATTGTCCTAACCACATGGTAAACACCAGCCAGGTCAAATTCCATGATATCTCAAGCTGGCCCATACCACACATCCTAGAGGGGGTGTCATTCAACAGAGGCCAGTGACTTGGTCAGGAGGGGCAGGAAAAAATTCTGCCAGCATGCTTTGTGTACAAAATTGTCATTGCATGTTGGATGCATGGGGGATTGCATACACTTCCGTGGATGTATCCCACACAGTGATAAAGTGGAACCATCTGTTCAGTAGACGATTATCTTTTGATCTCTTGCCAACAATGTATGTGGTTATGCCCACCCCCCCTTCTTTCCATACATACTGTCTGTTATGTCTGGTAGGGTGGAAATGTGACAAGTAGCTTGTATACAATTGTGCAGGGTTTGTATATTATGGGGGCATGTGACAAGTAGCTTGTACGCATTTTTAATTATACAAACAAATAATCTTAAAATAATTCCAGGCAACACCTAGACATTTAAACAACACAATTAGATAAGAAAATCGTTGAGAAAATGGCAAACAAACCCTCTCAACCTATTGAAAACGTGTGTCAGAACGTTCTGACAAGGGGCCGCAGGTGCGTTAGGACCAAACAGGTACCTCGTTTGAGGGTTAAGTGAACGTGTATACTAACTTTAAACATACAGAACAAATGTTTAAAGGGTGCAATATCGTCACGATCAGAGAAGACTTACTGGCTGATAATTTATGCATGAGCCACGATAAAATAATAATCAGGCCCTGTTGTCCAGGCAATTCACATAAAAATAGGATACCTGTTCCATGTCATTTCACAAGTCGGCTGTGATCGTGACGATATTGTCCCTGTAATATTTACTTTTAGATTGTGACGATGGTGAGTTCTCTTGTCCGTCTGGTCTAGAATGTCTCATGAACAACATGTCCGTATGTGATGGGAACAGAGAGTGCGCTGCTAATGGGGACGAGTTAGGCTGCGGTAAGCATTGAGTAGACGTACTTAAACAGGCTAGTTTTAACCTGCAATGTGTTTTCGTAATTTATTTAATGATCAAAAACTTTGAGTTATCCGATCTACCTTCTCAGAAAATGTTACCGAATAAAGTTTTAGTAGGCTATCCTACTCTCTTAATGTAAAAGAGTGAAAACCACTCTTTCAAAGAGCTATAAGTCTTTTTGGAGTGGATAAAGAGTAAAATTGGTAGTGTATAAAGAGTGAATTGATAGCCTTTTACTGTATTTTTCACTCGAATCAGAGTGGGTTTCACTCCAAAAAAAGACTTGTCCGCCATATAGCGTGGTTTTCACTCTTTTACATTAAGAGAGTAATAAAGATGTTTCGTCCATGTTTACCGTTGATTTCCATTTTGTTCACATTGAAACATTGATAATTTGCTTGTTGAAAGGAAAACAAATATTTTAAAATTATGTATTTCACAGAATATGCGCCAGAAGTTAACAGTGAAAAGGTATTCATGAACGGACCAACCATAATAAGGGAGGAGGGCCAAAGTCATGGTACAGCCAAGCCTTTGAGAAGCCTGGCCAGGCCCAGGCCACCTGGCCTCCTAATTGTCTTTTGTGAGTCCTAATCCTGTAACAATACAGTACCTGCCAATCAACATTACCTGGGCTTCTGGAGGGCCTAGCCCAGGCAAGCAGAGCTCGTTATATAGGCCAATAGGCAGGGAAAAAGCCTGGACCTGGCCGAGCTTCTCAAAGGCTTGGCTGTACCATGACTTTGGCCCTCCTCCCTAAAGTGTTTAATTAATTTAAGAAACGTGTAATTACTTGTTGTCTTTTACCAGGGATTAAAGGCGTATGGAAGGATGCCAGAGGCTATTCGCATGTGGACTTATGTAGCGCACGTATCCACCAAACTGGTGCTCAAGGCGCATTACATTATTACCCCCTGCTCATCAGGCGCATAAATCATTCCTGAAATCATCTCAGCTCCCTGGGGAGTATACAGCTCAATTGCTGCCATTACAGCGCATATAGGGCTAATCAAACACAACAACCAACTCTGCCCTCACAGGTACCCATTTACTCCTGGGTGGAGAGAAGCAATTATGGTAAAGTGTCTTGCTTAAGGACACACGCACCACGGCCGGGATTCGAACCCATATTCTGACGACTCAGCCATCAGAACATAAATCCGATGCACTAAACCGCTCGACCATGGCACTCCAGATAATAAAATCACCTGTTGTTCAATTTTTGGTCGTGTTTCTGCCTGCCACTTCTGTGCCGTCACACTCTCTCAAAATACATAAATCAAATACTGAAATGATTTTGATATATTTATTCTACTTTTCCAAAAGGTGAGTGTGGACCCCTTTACTTTGAGTGCGCATCAGGAGACTGTGTGCCGGGTTATCAACTCTGCAACGGAAACGCGGACTGCGAGGACTGGTCAGATGAATTAACATGTGGTAAAACGTTAGGGCTTTTTACAAAATAAACCTCAGTACCAACTTCGAGAGAGGAGGGCCAAAATCATAGTACAACCAAGCCTTTGAGAAGCCCAGCCAGGCCCAGGCTGAGCACAAAAGACCCTTTACTAATGAAAAGATCTCAAATAGCTCTTATTTTTAACACAGACTTAACTGACATATATATATAATGAGCTGGGCCGGGACTTCCAGAAGCCCAGATTATGTTGATTGGCAGGCACTGTATTGTTACAGGATTAGGACTCACAAAAGACAATTTAGAAGGCCAGATAGCCTGGGTCTGGCTGGGCTTCTCAAAGGCTTGGCTGTACCATGACTTTGGCCCTCATCCCTTAGTACATCTAATATACGAGAGAAAAACATAAAAAATAAAATAAAAAATAAAAAATAAAAAGCAGGTCTATGGTGGAAGCAGTTTTAGTTTTCAAACTGGGATTGTATTTTTGTTTACACTTCTTGGTGTACAGTTCCTCGTTTATTGAATAGACATCTCGTTGCTACACTGGTGAGCAAAACTGTTGACACATCTTGACTTACATGACTCTCACCAAGAAATGTCGAAATGTCGATCGCGTTGAATTTGGCTGGGATATCGCGCTACCAAATGTTTCCAACACGTTTTGCACACCATTGTAGCTAGCTGCCGGCTACTGTTGATACAGATTTGCCAAAACGCCTTGATTCAAAGATGGCATTTGGTAACGTAGTATGACTTAACGAAAGAATATGCTGTGAAACAACAAGGTCGTAAACTGCTGTTTGCATTGTTTAAATTTCTCAAACTCTTTTCAGATGCACAGAGGGAGGTTTATGTTTTATTTAATAATTGAAGAGCTCATTTCCAAACTGGGATAAACCTACCCTCAACCAAAACTAATATTGTCACTGAAATGTTTAGAGGTGCTGGTGTCTTTCAATGAAAAAGAAAATTGTCGGGAAATAAAACAGCGAAAACGCGGTCGCTACATCTTCAATATTTCGTCGCATCAGTGCAACAAGGTCGTATCTTTTTACAGAGTTCCAAAACCTATGGAAGATACGACCTTGTTGCTCTCAGTTGTTTTAATGTATGCAAATTCAAACACTATTGCACGTCTGACCTTGTTGTATTTTCTTTTTAGATACGACCTTGTTGTTCTGACAAAACAATTAGATGGTTACAAATTTAACAAAAACACAACTGACGCTGCATATGTATGAGGCACACCTCGTTATACAGTTCACTTGACAAATGAGGCAACATAAAAACACTAAATTCAATTCTTTATTATTCAGAATACAAACATTGTAAACATATTGTGAAATATTTATCACCACTTCAGATCTTTGTGGTACCACGGACATGTCTTTACGTCATGGTGAGCCTCTGACTATATTGGGAGAATCTGGCTACTTCGCGATATATCCAGGAATATCAGAAACTATTCCGAATACCACATCAGACAATGTCATCATCACCAACTACACGGAGCTCGCCGAGCGTTTCGAGTGCATTTGGAGAGTGACGGAACCAAACGGAACCAGAATCCGGGTAGAAGTGATGGAATTAACCGGAACTTATATAAACTTGACGATCGGGAACGGAATCGAACCGACCAACGGGGTTCCTGTTTTAGTGATATATAGCACGTCACGAATCGTTTCACTGCCGACCGAAATGTTATCAATTGACTCAGGGTTGTGGATAACGCTGAAATATACGAGAACAAATGGATACTTCAAGAAACTGAGGATTGTCTTCACAACGTATTCTGTAGCGGGTAAGATTCCCGATGATTAATTTGTTCTTTAATACAATTGAAACAATCAAGCATTCCAATTCCTTTCTGCCTGTACCTTACCCTAAATGTTATCAATTGACTCTGGGGTATGGATAACGCTAAAATTTACGAGTAGATATGGATGGCAAAACTGAGGCTTATTAATGTAATGGACGTAAACGAACCCAGAACACTTATCGTGGAAGAGTAGGGGTTTACCCCGGTGTTTCTGGTTCACGTAGCAAGCGCCCTTGTTTACAGGTTTCCTGGGAAAAACATTGTTTCACTGAAAGGTCTCCCCAAGAAATAAATAAATAAACTTTCCCATTATTTCAGAATGTGAGGAGGGTCAGTTTACCTGTCCATCTGGTCTGGACTGCCTTGAGAGTACATCACAGGTCTGTGACGGGACGAGAGATTGCCCTACCAACGGGGACGAGTTAGGCTGCGGTGAGTACACTAACGATGTGGACCTTCTGTGTGAAATATGCACACGCACGCGCATTAATGTACCCCCCCCCCCCCTCCCCGTGAGCAGTTACCTTACGCGTGCTGGGCATGTGATGATACAACCCTTACAAATGTTTAGATAATACTCTCAAATAAAAACAATTTTAATTTTTTTTTTCAAAAGACAAGACGGGATAGGAACACTCACCCTGAGAATATAATCATGTTATGGCAATTCCCTCGAGACTTTGCGACGTTCTGCTAAACTTAAAGTGCTAGCGCGGTCTACAGCAACTCAGCTCCCCTCAGTTTTATGCTGTTAAAAGTGGTCAGAGGAAAGAACCAACCGAAAATATTGTCAAAATAGCAGTGAAGCGGGTGTCTGGAGGTTAGCGCGCAGGCCAGGAAAAATCACCATCCTGTACTTTTGTTGGGCCAACCCGTAATTTGTTTTTGTCGTTAAACAGGCGAATGTGAAGCAATGTATTTCCAGTGTTTGTCGGGCGACTGTGTTCCAGGCTATAAGATTTGCGATGGAATTGCTGACTGCATTGACTTCACGGATGAGTTTATGTGCGGTAAGAATTAGTCAAAATGTTTTGTGTCGGGTAATGAATCTTTAATTTCAACTTTTTGAACGTTTTCGTCCACTCTTCTCGTCCAAATTATTTTGTTATCGTCACATCTAAATTTTGGTGCACAAAACGCATTGTGTACCCAATGAACAGTGAAAAAATTCAGCTAATAAGGATGTGCCTGTTTGAATAAGGCGTTAATTTCACTCGGCAAAATTTCATTTGCTCGATATCTGTCACTGCTCGTACACACTAAGCGATTTATTTATATTGATATATTTATTTATTTATATTGATTTATATTGATTTATATTGATTTATATTGATTGATTTATTTATTTATATTGATTGATTTATTTATTTGTATTGATTTATATTGATTTATATTTATTGATTTATATTGATTTATATTTATTGATTTATATTGATTTATATTGATTTATTTATATTGATTTATATTTATTGATTTATATTGATTTATATTTATTGATTTATATTGGTTTATATTTATTGATTTATATTGATTTATATTTATTGGTTTATATTTATTGGTTTATATTTATTGATTTATATTGATTTATATTGATTTATATTGATTTATATTGATTTATATTGATTTATATTTTGATTTATATTGATTTATATTGATTTATATTTATATTTATATTTATATTGATTTATATTTATATTTATATTTATATTTATATTTATATTTATATTTATATTTATATTTATATTTATATTAATATTTATATTTATATTTATATTTATATTTATTAATATTTATTAATATTTATTAATATTTATTTATATTTATTTATATTTATTTATATTTATTTATATTTATTTATATTTATTTATATTTATTTATATTTAGTCACATTTATTTATATTTATTTATATTTATATTTATTTATATTTATATTTATTTATTTATATTTATTCATTTATTTATTTATTTATTTATTTATTTATTTATTTAACCAATCTAAAGTTATGCGCACACAACCACTTGAAGAATTCTTATATAGCGCGTAATACCTTCGAATGAAAGTCACTATGCGTTTATTATTTGCCCTAGTCACTGGCTAAATATCATTCCTATATTCTTTCTCAGCTCCCTGTGGAGTATACAGCCCATTATGTGCAACCTACAGGGCTAAACAAACACACTTACCACCTCTGCCCCAAAAGGTACTCATTTATACTCCTGGGTGAAGAGAAGTAATTGCAGTGTCTTGCTCGAGGACACAAGCATCATGATCGCAGCCGCAATTCGAACCTACATTCTAACGACTCAGCCATCAGAACACAAATCCAATGCATTAGTCCGCTCGGCCATGGTACCCCATAAGATGGGGAAAGATGTTCATGTTTGCGCAGTTACCATTAGGGGAGTTCTGATCATATAATATTTTAAAATCATATTATGAAAACTATATTTTTATTTAGAACATTGCCATGATTAAAATGACACATTTCACAAATTTATCATGAGAAACATGGTTTGCAAAAACAAAATTTTAAATAAATTATGGTTAAACCAGTTAGTGAAATATGTAAGTTTCCAATCTAAATGAAAATAGAAATTATACCTTCTGAAATAAAACATTTACCAGTAAACTAACGAAAAAACAGGGTCGATACGGGACGACGAGAGGATCTACGGTGACCCCAGATTGAAACGGATTTTAGGCATTTTATATATAATACTGCAAGCTTGTAATTTTTCTGGAGAATACAATAGATTTTTAAACAAACGGTTTAGTTATTTCCATTTGTTTTCGTTGACAGGATTTTGTGGGAATGAAACATTGCAGATTAGGCCCAACGAAACGATTGTTATTCAGCAAAGTAGCTGGTTCAAAGAGTGTATCTGGTTAATTGTGGCCGAGCCAGGAACCAGGATCCAAGCGAGAATACGTGAACTCCATGGAAGGTGTACTATAACTTTACGGCAAGGAACTGAAATGGAGATTATTCGAACCATCAGCGGCTGGAGATACACCTTCCCACATTACGTAACCACTAATGGATCAATAATGTGGATCACGAAGGGCCGCTGTCCGTCATGGTACTGGTTGTACTCAATGACAGTGATTGATATTCAGCAATACATTGATATTGGTGAGCAATTAAACTATAATTAACAACGACAACAAAACAACAATGACAGCGATGATAACAATTACGACAGTCATTTATAACAAGGTTGGCAGCAACGAACAACGATAACGATGACAACACCAACAACGATGACAACAATGACAGCAACATTAAGAACAACGTCAACAATAACAAGAACAACAGCAATAACAACGACAATAACAAGTACTACAACAAGGACAGTAGAATTGAAAACAATAATAAAAACGACGACGACGATGACATTTTACCAAACAAACAAAAACAACTACCTAAAGATCCAACCAAACTAAGAAAAAAATTCTCAATCAGAAACTATGCAAATATTTTTTATTAAACGAAATTGTAACCTTTCAAATGTTTTTCATTATTAAACATTTGTAGAATGTGCCAAACGAGCTTCCTTGCCACACGGAACACTTCCAAAGTACATGAGTCAGGCGCGTGATGCCAATCTTCGTCACTCTGATTGGTTGAAATCCGCGTCGCGCATCGCACAAAACAGCTGGTGAACATCTGGCACATACGCTGCTCGTTAGATTGTTTAAACTGTCTTGGGCATTTATGAATTAAGTGAAATTGTAATCGTGTTTTCATTCTTAAACATTTTAGAGTGTTTACCAAACGAGCGTCTTTGTTCTTCTGGTCTTGTCTGCATCCCGGAAACAGCTGTCTGTGATGGACGGGCGGACTGTCCAGAGTTGCGCGATGAATTTGGTTGTGGTGAGTTTATATGAGTCTTGCTGGTTGGATTACTCGTCTTCGAACACCTCGCTCAAGTCTAATCCTTGTTTAATACGTACAACGCCGCTATAACGAATACCACTATATTTACCAAACTTGACAAATGGTTTCCATATAACCATATAAGCCATGGTTCACTATAACGAAATGAACATTTTGTAGAGAGGTACCCATGATGTTCAATATAGCGGCCTTGCACTGCATTTACATTTCAATGACAAACATCGAGCAAACAGAATTACAATAACGTAGATATGGTAACCTTACATTATTTTCTAAATGTAAACGAATTGTATACACATTACAGGGAACTGCACTGAGAACGAGTTTGCTTGCCTATCGGGCGAAGGATGCGTCGTGAATGATCTAATCTGCAATGGAAAAACCGACTGCGAAGACTTCTCGGATGAATTTGATTGCGGTAAAGTTTGTCACAGAATTCCAAATTTCATAGGAGGTGAATGTGACGTCATGTGATCTAGGGGGTCCTGAATCCCCTCTGTTGTCTGTAATTTTATTTATTTCATTTTACTTTTTTAATTTATTTCATTTCATTCCAACCGTCTGCATCCCACCTACGCAATCCTGGATCTAACCCTGAGATAATCCCAGAGAATATTATTAGTTTTTTCGGGTACACCATGTAATGATCTCTTTGTTTTAAGTGATGGCTCTGAAAAAAGCCCGTTGGTTTATTATCAGCGTTTCGATTAGCCTGTTCTATGCATCGTCAGAAGACTGAAAAATCATTACATGGTGTACCCAAAAGTACTTAAAAGAACATCTATCTTTACCATGCAAAGCCTCAAATTTTACATCAAATCCCAGAGAAGCAAAGTGAGTTAATTGTACAGCAAACCTACGTCTTTCTACAAATGAGTGGAGTGTCGTGGTCTAGTGCATCAGACACAAGTTCTGGTGTCCGTCAAAACATGGTTGGTAGGTTGCGGTGTGTCCTTGAGACGTTAATCCGTATGTCCCGTGTACTCTGTGGTTAATATTTATGCATGCACGTAAAAGAACTGAGAACGCTTATCGTGGAAGAGTAGGGTTTACCTCGGTGTTTCTGGTTCACTTTGCACACGCTAATTGTTTACAGGTTCTTTGGGTTTCCTCAACTTGTTCACCTTTCCAATTTTATTGTCATTGTCAGTGCTTCGAGAGGAAAAACGTAAGGATGTTTACAAACAAAGAATTCATCATCTGTAACCTCTTTACTTGGCTATTCAATACAACTGTTTTTTTGGACTTAAGAAGAAATAGTTCTTGAAGGCAGAGTTAGGCTGGAACACATAGCTTTCCCTTCTTCAATCCGACTTTGTTGGAGGCAAATAACATGTGAGCTTCATTTTTACTCCTAGAACCATGCGGTGAGACAGTTATTCATGTATCTCGTGATACCCCGTCTAATATAACTTCACCGGGATGGCCAGTGAATAATTACCCAAATGATGTACTGTGTTTCTGGCTAATGGTGGCAGAGGTGGGATACCGGATCTCGGTAACCTTTCTTGACTTCTATCTTGAGGAAGGATACGACTACCTGATATTCGGGAACGGCGATGGACATGAAGCAGCATTCCTTAAAATAACTGGGTATGCAAATTAAATAATTTCATATTCGGCTATAGATGACAACAATGAATACAGTATCGACCATAAGTAAGAGTAATTGCGGTGACAACATGTGAAATGCTCAATCTTTTCAGAACTAATTATTACTCAATTGAGCATTTCACCGCAATTACTCTTACTTATCCTCCTCACCATGCAAAGCTACAAGTTCTAGTATCGACCATGTTCATTAACCATGTTGACGATAGTGAAAATACTAACATTGATGACATTAATAAATACCGTGCCGACTATATTAATTAACCATGTTGACGATAATGACGATGACGATAATGACAAAACTAACATTGTTGACATCAATAAATACAGTGCCGATCATATTAATTAACTATGTTGACGATAATGACAAAACTAACATTGACGACATCAATAAATACAGTGCCGACCATATTCATTAACTATGTTGACGATAATGACAAAACTAACATTGACGACATCAATAAATACAGTGCCGACCATGTTCATTAACTATGTTGACGATAATGACAAAACTAACATTGACGACATCAATAAATACAGTGCCGACCATATTCATTACCATGTTGACGATAATGACAAAACTAACAATGGACAAAATAATAATTATAGTGATAACGATGTTGAAACAGATTATGGAAACGATGAATTTTGACGACGATGGTCATCATAAAGTGTGATGACATCCACGAAAATAAATAATATAAAACAATAGCGACGATGACGATTGAGACGAGTACTTCCTCATGTATTGTATGGTGTTTAAATGTGGGAAGGCAAATTTCACTTTCAGCATGGAAAGAGGTTTTTGAAGGTTTTCTAAGAGAGGCTCCAATCAAATATCAATAATTGATCTTTCCCCATGTTTAGAGAGGTTATGTCATCCTGTCAGAACAACAAGGTCGTATCTAAAAATGCAACAAGGTTGTATGTGCAATAGTACATAAATGTGCATACATTAGAACAATTGAGTGCGACGACGTCGTATCTTCTTCCATAGGTTTTGCGTGTTCATCCTGGAACTCTGTAAAAAGATACAACCTTGTTGCACTGAGTAAAATCCACGTCTGTGACTATGATACAATCTTGTTGCACTGAGCAAAATCCACGTCTGTGACTATGACACGACCTTGTTGCACTGAGCAAAATCCACGTCTGTGACTATGACACGACCTTGTTGGACTGAGCAAAATCCACGTCTGTGACTATGACACGACCTTGTTGCACTGAGCAAAATCCACATCTGTGACTATGACACGACCTTGTTGCACTGAGCAAAATCCACGTCTGTGACTATGACACGACCTTGTTGCACTGAGCAAAATCCACGTCTGTGACTATGACACGACCTTGTTGCACTGAGCAAAATCCACGTCTGTGACTATGACACGACCTTGTTGCACTGAGCAAAATCCACGTCTGTGACTATGATACGACCTTGTTGCACTGAGCAAAATCCACGTCTTTGACTATGACACGACCTTATTGCACTGAGCAAAATCCACGTCTGTGACTATGATACGACCTTGTTGCACTGAGCAAAATCCATGTCTGCAACAAGGTCGTAACTATGATACGACCTCGTTGCACTATTGCGACGATGTCATAAGTAAAATAAACAACAAAATTATTACCACAACCTATGGTAAAATATTGAGGAAAAAAATGTTGTCCGAACTCATTTTGTCTCAATTTCCGAAAAGCCGAAAGTCCACTGGAGGAAAACAAATTGCACTCTTACATTTATGCGTGCAACGGCGCAGGTGTTATTTACACAATGTTTGGACGATACTTTGGTGATTTTGTTTACTAATGACATGACTTTGCAAGGGCGACATCAGGAAGGTGATTTTTTAGAATATAGGGGACCATTTGTTTTCCTCCAGTGGACTTTAGGTTTTTCTGAATTCGAGTCAGAAGGAGTTCGGGAAAGTGACTTGTTACAATATTTTACTGTACGTTTAGATAATTAAACGTACGTTACAAAATAATGGTTATTGGCCTTACATATTGGACCTAGTATAGGTTCTATCTCAAAGGCAAAATGAGGCAGAATAGACAAATCCCAAGATGATGAAATTAACGTTGATCTGTGCACTTCCGGGTTTGATAACGAGGCTCTCAGTGTTGACGCATGCGCTGTATGATGGGAGCTTCAGTCGTTCTATTGTCTACCTGGCATCGGTGTTGTGACTTGACAGAGAGAGCTACGATTTCAATGCGGAAGTGCGCAGACTGGGTCAATTTGAAATTCGTCTATACAAACATACAATCATGCATGAACACAAGAGTGAGCAGAAGTTAGTCAGGTGTGAAATGAACACAAAAGAAAAATGTACAGAGAGCAGAGTCAGGTACTGGTCCCGGGACCAGACTAAAGAAGGGTTATACAATGAAACGTATGTCGTTTATTTTTCTCAAAATGTGGAAAAGTCAATTATTAAGATTTGCTTAAAGCTCCATTTTAAAAGAATATGACATTTTCAAACAAGGAAATTAAAACCACTTTTTGAACAAACATCAATATTATTAACTTTCATATTTTGGCCATGAGTTATAAATATGTTTCTGTGTATTATTACAAAGAGAATACTTCCCAGCGACTGTTGTATCAAGAGAGAATACTATGATTGCCAGATTTACGTCAGACATCATTGTAGGTAAACCAGGTTTCTCGCTTCATATTGAACAGTCGTCAGCTGACGCAGGTAAAACTATTATCAAATGTTATCAAATACAACAAACATATAATGTTTAACTCCATATTGAGTCCCATGATATAGCATGTCTAGTTTCCAAAAGTTTATGTAAAATGAGGTTAGTTCTTTTGAATGTTTTTATAATAATTTATCATGAATGAAAAGCTGCGGTATTCGTTTGATGCATGCTTCAACTGCATAGAAAAATATCATATATTCCACGCCTGAACTCCAGTGCTTTACTGCGTTACTGTCTACTCAGTTTATTATGAATGACTCTCTGTGATTGGTATTTCGGCTCTATCAGACACGACTCCACATTTATAACAGCAAGTAGCCCGCTAGTACACGTTTCAACGTTTACCAACCAGTAGAATATATACAGACGATTAAACAGGTTCGCCACAATAAACAAACAATATAAGTTAACTACATGTACATGTCACTTTAAATCGTACATGAGAATGTAAACATTAACCAAATGGAATCAGTGAAAATCAATCCCTTGAAATCACATGAGAATAAAACCCTAAAAATATTTCAACTCCGTATCTTTCTAGTAACTTTTAATATTTTTAATAAATTATTTACCTTATAGATGTTCTTCTTAGGTACTGTAAATTTTTACCGTAAACCAAATATTTTTAGTACTCGGACTTTTTGTTTTGTGTTTTTTAAATAAACAGAATTTAATTGAATTGAACTGAACTTTCCATAACTTGACAACAATGCAATTAAGCCGGCCCAATTGACACCCCAAAACTAACACAAGAGGGCGCTAGACCAAATTTACGGTGGAACAGCTCGCCGCTGCAGTATCTTTCGATGTTATTCATACAAATTCGTGACCTGTCTCGTATAATACATGTATATAATCAAAATACCACAGAAAAACTTGTTCATGGTTATGTTCCTTCTCGCCTCGAAGTGGGAAATTCTCTTTTATATGATCTTTTATATGGTCTTTTATATGGTCTTTTATATGGTCTTTGATATCGTCGTCGTCGTCGTCGTCGTCGTCGTCGTCGTCGTCGTCGTCGTCGTCGTCGTCGTCGTCGTCGTCGTCGTCGTCGTCGTCGTCGTCGTCGTCGTCGTCGTCGTCGTCGTCGTCGTCGTCGTCGTCGTCGTCGTCGTCGTCGTCGTCGTCGTCGTCGTCGTCGTCGTCGTCGTCGTCGTCGTCGTCGTCGTCGTCGTCGTCGTCGTCGTCGTCGTCGTCGTCGTCGTCGTCGTCGTCGTCGTCGTCGTCGTTGTTGTTGTTGTTGTTGTTGTTGTTGTTGTTGTTGTTGTTGTTGTTGTTGTTGTTGTTGTTGTTGTTGTTGAGGAGATAATAAGGCCTTTACAGATATTTCCGTTCCTACAACGTTCCTATAAGCAGAAGCATTTCCCAGAGTCCGGCATTGTAACCTCCACTTCTTTTCAGAACTAATTACTACTCAATTGAGAATTTCACATGGTGTCACCGCAATTAGTCTTATTTATCCTCTTCACCATGCAAAGCAATAAGTTCCCATAACTGATTATCAATATTGTCGATAGTTTCTTGCAGGGAAAATGAGATTGCCTGCGATAATATGGACGAACACAATCTCGTATGCGTGAAGAACGACACTTCAAAATCTGGCCGCCCCTTCTGCTCACAAGGTATAACTGATTTAAATGGAGTTTCCAGCGTTGGTACTGCTGGCAAACTTCTACGAGAACGGTTTGTGTTTTTGTGTAAATTCAGGCTTATTATTTTTCTTCGTTAACTAGCAAGGTATACATTAGCGGGCAAAGGATGGGCCTGTTCCCCTTTCCTATCTCTATTTCTTATCTCTTATTTGTAATTTAGCATACGTTTTTGTGTGTGCCCTCCTCCCTGAATCCTATAGAAATAATATTGTATAAGATTCTGTCCTTTTTTTCAAAAGTTAAAATTATTGCTACTAGACGAATTTAAAATTGACCCAGTCTGCTCACTTCCGCATTGAAACCGAGGCTCTCTGTGTCAAGTCACAACGCCACTAGAGGTAGACAATAGAACGACTCATGCTCCCATCATACAGCGCATGCGTCAACACTGAGAGCCTCGTTATCAAACCAGGAAGTGCGCAGATCAACGTTAATTTCGTCAGGTTGGGATGTGTCTGTGTGTATGCATTTATTGGAAGAAGTACTCTGTCAAAGAGAATAAGTCTATAGGGCCTACTTGGAGATAGCAGTTTTGCCAATTTTACCAGTGTTGTAAATTCCCTTTAACATCCAACATGTTCTTACGTGATTCTACATGGAAAATACGATGTCTCGTTCAATTCTTAATTTGATTTGAGATCAAGTTGAGATGCAAATGAATATTAGCATATTTTCAGGTTAGACGTTACTGTTCAGTTTGTAAAATGTGTTTCATAAAATAAACTCAACATTAATAATAGAAGATTATAGCAAAGCTAACTGGAGGTCATGTCAGATTACGTAAATAAAATTAATTGTGTTTTTACACGTTGCAAGAATACAAGTTTTGCATAGTAAAAAATCGTACTTCATCATTGATAACGTAGGTCGGCTTCAAAATTGTTACGGTGACGTACAATACAAAATGTGATCCGCGCATTTGAGGCAACGCGCGCGGATACCAGAAACTGAAGACATTTTTGTTGCCTAAAATCGTTAACATTAATGACAGTTTTATCTTAGCAGTGCGAATGTATATTCGGATGGACGTGCTTGACACTTTGACCGTCCGATATACAGTTCAATCTAAATAAATAAGATTTGGCAAATGCCGTACGCATACGCTGGAACCATATGGGTTGCAACCACGCACTGCATGTTGTTAACTGTGGGGAACGGGTTTCGTAGCGGTATACTTAACGTCCTCAGCGGCATGTTCACTAGGGACCATTTTAGAAGATGAAACGTAAACGTGTGCATAAATTATACGAATTTGACGTAACACGTATTGTGTTCAAAGTTGAACACAATAATTTCCATGTCACATTTGTATAATGCACACGCTTACGTTCCGTGTATGCTGCACGTAATCGCAAACCTGGCATTTGTGCGTACGGGCCCCGCTAGTTCTTTAGGTTATTCGGACTGCATGCATTTACTCTTACCGTAAGCTGTTTTGTAAGTGCGCACAGAAAACACATCGAATGTTCTAACAATATAATGTTCATCGTCATCTGATTAAACTGCCACCTGCTCAGAATATTATGAACTTTAGCTTGGGAATCTCTCATGCTTCTTGTTCTCTTGGGCAGTGTTTAAATTACCAAAAAAAATAACTACTCACTTTCGGTTCAGTTTGATGTTTTTTCGATTTTTTTTTTAGATGAATGTGGTCGGCGTTCCTACTTCATTTCATCCAAAGGCCATTCATTTATAACGTCACCAGGGTACCCTCTCCACTATCCTTCTGGTATCGACTGTGTTTGGGAGATTAAACGCCGTGATGCGCATCAGATACTCGTGAAGGTTCTTAATTTTTCAAGTGAACACGCCCATGACAAATTACAATTTGATGGAAGTACTCTAACTGGAGGTGAGATGGTTTCTTTCATGCTGCACGGAACCACAAAAGTGCGGACCATCATGTTCAATTCGACGTTAGTGTCTGTGACATTCAGCTCTGATTCTACAGTGACGTATACTGGATTTCGCTTATTGTTGCTGGGCAACGTCTCGGCCACAAGTAAGTTCTGTATTACCATATACTAATCATGCTTTTATAAAAGCTCCAACATTATATATGTCTCTCAAACTTCTAACCGGAATTCCTGGTCAAAATTTACGAATAATCCGACCAACAGGAGGTGCAATTTAATGTGCTCGGTTGTTCCGTCAGATAGTGTCAAATTATCGATTTTACTCATGAAAACATTTATAACAAAGGTACAGCGCCACCTAACGGTGACCTTAGAGAAAATCTGTTGACATCGTTTGATCGACCTTGTTCAAGGAAACATTGGTAACAAGTTTCATGAAAAGTGGCCAAAGGTCTTAGAAAATGTGGAGGTATCAGTATGTGCCGATTGTCCTCCAGGCGTGAGAAGAGAAATGAGTCAAGGACTGATATAAGTTCTCTTATTTGTAGCGCGCACGTATCCACTCTGCTGGGCGCTCAAGGCGCGGAAACAAAACAAAAAACATGAATACAAACAATATAGAATGATAGCATAGAAAGATACTTGTACAAATATACATCATCTTTGATGAATTGTGACATAAGATGAGTTTTAAGCAGCGACTTAAATATAGTTATACTATGACAAGATTTGAGTTTAGTTGGAAGATGAGTCTCGGAGACGCGACAGAAAAGACTTGTCAACCCAGGTCCGTTTTGAAGTTGGTTTTGACCTGTACACACAACTAAAAATAGTCTCCACATTGGGATCCATATAAGATTATTTATTCTAAATGTTTACAGTATTGTAAATATTACCACAAATGAAATAGAAATGTCAACTTATTTTAAAGAGGCACTCTAAGGTCAAATTCAGTTTTGTGATGCACTCATTTTCCAATAGATAGAGTCCTTATTAAAGTGTGAAAAAAATTACAAGTCTCTAACTTCACTTTAAAGTGGTGTAACCTATCATTTTATTTGATACCCTTTCAGAGCGATATTTGAAACATTACGTCACTATTTTCTCACGGGTAAATGAGTCTGTAACATTCCATACAGGAATTTTTTGTTTGTCAAAAAGTCAATTTCAAAGCCGATTTGATCAAATATTGTTGAGATTCAGGAATGAACTGCAAATTCACCGTACAAAAATGTACAGATCCATTTATTTGAAATGTGACGTCATTGTTGTCTTTGGATGTTAACAAATTTCACACAGGAAGGTTATCAAATAAAATGAAATTTTACATCACTTTAACGTGAGGTTAGAGACTAATTTTTTGGTAATTTTTTCACACTTTAATAAGGACTCTAGTTATTGGAAAATCACAAAACTAAATTTGACCTCAGAGCCCCTCTTTAACTTTCTATTTACCATGCAGTTGCAGCCCTCTGGATTAATCTCGTATGATTTATGCACTTACAGATGAATCATCTTGCCCGGATGCCAGCCTTTTCGATTGTGGTGATGGCTCGTGTGTGTCACCCGATGCTAGATGCGATGGTTTCAGAGACTGTCAGATCTATGGATTGGATGAGGTAGAATGTGGTAAGCAAATAAATATCTTAAACAAATCAACCGCGTTACTAAAAACGTCCTCGATAGAAATACGTGTATCAGCTTGAAAAACAATTTAAACATGGCGTGACTCTCCGTTGTTATTAGATGTCATAAATCTGTAATATCCATATATGGACCGCTTATTCTTATCAAACACTAACAATTTGTCCCTAATTTGCCATAGTGACCAATCCCGAATTAAGTTGGCATAGTGACCAATGCGGTGTTGGTCACTTTGCCAAATTACAAAAATAGCCAGTTAGAGCATTCGTCATTTGAATGCATGCTCTATCTCCAAAACTATAAGGAATACATGCATGTGGATTAGATACAATGGTAGGGTCTCTTCCTGAATGTACTAATGGGCGGGGAAACTTAAAATTGAAAAAAGTCTGATTGGTCACTATGGCAAATTAGGGACGAATTATTAGGAAGGACCTAATCCACCAGATTCAACACACAGTTCTTTAGACATTTTGACTTAATTTAGTAACTAGTGTTTTTTTAAAGAATTGTTAGGGCAATTTCCAATTCAATTTAATTCAATAGTGGTTTATTAAATATTTCCAAATCGCGACATCTGCCGAATTGCAGATTTAATTTACATTAAAATGTTTAGGAAAATAATATTATAAAACCAAACAAAAATGTTTGAAAAATTTTACAAACAGAACAACTGAACAAAATTGCACATGAAAATTAAAATGAAAAAAAGACGACAGAAAACACAAGGTATTGCAAGGTACTGTTTCAACAACTGTACAGTTTAATGAATTTAAAGATTAAAAAGGAGGGTATATTTGAACTAGTATTAAAATGACGAACAAGGTATGACAGTGCACCGTTTATTACAATAACTCACACTTTAACCCTCCTACTAGTACAAGGGTAAAAATCAGTCAAAATTTTGATATACTTGCCAAGGTATATCTAGTGCACCTAAAAGTCAAACACTGTCAAGCCTTACGTGTAGTAAGTACATTTACATGTCAAAATGAGTCGACTGTTTTTGACTGGTAAAAGCATTGTCTGGTATTGTTCAGGGTGGTCAAAATGACAGTCAAAAATGCCCCCTGTGTGCACATGTGGGTCAACAGTCAAGTGTTAATTTTAGCTTATATAATGACTGCACTTGAGGTACTATATTCAGCACTTCGTTTTTTAGAGTGCATATACAAAGTACACTCGAAGTGCTGAATATAGCGCCTCAAGTGCTAATTTTAGCACTTTTTAGGAGCTTGTATAGTGACTGCACTTGAGGTGCTAAATTCAGCACTTTGTTTTTTAGAGTGCAGGAATTTTGACTGTCTACCTTAGAGGTCTTGTGTGGGGATGCTGGCAAGTATACTGACGAAATTGCGTTGTTTTATTAAGAGTCATATCCATGAACGAATTACAAAGTGATTGTCGACGATCTTCAAAGGATTGAAGCGTGCAGTAAAACAAAAAAAAGTAATAATATAGATTTGATTTTAATTGTATGCCCTTACATTAATATCGTCTATGGCGGTAACACTATGTGGTTTGGTTCTCAACTATCTCAAAGTGATGTTTTGGTACTGATAAGAATTTGTAGGTATTCTGTACACACTAAGAAATAATGGTTCAATAAATCTGCACCCATAAGGAGCAAATCTTCACCCGTAGGGGAGGCACACAATCACGGGGTGCCAAGTCTGCACCCACAGGGGTTGCTGCTATTGTATCAACGATATGCACTCCTATGGGTGCAGATTTGAACCATTATTTCTTAGTGAGTACAGTGGCTGTAGTCATCGTAAGCAGACTATTAGGCCAAAAAAAGGTTTCCGGTTTCTGGCGTCCGCGTGCGTCGCCTCAGACCCGCACATTGGCATGTTTTTTTTCTTTTTTTTTTTTCTGTTTTTTGTTTTGCTATGAAACGATGTCCAATAACAGCCAAAATTGCTGGATCGATTGGGGGTATGAACATTTGCCCAATTTGTGATGCCTCTCTTAGCCACCATACATTGTACAATTATGCAATATTTGGCCCCCGCGTACACATCTATCACGTACATTTGTGTTTTCCTGTTGGCAACTAAACAAATACAATAAATAAATTAAATAAAAGCGGGTCACCGCCCCGATTTTGAAGTCAACCAATGACCAGAAATCGGAGACTTTTTTGGCCTTAGTTCTTTCAGCGAATATTTTCTTGATATATGGCTATATTTTTCCCCCTCTGCTTTCCCTATTTAGAATACATTCACTGCCCTGACTCATACCGCTGTAATAACTCATCGGTATGCATCCACTGGGCGCTGGTGTGTGACGGCGTCCAGGACTGCCAGCATCAAGACGATGAGAGCGACCTGCAATGCGGTATTATTTCCATCAGTATATTAAAAAATATTTAACATATTCATATTTTTCTTTTTAACCTTCCCTTATTCACGATAAATACAAAAGTGAGGCTGTAATTCTCACAACCATACTCTGTAGCTTACATGGACCACCGAGAAGGCCCAATAATCTGATAGTTCCAAAGAAAAGTTCATTCCTGACACAAGGAATAAATAAATGGATGTAGCTATTTCCATTAATTCAAAGAGAGTAAGCATACTCATGGAAGCAGTTTTGCCAGCATCACCAAAGCTGTACCTTCCCTTCAATGTATATATTTATTCAAAGAGAGTAAGCATATACTCATAGAAGCAGTTTCGCCAGCATCACCAATGCTGTACCTTCCCTTCAATGTATATCTTTATTCAAAGAGAGTATAGTAAGCATACTCACAGAAGCAGTTTTGTCAACATTACCAATCTTGTACCTTTCCTTTAATGTATATATTGATTCAAAGAGAGTAAGCATACCCATAGAAGCAGTTTTGCCAACATTACCAATGTTGTATCTTCCCTTCAATGTATATCTTGATTCAAAGAGAGTAAGCATACTCATAGAAGCAGTTTTGCCAACATTACCAATGTTGTATCTTCCCTTCAATGTATATCTTGATTCAAAGAGAGTAAGCATACTCATAGAAGCAGTTTTGCCAACATTACCAATGTTGTATCTTCCCTTCAATGTATATCTTGATTCAAAGAGAGTAAGCATACTGATAAAAGCAGTTTTGCCAACATTACCAATGCTGTGCCTTCCCTGTAATGTACGGTATATCTTGATTCAAAGAGAGTAAGCATACTCATAGAAGCAGTTTTGCCAACATTACCAATGCTGTACCTTCCCCTCAGTGTATATCTTGATTCAAAGAGAGTAAGCATACTCATAGAAGCAGTTTGGCCATCATTACCAATGTTGTACCTTCACTTTAATGTATATCTTGATTCAAAGAGAGTAAGCATACTCATGGAAGCAGTTTTGCCAACATTACCAATGTTGTACCTTCCCTTTAATGTATATCTTGATTCAAAGCGTGTACCGTAAGCATACTCATGGAAGCAGTATTGCAATCATTAACAATGCTGTACCTTCCCTTCAATGTATATCTTGATTCAAAGCGATTAAGCATGCATACTCATGGAATTAGTTTTGCCAACATTACCAATGCTGTATGTTCCCTTTAGTATAAGATACCATAATGTCTTATAATGGTTAAATGTGTATTTTGGTTTTAATTCTAAGACGTTTTTCCTTCCTCTTGTTCATGCAGTTAAGCAATGTCCAGAAAACTGCAAATTGCCCAATCCCGACTACGGACTCCACGTCTCTTGTAAGGATGGTTGGAACCAGTTAACTATCAGTGACATTGTAAAAAGAACGGAACAACTGTAAGTACGAAGAAAGGTTCTAGACTATATCGCATTCCCTGATCTGCGCGTGCTCCTCATTGTGGACCATAGACGACTTTTCAAATAGGCGCACGCGTTGCATCTCGGTTTAGCTGCTGATCATCGTTCACATTTCCCCGTACGTTAGTCAACAATCTACAATCTACGTAGTTGCGTATTTAAGAAAAGCATGGATAACTGTTATTCAATGTGATTGTAACATTGGTAGACATATCGTCGCAGTTTTCACGAAGTGACGGATTGCTAAAAAATCATGTTTTTTTAATGAGTTTAGTCAATATTTGGACTGTTATCTTTCATTTCACCGAGTTTTAATCCTCAAAACTATCTAGTTTTAATCCTCAAAACTGTCTAGTTTTCTAATTAAGGTAATTATTTTTTTGGTAAAATTGAAGTCAACTGTGGTTTTAAGTTTTCACGAAGTGACCGATTGCAGACTTGTGCTTGTATTACTGCATGTATTTTATGCGAACGTCATGTTTTTAAGTTTTCACGAAGTGACACAATTCGATCACGCCACACGTGTGTTCCACGAAGTTGACGCGTGTCTCTATACTAATGCACGGGAAACGTCACTTCGTGAAAGCTTGACAACAGCGTGTGCAGCTTTTCACGAAGTGACTGTTTGGTTTATAAGTATGTTACTCGTTTATAGTTATTTTCAGCGCGTCAGAACTCTAATCGATCCAGAAATTTTGGCTGCAATTGGACATTGTTTCATAGCCAATAAAAAGAACACTAAACATGCCGATGCGCGGGTCTGAGGCGACGCGCGCGGAAACCAGAACCCAGAAACTGTTATGGCCTTAACAATAAATAAACTACTTTTCCTTCACTGAATAATTCCTAGGTGAGGTATGCGTCAAAGCTAAACTGGTTTAGCTAGAATTGTTTATAAAGAGATCATAGCTAGTTTTGAAATATAATGTAAAATTGAAATTGATCTCCTTTACTAGTTTTAACACAGACCTTTATATATGTTACGTAATATCATGAATGACTGGTCATAATTCTTGTTGTGACTCATTTTATTTGCAGTGAGTTATCGGGTGGAAATGTCAGTGTTCTGCCAACTGGACTTTTTAAGGAATTCTCATTCTTAAAAACATTGTAAGTGGTCATCATTTCTTCTTTTAACACAAGAATACACTAAGTAAGACTAATTGCGGTGACACCATGTGGAATCTCAATTGAGTAGTAATTAGTTCTGAAAAGAACTGGGGTACAACTCGACGTTTCGATCAGTATGCTCTGATCGTCCTCAGGAGAATGCCGGACTCTGGAAAATGCTGCTGCTTAAGTAGGCTGCTGGAGGATCATCCCATGAATGGATGCTGGAGGATTAGTTCGTTGAGGCGCGCAGGCGGGAAACTGTGAGACTATGAGACTAGGATCCTAGGGGTTGGGGAGAGGAGTGTGCTCACTGAACTGAATCAGTTGTTAACAAGCACAGGGGAAGGAGGGTGGTTGACTTAGGATATAGGGATCCCTCAGTCTGGGGTGGGTTATGGACTTTGGATATAGAAGATCCTTCAGTCTGTAGTATAGGTCGCCAAATGTCGCTGATGAAGAAACCGATGTCCTGTGGCACAGTGTCGTGTTTGACGATCTCGATGGCCTCTCTGATGCGTCTGGGGTGCCATGCATCGATGGGTGTGATGAGTTGGGCTGCCTGCCAGTCGATTTGGTGGTCCTTGATGTGCGAGTGCTTGACGATGGCGGACTTCTCGAAATCTCCTCTGCGGCCGTGTGCGCGGTGTTCCTTCAATCTGATGGGGAGGTTGCGTTTTGTTTCGCCGATGTACACCTTACCGCACTCACAGGGGATCCGGTAGACTCCCGCTCTGTTGTTTGGGTCCGGTTTGTCCTTGTGG
>CM055817.1:5480599-5523881 GCA_029582265.1 Zoroaster sp. YZ-2022 | reverse complement strand
CTAAAGCTGCTTTTTATTTTTCTCGATGCCCCTCCTTCATTGTGTATAGTGTCCATGCATTATTTGTTTTTTTACCGTGCTTGTTTCTTGCATCTTAAATTATTTTGTTTTACGCTTGATTATCTTAATTACAATTGTTTTAAATGTTATATCTCAATTTCAAACTAGATCAGTTTACTTTAAATTTTCATTTGTTGATTGGTTTAACTTTTAATATTGTTTAATACAGAGCCCTCAAAGAAAGCAGTTCTTTAACTGAGGAGTCTACCCTGTTAAAATAAAACAGCAAATAAATAAATGAAGAATTATATAAAGTGCAGGACAAAATAAAATTATTTTCATAAAGTGTCCTGATCTTTTTGACATAGACTTGATGTAAAATATGGCAGAATGTTTTCGCAAGTCGAATTTTTTTGTTGGGGGTTGGGCTGATGAATTCATCGCTCACCCCTTTAAGATTATTAGGGGTATAAAACCCCTGCTTTCTATTTCTCCGAGATTTGAGATCCTGAACAAAACTACAAAATCTAAAAACAAAATCAAAAACCAATCCAAATCCAAATAGGTACAAACAAAACCTTTACAGTAAAATGAAATGGAAAACAAATAACATAACAATGGACTTAAAATTATATATGAACACAAACTGATTGTTTACCTTTAAAATGTTCAAATGACTCTTAAAGACTTAATGTGCAAAAAAAAAAAAAAAAAAAAAAAAAAAAAAAACCTCCAAAAAACACACTGAATTATCTATATCAATTCCATCAAATATTTAACCAGATTAGGTGAGTGTACAGCCAACATCATAATAATAATAATAATAATAAAGATTTTTAGCGCGCACATATCCACCCTGCTGGGCGCTCAAGGCGCGGAAACAAAGAAAAAACATTAATACAAACAATATACAATGATAGCATAGGGAAAACAAAACAAATTATGTACCGAGATACATGTACCTACAATGCAATTACAAATATACATCATCTTTGAAGAGTTGTGACATAAGATGAGTTTTAAGCATCGACTTGAATCTGGTTATACTATGACAAGATTTGAGTTTAGTTGGAAGATGATTCCAGAGTCTCGGAGCTGCGACAGAAAACGACCTATCACCCCAGTTCCGTTTTGAAGTTGGTTCCTTGAGGAGTGACATGTTGCTGGAGCGCAAATTGCGTGATGGAGTGTAGACTTTAAGTAGTTCAGAAATATAAATTGGAGCAATGTTATTAAAAGATTTGTGAACAATTAGCATAAGTTTAAAAACAATTCTCTGTGAAACAGGAAGCCAGTGCAGTTCTTTCAAGATTGGCGTGATATGGCATGACTTTCTGGACAAAGTCACAACACGAGCTGCTGTGTTTTGTATGTGCTGAAGACGAGATATTTGATTCTGCGGAAGACCGTAAAGGAGAGCATTCCCGTTATCAAGCCGTGATGTGACAAATGCATGTATAATTTGTTCAGCAGCACTTTTATTCAAGTATTTCCTAATTTGGCTTATATTTCTGATATGAAATGATGATATGCGAACAATGTTGGAGATATGTGGTTTTAAAGTCATTGTCGAGTCAAATATAACACCCAAATTACGTGCATGTAATGAGGGGTTATCTGCGAGTCACCAATTGTAATAAATGGAAGAGAAACTTTAGACAATTGCTGACGTGATCCAAATAGAACAAATTCTGTTTTTTCATCGTTCAATTTCAGGAAGTTTTGTCTCATCCAACTTCGAATCTCTTGAATACATTTCTCCAGTGTTTTAATGCAGGAATCAGCAGGTTCTTGAGAAGATTTAAAAGTAATGTACGGTAAAGCTGCGTGTCATCAGCGTAAACATGGTAATTTAAATTATACTTCAAAATGATATCACGAACTGGAAAGGTATAAACAGTAAACCACTGTGGGCCGAGCACAGAGCCTTGGGGTACAGAATAGTCAAGAGTAACAGGCTCGGAGATAGCGTTACCAATACAAACATGCTGAGGCCTATTTAAAAGGTAGGACTTACACCAATCCAGGGCTGTGTCATGTATTCCAAGATGATATTGAAGGCGGAGAGAAGGATTTTATGATCGACAGTGTCAAAAGCGGCGCTTAAGTCTAACAAAACTAATGCAGTGATTTTCCCCTCATCCATGGCAGATAAAATGTCATTGTTGACGCGAAGAAGAGCAGTTTCTGTTCCATGAAATGGTTTGTAGGCTGACTGAAATGTGTCCGACAGGTTATTAGCACGAACATGGTCAGAGATCCGTGATGAAACAACTCGCTCGATTGTTTTTCCAAGGTACTTTAAATTCGCTACTGGTCGGTAATTTTTGAAAACTTCCTTGTCCAAACTGGGTTTCTTTAGGAGTGGTTTAACATGAGCAACCTTCTGGCTATTAGGGAAACAACCGGAAGAAAGAGATCTGTTTACAATAATTGTGATATACTTAGCAAACACATCAATATTTTGTTTTATTAGCGAAGTTGGCACTGGATCAAGTTCACATGATTTTGATGGCGATTTCATGATGAGTTTCTTGATCTCCGTAACACTAGTAGGCTCAAACATGGACAGTCTACATTGTGGATCCTTGCGTGATGGTGTTTGTGATAGAATGGCAGGTAGGCCTACTGAGGGAAAAGAACGACGGATATTCTCAATTTTTGTGACAAAAAAGTTTGAAAAAGCATTTGCGAGGTCCTGATCGGAGTGTGTAGATGGAAACACTGGAGCTTTGGGTTTATGAAGCAGCTTTTCAACAATGTTAAAGAGTTTTTTCTGATCACCAGAGCTATCTTCCACAAGAGATGAGTAGTGAGTTATTTTTGCCTGGTTAATCATGTTCTTCACAATATCACATCAGGCCATAGTCTTGGTATAATTTGACTGAAATCATCTTTGATGAATCTGTGTTCCAAAGAGTTCAAACTATTGAGGTTTCCTTTCTACTCATTCAGAATTTTTTTTTTTAAATTCAGTTAGATAGTCCAACTACTTCTCAACGGATACTCCTATTGATTACGGAGTCTCAACAGAACTTGAGACACGTGAATACCAAACCCACGTTTCCCATTATTATGTTAATGTCATTATAAAAGACAGAACATGTTTTTTACAAGTGTAATAATATTTCAAAAAGTTTTCAACGAAAACCAAAACATCTAAATAATTTTTAACAATAATCGAACATATGATCAAATCATTTCCTTTTCTAGCTTCATAGGTTTCTGGTCATAGGTCGGCTTCAATATCGGTGCGGTGATGTGCTTTTGTTTATTTTATTTTATTTTTTAATTAATTTTTTTTTTTTTTTTTTTTTGCCAACAGGGAAATACGTGATACATACATGTATACGTGGGAACCTCAACTGAACATATATGATTGGTCCATCCTTGTTTGGGGGCAGACATATGTACTTAGTTTGTACGCATATAAAATATATAAGTAATCTAACCACTCGTGTGGTCACCAGAGGGGCCCAAATGGCAAAAGTAACCTCTGTGGGTTTTGAAGGACACTTGACTTGTAAACGAGATGTTATAATTATACTACTTTTGACAGCAGATTCTAGCGGATTGGGTGTACATTCACCCTGTGCGACAATTTTCAGCAAAATATCTTTACCCAATTGTGAGATATAGGCCTCTGAAAATGCCCCAAAAAAATCACAGACGCAATTTAGAGGAGAAAAAGGGGTATATTTTTCAGGGGCCCATATCTCGGAAACGACTTGGGAGCAAAAATTTGTTTTGTGTTCATTACTCCCACAGCGGTATGTTGAAAACAAAAATCAGCAAATTCTGTGTCGGTCACTGACAACCCTAAATTTTTGAAAATATGTCAGTGACCAACTCAGATTTTGCTGATTTTATTTTTCAACATACCTCTGTGGTAGTAATGAACGCATAACAAATTTTTGCTCCCAACTCCAAGTCGTTTCCGAAATATGGGCCCCTGAAAATTATAGCCACGCCCCCTTTTTCACTCTCCAAGTTGCGTGGGTGATTTTTGGCATTTTAAGAAGCCTATACCTCAAAATTGGTTGGGCAAAATCTGAGTCGGTCACTGACAACCTCTAGGTAAGTTGGCATGGAATGACCCCGTAGGCATGTTCGGTTTGACACGATCTGTTGAATGAGGCCATGAAAATAATCATAGGTCACCGTTAGGGGGCGCGATACCCATTTTTGGTTATTTTCCTAATTTCTGGTCCCATAACTTCCTTAATGTTTGTATTGGCCATGACATTTGGCACAAATGTTGTCTTCAGCACGTAGATCACGACTAGATGACGCTATAAGCAATATTATCTTTAAAAATGTTGACCCAAAATTGTGATTTATTTTAACCAAAAGTACAATAAATGTAGATATAACATCCATGGTACTATTGATGACAGTTAACAAACCTCAAAACACATATTGAATGTCTTACCGTCTCAAAAATCTATGTCAAAAATGATTTCAAATTGATCCATTGTCCATGTTTGTGACATCTTTGTGTCTTTCGGTGTATTGTGTTTAATTTCATTTATTTATTTTTGTTTGATTGACAGTTCAGTGTTTTGTTTGTTCGTAAAGTCATTTGCTTGTCAATAAGTTTCTTTGCCTCGTATTATCCAAGGACGGATCCAAATGGGGGAGGAGCATAAGGCAAAAAGAGGGGCACATTACCAAAAAAGGGTATCATGGTCAATATACATTCTTGGATCTACAGTTAGTTTTATCTGTCTGCTTGTCAGCTTGGGAATTACTGTCGGCAACCAACTCGCAAAAACATATAATATTCTGCATGATACATTAAGATATATCCAATGGAAAAGTAATTTTCACAATAGTTTGCTCATTTTCCAGAAGCTTCTCTGTAAATATCAAGGAGATAATACGCGTGTACGATTATCAGTACCTAAACCTGCCTTTGTCTTCTCAATAAGATACAAGGCCTACATCATCCACGCGCATAAACACAATAACTTCCGTTTCATCTCATCCTCCACGCCTTGGCTATATTTGTCTTTCTACCCCTGTGTATAGTAATACAAATATAGGTAAGCTTTCTTTTGTGTTTGATCGTGTCAGTCGGCGCCGCGAACCAAAATAATGAAAATCCCGTTTAAAGATGAAAAGCTGCTTTCGCCGACTTAAGTATCATACCCTTTATGTATCATATCTGACAGTTTGTCTGTATGTCTGTTTGTGCGTGTGCTTTAAACACTGCTTGTTTGATTGGTTGATCTCGATGGTTTAGGTTTTGATTGGTTGTTTGTTTGTTTGCTTGTTCGGTCTATTTGTTTGTCTATAGGTGTGTTTTAGGACTGTCCCACATTGGGCCAGGGAGGGATCAAAGTGCGCCAAAACTAAATTGTCCATTATTTTTTATTTAGACCCAGATATGTTTTCTGACCCGCAGTTGTCAATGAAAGTGTTTTTAAACATTTATGACGTCATCAAAATACTGATTTCTGATTGGACCGCGGTTGAATTCACACTCATTGCCTCAATTGCAGTTTTGCTCGTTTTAAATTACACTAATCGAGTGTATGTGTTACGGCTGTAAATTATTTAAGGATAAAATTATCGTTAAACAATTTGAGGAAGTTTGTGATTTAACCCCATTAAAAATGTTTCTAAAAGTATCCTTACTTTCTTTGAATCAATGTATCCATTAAGCAACTAACCTGTGGAAGTTTCAGTTTATTATGTGTCATTAACCGAGAAAATAATGAAAATGCATTCAGATGTTTCGTATTCATTCGGTTTTTTTTATCTGGAGGGAGACCAATTAATTTTGAACATTATTTCACTATTTTACTAATTTGATACTAATATTATTTCATCCCTGGTTGATACTATGACCAATTTAACACCGACATAATTTTCATGTAAAACTATGATCATTTATGATATGCGAATTTACCAATAGTGTAGGGGCTTTAATGAATGAATATTTACCCATAGTGTAGGGGCTTTAATGAATGAATATTTACCAATAGTGTAGGGGCTTTAATGAATGAATATTTACCAATAGTGTAGGGGCTTTAATGAATGAATATTTACCAATAGTGTAGGGGCTTTAATGAATGAATATTTACCAATAGTGTAGGGGCTTTAATGAATGAATATTTACCAATAGTGTAGGGCTTTAATGACTGAATATTTACCAATAGTGTAGGGGCTTTAATGAATGAATATTTACCAATAGTGTAGGGGCTTTAATGAATGAATATTTACCAATAGTGTAGGGGCTTTAATGAATGAATATTTACCAATAGTGTAGGGGCTTTAATGAATGAATATTTACCAATAGTGTAGGGGCTTTAATGAATGAATATTTACCAATAGTGTAGGGGCTTTAATGAATGAATATTTACCAATAGTGTAGGGGCTTTAATGAATGAATATTATAGTGTAGGGGCTTTAATAACTGAATATTTTCATTTATTTAGATACGTCTTGCTTTCCACTATCAAGCCACTTATAACATTTCTAACTGCATAATTATTTCTCATGGCTATCATTTTGCGAGACTTCTTGTATACGAAGCGGAAACCGCAAGGGAATAATTAAGTATTGTCAGTTTCACTGTGCGGCGTGCGCTGCTCACAGTCGAGTTACGAAAAAGGTTCAAATTTGTTGGGATGAGGTTTACAAAAATAACTACAAAATCACAGGTCTCAGGTCGCAGCTAATTTTGGTATCAATACAAAATGTTGCTGAAAGGTTAAACTTCAGAATTAAGGCGGGAATCAGCGGGAATTTGTAGTTCCACCACAGCTAAACAATAAAATCTATATTTTATAATTTTATTTACCAAATACCTCGTTTTTTGCTGATAAAATCAAAAAACTAATTTACAATCGACTTAATTTTGATAAAATATGGGCCATTCACTGGGTTTACTTCAATTTACATCACAATAGCTTCTGTCCAAAGCCTACAATGGCAATTTTTAATTTATTACCAGCAACCCGCTTTTATCGCCATATTTTCAGATTTTGAGATTGTGAGGCGGTTCTACAGTCATTAAATATTAATTGGAGTTTTAATTGTTTATAAAATAGTCGTAGGGGTCTTAGCAACTTAAAAAATGTATTTAAAAAATGGAAAAATAAAACAATCTTGCACATAACACAAATTACCCATTTTTAGGACTGTGTGTTTTCGAATATTTCTTGAACCGGAAATCTTCAGTACCCGGGTACCCGTAAACAATTTTGTAAAAAACACATAAATACTTTTAAAAATCCTCTGCGCATCGATGACTGTTAATTTGACTGCATAAATCACGAAAAGATGCGAAACATCATATTTCACGATGAGATAATTGAAGTCATGAATGCCAAAAACGATCTGTTAGAATTCACTCTTAAATTTAGAACAAGCGTTAACAATTCCAAAACTATGTACAAAAATGACAGCTCGAAATAAAGGACAACGAAAGTGAAATTACCGTAAACTGTTGCTGGCAACGACTAAACGTAATGTTTTATATTCTAATTGTGTTCAAAATGATATGGCATAAGTGTAGGTACCAGAGTAACTGCCACATGTTATTGTTATACACTGACATAATTATTTTATACGGATGAACGTGCTATAAGCCTTATCGCAAATGTGCGCGCAGTGAATTATGGGAAATGTACGGAAGCTTAAATGACCATCCATGTTTCCGAGTTACAGAGGTTTTCTTTATCATGGAAAGACAAAGGCAATCAGTGTTTTCAAGATAACTATTCCGTCTTTCCATGATAAATAATCTAAGTAACACGGATGGTCATTTAAGCTTCCGTAGAAATGGGTTTGGACGTGTTTTTTTAAACATTTTATAGCAAAATTATGGAGAAAAAATGTTAAGAAATCAGTTGAATTATAAACAGAAAAATTAAGAAAAGAATTGATTTTTCCCAAAAAACTACGAAAATGGAAGAATTCTCAGCTGATTTCTGATCCCTGGGTGCAACATCCATATTTTAGTCTTTTAAGCATTTTTTCTTCTAAAAAAGGGGTAAATTGCAGAAAATTTCATCGTTTTAAAAAAATAAATTAAGCATTATGATCAAAACGTGGACAAACCCACATTAGATTATAAATTGGGTGTCGGCAGAGCGTAAAATTAAAACATTAAAAAAAACAATAAAAACAATAAAAAATAAAATAAAATAAAAATAAATAAATAAATAAAAAGCGTTAGTTGAGACAAGAACTATTATCTTATCAAGAAACTATAATCTTATTATTATATTATTTTGGGACCGTCTGATATTACCAGACGTTGCCCGATTGTAGACTGAGGGCATGGATCGCCGCCCATCAGATCTGAAATGAGACTTGCCTATTTTAATTCCCACGGGATTAATATTGTATTAATAGTAGCTTTTGTCAAATGTCAATAAACTGTTGTTCCTACTGCTAATTTGATTGTATACAAAATAAAAAAAACAATTGAATATCAGGAATGCATAAAAAGGCAAGTAGCACAAGGCACTGTTTTCTCCTTTTTACCATTCTTTGATTTATATGCAATATATATTTTTGGTTGATGGGGATAATATTTCTAAAAGAAAATATGTTCCGAAAACCGAACTAAAGAGCTTCTTTGCCGTTAGTAGTGACATTAAAACACACTGTCGTACAGATTGTCTTCTATTACACTGTACGCGACAATCCCATAGGAGTGGGGTTTGTAAAGAAAAAGTTAAGCAAGTTAGTTAATCGCCCTTCAATTCGCACCTTCATCCAAGGTTTGTTTATGCCACAGGGAAGACGAATTAGTTTGAATCTCGCTTGGTAGCCAACACAGCGTGAGGTCACTGTAATCATACTGTAATCCAATGCATGTGTGTGTGTGGGTGTGTGTGTGTGTGTGTATTTTGTATACGAGTGTGCAGTGTAAGGGGTTACAGAGTCATATGCATGTTCAGATGAACATACCCGTAGGAAAGAAAACAGTGAATCCATCCCGCGACCCCATGAAAGGTTTTGGAACAGACTATTGAATTTTAATGGTAATGGTGTGCCGGTAACGATTATTATCTCATACATAAAAAATATGATGATTATAAACTGTCCCGCTTGACAAAATCCCCTTCCCGATCCGCCAATGGTTTGAGACGCAATTGCAATCGCGTGTTGAATTTGAATTTCAATAACATTCAATTACTGAATTTCAATAACATTCAATTACTATAATTAATTAAAGGCCTTTGGACTTGAACTGGCTCATTAACCACAGTCGGCTTGTAAATAATATAATATGCTGAGAACAGACTATTTTTGTTCAGTTTTTGTTCGGTATTGTTGTGCTTGTAACGGTAATTATCTCAAACAAAACGACAATAAAACTACCGAATAATTATTATATAAATCATTTTTGATGACAGGCCAATTTAGTGCTTCATTACGTTTTTCCGCCCGCTGTCTGCTCGTATTATATGAGAGGTTTCAGCTCTTACTGAGAACAGACTATTGAATTTTAAGCGGTTTTTGTTCGGTATTGTTGTGCTTGTAATGGTTATTATTTCACACAAAATGACAATAAAACTACCAAATATTAATATAAATCATGTGTCAACGAGAGATATGAAATTAATAAATTTGAAGTTTTTTTATGACAGACTAATATTATCTTTTACAGTCCAAACAGTACATGCACCTTTTATAAGCAGGGATGGATTCAGGGTAGCTGAAATGAAAATAAGACATCGTACAGCAAAAAGGGGTGAAACTGCCTAAAAGAGGTCCACGTATATAAAGTATAGGGTAAATTGATTGCAAGGTGATGAATGGACACTTGTCCTGCCTCCTTTACCCGCTAATTTTTTCCCTGCCCCCCTCCCCCATCTGCCAATGATCCTCATAATATAGTATTAATTTTCATGAATCCACACAAGCAAATGCATTTGTGCCTTCACGTGGTGTCTGATGAGGGGGTATACCGGTAAGGTTTAAAAGTGGCAGTGATTTCTAGAGACGACGAGAGGGATGGTATAAGCAGGACCCCCTACCTAACCTATTACCCCTACACGACACTGGAACGCTCCCGAACCCCGAGAACCTCTAGATGCCCAGACTGATATTCCCAATTGAAATATGTAGGATTTTTAATTTGTTTATTTTCTCGTTGTTGTTGTTGTTGTTGTTGAGTGTATATAGGTAGGTGGGGGATGTTTGCGTAGGATTGTCATCCATGACATGGACGTCTTAGCGAGTTCAATCTCCTGGGGTCTGTTTAAATAATTAAATTAGTAAATATGTTGTTAGTTTAAAGATAAGTTTAATTCAATTATATTGTATTCGTCATGATCAGCATGAATATCGTCCTCAAGTCGCCCAAAAAGTACAGTGCAAATCATGTTCATGACGAGCAAAGTTATTCAGAAATCAGCTGAGAAATCCTCCGTTTGCATGGGTTCTGGGAATAAAAAAAATATTATACAAATGTTCTGTATGTGATTTAACTAATTCTTTATAATTGTCTCCATAATTTTGCTATAATACGTAAAAAACGTCAATTTTCTGACCGACCACCTTTCTCCTCCATTGACTTTGTGCATAAACGTGTGCACATCCTTTTTCCAAACCCAACTCCCACTGATCGAGGAACCATTTTATAATATTATTCAACTTCCTTGTAATATCACTCTTGCCATTTAACAAAACCTACTCCTCCATGTTGGATGTAGAAAATTGTCTTGCTCAAAGACACAAATACATTTTTGCTTTTTACCATGGTCAAAGTAATTTGTAATTTCCATTAGTATCAAACATAATGCTTTTACCACTAGACCACTGCACTTGGTAACCTACTTTTTTCCCTATTAAGGGCGTGGCTACGCCCGTTTTTGCATCCCTTACACCCACACATGTGTTTACCACATGTTGAGTGATGAGTGTTACAATTCACTCTTAGATTTAGAACAAGCGTTAACAATTCCAAAACTATGTACACAAATGACAGCTCAAAATAAAGGACAACGAAAGTGAAATTACCGTAAAAGGTGCTGGCAACGACGAAACGTAATGTATTATATTCTTATTAGAATGTATTAGATTAGTTGTATGTTGGAGGTACTGCAGTGTACAGTGAACTATATACTATATACTATATACTCATAATATGGGTGTCAATTGTGCCAAATTTGGTCAAATTCTGTCTAATGTTTTCTCAAGATAGCAAAAGGTGATTTTTATAAAACCTGCCACTGTTTTTAAACTTGAACTTCTAGTTTGAACCGGAAATAAGAGTCAACAAGGTCACGTCTTTGTAGCAAATGTCGAGTCCTCCATGTTCTGTATGATTATGAAGAAATCAAGAAATTATCTATTGTGGTTCACAAGATATAAAATATATTGTTTTATTATAATTAATTACGTAATAATTCATTAGATGACCTCACCATGACGTCACAACGTTAACTATTTGTTAAGCTTTAAGGTTCTTTGAACTCCGCAACTATGTTTTGACTGTACAAATACATTTACAGATTATTTTACAATCCATTTTCGTAGTTTACAGAGCTCCTACATATACGTTCGTACAGACAAGGTATAACAATGAAATGTAACATGGTGTACATATATTCATGAGCAATCGAATAGCCAATAAGAACAATATAAATTTGTTACGATGGAAATTTATCCAATCACGATGCGCAGATAGAGGCACGTGATTCTCAAACACTTCCTGGGACAATTGCCCACACAGCCATCGTCAGCACCACTCGGTCTCACAGCTGTGAATAGAAAGTCTGAAAAGTATAACAATAATAAACTTTTACTGGTGTAAAAATAGGTCAAGAAGGATTGTACACTATAAGCTAGCATTAATTATCTGGAAACATCAACACTAAACTATCGATAACTGTCCATAATTACACAATTATTCTTCATGATCATGACAAAATAACATTAATAGTTTGGTTCAATTTCTGAGATGGGGGCGTTGTGATCTGTGATGATGTCATGAAACACTTTTTAGAAAAATCACTAGTCACTTTATGAATGAATTAAAAACTTACTTTTACAAACACCACAATAATACTTAAATGTTTAGGCCTTAATCTTTTTATTTATTTATTTATTTTTGCTGTTTTAGATATGTATCAAAGACTAAAAATATAATGAAACATATCATTTGGTTATTGCATAAATTAAAATTTAAAAAAACCTGCACTAACCATTTAGAAATTTGCTAACCGGCTGACCAAAAATATATATAAAAATAAACACCCAACAATTTTGGACAAAGTTACGAACCATTTTGTTGTTCTAGACGCTTTTTCTGCCACATTGGTTATTGAACAATCATTGTTGGAAGTTGTTGATGTTTTTCGTATAAAAAATCTACACATTATTCCATTTGCAAAATTAATAAAATAACTTCTTTTCTGCTGTATTCCTTCTTTTTGCTTGGCAAACAATTATTAATGTAACAGTCGTTGGAACAGAGCATCATTCCATGTCATGTTTGTTTCTGCCTGTGTGTCTTATTTCTGTCCTTATGTCCTTTTATCGGACTGTGTATTCACCTTTTGAGTGTGTTTCTTTGGTTGTCTGTAGGTTGGATTAGTGTTGGGTGTTGGTCTGTTTGTCAATTTGTTGATGTAATTATGATTTTGTTTGTTGTTGTTTTTTGTGTTGTTTATGATTATCACAACAACAACGCTCAGGCTTCCAATCAGCAATGAGGCGGAGAGCATATATAGCACACCGAAACAGTCATGCGCATTGTATCATCAGCGTGTCACTTTCTAATTGGCTGACGTAGCCATGGGCCTACCTTTCTTTGAAGGAAATTTCTTTCCTTGGGAAATCGAGAATTTCTTTTCGGGTGTTTTTGTGATTTGTAAAACCATTTAGATAATATAAGTTTTGAGGCTTTGCATGGTGGAATATCGATATCGTTTCGGTTTGCGGTAATACCATGTCACTTAGCGACAGTAGAGAAAAACGAGTTGCCCGAAATTGGTTCTCCCTTGAACCTTTCTCACTTAACGAAGGTTGAGATACGAGTTGTGCGATACGGTTCTTTTCAGAACCTGTACCTCAGCTTCACGTTAGTTGAGATAAACACATGGTGTTACCGGAAACCGAAACGACATTTAGATAATCATAATTATTATGAAGCGTGTCAAAATTAGGACGAGGCAAATTATTTGAATTTTGACTGTTACATTTTAGCTGTTGACACTGTACAGTGGCGGACCGGGAATGGCAAAGCGCAAATAAAGTGGAGAACACACACAAGTGTTAGATAAATTGGCATGTATGGCCCCTTTGCAGTCGCGTAACTTATACGGTTGGTTTAATATGTGGGCAATTGGAGAGTAGAACCAGGATTTTCAAGTCCTTTTGCTCACACTGAATTTACCAGTGACCATATAGAAGTATTGTATTCAACACAGTAATGACTTAGCTCAGACTAACTCACTGGATCTCTTCTAAACCCAGTCTAAATAGCAACTATACACTCATTAAAAGAACTATTGGCAATCTCATAACAAATCAATTATAACGGTTTTACTTTAAAGCACAGTGTATAAATTCCCAGAAAATATCTATCTCAGGTGCTATCGTGTTAGCAAACTTTGGTAAAATTGTTGTAACATTTAATAAAATTATTAGCGAAATTATTGCCAAAATTAATTTGTCATACAAAGACAGAAATTCAATGAACGAACAACCTGAATGCATTCTCATTATTTTCTCGACGACACAATGAATTGAGCTGAGACATTAACAGATTGGTTTTTATATATAATTACTAGCTTTAATATAATTTATGTTTTGATCTTTGCATGGTGGAATGTCGAGAATAACCCGTGAAGTCCCCATGGTTCTCCCTGAACCATATTAACCCGTGAGAGTCCACATGGTTCTCTCTTGAACCTTTCTCACTTAACGAATGTTGAGATACGAGTTGTATAAGGTTCTTTTCAGAACCTGTACCTCAGCTTCGCGTTAGTTGAGATAAACACATGGTGTTACCGCAAATCGAAACGATATTTAATATAATTATTATAACTTAGAACAAGTATGGGCCTTGCTATTTTTCTACTGGTTATTAATGCTGCTATGTTGATTTTAACGATGGTGGTCCTCTGGGTAAACTATTGCCATGTATATTATAATGTTTCAATCATAGGTAGGGGGAGCGCACATGCGTATTTTATGCCCAGAGGAAGGACCAATTATAAAGCTATATATGTACATCATATCCACATGCCGGCCTCTGATTGGCTGCCTCATCTTGAAAATACCTGGTGTCATCAAGCTTGTGGGCGCGATTCATTTAATGAGCGAGAGATGAACGGTTTCAGTTAGATTGGACCAGCGCGGCACGGAAAGGAGACGCAAACCTGGAGTTCCAGAAAGCTTTCTTTCATCGTGGATAAAGTTGTTCCCTACATTTCCTGAGGAGATTGCATCTAGTTTCATCGATTGACGAGACACCGCATCCTCGACGAGATGACCACTTTGCAATGGATGAGATTCTTGGTCGTTGTGCTGTGGGGTAAGTAACATTTGTGAACGGATCCTATACAAAAAGAGTTTTTTTTTTAGTTCAGTAAAACAAGCACAATATATTGTAAATTAAGATTGTTATTGGAAGAGATACATTGATTCGGTTTATGAAAAGGCAGTTTGGCTACTTCAGACTCATTTTGTAAGATTATATCACATTTTCCCCCTTTTCGGTCGTTTAATCAGTGAAAAGTCCGAGATTCATTCGTATACAAAACAATAAAATAAAAAAACTGACAGCAGCAAACAATAATATCCACTGGTCGAACGAACGAAATCTGTTATTGTTTTAGCAGTGTGCTCCATTTTCACAATGTACCCTAGTTTTAAAGCAGTGTACCTGCTTTTCACAATATCCAGTTTTGGGCAGTGTTCCTCTTTTCTTGCAATGTACCCTTTTTAAGAAGTTTGCCCCTTTTCACAATGTTTTCTTTTTGGCAGATTGTCCCCTCTTAACAATGTACCTTTTTTAGCAGGTTACTCCTATTTACAATGTACCGGTATCTTTTCAGTATCCCTATTCAAAATGTACCTTTTTAGCAGCTTACCTCTCTTAACAATGTACCTTTTTTAGCAGGTGTGAGGCACTCGTCGTAGCTAGGAGGCTACTAAGCAAGGAAGATCCAAACCAGGAGGGCTTAACCATAGAGGAGGGGGCTAGTTGGCTTACAACTGACATACAAGGCGCTTGCTAAGCTAGCTGTGCGCGAGAGGCTACCATAAATTGGGGTTATTTATAATGCGGGTACAGGGGAACTAATCATTTTTAAGAGGTTCAAGCAGTTGATTCTTGCCTAATAAACCAGTGCACATCGAGATTAATTATTGCATAACTCGTACTGTTGTCCTGTCAATTGTCTGTCCTGTTGTCCCCTAGTTGTAAAGAAGAAAGAGGGTACAGTTGATTGTCCTGTGTATCAGGCGGTACATTTCCGCCAAACGGGCCTGCACCACCGGTCTTGGGTCGCTTTGAAGGGATACCACACTGTTTGGGGTGACCACCGGGGGAGTAATCAGTCCGGGGCATTTTGGTAAATCCGCCACATTACCATTACTGCTGCATAAATGAGCCAGAAATGTTCAGTCACTGTGTTCATCTTAAACTAGGACACCGATTCCTTGCCTTGTTGAAAGTCTGCTCTGATCATGACGATATTCCTTTAATAGACCTAGGTAGACTTGTAATTCAGACACAATCTCTACAGGAAAATGCAATAATTATCTCAATTTAGATTTTAGAATCTCTCCATTAAATCCAACTCCAACTGTGAAATAATTATATATTCTAAAACAAGAAGAGTATTAAACAACCGAAAACCTATTCCACATGGTTTGCTATTTTACTGGCAATGTTGTTTTTAATCCAAACACTTTTTTACATTCCTTGTAGTCGTACAAATGAGATAATTTCCAAAACGATTGACCGAAGCATGTTTAACAACCCTTGGGTGACATTATAACACCGGTTATGAATTTATCACGCTACGTCATCAATTAATTTATTCACAACTCAAACACAACTCAAACACAACTCAAAATGAACGGACAAATAATGTCAACATACAGACTAAATTGCCAAGATCAGAAGATCAAAAATACAAACAAGTTTGTGACTGCTTAAAGGGAAGGTACAGCACTAGTAATGTTGGAAAAACATTACTTAGCTACTAGTCTTTTAATCAAGATATACCTTTAAAAATAAACAGTAAATATAAGCAGAAAATAGTTAAAATGCATTCAGATATTCTCTATTCATTCTAACGCGAAATTTAAGAAAAGAGTATTCAGTCCTAAATTTGAAATAGAAATTATTATACTTTTCTTAAAAGTGACATCACCCCAGACAACATTATTTTCTTAGGAAGATTGATACCGTCATCCTCTTTAAACTAACTAAGTTTCACATTTTAATTCGAAAATCTTGTTTTTAAGGGAAGGTACAATGCTGGCAATATTGACAAAACTGCTTCTGTATACGAGTATGCTTATACACTCTTTGAAACATGACATACATTAATTAACCTGTAACAATTACAGCTTATTATGTTGTGTTATTAACCGTATTACTCCGGCTGCTAAGGATTCTATGGGGACACATTATACACTTTTTGGTAAAAGCATGATATATTGCATCAGGGTCCAGAAAGGGCCAATATCCTTTGATACCTTGGACATATCTTGGGTCCAACAGTGAGGGCGGGCTTTGAAAAGTGGAAGAAGCCCCAAAACGAGCCTTCCGACGTTATGAAGTTTAACTTTGCATCGTTTGTTTGCCTGATTAGATAATGGCATACATGTTCGGATGGAGATCGATCGTTTTTGAAAAGTTAGGGTGGGGGAGGGACGCAAAATACCAAATCTGACACTATTTATCTGAAATTGACAATTATAGCTCGTGTTGTACATCTAGATGCAGATCCAAATTGTATGGGGGCTTGCGTTGCGTTTCACGGTACATAGAAATTCTCTGCCTTTGTACACAAACGTTTCGTTAAAACTTCGAAAATTTTTGATTATTAGATAAACAATTAATCCACTCGAAACAAAAAAAAAACATTTAAAATTGTTTTTAATTCATACCAATCAATATAACAGCACCAAGAAATAAAGATTGGTAAATACACTCTTCACAGGACCTTTAAACGTACACTCACTGGCCATAAGTATTGCAACACATACCACAGTTCAGTTTGGAGAACTGTGTTACAATAATTTATTTTATTTTATTTACACTACTTAAGACTTCTTGAAAGTACCTGTGTTTTGAAGTCAATGTTCTTTTTTGCTGTTCTTGCTCGGAAATTATGTAATACACGATCGATGAAATTGGATTAAATGATCATCTCACCTGTTACTGTAAAGTGCTAATTTTAAGCATGTTGCAATACTTTTGGCCAGAAACATGAGTGTACATTATGCTCATGTTACACTGTTAATTCAATATTCATTCTGGTCGTTATTTTCTACAACATCAATTTTGTGGTTTAGAAAACCGAGAAATAATTTTCTCTTTATTTCCCAAAGAGTACAAAATGGACTCAATAAAATTACATTTTATAAGCTTCCTGGCTACAAAATTCTCTGAGGTCCTTGCCTGGCGGACCCCAATCCAGCAGGACCATGAATAAATAATTAACCCTGTGCATCGTTATGTTGGTAATGTATTTGAGGCATATCTGTATGCATTATTATTCCATTGTATATTTTGAATTATTATAATCGTTTTGAACACAATAGGTCTACTGTTGTCAAACCCATAGGCTGTTCTCATTATTAACAAAATGGACTCAATAAAATTGCATTTTATAAGCTTCCTGGCTACAAAATTCCCTGAGGTCCTTGCCTGGCGGACCCCATTCAAGCAGGACCATGAAAAAATAATTAACCCCTTCATCGTTATGTTTGTAATGTATTGGAGGCATATCTGTATGCATTATTATTCTATTGTATATTTTTCATTATTATGATCGTTTTGAACACAATAGGCCTATACTTGACATCCACCGCTGTCAAACCCATAGTTGATCAAGTATGGCCTTTTTTTAATTTTTTTTTTTATAACTCTATGGCGACAGTGGATGAAAAACAAACAAATAGCCATTGCCTTGGGTGATGATCCATTCATTTACTTTAAGCGTCTATGAAAACATTTAAAATCGACTCAGATTTGTTTTTTCAACATACCTCTATGGGAGTAATGAACACACAACAAATGTTTGCTCAAGTCATTTCCGAGATATTCGTCACCGTTTTCACGAAGTGCAAATTGAGCCACACAGCTCTCCCTCCAAGTTGCTTTGGTGATTTGTTGGCATTTTCAGAGGCCTATATCTCAATATTGGGAGACGATATTTTGCTGCAAATTGTTACACAGGGTGAATGGCAGCCAAACTGCTAGAATCTGCTATCAAAAGTAGTATATAACATCTCATGGTGAAGTTAGGGGTCCTTCAATACCCACAATTGAGCCAGCGTAGGTTACTTGTTGACATTTTTGGGCCCCTCTGGTGACCACACGAGTAGTCGGATTGCTTTTATATTTTATATATATATATACAAACTAGATACATATGTCTGACCCCGAACAAGGATGGACCAATTATACCTTCATTGGAGGTTTGTCTAGGGTCTGAAGATAGGTTCGCAGACAAAAATTTCAAAATCCACCTTGTAATGGATGGTTGACCAGGTGGGCCACTACCCATGTAATTGAAACTTTTAAATCTTCAAATATTATATCATATCCAAGCATGTAAGAAAATTCAGTTTTGGTATATTTTCTCCTTCATGGCTAGACAATATTTTCAAATATTGTGTATTTTGCCTAATTATACGGTATACAATGTACATTGTATAGTGTGCTGTATGGATGTACAAGTATGCATGCCCCAAACACTTACGATTTTTTAAAGTATGTACACCATCAAATCATCTTAATCAATGTATCCAAAAAGAAGCCCATGGCCCCCTCAAACGTTTTGAAAAAGGAGGAGGGGGAACCGTGGACCCGTTGCCCACCCCAAACCCCTTATTATGATTTGTACAGTATGTATACCATCATATCATCTTAATCAATGTATGCAAAAAGGGACCCGTTGCCCACCCCAAACCCCTTATTATGATTTGTTAAAGTATGTATACCATCATATCATCTTAATCAATGTATCCAAAAAGGGACCCGTTGCCCACCCCAAACCCCTTATTATGATTTGTTAAAGTATGTACACCATCAAATCATCTTAATCAATGTATCCAAAAAGGGACCCGTTGCCCACCCCAAACCCCTTATTATGATTTGTTGAAGTATGTATACCATCATATCATCTTAATCAATGTATCCAAAAAGGGACCCGTTGCCCACCCCAAACCCCTTATTATGATTTGTTACAGTATGTATACCATCATATCATCTTAATCAATGTATCCAAAAAGTGACCCGTTGCCCACCCCAAACCCCTTATTATGATTTGTTAAAGTATGTATACCATCATATCATCTTAATCAATGTATCCAAAAGGGACCCGTTGCCCACCTCAAACCCCTTATTATGATTAGTTAAAGTATGTATACCATCATATCATCTTAATCAATGTATCCAAAAGGGACCCGTTGCCCACCCCAAACCCCTTATTATGATTTGTTAAAGTATGTATACCATCATATCATCTTAATCAATGTATCCAAAAAGGACCCGTTGCCCACCCTCAAACCCCTTATTATGATTTGTTGAAGTATGTATACCATCATATCATCTTAATCAATGTATCCAAAAGGGACCCGTTGCCCACCCCAAACCCCTTATTATGATTTGTTAAAGTATGTATACCATCATATCATCTTAATCAATGTATCCAGAGAGGGACCCGTTGCCCACCTCAAACCCCTTATTATGATTTGTTAAAGTATGTATACCATCATATCATCTTAATCAATGTATCCAAAAGGGACCCGTTGCCCACCCAAACCCCTTATTATGATTTGTTAAAGTATGTATACCATCATATCATCTTAATCAATGTATCCAAAAGGGACCCGTTGCCCACCCCAAACCCCTTATTATGATTTGTTAAAGTATGTATACCATCATATCATCTTAATCAATGTATCCAAAAAGGGACCCGTTGCCCACCCCAAACCCCTTATTATGATTTGTTAAAGTATGTATACCATCATATCATCTTAATCAATGTATCCAAAAAGGACCCGTTGCCCACCCCAAACCCCTTATTATGATTTGTTAAAGTATGTATACCATCATATCATCTTAATCAATGTATCCAAAAAGGGACCCGTTGCCCACCCCAAACCCCTTATTATGATTTGTTAAAGTATGTATACCATCATATCATCTTAATCAATGTATCCAAAAGGGACCCGTTGCCCACCCCAAACCCCTTATTATGATTTGTTAAAGTATGTATACCATCATATCATCTTAATCAATGTATCCAAAAGGGACCCGTTGCCCACCCCAAACCCCTTATTATGATTTGTTAAAGTATGTATACCATCATATCATCTTAATCAATGTATCCAAAAGGGACCCGTTGCCCACCCCAAACCCTTATTATGATTTGTTAAAGTATGTATACCATCATATCATCTTAATCAATGTATCCAAAAGGGACCGTTGCCCACCCAAACCCTTATTATGATTTGTTAAAGTATGTATACCATCATATCATCTTAATCAATGTATCCAAAAGGACCCGTTGCCACCCAAACCCCTTATTATGATTTGTTAAAGTATGTATACCATCATATCATCTTAATCAATGTATCCAAAAGGGACCCGTTGCCCACCCCAAACCCTTATTATGATTTGTTAAAGTATGTATACCATCATATCATCTTAATCAATGTATCCAAAAAGGGACCCGTTGCCCACCCCAAACCCCTTATTATGATTTGTTAAAGTATGTATACCATCATATCATCTTAATCAATGTATCCAAAAGGACCCGTTGCCCACCCCAAACCCCATATTATGTTTTTTTAAACTTTTTATACCATCATATCATGATAATCAATGTATCCCAAAAGGGACCCGTTGCCCACCCCAAACCCCTTATTATGATTTGTTAAAGTATGTATACCATCATATCATCTTAATCAATGTATCCAAAAGGGACCGTTGCCCACCCCAAACCCCTTATTATGATTTGTTAAAGTATGTATACCATCATATCATCTTAATCAATGTATCCCAAAAAGGGACCCGTTGCCCACCCCAAACCCTTATTATGATTTGTTAAAGTATGTATACCATCATATCATCTTAATCAATGTATCCAAAAGGGACCCGTTGCCCACCCAAACCCCTTATTATGATTTGTTAAAGTATGTATACCATCATATCATCTTAATCAATGTATCAAAAGGGACCCGTTGCCCACCCCAAACCCTTATTATGATTTGTTAAAGTATGTATACCATCATATCATCTTAATCAATGTATCCAAAAGGACCCGTTGCCCACCCCAAACCCCTTATTATGATTTGTTAAAGTATGTATACCATCATATCATCTTAATCAATGTATCCAAAAAGGGACCCGTTGCCCACCCCAAACCCCTTATTATGATTTGTTAAAGTATGTATACCATCATATCATCTTAATCAATGTATCAAAATTGGGACCAGTTGCCCACCAGAAAACCCTTATTATGATTTGTTAAAGTATGTATACCATCATATCATCTTAATCAATGTATCCAAAAAGGGACCCGTTGCCCACCCCAAACCCCTTATTATGATTTGTTAAAGTATGTATACCATCATATCATCTTAATCAATGTATCCAAAAAGGGACCCGTTGCCCACCCCAAACCCCTTATTATGATTTGTTAAAGTATGTATACCATCATATCATCTTAATCAATGTATCCAAAAGGGACCCGTTGCCCACCCAAACCCCTTATTATGATTTGTTAAAGTATGTATACCATCATATCATCTTAATCAATGTATCCAAAAAGGGACCCGTTGCCCACCCCAAACCCCTTATTATGATTTGTTAAAGTATGTATACCATCATATCATCTTAATCAATGTATCAAAAAAGGGACCCGTTGCCCACCCCAAACCCCTTATTATGATTTGTTAAAGTATGTATACCATCATATCATCTTAATCAATGTATCCAAAAGGGACCCGTTGCCCACCCCAAACCCCTTATTATGATTTGTTAAAGTATGTATACCATCATATCATCTTAATCAATGTATCCAAAAAGGGACCCGTTGCCCACCCCAAACCCCTTATTATGATTTGTTAAAGTATGTATACCATCATATCATCTTAATCAATGTATCCACAAAGGGACCCGTTGCCCACCCCAAACCCATTATGATTTGTTAAAGAATGTATACCATCATATCATCTTAATCTATGTTTCCTTAAAGGGACCCGTTGCCCACCCCAAACCCCTTATTATGATTTGTTAAAGTATGTATACCATCATATCATCTTAATCAATGTATCCAAAAAGGGACCCGTTGCCCACCCCAAACCCCTTATTATGATTTGTTAAAGTATGTATACCATCATATCATCTTAATCAATGTATCCAAAAGGGACCCGTTGCCCACCCCAAACCCCTTATTATGATTTGTTAAAGTATGTATACCATCATATCATCTTAATCAATGTATCCAAAAAGGGACCCGTTGCCCACCCCAAACCCCTTATTATGATTTGTTAAAGTATGTATACCATCATATCATCTTAATCAATGTATCCAAAAAGGGACCCGTTGCCCACCCCAAACCCCTTATTATGATTTGTTAAAGTATGTATACCATCATATCATCTTAATCAATGTATCCAAAAAGGGACCCGTTGCCCACCCCAAACCCCTTATTATGATTTGTTAAAGTATGTATACCATCATATCATCTTAATCAATGTATCCAAAAGGGACCCGTTGCCCACCCCAAACCCCTTATTATGATTTGTTAAAGTATGTATACCATCATATCATCTTAATCAATGTATCCAAAAGGGACCCGTTGCCCACCCCAAACCCCTTATTATGATTTGTTAAAGTATGTATACCATCATATCATCTTAATCAATGTATCCAAAAAGGGACCCGTTGCCCACCCCAAACCCTTATTATGATTTGTTAAAGTATGTATACCATCATATCATCTTAATCAATGTATCCAAAAAGGGACCCGTTGCCCACCCCAAACCCCTTATTATGATTTGTTAAAGTATGTATACCATCATATCATCTTAATCAATGTATCCAATAAGGGACCCGTTGCCCACCCCAAACCCCTTATTATGATTTGTTAAAGTATGTATACCATCATATCATCTTAATCAATGTATCCAAAAGGACCCGTTGCCCACCCAAACCCCTTATTATGATTTGTTAAAGTATGTATACCATCATATCATCTTAATCAATGTATCCAAAGAGGGACCCGTTGCCCACCCCAAACCCCTTATTATGATTTGTTAAAGTATGTATACCATCATATCATCTTAATCAATGTATCCAAAAAGGGACCCGTTGCCCACCCCAAACCCCTTATTATGATTTGTTAAAGTATGTATACCATCATATCATCTTAATCAATGTATCCAAAAATGGACCCGTTGCCCACCCCAAACCCCTTATTATGATTTGTTAAAGTATGTATACCATCATATCATCTTAATCAATGTATCCAAAAAGGGACCCGTTGCCCACCCCAAACCCCTTATTATGATTTGTTAAAGTATGTATACCATCATATCATCTTAATCAATGTATCCAAAGAGGGACCCGTTGCCCACCCCAAACCCCTTATTATGATTTGTTAAAGTATGTATACCATCATATCATCTTAATCACTGTATCCAACACGGGACCCGTTGCCCACCCAAACCCCTTATTATGATTTGTTAAAGTATGTATACCATCATATCATCTTAATCAATGTATCCAAAAGGGGACCCGTTGCCCACCCCAAACCCCTTATTATGATTTGTTAAAGTATGTATAACATCAAATCATATTAATCAATTAAACCAAACTCGGACCCGTTGCCCACCCCAAACCCCTTATTATGATTTGTTAAAGTATGTATACCATCATATCATCTTAATCAATGTATCCAAAGAGGGACCCGTTGCCCACCCCAAACCCCTTATTATGATTTGTTAAAGTATGTATACCATCATATCATCTTAATCAATGTATCCAAAAAGGGACCCGTTGCCCACCCCAAACCCCTTATTATGATTTGTTAAAGTATGTATACCATCATATCATCTTAATCAATGTATCCAAAGAGGGACCCGTTGCCCACCTCAAACCCCTTATTATGATTTGTTAAAGTATGTATACCATCATATCATCTTAATCAATGTATCCAAAAAGGGACCCGTTGCCCACCCCAAACCCCTTATTATGATTTGTTAAAGTATGTATACCATCATATCATCTTAATCAATGTATCCAAAAGGGACCCGTTGCCCACCCCAAACCCCTTATTATGATTTGTTAAAGTATGTATACCATCATATCATCTTAATCAATGTATCCAAAAAGGGACCCGTTGCCCACCCCAAACCCCTTATTATGATTTGTTAAAGTATGTATACCATCATATCATCTTAATCAATGTATCCAAAAGGGACCCGTTGCCCACCCCAAACCCCTTATTATGATTTGTTAAAGTATGTATACCATCATATCATCTTAATCAATGTATCCAAACAGGGACCCGTTGCCCACCCCATACCCCTTATTATGATTTGTTAAAGTATGTATACCATCATATCATCTTAATCAATGTATCCAAAAAGGGACCCGTTGCCCACCCCAAACCCCTTATTATGATTTGTTAAAGTATGTATACCATCATATCATCTTAATCAATGTCAACTAAAAGGGACCCGTTGCCCACCCCAAACCCCTTATTATGATTTGTTAAAGTATGTATACCATCATATCATCTTAATCAATGTATCCAAAAGGGACCCGTTGCCCACCCTAAACCCCTTATTATGATTTGTTAAAGTATGTATACCATCTTATCCTCTTCATAAATGTATCCAAAATTGGTCTAGATGCCCACCCCAAACCCCTTATTATGATTTGTTAAAGTATGTATACCATCATATCATCTTAATCAATGTATCCAAAAAGGGACCCGTTGCCCACCTCAAACCCCTTATTATGATTTGTTAAAGTATGTATACCATCATATCATCTTAATCAATGTATCCAAAAAGGGACCCGTTGCCCACCCAAACCCCTTATTATGATTTGTTAAAGTATGTATACCATCATATCATCTTAATCAATGTATCCAAAAAGGGACCCGTTGCCCACCCCAAACCCCTTATTATGATTTGTTAAAGTATGTATACCATCATATCATCTTAATCAATGTATCCAAATCGTGAACAGTTGCCCACCAAACCCCTTATTATGATTTGTTAAAGTATGTATACCATCATATCATCTTAATCAATGTATCCAAAAAGGGACCCGTTGCCCACCCCAAACCCCTTATTATGATTTGTTAAAGTATGTATACCATCATATCATCTTAATCAATGTATCCAAAAGGGACCCGTTGCCCACCCCAAACCCCTTATTATGATTTGTTAAAGTATGTATACCATCATATCATCTTAATCAATGTATCCAAAAAGGGACCCGTTGCCCACCCCAAACCCCTTATTATGATTTGTTAAAGTATGTATACCATCATATCATCTTAATCAATGTATCCAAAAGGGACCCGTTGCCCACCCTAAACCCCTTATTATGATTTGTTAAAGTATGTATACCATCATATCATCTTAATCAATGTATCCAAAAGGGACCCGTTGCCCACCCCAAACCCCTTATTATGATTTGTTAAAGTATGTATACCATCATATCATCTTAATCAATGTAACCAAAAGGACCCGTTGCCCACCCAAACCCCTTATTATGATTAGTTAAAGTATGTATACCATCATATCATCTTAATCAATGTATCCAAAAGGGACCCGTTGCCCACCCCAAACCCCTTATTATGATTTGTTAAAGTATGTATACCATCATATCATCTTAATCAATGTATCCAAAAGGGACCCGTTGCCCACCCCAAACCCCTTATTATGATTTGTTAAAGTATGTATACCATCATATACACATAATCAAAGTATCCAAAAGGGACCAGTTGCCCACCCCAAACCCCTTATTATGATTTGTTAAAGTATGTATACCATCATATCATCTTAATCAATGTATCCATCAATTGACCCGTTGCCCACCCCAAACCCCTTATTATGATTTGTTGAAGTATGTATACCATCATATCATCTTAATCAATGTATCCAAAAGGACCCGTTGCCCACCCCAAACCCCTTATTATGATTTGTTAAAGTATGTATACCATCATATCATCTTAATCAATGTATCCAAAAGGGACCCGTTGCCCACCCAAACCCCTTATTATGATTTGTTAAAGTATGTATACCATCATATCATCTTAATCAATGTATCCAAAAAGGGACCCGTTGCCCACCCCAAACCCCTTATTATGATTTGTTAAAGTATGTATACCATCATATCATCTTAATCAATGTATCCAAAAGGACCCGTTGCCCACCCCAAACCCCTTATTATGATTTGTTAAAGTATGTATACCATCATATCATCTTAATCAATGTATCCAAAAAGGGACCCGTTGCCCACCCAAACCCCTTATTATGATTTGTTAAAGTATGTATACCATCATATCATCTTAATCAATGTATCCAAAAAGGGACCCGTTGCCCACCCCAAACCCCTTATTATGATTTGTTAAAGTATGTATACCATCATATCATCTTAATCAATGTATCCAAAAAGGGACCCGTTGCCCACCCTAAACCCCTTATTATGATTTGTTAAAGTATGTATACCATCATATCATCTTAATCAATGTATCCAAAAAGGGACCCGTTGCCCACCTCAAACCCCTTATTATGATTTGTTAAAGTATGTATACCATCATATCATCTTAATCAATGTATCCAAAAAGGGACCCGTTGCCCACCCCAAAACCCTTATTATGATTTGTTAAAGTATGTATACCATCATATCATCTTAATCAATGTATCCAAAAAGGGACCCGTTGCCCACCTCAAACCCCTTATTATGATTTGTTAAAGTATGTATACCATCATATCATCTTAATCAATGTATCCAAAAAGGGACCCGTTGCCCACCCCAAACCCCTTATTATGATTTGTTAAAGTATGTATACCATCATATCATCTTAATCAATGTATCCAAAAAGGGACCCGTTGCCCACCCCAAACCCCTTATTATGATTTGTTAAAGTATGTATACCATCATATCATCTTAATCAATGTATCCAAAAAGGGACCCGTTGCCCACCCTAAACCCCTTATTATGATTTGTTAAAGTATGTATACCATCATATCATCTTAATCAATGTATCCATCATATCATTTTAATAAAATGTAATTGAAACTTTCATATCTAAAATATTGTACCCTATCTATATTTGTACAAAATTCTTTTTTTTTCTCCTTCATGGTCAGACGATATTTTCATATAATGTTTTTTTTTTGCTTTAAATATACAGTGCTACATGTATGTACTGTATGTACTGCATGCCCCGAAACACTTGTTCAGACCCCAACTAAACCTACAATGAAGGTATGATTAATAATAATAATATCATAATAATAATAAAGATTTGTAGCGCGCACATATCCACCCTGCTGGGCGCTCAAGGCGCGGAAACAACATGAATACAAACAATATATACAATGATAGAATTGTGACATAAGAAGAGTTTTAAGCATTGACTTAAATCTAGTTATACTATGACAATATTTGAGTTCAGTTGGAAGATGATTCCAGTGTCTCGGAGCCGCGACAGAAAAAGACCTATCACCCCAGTTCCGTTTTGAAGTTGGTTCCTTTAGGAGTGACATGTTGCTGGAGCGTAAATTGCGTGATGGAGTGTAGACATTCAGCAGTTCAGAAATATAAATTGGAGCAATGTTATTAAAAGATTTGTTAACAATTAGCATAAGTTTAAAAATAATTCTCTGTGAAACAGGAAGCCAGTACAGTTCTTTCAAGATTGATATGGCATGACTTTCTGGACAAAGTTACAACACGAGCTGCTGTGTTTTGTATGTGCTGAAGACCAGATATTTGATTCTGCGGGAGACCGTAAAGGAGAGCATTCCCGTTATCGAGCCGTGATGTGACAAACGCATGTATAATTTGTTCAGCAGCACTTTGATTCAAATATTTCCTTATTCAGCCAATATTTCTTATATGAAATGATGGTACGCGAACGATGTTAGAGATATAAGGTTTTAAAATGATTGTCGAGTCAAATATCACACCCAAATTACATGCTTGTGACGAGGGGTTATCTGCGAGGCACCAATTGTAATAAACTTTTGATAATTGCTGACGCGATCCAAATAGAAGAAACTCTGTTTTTTCATTGTTCAATCTCAAGAAGTTTTGTCTCATCCAACTACAAATCTCATGAATGCATTTCCCCAGCGTTGTAATTCACGAATCGGCAGGTTCTTGAGAAGGTTTGAAAGTAATGTAAAGCTGCGTGTCATCAGCGTAGGCATGGTAATTTAAATTATACTTCAAAATGATATCACGAACCGGAAAGGTATAAACATATTTCTATTTACTGCTTTTATTTGTTTACTTTAAATTTTTATTTGTAGATTGGTATAACTTTTAATACAGAGCCCTCAAAGAACGCAGTTCTTTAACTGAGGAGGCTACCCTGTTAAAATAAAACGGCAAATAAATAAATGAAGAATTATATAAAGTGCAGGACAAAATAAAATTATTTTCATAAAGTGTCCTAATCTTTTTAAAAAGGTACAAAGACTTGATGTAAAAATATGGCAGAATGTTTTCGCAAGTAGAAAATACAATTTTTTTAGAGGGTTGGGCTGATGAATTCATCGCTCACCCCTTTAAGATTATTAGAGGTATAAAAACTCCTGCTTCCTATTTCTCCGGGATTTGAGACACTGAACAAAACTACAAAATCCAAAAACAAAATCAAAAACCAATCAAAATCCAAATAGGTACAAACAAAACCTTTACAGTATAATGAAACGGAAAACAAATAATATAACAATGGACTTAAAATTACATATGAACAGAAACTGATTGTTTACCTTTTTAAATGTTCAAATGACTCTTAAAGACTTAGTGCAAAAAAGCAAAACAAAAACACTGAATTAACTATATCAATTTCATCAAATATTTAACCGGATTAGGTGAATGTACAGCCAACATCAGGCCATAGTCTTGGTATATATTTCATTGAAATCATCTTCGGTGAATTTGTGTTCCAAAGAGTTCAAACTATTGAGGTTTCCTTTCTACTCATTCAGATTGTTTTTTTTTAAATTAGGTTAGATCGTCCAACTACTTCACAATGAATATTCCTATTGATTATGGAGTCTCAACAGAATTTAAGACACGTCAGTACCGAACTCCTCGCTACGTTTCCCATTATTATGTTAATGTCATAAAAGACAGAACATAATTTTACATGTTACATTAATTATTGAAACAAATAATAAAAACTCAGACATAACAATTTCAAGGGAAATTCGATACCATTAACCTTACGGTGGTAAATTATTCATTATTTAAAATTGTGTATACGGATTGCGGATTGTGTATACGCATCTGTGTAGTTATGTTTGTTTGCACAAAATATTCACGAAACAGTCGTTTGAAATAACTTATTTCTGCTGTATTTCTCCTTTTTGCTTGGCAAACAATTATTAATGTAACAGTCGTTGGAACATAGCATCATTCCACGTCATGTTTGTTTCTGCCTGTGTGTCTTATTTCTGTCCTTATGTCCTTTTATGAGACTTACTGTGTATTCACCTTTTGAGTGTGTTTCTTTGGTTGTCTGTAGGTTGGATTAGTGTTGGGTGTTGGTCTGTTTGTCGGTCAAGGATGCAATACTTCTACAGTGAACATATAGAAGTATTGCATTCAACACAGTGATGACTAACCTCAGACTAACTCACTCGATCTCTTCTAAACCCAGTCTAATTAGCAACTATACACTCATTAAAAGAACTATTGGCAATCTCATAACAAATCTCAGGTACTATCGTTTTAGTAAAATTTTAGTAAAATTTAGTAAAATTATAGTAAAATTTAGTAATATATTAGTGAAATTATTACCAAAATATGAACGAATACGAACAACCTGAATGCATTCTCATTATTTTCTCGACGACACAATGAAATAAGGTGAAACATTAACAGGTTGGTTTTTATACATAATTATATCTTAGTAAATTAGTATAGATGCATTTACATACATTTTACTACAACTGTATACTAGCTTTAGAACAAGTATGGGCTTTGCTGTTTTTGCTTCTGGTTATTAATGCTGCTATGTTGATTATAACGACGGTGGTCATCTGGGTAAACTATTGCCATTTATATTATAATGTTTCAACCATAGGTAGGCGGAGCGCACATGCGTATTATATGCCTATAGGAAGGACCAATTATGAAGCTATACATCATATCCACATGCCGGCCTCTGATTGGCTGTCTCATCTTGAAAATACCTGGTATCATCAAGCTTGCGGGCGCGATTCTTTTAATGAGCGAGAGTTGAGCGGTTTCAGTTAGATTGGACCAGCGCGGCACGGAAAGGATACGCAAACCTGCAGTTCCAGAAAGCTTTCTTTCATCGTGGATTGAGTTGTTCCTTACATTTCCTGGGGAGATTGCATCTAGTTTCATTGGTTGGCGGGACACCGCATCCTCGACGAGATGACCACCTTGCAATGGATGAGATTATTGGTCGTTGTGCTGTGGGGTAAGTAACATTTGTGAACGGATCCTACAAAAAGAGTCTTTTTTGAGCTCAGTGAAACAAGCACAATATGTTGAAAATTAAGATTGTTATTGGAAGAGATACATTGATTCGTTTTATGAAAAGGCTATTTTGCTAATTCAGACTCATTTTGTAAGATTATATCACATTTTCCCCTTTTCGGTCGTTTAATCAGTGAAAAGTCCAAAATTCATTCGTATACAAAACAAAAAATAAATAAAAAACTGACGTTTGACAGCAGCAAACAATACTGTCCACTGATCGAACGACCGAAATCTGTTATTGCTTTAGAAGTGTGCCCCATTTTCACAATGTACCCTAATTTTAAGCAGTGTACCCGCTTTTCACAATAACCAGTTTTGTGTTCCTCTTTTCTTGCAATGCACCCTTTTTAAGAAGTGTGCCCCTTTTCACAATGTTCTGTTTTTGGGAGATTGTCCCCTCTTAACAATGTACCTTTTTTAGCGGGTTACCCCTATTTACAATGTACCTTTTTTAAGCAAGTTACCCCTCTTTACAATGTACATTTTTTAGCAGGTTACCCCTATTTACAATGTACCTTTTTTAGCAAGTTACCCCTATTTACAATGTACCTTTTTAGCAGGTTACCCCTATTTACAATGTTCCTTTTTAGGTAGTGTACCCCCCATTTAACATGTACCGCTATTTACCGCGTACACACATTTGCAATGTAACCCTTATTTGCTGTGATCCCCTTTTCACATTATAAACCTTGACAGTGTGACTCTTTTTTGTAACGTATACCATTTTATCAGCATGCCTCCGTTTCACAATGTACTCCTTTTTGCAGTGTGGCACCTTTTCACAATGTACCCCTATTTTACCAGCGCACCCTCTTTTCATAATGTAGCCCTTTTGCCACACTGGATACGCAGAGAGAACCAAAATAAGAAAACATATACCCGGTAGCATAATAAATGAGTTCACTAACCTCTTCATTTCAACTTTACGCCTTGGCAATGTCTAAACTATATAAATAATGTATAACTAGAAATTATTCGTCGATATTGTTTTTATCCCTCATATCATTGTACAATTCAACAATTCAATAAAACCAACAAAATATAAGGGGAAAAATTACTTTTAAAATAAATTTGTTTTATTTTAATTATTTCACAAAATTATTGATCAGAGCATTGTTAAACTGATGACAATCCAATCACGCGGCGATATACATTTATTGTCTTCACTTAATTACTCTTTATCCATGTTCCGGTTAATTATTTGTTATCAAAGTCAATGTGACTGAAAATAATACCCCACATGATAAGGTCATATTACCATTGCTGCTGCATAAATGAGCCAGAAATCTTCAGTCACTGTGTTCATCTTAAACTAGGACACCGATTCCATGCCCTGTTGAAAGTCTGCTCTGATCGTGACGATATTTTCCCTTTAATAGACCTAGGTAGACTTGTAATTCAGACACAAACTCTACAGGAAAATGCAATAATTATCTCAATTTAGATTTTAGAATCTCTCCATTCTACGTGTACCCATTCGCTTAAGATAAACTCCAACTGTGAAATAACATAGATTCTAAAACAAGAAGAGATTAAACAACCGAAAACCTGTTCCACATGGTTTGCTATTTTACTGGCAATGTTGTTTTTAATCCAAACGCTTTTTTACATTCCTCGTACAAATGAGATAATTTTCAAAACGATTGACCGAAGCATGTTTAACAACCCTTGGGTAACGTTATAACACCGGTTATGAATTTATCACGCTACGTCATCAATTAATATATTAACGTAAAGACAGTGGGGTAGCCAGGATTTTCAGATTGGGGGAAAACATTTTTGAGGGTAAATTTACTGAAACACAACTCAAAATGAACGGACAAATAATGTCAAAATACAGACTAAATTGCCAACGTTCAGAAGATCAGAAATACAAAGACGTTTGTGACTGCTTAAAGGGAAGGTACAGCACTAGTAATGTTGGAAAAAAAACTCGTTAGCTACTAGACTAGACTAGTATTTAATCAAGATGTACTTTTAAAAATAAACAGTAAATATAAACAGAAAATAGTTAAAATACATTCAGATATTCTCTATTCATTCTAACGCGAAATATAAGAAAGAGTATTCAGTCCTAAATTTGAATTAGAAATTATTTCACTTTTCTTAAAAGTGACATCACCCCTGACAAAATTATTTTCTTAGGAAGATTGATACCGTCATCCTCTTTAAACCAACTAAGTTTCACATTTTAATTCGAAAATCTAGGTTTTTTTTAAGGGAAGGTACAATGTTGGCAATATTGGCAAACCTGCTTATGTATACGAGTATGCTTATACACGTCTTTGAAACATGACATACATTAATTAACCAGTGGCGCACCCAGGATTTTATTGGGGGGCGGCTCAAATTTTTTTTTTTTTTTAAATCCAATATGGGGGAGAGACATGGCGGACCCAAACCATAACCGCTGGCGCGGCTGCAGCCATGTCCCTAGTCGTGCTCGTCAGTGAACCTACGGCACATGTTAAATGTTTCCTGCTGGTTTCTAGTCATAAAAAGAAGACATTATGACATGATTCAGACTCGTAGGGTTTTACCTTCCATATAATTTCCTCCTCTTGATGTAAAGAACTTGAGCTAATTGTTTCGTCTGCAAGATTTCTATATTTAAATATTTTCATTGCGCGGACGTAAAGTTTGTGATCATTCCGGGCGGAGCTAAATTTTCTCAAACACGAATTTGGCGGCAAAACCAAATCCCAATATTATCCAATCGGTGTTTGCTAAAACAGTGTCGCATAATCTTTGTAAATTAAAACCCGATCCTGGGCCATTGTGTACAAACTGGAAAGGAGTTGATTATAATGCGGGCGTGTTTAAATTTTAAAAAACATTTACGAGTAACCTCAACGACAGTCAACGACCTCAACAAGAGAAACGGACAACAGAAAATGAAAATAAAATTAAGTAAAGCTGCTCCCTGATCTCAGGGTGCACCATGGCAGGGGGGGGGGGAGAATGTCTAAAAATGCTTGTTATATATACTGGTGGCCCTTCAAGCTTACATGCACATGCATACGCAACGCCGTAAAATATAATAGTGAGTGGAATAAATGGAAAACTTTTGGAGGGGAGCTTGAGTCTCCTGAGTCCCCATCCCTTGTACCACTTCCCTACTCCTTGCCGAACTCCTCTGTAGACAAGACTTGGGCTCAGATTTTGCTCTCTTTCCCGGCCCCTTCTTTAAAAAAATAATAAAACATCAGCAGGCCCTTGGGGGGGGGGGGCTCGAGCCCCCCCCCCTTGGGTGCGCCACTGTAATTAACCAACGTATACAAATTTCAGCTTATTATGTTGTGCCATTAACCGTATTACTAGCAGCCCCAACGTTGTGTAACTATGTATCTGAAATTGACAATTATAGACTGTGTTGTATATCTAGATGCAGACCAATATTGTATTTGACCTATTTTAGGGGCGATATCGATACACTAAAAATCATCGATATTTCTCACATCGCAAACTTTCCCTCGCCCATAACATGATTTGTATGTCTCGGGACTCAGATAGCAATTATTACAGGTCTGAAATAACTTTGTATTAACAAATATTAATCTGAATATGCCTAAAAATGGAAAATTAAAATGATCATAGAAACAAGTTCTTTTTCTGCTCAAATCCCTTTTATATACACAATAGGATGACACATATACATGCAAACCACTGCCAGTCCCAGTTTGTGTGTTATTTTTTTCTTTATTGTGTAGTTTTAATGTATTTCAAAGTCACGCCAACCCATCAGACCCTCTCCCCGCCTCTTTTCTCACCCCTCTCTACTGCTCCACACCCTCCCATACCCTCCCATACCTGCTCAATTCTCTTCTGCCTATTTCTTTACAGACCTTATTAATTGAGTAAGGTTGTTTTCAAGTTTTTGTTAGCACACTATTAAACTAAAATGTTGAATCAACCATGTAAGAGTTCGGTCAGTGACAACACTTTATGCAGTTAAATTTAACTCAAAGAAAGTGTTTAATTACGGTAACACGGAGTCAAGTCGAGTCTTTAATAATGTTAATTCAACACGTTTAAAAGCTGAATTCAACTTTATAAAGAGTTGTCACTGACCAAAGTATTTAAAATGTTGATTCAAAATACTTTAGTTTTTTGAGTGCAGTGATTGATTACATATATGAATATACACCTATCACAACTTCTAAGTTCCCCCTAATATGTTTTAGAATATCTCAACAAGTATTGCATGAATTTTAAACATTCAAAAAGCAAATGACAGAATGACATGTTCTACACAGCTCGTAATGAAATGGTTGAAATTCAATCACGCATGCACAATTGACAGTGATTTGAATGAAAATTCAAAGCATTGCTTCAAGGGCATGTTACACATGTAGTTTTCTGTAAGAACTCATGCATCAATAACAATGGTATTGATGGCTGTTTCATAATAAGAAAAGAATATTCAAAGAGCAACATGCAACATGCATGTCCATTGTTTTAAGAGGGTAGAGCAAGAGTTTAATATGGAATTGGTCCTCCATTATTCTCCATAACTGAGTTCATATTTCAAAGTCACGCCAACCCATCAGACCCTCTCTCTGCCCCTTTTCTCACCCATCTCCACTCCTCCACACCCTCCCATACCCGCACAATTTTCTTCTGCTTATTTCTCGACAGAACTTATTAATTGAGTAAGGATGTATTCAAGTTTTTGTTAGCAAACTATTAAACTAAAATGTTGAATCAACCATATAAGAGTTTGGTCAGTGACAACAACTGCAGTTAAATTTAACACAAAGGAAGTGTTTACGTAATTACGTAACACAGAGTCAAGTTGGGTCTTACTTTAATAATGTTAATTCAATACGTTTAAAAGCTGAATTTAACTTTATAAAGAGTTGTCACTGACAGAAGTGTATAAAATGTTGATTCAAAACACTTTAATTTTTAGAGTGAAGTGATTGATTACATATATATGAATATATTCCGCATCCCCACCCCTCCACACACCCTTCCCACATCCTCACCAGTCCTTCCTACCCTACCTTCGCCTATAAGATGATTGTTTCATACGTAAATTATGGACAAGTGATCATCCTAAATATTTAAATGTGTTGTTGTCTGAAGCTTTTATTCAACACACATTAAAGTTTACACTAAACGTTTCCCACCCTAACCTTGCCTTTATGATGATTCGTTCTAGTAATATAAACAGCTGGTTATCCTAAATATTAAAGTTTGTGAGTGTATGTGGCTTTGATTCACTGTACAGAATGTTTATATTGATAAATATTGATAAATTAAAAATCATCGATGATTCTCACACACCAAAACCTTCCCCATCGTTAATAGAAAAATTAAGATTAACATTTAGTTATCCTAAATTTTAAAGTTTGTGAGTTTCTGTAGCTTTGATTCACAAAACTTCCATATTTATATTGATAAATATCGATAAATCATCTATATTTCAAAATGTCTTCACGCAGATTCTTTTCAGCATGTTATCCTCGTATGGAATCTGCAAAAAAACATGTTGTTCATCCCCCACAACATGGTCCATCCTAACTTCTGCTTGATTAATATATTGTTTTTGAAACAAAATACAAACAAGTTATAAACTGTGCTCTTCTTGGTACCATCCTTAGCTTCCTATAATATTCTAATTGTATAGTTTAGCATGGTATAACAATAATCGGTGATTTTCTAAAAACTATTTGAAATTATTCCCAAATGTGGTTTATGCGATTTGAAATTTGGGTTTTTATCATTTTTATTTTATTAAAGGTTTTCTCGGCCAATTTCAAAACTTTGTTCATTTTCGTTAAACAACATTCAAATTCAACGCAAAATTCATTTGCTGGTCAAACAGCGATACCTATGGTCCGGTTTAATGATGTTAGTTTGAGATTTATTTGTGAATTATTTGGAGAAATATCTCATATGAAAGTGAGTTACTTCGCTTAACAAGAACAAAGTACAAACAAATAACAGGTGATGCAAAACACACGGAATGTACGTATTTAAATACAGAATGGCGAGTGAATATTTATTTCGGTTCCGTATCACAGTTTATTATCACTCATTGGTAGTTTAGAGTAATGTTGCAAAAATAAGAAATATTTGGAATATCATGTTATTATTTGAAACAAATAGTGGGGAAAAAGGGTAAATAGTTCGAGTCGTGAGAAATTAAAATTAAAACAAAATAAAACAACTGTTTAATACACTCACTGGCCATAAGTATTGCAACATTGAAATTCACACCAAAGTTCAGTTTGGAGAACTGTGTTACAATAATTTATTTTATTTTATTTATACTACTTAAGACTTCTTGAAAGTGCCTGTGTTTTGAAGTCAATGTTCTTTTTTACTGTTCTTGCTCGGAAACAAAGTCCTTCAATACTTTGTCGTACAACTTCATGTTGCAATACTTTTGGCCAGTGAGTGTACTATAATATGGTATTATCACTCTGTTGCCAAAAGGGGATAAACCCCATCAGTTTTTGAAAAATCAGCGTCCTATCTCGCTCCTTAACACATCTTATAAACTGGCGTCTGGCGTCTGCATGTATCGCTGAGAGATTGAAATATTGTCTGCCTCATGATATTAATGAGCGCCAAAAGGGATTTATGGCGGGTCGTTTTATAGGTGAAAATATTCGTCTAATGTACGACTTAATTGATATTACTGATTCGGATAACATTCCTGGTCTATTAATTTCTATTGATTTTGAACAAGCGTTTGACTCAGACTCACATGAGTTTATCCTTAATATTTTGGATAACTTTGGTCCATCTATAAAAAAAAATCATCAAAATTTTCTACAACCACGCCTCTTCTTCTTCCATCTTAGTTAACGGTTTCCTCTCAGAATCCTTTAAAATAGAGAGGGGTTGTAGACAAGGTGACGGTCTTAGCCCGTAATTATTTCTTTTGTGTGTAGAGGTTTTTTGCTATGATGGTATGTAATGACAAAGACTTAAAAGGTATTAAGGAACCGGTGAAGAGTTTCGATTATCTCAATATGCTGATGACACTGTTTTATTTCTCGATGGTTCTGAGAAATCTATGCAGGCTGCATTTAACATTCTTGACTTATTTGCCAATATGTTGGGACTTAAAGTTAATGATGATAAAACGAATGTGGTTTGGATTGGTTCAAAGAAAGGTAGTGTGGACAAGGTATGTAGGAGATCAATGCCCACTGGGTGGGGCCTTTGGAGATCTTTAAAATACTTGGTAATGAGTTTTCCCACAGATCTACATCCATAGTTTTACTTATAACGAGATGGTCTAAACGGAATCTTACAGTTCTTGGCAGAATCACTGTTTGTCAAATCTTTATTTCTATTCCTGACCCGCCTATTAATATTGTCAATGATTTAAATTCAATGTTTTTCAAATTCATTTGGAAGGGTAACGACCGGGTTAGTAGAAATCAAATGGTTCAAGATTATAGCCAAGGAGGACTACGTATGGTAGATATTAGAAATTACATGAACGCTCTTAAAATCACTTGGCTCCGCAGACTCCTTGTTTCTGACAATAGTTGTCCTTTGGAAGGGGGATCTTTGAAATTGCTTCATACCCATAAGAATGGGAACCTTTTTGGAGGGATGTTTTTGCATCCTAGTCTAAATTTACCCTGGCACATACTCCCGTGACTGCTGAAGATGTTTTGTCAAACACTCTGTAGCACAATGATAAAATTAAGGTGTGTAAAAATGCATGTTATAAACATTGGGAGTCTGCAGGTGTCAAATATATTTTCGATCGTTGTAATGACAACGGTAAATTGAGGATTTCAGGAATAAGTTTAACATTAGAACTAATTTCCAAATATGTTCCCTTTAAAAAATACACTATCCAATGGCCTTTTATTCCCTTTAATTTAAAAATTCTTTTGAGGAATAAGAAAGGTTCGAGTAGAATTTCTAAAGTCCTGACCTCCTCCAGGAAAGTACCTTATACATTCATTTCTAAGTGGAACAATAAGTTGCAAATAGACAGTAGTTTTTCTAAATGGTCGTTAGTCTTTAATATTCCTTTCAACTGTACATTAGACACTATGTTGAGATGGTTCCAGTATAGACTAACACACAGGATTTGAGGTACGAATTATTTTTCAAAATTAACAAGTCGAACACGAATTTATATACTTTTTGTAACAATGAAGAGGACACTCTTATCCATCTGTTTTGCTCATGCGACTCAACTATTTCATTTTATACTTCAGTTGTTTAGTAGATCAAGGATAAAACTAATTTTAACATCATCTTAGACGATGAAGTATTTTTGTTTGGTAGAACTGACTTCGAGTGTAAAGCTATTAACCTGATCCTATTAATTTGTCGTTTCTATAAGAGGAAAATGACCAAGGAAATACCATCTCTTTCAATTCTCAAAAAAGATCTTAAGAATTACTACTCCATGGAAAAATGTATGTATATTTGTAACGATAATATGGCGAAATTTTACTGTAAATGGAATTTCTTCTCTGTACTTTGCCAAGACCGCTCGAATATATCCATTAGAAAGATGCAAACATTTCCAGCATGACATTATTGGTCGTTTTCTTATTATGACAATACCACCACGATCAATAGAATGGAATCAAAGTGCTAGTTTTAGATTAACTCAGTGACTGAAAATAATACCCCACATGATAAGGTCATATTACTGTTGCTGCTGTATAAATGAGCCAGTAATTTTTAGTCATTGTGTTCATGAAATATATTAATACAATAGGGCCATCATGTAATATAAAACTGCTTATAGGTCTACTATAATATTGTAGTTAAAAATAGCAAAATATTTACAAGCGTTGTTATTACTTTATTAAACGTTAGTGGACCCACACGGCAAAGTTGGGAGAGGGAATAATGTACCTCTATTCTAGTCATGCATTTACATTCTGTAATTAGCCCACATTTGTCCGTGTAGCCACCCCATCCCTCGTTCAAACACCCTAGATTTTTGGGATATATATATATATATATATATATTTTTTTTTTTCCATTTAGCCTTGGAAATTTAATTTTAGCGACATCATCAATTCGTAAGGCTCTAATAGTAACACATAATATACTGAATTGAATGCGTCACTCGAATGATTTGTAAGGTCAAATCATACAATGGATAAGTAATTCACCGCAAGTTACCGTATTATTTCACATTGTATATACACGTGCGTGTTGTATGGATAGTGATATTGCTCCCTTATGTGTCATTGTTGGTGTGTGTCAGTTACATGAAGTTTCCTGAAATATAAACCAACATAATAGATTCATAGGTAAAACTTGTAGCTTTGCATGGTGAGGATGATAAGTAAGACTAATTGCGGTGACACCATGTCTACTTAAGCAGCAGCATTTTCCAGAGTCCGGCATTCTCCTGAGGACGATCAGAGCATATTGATCGAAACGTCGAGTTGTACCCCCAGTTCTTTTCAGAACTAATTACTACTCAATTGAAATTCCACATGGTGTCACCGCAATTAGTCTTACTTATAATAGATTCAGTTCATTGATCGTAATTGTCCATAGTGGGCCAGATTTTTAGTCTGTTGTGATGGAGGCGGGCATAGTCGATATTCTGACACCACATTATGCCGAGAGCCAATTCATCCATAAAAACTTAGCCTACCAAAAATAAATGACGTATATCAGTTCAGTTGATTTTACGGATCCTGCATAAAATCACATTGGTTGATTTTGAAGGATTGAGGCCAGTACCAGTGATGAGTATCAAGGGGGTTATACTTTTAAAGACTAGTAGCCAGTTTAGGGTCAATTGTTTGAGTAAACATTGTACACCTCAGACGTGTAGCACAAAACAACAATCTACCCCTCCTTATTCAAAATATTAATAAATCAATGGAGATATCAGTGAAGAGTCGATCGTGGAGGAAGGGGTAGTTCTACCCTCCCAACCGCTCCCACTCATTCGTCATAACAAAATGGTTGATTCTGATTCAGACGGTCCTCGACCTTATTAATGATCTTAATAATAATCATTGCATTGAAATTAGACAGACACTAAGGCAAACATACATGGCTCATTACTATACTGGATGCGTAGGCCTCTACCAGGTATCTGTTTAATAATAAATGCACAATATCATTATTATTTGTTATTATTATTTTTTAATATAAATAATATAATTTACTCAGATGTCGGGTTTCAGTCAAGTTGTGAAGAAAGGACTTCCCTGATTCAAACAATAACATCCAAGAACAATTAAACTCCCGATTGAATTTTGATTAAAATGTGCCTAAATAACCCTTAATTCGGGTCAGATTTTTATGACATGGATTTTGTAAAGTGTAGGTTTGTTGGGAGATGTACACGAAAATGTCATGAAAGCAATGAATAACTTGCAAGTACATGTATAACGATTTAGGAGTAGTAGCCTTTGGAATACATTCAATCCAGACCATGACATGTTCACCAAAAGGTTCACTTCCTTTATGCTTAAAACTCAACCACTTTTATTTGGTTCTGATTCTTGGTTTAGACACATAAAATATTATTTCAAGTCCGTGATGTGAACTTGACTGTGAATAGGGGCTGCTTTGGCCATAAAACATGATACTTATTACATACATAGACCTATACAAAAATTATTGAAATTATCGAAATTTAATGTCAAACTTATTTGTGCAAACATAATGATGTTATTAATCTGCCCCATAAATAATTTTACAGGTCGTGTCAATTGTACGAAAAGTTAAAATATTGACAAAAAGTTGATCGGATCAAGAGTACTGTGGCGGGTTTCCCAGGCTCAACCTAAGTTCGATAGGGTCAAGTCAGACACCATTTGTGGTGAGAACAATTCCCCCAAACTAAGATTCTTCCCTAGACGAGATACCACTCGGAGTGATCTCTGGGCCAGGGGTATGAGTCCGTTTTGATGGAAATCTACCACCAATTGTGATTGTTAAGTCTATGCCAGCACACAATTACTCGGAGAAACAAGGCACCTGAGAACAGAATTGTCGGTACAACAATATGATTTATTCAAATTGTAATTAGCAACATTACTGTGATTGGGTTGGGAATGGTTCTTTTATTTACACCTGGGTCCTCTTCCTTTTTAATTTCAATGTATAATTGACAGGTAATGTTGCAATGAAAAGCACGCAGCTCGCATCAGCACTACACCACCCCGTCAGCAATGCACACTAGCATCAGCACTAAACAACAATGCACACTAGCATCAGCATTACACAACAGCGTCAATAATGCACACTAGCATCAGCATTACACGAGAGCATTAGCCGTGTATACAGTTTGTATAGCTTTGTAGTCACCACATATCAGTAATGCACGCTAGCGTCAGCTATGTACAGCTTCCAAAGCTTTGTACCAGCTACGCATTAGCTGTGCACGCTAGCATCAACAACGTACAGCCCACACAACTTTGTATTCACTATGCAGCTAATGCACCGCTAGTCAGCGACGTACACGCAGAGCTGCTAAGGCAATAAACTTACGTCTTTCTACGCTGGCAGCTACAGTCATCACCACTGGCGCTATGGCATACCGCAGGCAACCACGCCGCGGCTGGCCCACGTGCATACCATCGCGCCGCTACGCGCATGCCCAACCAGCGCGCGCAACATAAGGTCACCCATAATCTAAAAATATTAGACTGGTATAGTCTTTCACTTTCCGTTACAGTACTCTTTCTTTAGCACTTTCAATCCTGGGATGGACAAAGCACAATTTTCATATATTTCCAGAATGCTTCTACCGAATACATTCAAATTTTCTGACTATTCCTAACTAATTTTTAAGGACGCCCTCATACCCGGAATCAACAATGTTGGCTGTGGAATATTGCTATGGCAACTGTTTATTTTTGTCGTGTGACCATTTCCAATACATTCGGGAAATCCAATATGGCCGCCATTACGATAAAATGCAATATTTTAGTTGTTTGCCATTTTAAAGATTTTTTGTTCAATATTTTTATGCTCAATATATGAACTTAATAACAACAATTCCAAACTGAATTAATGTATTAATGTGATAAATAATATTTGTAGCTTTGCATGGTGAAAAAGAAAAGTAAACACTGTTTGCAGTGACATGTGAAAATAATATTTGTAGTTTTACATGGTGAAAAAAGTAAACTCTGTTTGCAGTGACAACATGTGAAAATTCTCCTTTGAGTAGTAATTAGTTCTGAAAAGAACTCGACGTTTCCGATCAGTATTATCTGATCGTCTTCACGTTAGAATAAAGAGGAATAAAGAGAGATTTTCACTATTTTCTAGGCAAAGATACATATTCCGTGTGAATCCATCAATGTAGGTAATTGTTCCTATTTAACCTCTACTTTGCTCATTTCCTAGTAGAAATAAATAAAATGC
>CM055817.1:5456668-5480099 GCA_029582265.1 Zoroaster sp. YZ-2022 | reverse complement strand
TCGCAAATGTCACGGGATTGCAATCATTATGAGAGGGCCTTATCCTCTCCAACTTGACAACCAGGTGAGGAATCGATTGGTCCATCAGTTGGCAAAACGGTACATCAGGGGGTCAACTGTATTTGTATGTTGCGCTACTATTATTAGACCATGCTTGCATGTAGTTATAAACCAATGCTTACGGTGTGTTGGTGCATCGTCTCCCGCCGACCGCACGTAAAAGATCTTTTGTGTCATGTCCACTCAGCTTTGTATTGTAGTGGTAGACTCATACAAGTCTCCATACTTGCCGTACTATTATGTACTATTTAACACAAGCAGCATTGACTGAAATACTGGCAATTCTATTGGTTTAGCTTCTGCAACTGAGCTAAACATACAACTGTGAATTGCCACGAGAGGGGGTATATCAGGCGATGCTCTAGGGTCCATTGCCGTCCTACAACTTTTTGAAAAAAAAGTTTAGATCACAGTTCTACATAATGAGTCGTCTATATAATAGTGTCAACATTTACACGGTTGTACAGAGAGTATGGGTAAGGGGCTGCAAGTTGTGTACTTTTTGGAAAATATTGATTTTATATGTGCAGTTTGGAATGTAGAGATAGATTGGAACGGAATAGGAAGGGGGTCTTGAAAATTACAGTATTCCAGCAATGCGCTACCTAGCCCCACCAGTGTGGCACGGACCTGTATCCTTAGCCACACGTTGGTCTCATTGCCGCTAACGGCGGGGTTTTCTAGGAATTTTCTAAATTCCAGGCGCTGAAATTGACGATATTTGCAACTATTTTGACAGGCTAGATACGTTCCTTAGATGTTGAACTATCTAGGCGCCCCCCCAAAAATGGTTATTTTACTTACATTCCGTCTCATATAGGCCCGAAAAGATTACAAGACGATCGGCATTGTGTTTCAACGAGGACGGCCATTTTGAATGAAGAGTGTGTGAATGGGAAAACAACTTTACGACGGCTGTTTTATGTGCACAGACAAATTGCAAAAGATGGTTCAAGCGGGGTTTGGGTCTATTTGGGGCGTGAATTTCTTAATAAAATTCCTGGGCTGCAGGAATGGGCCCAATTATTAACATTTTGGCCATCCATCATTATCAATAATACTGATAATATTATTACTATTATTATTTTGTTAAACAACAATATGCTATCTAGTATCAGCGATATCCTCAAACATGAAATACTTCATTGATTCGATCATTATTGCCTGTCAATGAACGGTGTTTTAAACATTTTCTTTTGCTGAATTATATTGTGGACACAAACAAAATAAAATTAATAAGGTAAATATACAATTGATTTAATTTTGCCCAAACACCGTCATGTGTATAACTGTAATTATACTCAGTGCTTTCCGGTCTCTGTGAAAACTACACAGACGGGACTCCGGGCGAGTTCAGACCCGCAACATCCTGCTTACTAGTGCAGACGTCTTAACCTCTCGACCACCGAGCTTGCCCGATGGTGATTGGCTGGCCAGAATCCTATATAGCAGCGGGTTCTGCGATATATGGTAAATATATGCCCTACTTATTGTAGTAAAAGTAAATAATTGAATCCAGGAACTGGGCATGTTTTATTTATTTATTAATATTTAATTTTAATTATACACAGGCTATATTAGTTATATCACATTTATATTACATTTTAGCACATAAAAATGCTCTGACTACCGACAACACGTGCAACCCCGAAACGGAATACTTCGCACGCTAAAATATGAGCAAGTATGTGCACACATAAAACAGCCGTCGTAAAGTTGTTTTCCCATTCACACATCTTCATACATTCAAAATGGCCGTCCTCGTTGAAACACAATGCCGATCGTCTTGTAATTTTTTCGGGCCCTATATGAGACGAAATGTAAGTAAAATAACCATTTTTGGGGGGGGCGCCTAGATAGTTCAACATGTAACGAACATATCTAGCCTGTCAAAATAGTTGTAAATATCGTCAATTTCAGCGCCTGGAATTTAGATAATTCCTAGAAAACCCCGCCGTTAGCGGCAATGAGACCAACGTGTGGCTAAGGATACAGGTCCGTGCCACACTGGTGGGGCAATGCGCTACCTAGGCCTACTTGGTGTAACAGTTGATGATGGTATCAAACATCCTATTAAATGGTTCTGTCTGAGGTCATGTTAGTACAATAGTTAAAGTATTTTGCAACTTAATTTTCTTCTAAATTAACTTCCCTTTTTAATTTCTGAAATCCCGCTTACAAAATTGACAAAATCTTCAAGACAGAAAATTTGGGCAGTGAGGAGGTGAATGGGGGGGAGGGGGTGATCAGAGAACAACACTAATCGGTATATGGGTGGGGGTAGGTAGAGCCATGGAGTGTTTTATACACGTCCCAAGACATCTAAATATTCCTCATCATTTCCATTCGTTATACTTATCATATTTGGTTCTTCATTATGTAATTTAATTTGGTGTTATGCCTTTATAATATTATTTTGCTACTTTTAATAAATATAGTATATTGATTTTCTTTTACCGATTGTTATGGAAGTTATGGCATGAAATTTTAATTGAATAAACTCATTTTCATGACCGTTTTATTCGCAGTACAATGGGTAAGATCATGGCGAGGAAGGCAACGTTTCTATGCGCTTGTTTCATGATGGTGTTCCTACCAGTCGATTGCTGTCGTACCGGTATTTCCGGTGACAAAGCCCGTCAGCAGCAGCAGACGGACGCACTCGGCGAGAACCTCCAGAGATTCGTGGAGACCTTGCGAGTTGATGTCGGAAACGCCCTCCAAAACCTCGACCGCCAGATGGGAACGCTGGTGAGTTATGTCATCACCGATCTGGGACCGTCTGTTCAACACACCCTGGATAAGTTGGATGTCTTGACCGCCCTGGTGTTCCTCATTATAGGAGTTGTATGTATGATCATTTTGACCTGCTGTTTCTTGGGACTCCTAAAACATTTCGTGAAGTTGATGGCTTCCTTCTTCACAGCGGTGATATTGATGGCGGCTTTTTTATATTACATGTACTGGTTTCGAACCGTCCACCCATCATATGGTTAACATTGTCACGGCCTTACTGCTGCTCCTTGTCGTGTTGTTCATTTGTGACCCGCTCTGTCGAAATGAGACTTGTCCCCCAACGGAGGTTTCCGTGTAATTCGACTCTGAACTTGTGCTCGCCAAAAAAAAATTTCGAAAAACATTGCATATCGATTTCTAGGTTTTTATATTTTTAGTTTGATAAAATCTCGATCAATCTTATGGTGGTCTTACCTTTTCATAAAAATATTAATAAATCCATACAAAAGGACGATTTCTGGACAATGTCTGTATCATGTTTGTCTTTCATGTGGCCTCCGTTAAATCCAAACAGGTCAAAATATCCTTGTTTTCGAGACAACCAACACGAGTATTTCCGTTAACGTTAAACGTACGTGTTTGGTATCAAAAGAAAGGTCATGACCTCAACTGCGCACTGTTGTGGCAATGACTAGCAGTATGGAGCTCTAATAGTAGTTTTAAGCCGCAAAATAAATAGTTAGCCAACGAGCGAATCATCGGCAAGGTAGAAGAAATACAGCTCTTTGATTGGACAACAGTAAGCAACCAGTTGTCTGAGCATACGCAGTTTACCAGAAAATGAATGACGTCACCCTTAATGACGTACGATCTTTCGGCCAACTCTAGGCCCAGCTTAGCCGGTTATACAGACCAGAGTCTGAGCCTGGGCCCGCCGCTCCGTAAGCTGGCTATCTTAGCATACACCTAGCCTATACCTAGTGCATGCACTGTGTACGCCGCGACTCCACACACAGCAGGCGGAATGAATACGCGGGCCGGTGTGTACAGCCGGTGTTTGGTACAAGGGCTGATTAATTATTCATGAGTTGTACGTCGAACGATAGCTCGCGCGCTTGCTCTGTGTGTGGATCAAGTTTAATGTTGATTTTCTCCGAAGCGCGAAATTCAAAAACGAAACAGGCCGCCAAGTGATGGTTGTCTTCATCGCTCGATAATTCCGGAATGGAATAAGCTACGGAAATAACATTTGTATCATTGGAAAGCCCGTGAGTTACTTGTTAACCTAGCATACATATCTATGAATGTCAGATCTGGGGGACAAGTCTCATTTCGACGGAGCGGGTCACATTTGACCCGCTGTACTGACTGTCATGTACTACGTTTTCTTCAAAATACCAGTTACCGTGGTCGACACTTGAACGTTAGCGCCACTTCGCGTGGGAAGCTACTTAAAAAATAATGCAGTTGCATGGCTTTTTACCTTTTACGGTGTATCTTCTGCTGTTGTTGTTTGAAACAGCCGTTTGGCTTTTCGGATTTGTCATGCTCGGGAAAAACATCATTACTGCATCTCCGCTTACATTTGGGGTGTGGTGGTCCCTAGCATTTTGGGTAAAGCGTTGGGGTCCACGCCGTCCAAAATACGTAGTACGAGGGCCAAGGTCCAATGTTCCAATCATTGTCCCTGTGACGGTGCACTTGTCCAGGAGCTACGGGCAATCTCGCAGCGATAAGGACCGGTATGCCTACGTCTTTAACGAGGAACTTTTTACCTGGAATCCAGATAAGGGGCTGTGGGGACAGAATTTAAAAAGCGAACGAAATTTTGTCGGATGTCGGAAACTGTAAATAAAACTGATATTTAAAAACGCACTTGATTCTGATTGACAGCCGCGCTGGTCAATCGGAAGACTGCACACGCCCTCGGCCCGTTACATACAATACATTGTGTGATCACATGCAAGTTTAGAATTAAAATAGTGGGCCAGCATTTTATTAATTTGAGTTTTATTTTACTAGTACTAACTAATCCTTGACAGATGTTTTTCGTTCAATGTCTCAAATGAAAGCTTATCATTTCCTCAATCCAAGAAAAATAGCAATTCAATATTTAAATTTAATTTTAATACTGTCACATGCCGTCGGCCCAAACACGGGCGATCTACACTCACTGGCCAAAAGTATTGCAACAAAATAGCACTTTACAGTAACAGGTGAGATGATCATTTAATCCGATTTCATCGATCGTGTATTACATAATTTCCGAGGAAGAACAGTAAAAAAGAACATTGACTTCAAAACACAGGCACTTTCAAGAAGTCTTAAGTAGTGTAAATAAAATAAAATAAATTATTGTACACAGTTCTCCAAACTGAACTTTGGTGATGTTGCAATACTTATGGCCAGTGAGTGTATTTTAAGCTTAATTGTTTTGTTTAACCAATCTAAAAGAAAGAAAAGTCGATTATTGATGTTTACTTAAAGCCTCTCTTAATTAATTAGTTTCCGTAATAGGAATGCTACCGGTATTTATTACTATCACGAAATATCAATCAAATTAAGCTGCATAGTGTAAATTTCAGTCATGTGGTAATGATCATCAAGTCACCGGAAAGGCTCGTCAAACAGGGCCGGATTTAGGACTGGGCAAGCTGGGCAGTTGCCTAGGGGCCTCCACAACCAGGGGCCTCCACATATTTCATGAAAAAAAAATTTGTAAGGAAAAATGTAGGCTGATCTGAACTGTAGGTTGGTCTAATTATATGTACTGTACTATATTCTTGTTATGATTGATCATGATTGACCTGCTTGCTTGCTTATTCAGATTCTTTCTACTTGAAAAAAATTACTTTATGGATGACTGTAACTATGTCTTGTGACTCTTGTCACCTTTTAGTTTTTAGTATTCTAAGGTAGGGTGGGCCTCCACTACTGAAGGCTGCCCAGGCCAGGGGCCTCCACATGTCTAAATCCGGCCCTGTCGTCAAACCTGGTCATCGATCGAGCAATGAATACAACAAAGTATACACCATTGGTGGTAACAACCGAAATAGAAACTGAGCAAATTATTATCTTGAAAAAAAAAACTGTTTTGATATTGTAATGGTGAAAAGTATAGTGAGACTTTATTTTGTCTGACACGTTGAAATTTGTCGAGAAACCGCAAAATTCAAATCTGAAATGGATCACCAGCTGACGAACCATTTCATCATTCGAATAAATGCTAACTAATCTGAATTATATTTTCTCTTTTGAGAACTTTTGAGTTTAAAGTAAACTTCTCAAAAGAAAAATCTTACTACGACCACAAATTATACAATAAAGCTGTTTTAGGTAAAACTTGTAGCTTTGCATGGTGAGGAGGATAAGTAAGACTAATTGCGGTGACACCATGTGAAATTATTCTCAATTGAGTAGTACTGGTTCTGAAAAAGAACTTTGGAGGTACAACTCGACGTTTCGATCAGTGTGCTCTGATCGTCCTCAGGAGAATGCCGGACTCTGGGAGATGCTGCTGCTGAAGGATTATGCGATGACAGGATGCTGGAGGATTAGTTCGTTGAGGCGTGCATGCGGGAACTGTCGAGACTAGGATCCTTGGAGTTGGGGGAGAGGAGTGTGTGCTCACTGAACCGAATCAGTTGGAAGGAGGGTGGTTGACTTAGGATATAGGAGATCCCTCAGTCTGGGGTGGGTTGTGGACTTTGGATATAAGCCGTTTTAACTGCCCAATGTGAAATAACTAAGCTGTTAGAGCAGCGCCTACAAAATTTACGACTAGAGAGTCAAGCGAGACCCCAGCGTATAGTTAATTTGTTTTAAATAACTAAACATTTATTTTATCTCCCCACTCTTCCATTACTCTCTCAAATTTTCTTCTAGCTCTTCCTTCAACGCGTTTCAGATGTTCATTCATCTTAAACCCCCCGCATGGTACACAATTGCAATGTATTTTTTTTGCCTTTGTTACATTTTCTACACGGAGCTGATATATATTTTCCTGTAGGAATGCGCCACTGGTGTAGCGGGTATGCAGTATTTTTCTCCTAGCACGCTGGGGATACGACACCCAGTTGAACCCACTAAAAGCCATTCACATGGAATTGGTTTTATAATGCTTTCAGACGCTAAAGAATCTAAATAAATTTTAATCGCTACGAGGTAATCGGTTTTAATCAGTCTACCTACTTACCAGATGGCTGTCCCAACTGAATATTATTTTTTTCAACAAACTCTTCGCTCTGTGGTTGACCATCGTATATACAATTATACTTGATTTTATTATTTTAATTTCTAATTTGTTATGGGAGTTTTTTTTATTTAATATTTTTTTTTATGAATGAGATTTCAATAGGTGCGCGGGAGTCATGCGGGAATTCACCTAATTGTTCAAGGTCGTGTCAGCCATTGTGTATATTATATGGAGTGCTTGTTAAGGCTTGCGAGTTTGACTACTATAAAAATGAGATTTAGATCTCATTAAAAAATTTTTTTTTTTTAATTAGTAGGTTCTAAAAATGATATTTAAAAATGACATTTCTAAGAAATTAGCCAGTCTCGTTACCTACCATACTACTGGGAAGAATTACATCACGAGGTAATATCTCTTAGCCCTAGCTGGGAAAAGACGTTATACTGGTAGGGCCCGGAAAGGGGGGATTAACCCACACACTTTTTGTCCAAGAACACCCTAAGTTTTTGGGCCGGTAAAAAACAAAATCATCGAACAAATACCTTGGCATAAAGCAGTTTACGGTTTAGTATTGAAACTTATAAAATAATGTAAAAACTTACTTGTTATAAAGCTGATGGTTGTATCAATTTTCATCAAACTGTCAATTTTCCTGAAAATATTTTTGCCTGATGAGCTGTAATTTTTAAGAAAAGTGAAATTATTACCCATCACGTTTAGTTAAGAGTTTAAAGGGGCAATATAGTCACGATCAACAATGCATAAAATTGGAGTGCTAGATAGCTCATTGACTGAAAATAATATCCCACATGATAAGGTCATGCTAACGTTGCTGCCCATTTAAAAGGAATTAGGTACAACATTAAAACTTTCCAAATTATCAAAGTTATGACTTATTACAATCTAAGTTACTTGGTGATAAGTTGGCACACACGTCAATCATCCTAAGAAATTATACCGTCCGGCAACCTTTAGTGAAACATAAAAACTAAAGACTGTTTGCGGTGACACCATGTAGAATTCTCGTTTGAGTAGTAATTAGTTTTAAAAAGAACTGGAGGTTAGGCCTATAACTCGACGTTTCGATCAGTATGTTCTGATCGTCTTTAGGATATAAACATAAACATGTTTACATTGCACACAATGGGGGATATAAAATAGCACATGCTGTGCTAGTAACAGTATACTTCCATGGTTAGAGAATACCATGTACGAGTGTAATTTTTAATCCTGTTTTGTAGTGTAACATTTTTCGTCATCCCCTACAAAACCGCCCCAGTGGGTGCGACGTGCGGCCCTCGATCAATCAGTCTCACAAACATATAGACCTACAGCCTACTGATGATATAATTCCGGAACATTTGATAAATACAACCGCTGCATTGACGCAATGCCGTGGCGGGATTCCCCACTTTATGATACAGGATCTGATTCGTTATCATTCATTTACGTACTTTTCTAAACTGAGTCACGGACCCTATAATGCTGTATAAGTGCTATCGCAAGTACAATTTTTTAGCTTTTGTCTGGGTTTACTGAATCAGTGCAGTGTATAGCACTGGCTTAAAAAATGGAAGTACACAGCAGCTATCGGGTCGTCTGGTGTGTGACATAAAACGATACCTTTGGAAAGTATTTTGGTGGTGATCAGTTGTGATCAGCCACCACAACGACCTGCACGAGAGAGACTCTTTCTTATCTTCTCTGAGTTCTCGACTAACTGCTGGAACTATAATTATACTCCTCCCTCTACTGAATGTCACGGGGATTGTCACAGGGTTTGTCAGTCATTATAGTGCCTTATCCTCTCCAACCCGACAACCAGGTGAGAAATGGATTGGCCCATCGGTTGGCAAAACAGTATGAGGAAAGTAATCAGGAAGTATAGGTGTTATGTGCGATCTATATGCTTCTTCTGTACAGGCAGCATGTGAAGTGAAGTTGTAAAACCATTGCTTATCATGGGCCCATGTGTATTAGTGCACATCCCGCCGCACGTAAAAGATCTCATAGTGCCATGTCACTCGCCTGTATTGTAGTGGTAGACTCCATACAAGTCTACATACTAGCCGTACTATTCTGTATTTGATACAAACAGCATTACCTGAAATACCCCCATTTTATAGTGGCATTTCATTATTGGTTTAGCTTGGCAACAGAGCTAAACCTATAAACTATGAATCGCCACTAAAAGGGGGGGGGGGGTTATATCAGGCGGCATGATGAGACTTGATTGTGAGTCGTGTACGTCTTAGAAAATGTAAATTTTTATATATGCCGTTTAGATTGGCAGATTGGGGAGGGGGAGGGAGGTGGGGTGGTCTTGAAAAGTAAAGTACTCTATACCTGCAAAAACTGTCGTGTTAAAAACTACACCATTGGTGTTTAGGCCTATTAGGCAACTCGCACAATATAAACACCATGGAAGAATAAAGTTGACACCACAGTTTTGACAGGGTGTGTGCTACCTGGAAGATGTTGACAATTTGGGATGGCCCCAAAAAGTTACTTGGTGTAAAAGTTGACGATAGTATCAAATATCACATTATATCTATCTGTCTGAGGTGCTATCTTGTTGGTAACATTTTGTAAATTAAGTATTTCCCAACTTAGTTGACAAATGTGAATGCACATTCAAACCTTTCTCAGACTAACTGCGTGGACCGATTGATCTGAATCGACAGATCGTTTATCTTGTGATACCGTTTACAGCCATTAAATAAATTAACCTCCCCGATTTTTTTGAAATCCCGCTTACAAAATTGACCAAATCCTCAATACGGAACACTATTGAGCAACGTGGAGTTGAACGGGGTGAGAATAACACTTAACCGGGGGGGGGGGGGGTAGGGCATTAAAAGGGAGTGTTTTATATATTATGTATCTTTAATAAGCCTACATAGAATATACTGATTTTCCTGTAGTTGTTATATGGAAGTTGTGGAAAATAAATTTGAATTGAACAGGCACATTTTAATGATTGTTTTATTCACAGTGCAATGGGTATGATCATGGCGAGGGAAGTCAGTGTTTCTTTTCATGATGGTGTTCATGCCAGTCGATTGCTGTCGTACCGGTGTTTCCAGAATGACACGTGCCGCAGCCGATGCCGCTGTAGCAGTCCGCCAGCAGACGGAGGCACTCGGCGAGAGCCTCCGGAGATCCGTGGAGACCTTGCGAGTTGATGTCGGAAACGCCATCCAAAACCTCGACCGCCAGATGGGAACGGTGGTGAGTTATGTCACCACCGATCTGGGACCATCGGTTCAACACACACTGATGAGGATTCAGGATAATAGCCAAGAAATGGTGAACATGGTCCGGACGTCCCTGGATAAGTTGAACGTTACTATCGATAAAGCATCGCTTTTGATCGATGTCCTGACCGCCCTGGTCTTCCTCATCATTGAGTTGTCTGCAGGATCATTTTGAACGGCGTATACTTGGGACTCCTGAAACATTTCGTGAGGTTGATTGAGTATGGCTTCCTTCGTCACAGCAGCGGCATTGGTGACGGCTATTTTTATGTCGCATATTTACTGGAATCGAACCGTCCACCCATCATATGGTTAACATTGTCACGGCCTTACTGCTGTTCCTTGTCGTGTTTATTTTGCCCGCCGTACTGACTGTCATGTACTACGTTTTCTTCAAAAATACCAGTAATCGTGCTCGACACTTTAATGTTAGCGCCACTTCGTTGGTTTAGGGAAGCTACTTACAAATACAGCTATGCATGGATTTTACAGTGTATCTTCTGCTGTTGTTGTTTGAAACAGCCGTTTGGCTGTTCAGATTTGTCATGCTCGGGAAAAACATCATTACTGCATCTCTGCTTACATTTGGGGTGTGGTGGTCCTTAGCCTTTGGGGTAAAAGCGTTGGGGTCCACGCCTTCCAAAATACGTAGTACTTGAGCCAAGGTCCAATGTTCCAATTGTCCCTGTGACGGTGTACTCGTCCAGGAGCTACAGGCAATCTCGCAGCGATCAGGACCGATACCACCGGTACGTCTTTAACGAGGAACTTCGTCAGAGGCGTATTCGATACTATAAAGGCGATTCTTAATTGTGACGGCCTGTTTTCAACACCAACAAAATACTGGGTCAAAAGAAAAGGGTTCAGCAAGTGCCTGTCCATGTTTGGGTCAGACGTTTTATACCTGGAATCGATAAGGGCTGTGGGGACACCGGGCCTGGGGCGCTTGGATGGACCTGTTAATCGCTTGTTCACTTATAATTATTTGAACATCTCTATCTTGATGTGACCCTTGCATCTTGATGCGACACTTGCAAAATCATTTCTTCATCAGAGGACAAAGATCACCCCCATTATTGGAATTTTTTGTAAATAACACCGAGAATATTGGTGCTGTTGATACGTGTAAACGTAAGAGATTTATTTCCCCCAGTGTACAGTGTTTTCCTGAATTCGAGACAAGCAGGGTTTGGACAAATTTACTCTTTACAGTATTTTACCTTATAATAACTTATGTGACAGGTAAACTATACATAACAGCAAAAGAAACGTCACCCCTAATTTTTTAAATTTTCATTTTATATTAATATAATTTGTTTAATGAAGAATATTATGAGTATGGAGTGTAACACGAACACAATGTGGAAAATTTGGTTGACCTCAAAATTCGTCATGCGTGACGTCTGAGGACACATAAGCTAAACACGTTCTCAGACTTATCAAAATTTGGGGGTGACGTTTCTTTTGCTGTTATGTATATTTGATCCCGTCTTATTGATTACTTAAAATTTCATGTATGTTCCATTTCATTCACTTTGCCGAATCATTATATTTGCATAATTATTCACCATGCTGTGTTTATATCTCCCAGTAAAATTCAAACAGTCTTATTACACCCCCAACGTTTCGTTGGTGGCAGACTGTTAAGGTGAGTGATGAGAATAAATGACCCTTCAGATTTTATAATATAATTATTGATGCATAGTGTCAATTTCAATTATGTTGCGATGATCATCTGGCGGCACCAGACCTGTTAAACTGGGGGAAGAGGGGGCAAGCTTAAATTTAAGGGGGCAAACATTAATCTTTAATGTAATTTTGTACTGCTGAAAAAGCATTGACTTACCATCGGGGAAATAATTTGGGGGAAAATTGGGGGGAAAAAAGTAACCGGTTGAAATTTCCCCTCCCCATAGCGCCACCGCTGATCATCGCGTCACCGGAAACGCTCGTCAAACCTCTGTTGTTAACCCTGGTAATCGATAGAGCAACAGTAGGGTGTAACCCGTGGGTAAATAACTCGATAAAAAATGAGCGAATTATCAATTTAAACAAATTGTACAAAATAATCTGAGACTTTTATTTCGTCGGACATTTATTTTCGAGAAAACGTAAATACAAATTCAGATATGAAATGGATCACCAGCTAGCTGACGAACCATTTCATCATTCAAATGTAACATATACATACTACATTCTCTCTTTAACGTCTTAATTACAGTCACACTGTACACTAAGGCCCATTGGTAATATCGAAAAAAAAACATAGATACCTAATTGATCACAGTTTTTAGTTTTACACGGAACTTCATTGGTGTATATCAATGATGGTATCAAACATCCCTTGAAATAGTTCTGTCTCGGGTGTTACCATTTTAGTACAATTTGTCAAATAATTTCCAAAGTGAATTTCTGTCCACCCATGACAGAAATTCCACGTTAGAAATAAATACAAGCAACGCTATTGCAACGAGGACTGGCAACAGCTGCAAAATGCAGGTGACGATCTCCGTCTTGTCATCCAGTTCGTCAAGAATGACGAGAAGCCCCAAGGTAGTCGGCGAGCAGAGCTGCCAAGGGAGGCCAAGCTCCTTCTCCGTCATTTCGACAAGCTGAAATTCCGAGATGGCGTTCTCTTTCGTCAAAGCACCGTGATTGATGGACGAGTTTTCCTGCAGCTCATTGTCCCGAAGAGTCATCGTGGTGAAGTTTTACGAGGTATCCATGATGTAGTCGGCCATCTCGAGTTTGACAGAACCCTTGATCTCGCCCGGTCCCGTTTCTTCTGGCCGAATATGACCGCAGACATAGAAAGGAGATGTCAAACTTGTGAACGGTGTGTAAGACGGAAGGGACGGGCTGGTAGATTTGCACCTTGTGTCCAATCAAACGTCGGCACCAATGCAGCTCGTCTGCATCTATTTCCTCAACCTGGAGCCAGATGATAGCAACACCAAAGATATCCTGGTCATTACCGACCACTATACCAGATACGTACAGGCTTTCCCCACCAAGAACCAGACATCCCGCACCATAGCAAAGGTATTGTGGGAAAATTACTTCATCCATTATGGGTTCCCCGAACGTCTACATTCCGACTAGGGACGAGATTTTGAGGCACGTCTAATACAGGATTTATGCTCCATTTCCGGAATAAAGAAGTCGCGGACCACCCGTATCACCCCAAGGAAATGGTCAGTGCGAGCGTTATAATCAGACCCTACTCAACATGCTCGGCACCCTTGATGAGGGACAAAGAAGAAATGGAGACTCCATGTTGGTCCTCTCGTACATGCGTATAACTGTACAAGGCACACTTCAACCGGGATATCGCCCTACTTCCTAATGTTTGGTAGAGAGCCCCGTCTCCCTATCGACTTACTATTTGGGTTGCCCTCCACGCAAGGTGACGTTGATCATACCAAATATGCTGCAGACTTAAAGGAAAGACTCCGGAAGGCACATGAACTTGCTTCAGCTATCACGGAGAAGACCGCCAGAAGGTATAAAATCCGATATGATAGAAAGGTGCGTGAAAACTCACTTGAGGAAGACGACCGTGTACTCGTCAAGAATGTTGGAATAAGGGGCCCGCACAACTTGCCGATCGTTGGAGTAAGGTTGTTTACCGAGTTTTACGTAGAGTATAGCCCAGACATGCCAGTTTATGTTGTCCAACCAGTCGACGACAGTGGTCCAAGTAAGACTCTCCATCGGAACATGTTACTCCCTTGTGGTTTTCCCCCTCCAGTTGAAGAGTCATCTATTGGCACAGAGCAGCCTCAGCCCAAGCCTCGCCGCAAACGCCCTGTGCGACAACCACTAGTCGAGAGTATTGACGATATGGCTGACACACTCGACTCTGATGTTTCAGACGACAATTTCTATGTTCTTTGTCCGATACCTGTGCCTAGACGGCCTATCTCTCTCAATCCATCTGCTCCGATTTTTACCCCAGAGGTTGCCCCATTAGAGATCCCTACCTTGGGGGAGTGTGAACCTGCCCAAGATCCACTAAACCCAGACTCTGACGAGACAATGCCCTCAGTTGCAAGCACTAGCTTAAGTTCTCATGCTGATTCGTCTGCCTCTGGTCATCATGGCGATGAGGAGGATGAACCTGCCCAAGGTTCGCTGATATCAGCCGATACTGAGGATGATGCCAAGCCAGTGCCTCGACCTCGACGTGCTAGGAGGCCACCCAGTATTATTATGGTGTTGAGAAGCTGGAGGTGAGACTTTTGGAACAACACTTTGCGATGCAGCAACAGGCATTGAAACTCATCAGTAATATGTTTAATGCCATGTATACGTCTATTTCTGATAATTAACATGTCGAGGACGCCATGGTTCAAGAAGGGGAGAATGTCGGACCCTGTTAGTTTGGGACTGCTCCTTTAAAACAGTTTCCGACTACATTTCTGCTTAATGTTTGACTGCTTAAGGCTGACACCTAAGGGCCCTATGGCCATACCACATTCCAGGGTGTTTACATGCACTTCCTGTTCTACAGCTGGTCTATCGTTGGAAAAAATTTTCCCACCATATTCAAATCTCTTATGGGCATAAATTGTTTTAGCTAAGCTAATTGTAAAGACAATTTGGTGAGGCAATGCCGGCCCTCATTAGCAGCGTTTTGATTGATTAGAAAAGTTCCCCCTTATGGTGGTATTCCCTAGTAGCTTGCCCTAGTTTATATAATTGGGGTATCTCATTGGTTAACACCTTAGAAGAAGGTGGGACCACAGATTTTTCCAGAAAATATATATACCCTTTTCGCTTCCCCAAAAATCAGAAGCGAAGAAACCTTGAAGGCGATAGCACTAAAATCGAAGCCCTCTCGATTTTTAGTAAAGTTACTAGATAACTTCTCACACTTAGTTATCGGTTCGAAGACTTCATCACTCTATCGCCTCATTTGTGTTGTGCTCTGTTGGTACAGTGTACAGTTTTAGGTATCGCTTTGGGGAGCCGACCCGGTTCGTCTCTTCGCCTATCCCTGTCCCTGTTCTAAACCTCGATCATTGACCCTGACTGACCTCGTATCTCGGGAGTTTGGACAAGTCAACCCAAGATCAAGTCAATCAGAAGTCAAGCTGAGTCACAATTTATTGTTTTACATTATATTAATACTCACAATTGTCATTATATGGTATCATTGATTGGTTTTGCTCTCTAGCACTTCAATGGTCTAACTTTACAATAGCGCAACAATTGTCCAGTATTTGATGTATGTGATTTCACCGTTCTTTTTGGTAATGTTCTCTAACGTTCCAAAGGTTCAATTTTGCTAATGAGATAACTTTTCATTAATTGCCGACTTTGATTTATTTCCGTTTCCTTTCTTTACAAGCTAGTCTTTGGCAGTTCTAACTGATAAGCCATTGATAATTTTACACCACTGAAGATATTGTGATTGTGGAGCCCCTAAGGGGACAGGTAAACCAAATCGGGAAGGTAAAAAGGGAAATGTATTTCGTTCCTCGAAATAACATTTCGTTCCCTCGAATTCATTTCGTTCCCTCGAAATATTATTTCGTTCACTCGAAATATTATTTCGTTCCCTCGAAATCATTTCGTTCCTCGAAATAACATTTCGTTCCTCGTAATAACATTTCGTTCCTCGAAATAACATTTCGTGGGAACGAAATAATATTCGCGAGAACGAAATAAATTATTCGTTCCACGATATAATTTCGTTCCCTCGAAATCATTCGTTCCATCGAAATAATATTTCGTTCCATCGAAATAATATTATCACCACGCTACAATAAGGGAAAATATATTAATTTCACGGATGTATAACTTGGTAACATTATATTAGAGTTCTGGTTTTCTAGATTTGATAATATAAGTGGGCGTTACGTAAGTCCAAAGTAAAGCTATTTCAGCCACCTTGCACATTCCTTACTGGTGAGCATCACATTCCAAGTAGGGATGACCTCAGTAGTGTAGGCTCTGGTCAGGGTATGTGTATGTCCAAATATGGATGACCACTCTACATCGATTTGCTTAGGACAGCATCTCTTTCTCAAACCAACCAAACATATTATTGTATTGTCTAATTATTCAAAATGCATCATTCATAAGTATGAAACAAGTCCTTTTAAGGTTATGATCTTATAAGAAAGTGTTCATAGATTGTGTATATAAACCTTGTGAATTCTTAGTGAGGGTAGAGAATGCCTTCACCATCCGACATGTATTAAACCGTATCGTCAACCGTAAACTCCGTCTCAACTCGTATCTTTGCTTATCGTCTGTATTGCATATAGCCTAACTGGTTATAATATTTCGTTACCTCGAAATTATTTCAGTGAACGAAATAATATTATTCAGTGAACGAAATAATATTTCAAGGAACGAAATGAATTCGAGGAACGAAATGAATTCGAGGGAACGAAATGTTATTTCGAGGAACGAAATATTAATTCGAGGAACGAAATACATTTCCTTTTTTTTACCTTCCGATTTTTTCTTTACCTGTCCCCTTAGGGCTCCGTATGAATAAGATTTTTATGAATGAGGTGCGCGAGAGTCATGCGGGAATTCACCTAATGGTTCAAGGTCGTGTCAGCCATTGTGTAAGTGCTTGTTAAGGCTATGAGTTTGACTACTATAAAATGAGATTTAGATCTCGTTTAAAAATATATATATATATTTTAAATTAGCAGGTTCTAAAATTATATTTAAAATGACATTTCTAAGAAATTAGCCAGTCTCGGTAATATCTCTTAGCCCTGGCTGGGAAAAGACGTTATGACTTATTATCTACAATCTAAGTTACTTGGTGTTAAGCTGGCACACACGTCAATCACCCTGAGAAATTATACCCGCGTCCAGCAACTTTTAGTGAAACATAAAAACTAAAGACTGTTTGAGGTGACACCATGTAAAATTATCGGCTTAAAGTAGTAATTAGTTTTAAAAAGAACTGGAGGTTATAACACGACATTTCGATCAGTATATTCCGATCTTCAGGATATAAACATAAAAAACCATGTTTACCTGCACACAATGGGGATTTAAAATAGTGGCAGCGGTGTTAGTAACATGTATTCTTCCATGGTTAGTGAACCAAGTACTGGTGTAATTTTTAATCCTGTTTTGTAGTGGAACATTTTTCGTCAGCCCCTACAAACCGCCCCCACTGGGTGCGATGTGCGGCCCTCGATCAATCAGTCTCACAAACATATACACTGTAAGAAATATTGGGCAAACACGGTTGATATGTTGCCCAACACTGGTCCAACATATCAACAGGTTACACAGTTGGTTTACCATTGCCCAATGTTGGATAATTGTTTGCCAAAATATGTGAACAGTTGTGGTAAATACTGACCAATTCTGGGAGAAATAACCTTACCCAACCCCATGTTGCCCAACGTTTTTACAGTGTAGGCCTCAGTGCCTTACGGAAACTTAAATGACCATCCGTGTTACTTAGATTATTTATCATGGAAAGACGGAATAGTTATCTTGAAAACACTGATTGCCTTTGTCTTTCCATGATAAAGAAAACCTCTGTAACTCGAAACATGGATGGTCATTTAAGCTTCCGTACTGCCTAGTAGCCCACTGATGATATAATTCCGATACTTTTGATATTACAACCGCTGCATTGACGCAATGCCGTGGCGGGATTCCCCACTTTATGACACAATCTGATTCGTTATCATTCATACTGTGGTTGAACCCTTCATGACAATTATTTGCGTACTTTTCTAAGCTGAGTCACGGACCATATAATGCTGTAATGGTTAGCTAACGTGCGTGGGGCTAGAGATCGGATTGGTTTCAGAAGTATAATTCTCAATATAGTTTGTTTCAAATGAACTATAGCCATCAACAAACACAAATTCGTATAATTATCGTGTCATGTGCAATGCATCGGAAACGATGTTATTGGTATACACGTTAAATTATTTGCTTACCTCCATGCTTGCATAAACAAGCCATTTTCGCGACGTGATCCCGCGAGTCGCATCCCGCTCATTTCATTCATAAAAAGTGGCAACCATAAATTGTCCAATAAGCATGCAATACGTACGTGCACGTGCTTCTCTCCATTGCTCAGCCCGGGATTCCCCCTTAATATGCAACTTTCCCAACAAACCTTGTTCCCAACGTTTACCTGAAGGTCTCAAATGTGGATTCAAGACCCATGGGGACGTGCTTGGTCATGACCTGCAGGGACACGTGGACGATGATGACATCATAATTCCAGAGCGGTCCAATCAGGTGCCGGGAAAGACTGGCCACACACTGCCCGATGGCTTATTTTTTTCCCGTACCACACGCTGAGTTGAATGCATGATAAGTGTGTGCCAACAACAGTTGTGGTACGCCTTTGTCGGTAAGCACGGCCACGCAGTAAGGTGAATTGTAGGCGCATGATTGGCATGTGCCAACAACAGTTGTGGTACGGCTTTGTCGGAAAGCAAGGCAACACAATAAGGTGAATTGAATGCATGATACATGTGCGAACGACCTTCATTGGAAAACACAGCCGCTTTGAGGTCCACCGAAAGTTACACAAGCGGTAATCATCACTTTTGATCTCAAGCGACACCAGATAAGGCGCACCGTTAGATAAGACGCAGTGACGTTTTCGTACCTTTGAAAGTCAGATAAGCCGCGTCTTATACGCAGGAAATTACGGTAAGTGCTATTGCAGTCAAGTATAATTGTTTAGCTTTTGTCTGGGTTTACTTAATCAGTGCAGTGTACATGTATAGCACTGGCTTAAAAAAATGGAAGTACACAGCAGCTAGGTCGTCTGGTGTGTGACATAAGCGATACCAAAAGTGTTTTGGTGGTGATTAGTTGTGATCAGCCACCACAACGACCTGCACGAGAGAGACTCTTATCTTCTCGACTAACTGCTGGAACTATAATTATATTTCTCCCTCTACTGAATGCCACGGGGATTGTCACAGGGTTTGTCAGTCATTATAGTGCCTTATCCTCTCCAACCCGACAACCAGGTAAGAAATCGATTGGCCCATCGGTTGGCAAAACAGTATGAGGAACGGTAATCAGGAAGTAGAGGTGTTATGTGCGATCTATAATAATGGCTTCTTCTGTACAGACAGCATGTGAAGTGAAGTTGTAAAACCATTGCTTAATTAGTGCACATCCCGCCGCACGTAAAAGATCTCATAGTGCCATGTCACTCACCTGTATTGTAGTGGTAGACTCCATACAAGTCTCCATACTAGCCGGTACTATTCTGTATTTGATACAAACAGCATTATCTGAAATACCCCATTTTATAGTGGCATTTCATAATTGGTTTAACTTGGCAACAAAAGCTAAACCTATACACTATGAATCGCCACTAAAGGGGTCGGGGTTGCGTCAGGCGGCATGATGAGACTGTTAATTTTTTATATGTGCCGTTTAGATTGGCAGATTGGGGAGGGGGAGGGAGGTGGGGAGTAGTTAAGCGGGCTGATATACCGACGGATGACCTTTGACCGCTAAATATGCATAAATTTGCATAAATGAATAAAAGAGAGGTGAAAGCGAGTGTGGTAGATAGGAAATAGTATAGCGACGGATGACCTCATTTGCATAAATTATGAATAAATTAACAATTATAAAGGAGTTAAAAGATAATAAGGCGCTTAAGCGTGGTGGAGATAGCAAAATTGTATACCGCCAGATGACCTTAGGGGGCGGGAACGATTGAACGATGAGAAAGATAATGAGCGCTTAAGCGTGTGGAGATACGGAAATTTTATACCGACGGATGACCTTTTTTAAATATGTAAATGAGAAAAATAATGAGCAAAAGATAATGAGGCGACAAAGCGTGGTGGAGATAGGAAAAATTTATACCGACGGATGACCTCATTTGCATAAGTAGAAAGGATAATAACGAGAAGAGATAATGAGGCGACAAAGCGTGGTGGAGATAGGAAAAATTTATACCGACGGATGACCTTAAGGTCACAGAGGGGGATCACTCTCGAGAGAGGAGACTACTGTAACGTATGACATCTAATACAATGAGGGTTTACTACGTCAAGATGGCGCTTGGATGCGTTTAATTTATGGATGTAATAATGTATGTATCGAAGAAACAAAGGAACAACGTACGGTGCCTATTGGAACATTCGCTGAGCGCAGTTCTTTGTTCGGTGAGCAGTACTTTCCCGCGCTTTGAGTGACCCTTAGACTTTGTTCTTCTTTTGCAACCTGTATAATATCCACCCTCAACGTTTATACATCCCAAAACCACAACGGCACCAGAGTATACTTGCGTAAACAACAGTGTAAACCAAACTCTTCGTGTTGTGACACGTCCGTCCCGTACTTTTCTGCCGTTGTTAGGCGACTGGATCCCTAGTCCGTTCGACTGTCGCGCCGCAGGAATATTATGCGAACAAGACTCAAATAGTAATAATTTTTCAGCATTGTCAAACGAATGTTGATTTGGACGATTAAGTAGATGATTTGTTTTAAACATGACAAGGTGATCACTTGTATACAAGTCGGCATCCTGATGAACCTCGTCGATGATTATGAGCAGCGACTCGAAATTAGCGTGGAGTGTGAATGCTACCCTTTGAAATCTTTTAAGAAAGATATATTTGCATGTGAGAGGTTACATCGAGTATGTAAGAGTATAAGCAAACTTTAGCCCCATCGATCGATGGACCCTCTCTTTCGGCTTTGATATGCGCCTGTCGTTTGGTTGGCAAAAGTAACCAATAACACCATTGCTAATGATCTACCTGCATATATACTTATATATATACAGTGCGTATAAAAAAGGTAATCCGAATTCAGGGGGTTAATATGCCAAGGTTATTTAGTTTGACACCATTTACATGTAGCAATTGTACCAAAGAAGAGGAACTCCTCAGCTTTCCATTGATACCTTTATTGACCCATTGCTGTCACACATGACCGAGTACATTGTTATTGAAAATGACAAATTCAAATCGCATTTTTGCAGAGTTTGGGTAATCAGTGCAAGGCAGGATAATTAGTGAAAGTCCAGGGTATGATAAACCAGATTTTCTTTAGGAATGACTGGACATTATTCAAGAAGAATCTCTTCTAACATTGCCCTTTTATGCACCCACACCTTCAACATGTCCACCTCCTTTCAGACACAAAGCTGACAGCGACGGAGCATGTCCTGCACTGCTCGTCTCAACCATAGCCGGATTATTGCGTAAAGCATCCACTTCATTTCGAATACGGCCCTGCAATTCACTCAAGATCACGGGGGAGGAGTTGCAAACACCTTGTTCTTCAAAATGTCCCCAAAGGAAATAGTCACATGGTGTGAGGTCAGGTGATCTTGGTGGCCATTCCACCTCATGGTTGACGGCGATGACCTCGTTCGGCCAAAGAGTTCCCTCAGACGATCTCCGGACAGCGATAAGGAGCGATGTGCTAACGGGGCGCCATCTTGGGCCCACCAGAGTTGTCTGAAGACCCCACGAACCTGCTTCTGCTCAAAGTGTTCCTGCAGCTGCGGTGAAACGTTATCATTGAGCATCTGCAGATACATGTTACCATTGACATTCCTTTGAAAGAAAAACGGTCCGATTCAGCTGACCACTTCCACAAAGTCCCTAACCAAACAGTCCACTTTTGATCGACTTATGTTAACCTCAACATGGAATTCTGGGGTGTCTTGCTGGTGCATATTCAAGAACATTATGCGTATTGACCTTGGCCGTTCATGGAGAAAAGCAGCTTCGTCGCCGATTACGAGATCTCGGTGCAGAAAATTGACAACTCTCTCGGTACGGGCTATCAACCATCTGGCAAACGCCAGCCTTCTCTAGCAAAATCTCCTGGCGTAAGTTGATGCTCGGATGTGAATCCGATATGGATGCTGGTGGAGGTCCAATCTCGTGATTCTGTTGAAGATGTCGCCGAAGGCAATCTCAAGCCCATTTCGCCTTGCGCTACAGGTGTCCCTAGGATGCTCCAAAAAGTTGCTGCCTTACTGCTGCAATAAAATTCCTTCCTGATCGCCCGGTGCGCCTCCTGCCCAGAATTCCTTATTTGCGGTTGAGGCTGGTGCCATACTCTTGATATTTTCTAACATTCGCCCAGATGGTTTTTGGCAGCTGGGGAGCTCCCGTTCTGGAAACGTTCCTGAAAAGCATCGCGAGTTTGCTGCAAACTGTGAGTTTGGTGAAATGTTGTAATCACGAAAGCTGCTGTTCGGTCCATAGTTGTACCATTTTCCAACTACCTGTCCCTAAACCCAGGCCCTTCTTAAATACCCAACTTGAAGAAAAGGATGTCGTAACAGACGATTACCGCACCAGCTTAAAAATCTTACATAATCATCTAGGCAGTCAAGTGATGCGTCCATTTCAGACTGCCTTGAATTGATTACCCAAACTTGCAAAAATGCGATTTGAATTTTCCATTTTCAATAACAATGTACTCGGCCATGTGTGACAGCAATGGATCGATACGAATATCAATGGAAAGCTGAGGAGTTCCTCTTCTTTGGTACACTACATGTAAATTGTCAAACTAAATAACCTTGGCATATTAACGCCCTGAATTCGGATTAATTTTTTTGATAGCACTGATATATATTTGTATATATATGTATATATATATATATATATATATATATATATATATATATATATATATATATAAATGCGTTTTAATGATGGGGAAGCTTAGCGATAAAGGCTTTTATGTTTATACGTGATGTTGTTTTATGTGTCAAATTTGGCCATTGCGTCACGGAGCCCCCTTTGTTGACGAATCGATCGGTGGTCAGTCCTCTTTGTGTAAAGGATTTATTCGTATAGTACTACTGGTACACGTTCACAGTTGGTTTTCGGGCTTAAAAGGAGTCGATTTTCCAATGCTGAATGAAACATCCCATGAACTTAATGTAAAGTTCATGTTACTTTGAATGCTTCAACGTTTCAACAAATACAGTATTTTCTATGATAAAACTGACTGCGTCTTCATCCATATTTTAGAGACGAGCTTGTCTTGTCGGATTAATTTCAACTCTGTTTTACGCTAACATCAGATACATCGCCGCCGAGTTAGAATTTTGGTTGATACTTCATTTACTCAGTTTAATTATAAACAGTGCTGCTTTACACTGTTGGGGTGATATTAAATAAGGTTCGTTAATTTAAATTTTATATTTATGGAATCAACAAAGTAAGTAAAT
>CM055817.1:5404549-5456168 GCA_029582265.1 Zoroaster sp. YZ-2022 | reverse complement strand
CGTAAATTATTGGTCTAATGAATAAAGGAAATTTGACTGCGCCTCCTCCCAAAGATTTCAACGGAATATTATCCTCAGACCCTGACTGACCAAAACAAACTCCCCAAAAAACAAAATCGCAGTAAAAGTAACGTTTTGGTAACTGGAGAAAAACCTCCTAAAAGACATATATTTGTTTTGTAGAGGACAATCACTAATTTATTTGTTCACATGGCATAACCTGTATTATATCAAGAGTACAAATAATTTATAACGATTGTATTACTCATTTCATATACACAGAGGCTAATGACCGTTAATGACTTAGTATAATGACGTCAGACAGTCATTTTCCGATATTTCTACTGGCTATATTATACATTGGTGATAATATTAATGTGTATTGTATACGGAATGGATATGTGTACAAAGGGAGGGAATAAAAGCACTGTATCCAAACCCTGAAATGCTTGTACCCTCAACCCTCACCCTAAAATTAAATATTATCTAATAAGGATTAACAATTTAGTGCCGTCAAATGCCTGCAATAAAATGCCTCGTTGTTTCTTTGACGTCTGGGTGTTGTCTTTGTGATAGCTGCCAGATTATAATTAGTTGTGTGTCACCGGTGTAACCCAGAGTTGTTGACTCGAGTCGGTGACTCGGACTCGAGTCCGACCTCGAGTCGCCAATGTTTGTGACTTGCGACTTGACTTGACCTTGACAAAATTACTTGGGACTTGACTTGACTTGGACAAAATGACTTGTGACTTGATTTGACTTGAGTAAATTTGACGGACGACATTGCAAGTCATCGCGTATTTTAGGTTGTTTTATTACATGTATTTTTCTGGTCAATCCGGCCACGGCAGCCGAATATTTTGTGACGGGAAAAATGCCGTCGCGAATTTTATATCTATACGCAATACATAATAATAGTGTATACTGTACACGTATGTGCCTTTGTACTGTAAAGTGTACGCTACACAATGTCTAGTCTTCAACACAATCCGTCGTAGTGGAAGAAGTGGCTATTACTGGTAAAGGCATTGTATTTAATATTCAAAAATAATTTATACAAACGGCTGGAACGAGGTTATAGCGACATTGTTAATTGTATTAAGAATTTGTAAAGTGTTGAACAAATTATCGCAAATTGTCTGTAAACAAAACCGGAATAGCTATTTTGACTCAAATTATGTTTATTATGTGCGTAATCATTAAAGGGCACATGTGTTGTTGCTTTTTATGTTTTACTCCGTAAAAAGGGAATTTTTAAAAATATTTTACGAACGTAACTTTTAAATTCTCCTTACATCACCTATGTAAGCGTTGTCAGAGTTGTCAACACAGAATCAGTAACGATTTCATGCACAACGTTGTAATACACTGGATCCGGAGTCCGTGATTTTAACAAACGTATTGTTTGTGACAATTAACAGCGACCGAATAACTAAGAAGCAGCACCATTGCTATTTTTAAAGCGTAGTACAAAATTTATCTTCTTCCAAATTACCAAATTCCGAGGCCCATATAAGAGTGTAAATTACCATCCGTTTGTTTCCGTCCTGGGAGAAAAATGAATTGTCCCATGTGTAACAGCTTTCAACTGTCTGCAAATTTTCGTAATAAATATTGAAATGAATCACTTAAATACATGTTACCTACGCTAGATTGATAATTTTCAGATTAAAAAAATTAAAACCTCAATCGCTTCTTTTTTCTATACTTTCCACACAACTCTATAATTTCTGGACCGAATTGATGAAAAACTACCTGGTTCTCTGTTTTGTAAATAACATTGAACCCAGATGCGGACACCAACAAAAACAATGACGCACTACACATTTGTGAAGCGTTAACGTCATACTTGGATTTGTTTGTGAGTTTCTGGTCTTCATTAGTCATTTATTTACCTCCCATCATGTTATCACTTGTTTTTCATTTATTTTATTCAATCAGCAACTTATGTTAACACGAAGTAAAAATACGTCTAAACATCTTCAATAAAGTGTCAATCTTGTAGGCCTACAGTGTACATTTGAGCCTACATACGTTTCACCACACATTTCCTTCACATGTACTGCACGGTACACGGTACACGTGTGTGCGTTTGTAGGCCTATATAGTTTTCTAGAAAATACGCTCGATGATTACAGCGAGGTTTCATGGTTAATTCGAGATAAATGTGTCAATTATGTATATCCTATAAACAACAAATGACAAAACACTGGATTTATTCTCACTGCCAAGACAGGGAACATGACAAAAGAATACTATTACAGGAAAAAAAAAAAAAAAAAAAAAAAAAAAAAGCTCCAGTTTCTGGTGATCTCCAGGCAAGTGGCCTCAGCTAGACCTGCACGTCGGCACATTTTATTTTTACGCTTTTTGCTATGAAACGATGTCCAATCGCAGCCACACTTTTTCACATAGGGTATAAACGTTTGGCTGATTTGTGAGTCCTCTTAGCCACCATACTTGTGTATATCGGGAAATTTGGTCCTCGCCTACACACAAAAATGTAAACAAAATAAAACAAACAAAACAAAATCATGCCACCGCACCAATTTGAAACTGGAGACTTTTATCCTTATCTGGGACGATAAACGACTTGCAGACTTGACTTGACTTGGAGAAAAATTTGACTTGTGACTTGACTTGACTTGGGAAAAAATTTGATCTGTGACTTGACTTGACTTGAGAAAATTTTAATGGAGACTTGACTTGACTTGAGAACATTTGACTTGTGACTTGACTTGACTTGAGAAAATGACTTGGTTACAACACTGGTGTAACCACGGAGGGGGTTCAGGGACTCAACCCAGTTGGGCCTGCCGATCATAATTTGTTTATTACAATAATGCAAACAAATTTCAATATCACGGATGTGTTTTTTATTTGATTATTAGTCAATGTTAGATGGCGCTATTACACTAATGTTAATTATTTTCCCACAAACATGTGTGTTTGTCCGTGTTTTTTGCCCGATATTCAATGACCAACTTCGTTTCACTGGGAAAATCTGTAAGACGTCTTAATTTTTATGTTTACCGCCGTACATGTTTTACCACAGGGGCGCTATCACTTAAATTGTTGGTACTTTCGCACAGAGATAAATAATAGATCTATACACTGTATGTAACCACTTTACTCTTGCGCTTTAAAATATTACCTTTTTCTCAAAAGTTTTAATCAAGATTTAATGTAATTTTTGTTCAACCAATATATGGAGTAAGCCGAAAACATGTATTAATTCGTGTAGAAAAAACAGAGAATAGACACACATTGAACACATTACATTTATAGATGCAAATATAATCTATCAGATATACAGAAGTTTATAGCAAGTGATCAAGTGTTTTGAATAAGGAAGGAGGTACGGCAAAAAACAGAGTGGGCACAACAAAAAAACTAAGGCATATAATTATATTCATACGGCAACTAAAACAGGATGTATGCGGGACCCCTTCCCCATTTCCCCCGCCTGATCCGTCATTGCCTAGAATTACAATAATCTAAACAATGTGTTCTTTCCGGCCACGGTAGCCTTATAAGCAAAATGCAGAACAGGGAGAAACTACTCTAATTATATCATGATAATTGCTCTATTTTTAAAACCATCCATGTAATCAACTGGTTCTTTTCAGAACTTACTACTTAAAAGAAACTGTTTATATGATGTCACCGTAACAAGTTTTTACTTCTCCTTTTCACCATACAAAGCTACAAGTGTTGTTACTTTTCATGTACTTTCAGGTCAGCCATTTCAGTATGTTAATAGATATCTCTTAGTCTATTAGCTGACCCTATTGTTTCACTGCTTGAAATAAACAAAACAAATGAATCTTACAAAAACTAAACCATGGTAATTTTAAAATGCCCCAGAATGTTATATTGTATTGCATAAATTATTAAAGAGAGTTACTTTGTTGTTACTCAACATGTTGCAGAAAACTCAATGTTTAGAGTACCCAGTACACCCTTATTGTGTTATTACATTAAAGTGATTAAAAATTAGTCCTGGGACATTTAACCAATTAACTTACCAAAACTGAACTAACCGTTTAGATATTTCTTAACCGGCTAACTGAAACCAATATTAAAAAAAAAAAACAATGGAAGAATTTGCCGCCCATTTTGTTGTTGTAGACTTTCTTTTTTGCCGCATTGGTTATTAAACAATCATTGTTGGAAGTTTATTGATGCTTTTTTTTGATTGAAAATGTATACGTTTAATTGCCAACTGTCTAGTTTGTGTGGCCGTCAGGTGCCGGGACTTTCGATAAACAGGGGTTAACCGACATTAAAGAAATTTCCTGATTAAACAGTTAGCAAACTAACCGGTAAACTCTTAGCACTAATAAAATGTTATTGATAATCTTCAGAAACATTAACATGGTTGCTGATGACATTGCTACTAGTACTAGTTATGAGAAACTTTCCTTTTTAAGCTTTTGTACACATATATTATATTTAAGCAAAAAGAACAAGCGAAAGGAAATAACACACAGTGTTGACTGGTTGAACAAAATAAGTTCTGAAAAGACTCATCAGTTGACGTTAAATTAATATGCATGCCTTGGACAGGTGTGCTTTTATTTACTAACCTGTGTAGCCTGGGTCTATTGAATCATTTGTATATAGATTGATAAAATTCTTGCATTGGTGATAAACAAGTGACAGTTTGATTGACGATCCATTGCATACTACGGTCTGATGTAACCACCAGTTACAACTATTTACCTCTCACAGAGAATTTTCACATACGGTGTCACCGCAACAGTCTTTACTGATTTGTGTTTGCCCTTACACTGATGAAATGTATGGAAGCGCACTTTTATACTAGGGTGACTCGGGCCAGTCGAGCGGGTCATGGGTTCGAATCCCGCTTGTGGATTTTTTACCACAGCCACACGGAAAGCATTGATTATACAATATATACATATCACAGAGCCCACTGCTATATAGGATTCTAGCCGGCCAATCGTCATCAGGCAAGCTCAGTAGTCAAGAGGTAAGATGTCTCCACTAGTAAGCAGGAGGTCATGGGTTCAAATCCTACCTGAGTTGCCTGTGGATTTTTTCACAGACACTCAGAAAGCACTGAGTATACAGTGCTACATACATTACATCATAAAATTTCATCCATTTATAAAAATACATAGTATACACAAACATGCATGCACAGTCTTATTATACACAGGAATCAATGAGGTTTTATGGGGACTTCTCTTGCAGCTTCCTAAGGCCAAATAAAGGCTCTGGTTTTCTAGTCATATTGCCGCAAGACAATATGATAATTTTTGTTTATTTAGTATGTCTAAGAAATATTAAAATTATGATTTGAAGAAAAATCATGCTTTTTGGATGACAATGATTCAACACACATTCAATCAAAGTCTTCACTGGGTTTTCCCATACGCACCCTGAATTGATATCCAAGCAAATAAAAAATGAAGGGCCCTCTATTGTTATTTAAGAGCAATCTTACGATAGGAATTGGCACAATGAATTATTTATTTTCTCTGATTAGAGTACTTCTGGACTCAAAATGCTAAAAAGCAAAATGCTGAAACTAAAAAGAAAAGTTGTTTTTATGCATTTTCTATTTTGAGTAATAATAGCATAAGAAAATATTTGTGAAATAGTAATCTGTAAAAACCAAGCAGTACACCTCCAGAAGTCTAATATACAAATACACATATTGTTTTTTCATAACATTCTATGGGTTTTTGTTTCTTAAATGTAACAAATAACTTTTTGTTTTTAGTGTTTTCTTTCAAAACAACAATTTCTTTACATTTAGGAAAAATACACTTATATTATTAACAAATTGAAAACGACATAAATTGGCAATCGTCATTGATTGTGTCTTTCTATGTTCTCTTCCTTGGTAAAAAAACCAGTAAATATGGAAACTACCTTTTCTGAGCAAAATTCTAAGTTTCCTTGTTATTTCTCACTCATGTCTCTTGAACATCTTAAGGTAGGCACATAATAACGGCTCTCTCATAATGATGGTGGTCTTTACTGTGTGGTGTAATACCACAGCCAAAGTCTACACGTCCAAGTCCAAATCCCACTACCACCAGATTGATTTTACATTTAGTATTCACCTGACTTGATAGATCACCTGTGGATCAATGATAACGCTTTACTATCAAGAAAACTACATATCTATCCTTGATCAGAGGTCAGCCTAGGAGAGGTCAGAGAGGTCACTTGACATTGACCACACTGTTTGACTAGTAGATCACCCTTTGGATCCAATGAATAATCACTATCAGAAAAATATCTATCATATTGATCACAGGTCACCTTAGGGTCAGATATAGTCACACGTTCACATTGACTTTTCACTCATTTGACTTGATAGATCACCTGTGTGATCAAATGATAATCACTATCAGAAAATATTTATCCCTGACTCAGAAAGGTCACCTATAGAGGTCCAGAGGTCACTTCCATTGACCACTCATTTGACTTGATAGATCACCTGTGGATCAATGATAATCACTATCCAAAAATATTCATATCCTTCGATCAGAGGTCACCTTAGGAGGTCAGAGGTACCACTTTACATTGACCACTCATTTGATTGATAGATCACCTGTGGATCAATGATAATCACTACTTTCAGAAAAATATCTATCTCGATCAGAGGTCACCTTAGAGGGTCAGAGGTCACTTTACATTGACCACTCATTTGACTTGATAGATCTTACTCAGATCAATGGATAATCACTACTCAGAAGAAACATATCTATCCTTGATCAGGGAGGTCACCTTTAGCAGGTCAGAGGGTCACTTTACATTGACCACTCATTTTGAATCTGATAGATCACCTGTGGATCAATGAGTAATCACTATCGAGAAAAATATCTATCCTTGACTCAGAGGTCACCCAGAGGCTCAGAGGGTCACTTTACATTGACCACTCATTTTGACTTGATAGATCACCTGTGTGGATCAATGATAATCTACTATCAGAAAATATTCTATCCTCTTGATCAGAGAGGCTCACCTTAGAGGTCAGAGGTCACTTTACATTGACCACTCATTTCAACTTGATATATCACCTGTGGATCAATGATAATCGATCAGAAAAATATCTATCCTGATCAGAGGTCACCTTTGAGGTCAGAGGTCACTTTACATTGACCACTCATTTGAATTGATAGATCACCTGTGGATCAATGATAATCACTATCAGAAAAATATCTATCCTTGATCAGAGGTCAACTTAGAGGTCACTTTACATTAAGCACTCATCTGACCAGAAAGATCACTGTTCAATCAAGAGGTCATCATTCCTGGAGTTGAAAAAATTGGCTCTTAGAATTTGTTGTAAACCTCAAATTGACTAAACTATCATACATGGTGGAATGTAAATTACACAACACTTGAACAGAAACAGATACATACATGTAATGCATTTATATTCATGTGTATATGTAAATTTACACCAACCTTGCTCAGACGATTTTGATGAAGGTCCTGCTAATGATACAGGAAGAGGCAGAAACAGAGGGAAGAGGTGCAGATGCCGGAAGAGCAAACTTTGGATGTGCACCTGTTGGAATCAATAATGGTATGATCAATAATTGATAGGTTGTCAATTCCATCAGATGGTTGATGCATCATAATATCTGCTCTTATCTATCGAAGGGTTTATAATAATAATAATTTTTGTAAAGCACCAGTATTCGTCTAAAGACGCTCATGGCGCAGCGACACAACATGTACAAGATCAATACAAAAACAGACTATAAACAGGGTACAAGAATTTGATGTGTTAGTGTACAATGATTTGACTTCATGTTTTCATGACACAAGTTACAAGCTTAGTTACTCAGAGATTCCACCTTGTGTCTTGGACTCCTACTTGACATGTTTTCATGACATAAGTTACAAGCTTAGTTACTCAGAGATTCCACCTTGTGTCTTGGACTCCTACTTGACATGTTTTCATGACATAAGTTACAAGCTTAGTTACTCGGAGATTCCACTGTGTGTTTTGGACTCCTACTTGACATGTTTTCATGACATAAGTTACAAGTTTAGTTACTCGGAGATTCCACCTTGTCTTGGACTCCTACTTGACATGTTTACTGGATCTCAAGTTCTGTGTGTTACAGAATGTGGGTTCGAATCACGGCCGTGATACTTGTGTCCTTGAGCAAGACACTTAATCATAATTGCTTTTCTCCACCCAGGGGTTAAATGGGTAATTCACCCGTGAAGGCAGAGTTGGTTTGCTCTATATGCGCTAGAAATGCAGCAATTGAGCTGTATACTCCCAGGAGCTGAGATGGTTTCAGGAATGATTTATGAGCCTTATGAGCCTTATGAGCAGGGATAATAATATAATGCGCCTTGAGCACCACTTAGTTGGTGGATACGTGCGCTATATAATCCACATTATTATTATTATTATTATTATAAGTTACAAACTTAGTTACTCAGAGATTCCACCATGTGTCTTGGACTCCTACTTGAAATGTTTTCATGACATAAGTTACAAGCTTTAGTTAATCAGAGATTCCATCTTGTGTCTTGGACTCCTACTTGACATGTTTTCATGACATAAGTTACAAGCTTAGTTACTCAGAGATTCCACCTTGTGTCTTGGACTCCTACTTGACATGTTTTCATGACATGTTTTCATGACATAAGTTACAAGCTTAGTTCATCAGAGATTCCACCTTGTGTCTTGACTCCTACTTGACATGTTTTCATGACATAAGTTACAAGCTTTAGTTACTCAGAGATTCCACCTTGTGTCTTGGACTCCTACTTGACATGTTTTCATGACATAAGTTACAAGCTTAGTTACTCAGAGATTCCACCATATGTCTTGGACTCACTATGACATGTTTTCATGACATAAGTTACAAGCTTTAGTTACTCAGAGATTCCACCTGTGTGTTGGACTCTACTTGACATGTTTTCATGACATAAGTTAGCTTAGTTACTCAGAGATTCCACCTTGTGTCTTGGATTCCTACTTGACATGTTTTCATGACACCAGTTAAGCTTAGTTACTCAGAGATTCCACCTTGTGTCTTGGACTCCTACTTGACATGATGGCAATATAATACTGTATATCCAAAGGTTACTGTTCTTAAGGGGACAATATCATCACGATCAACAGGGCATGGAATCAGAGTGTTAGTTTTAACTTGGTCACTGAAAATAATACCCCACATGATAAGGTCATTACAGTTGCTGCTGCATAAATGAGCCAATAATTTGTGTTCATCAACTAGCACACCAATTCCATGCACTGTTGAAAGTCTGCTACACCACGAGATGACATTCGTTCTTTAAACTAGGACACCGATTCCATGCCCTGTTGAAAGTCTGTTAAGACCACGATGACACTGTTCCTTTAAACTAGGACACCGCTTCCATGCCCTGTTGAAAGTATGCTGAGACGACGATGACACTGTTACGTTAAACGAGGACCCCTATTCCATGACCTGTTGAAAGTCTGCTAAGACCATGATGATCTAGGACACCGATCATGCCCCGTTCAAAGTCCGATTGTTGAAAGTCTGACAAAGACTGTTCCTCTTGATTCCATGCCTTTTCCGGATTCTGTTGAAAGTCTGCTGACCACGATGACACTGTTCCTTTAAACTGGGACACCGATTCCGCCCTGTTGAAAGTCTGCTGAGACCACGATGACACTGTTCCTTTAATCTAGGACACCGATTCCATGCCCTGTTGAAAGTCTGCTAAGACCATGATGATACTGTTCCTTTAAACTAGGACACCGATTCCATGCCCTGTTGAAAGTCTGCTTAGACCATGATGATATTGTTCCTTTAAACTAGGACACCGATTCCATGCCCTGTTGAAAGTCTGATAAGACCATGATGATATTGTTCCTTTAAACTAGGACACCGATTCCATGCCCTGTTGAAAGTCTGCTAAGACCATGATATTGTTCCTTTAAACTAGGACACCGATTCCATGCCCTGTTGAAAGTCTGCTTAGACCATGATGATACTGTTCCTTTAAACTAGGACACCGATTCCATGCCCTGTTGAAAGTCTGCTACGACCATGATGATACTGTTCCTTTAAACTAGGACACTGATTCCATGCCCTGTTGAAAGTCTGCTAAGACCATGATGATAAAGTTCCTTTAAACTAGGACACTGATTCCATGCCCTGTTGAAAGTCTGCTTCGCCCATGATGATAACCTTTAAACTAGGACACCGATTCCATGCCCTGTTGAAAGTCTGCTAAGACCATGATGATATTGTTCCTTTAAACTAGGACACCGATTCCATGCCCTGTTGAAAGTCTGCTAAGACCATGATGATATTGTTCCTTTAAACTAGGACACCGATTCCATGCCCTGTTCAAAGTCTGCTAAGACCACTATGACACTGTTCCTTTAAACTAGGACACCGATTCCATGCCCTGTTGAAAGTCTGCTGAGACCACGATGACACTGTTCCTTTAATCTAGGACACCGATTCCATGCCCTGTTGAAAGTCTGCTGAGACCATGATGATACTGTTCCTTTAAACTAGGACACTGATTCCATGCCCTGTTGAAAGTCTGCTAAGACCATGATGATAAAGTTCCTTTAAACTAGGACACTGATTCCATGCCCTGTTGAAAGTCTGCTTCGACCATGATGATAACCTTTAAACTAGGACACTGATTCCATGCCCTGTTGAAAGTCTGCTAAGACCATGATGATATTGTTCCTTTAAACTAGGACACCGATTCCATGCCCTGTTGAAAGTCTGCTTAGACCATGATGATAACCTTTAAACTAGGACACCGATTCCATGCCCTGTTGAAAGTCTGCTAAGACCATGATGATACTGTTCCTTTAAACTAGGACACCGATTCCATGCCCTGTTGAAAGTCTGCTTAGACCATGATGATATTGTTCCTTTAAACTAGGACACCGATTCCATGCCCTGTTGAAAGTCTGATAAGACCATGATGATATTGTTCCTTTAAACTAGGACACCGATTCCATGCCCTGTTGAAAGTCTGCTAAGACCATGATGATATTGTTCCTTCAAACTATGACACCGATTCCATGCCCTGTTGAAAGTCGGATAAGACCATGATGATATTGTTCCTTTAAACTAGGACACCGATTCCATGCCCTGTTGAAAGTCTGCTAAGACCATGATGATACTGTTCAACTAGGACACCGATTCCATGCCCTGTTGAAAGTCTGCTAAGACCATGATGATACTGTTCCTTTAAACTTGGACACCGATTCCATGCCCTGTTGAAAGTCTGCTAAGACCATGATGATACTGTTCCTTTAAACTAGGACACTGATTCCGTGCCCTGTTGAAAGTCTGCTGAGACCATGATGATAACCTTTAAACTAGGACACCGATTCCATGCCCTGTTGAAAGTCTGCTAAGACCATGATGATATTGTTCCTTTAAACTAGAACACCGATTCCATGCCCTGTTGAAAGTCTGCTAAGACCATTATGATATTGTTCCTTTAAACTAGGACACCGATTCCATGACCTGTTGAAAGTCTGCTAAGACCATGATGATATTGTTCCTTTAAACTAGGACACCAATTCCATGCCGTGTTGAAAGTCTGCTTAGACCATGATGATAACCTTTAAACTAGGACACCGATTCCATGCCCTGTTGAAAGTCTGCTAAGACCATGATGACACCGATTCCATGCCCTGTTGAAAGTCTGCTAAGACCATGATGATACTGTTCCTTTAAACTAGGACATCGATTCCATGCCCTGTTGATGAAAGTCTGCTTAGACCATGATGATATTGTTCCTTTAAACTAGGACACCGATTCCATGCCCTGTTGAAAGTCTGATAAGACCATGATGATATTGTTCCTTTAAACTAGGACACCGATTCCATGCCCCTTTGAAAGTCTGCTAAGACCATGATGATACTATTCCTTTAATCTAGGACACCGATTCCATGCCCTGTTGAAAGTCTGCTAAGACCATGATGATACTGTTCCTTTAAACTAGGACACTGATTCCATGCCCTGTTGAAAGTCTGCTTAGACCATGATGATAACCTTTAAACTAGGACACCGATTCCATGCCCTGTTGAAAGTCTGCTTAGACTATGATGATATTGTTCCTTCAAACTAGGACACCGATTCCATGCCCTGTTGAAAGTCTGCTAAGACCATGATGATATTGTTCCTTTAAACTAGGACACCGATTCCATGCCCTGTTGAAAGTCTGCTTAGACTATGATGATATTGTTCCTTCAAACTAGGACACTGATTCCATGCCCTGTTGAAAGTCTGCTAAGACCATGACGACATTGTTCCTTTAAACTAGGACACCGATTCCATACCCTGTTGAAAGTCTGCTAAGACCATGATGATATTGTTCCTTTAAACTAGGACACCGATTCCATGCCCTGTTGAAAGTCTGCTTAGACCATGATGATATTGTTCCTTTAAACTAGGACACCGATTCCATGCCCTGTTGAAAGTCTGCTAAGACCACGATGATATTGTTCCTTTAAACTAGGACACTGATTCCATGCCCTGTTGAAAGTCTGCTAAGACCACGATGATATTGTTCCTTTAAACTAGATACCGATTCCCAGACCTTTAAAAGTCTGCTCTAATCTTGATAATATTGTTCCTTTAAACTGGCAGAGTAATCAAATTTGAAGCATTTCTTAATAATTTCAATTTCTAATTTTAAGTGTGTGTAATTGTGATCTATAGTTCATTTGTACATGACATGACACAGTTTTAGTGACTTGTCAACAGAATTGACTTCAGTAATATGACATTAGATTTCAGAACTTGAAGTCTGTGCAGTGTAATGTGTATGCTTTATCTGAATGTCAGTACTAAGTTTATACCCTTTATCTTTTTTTAATGTTTATACAGTTTACTTGCTGACAGCAATGTGTACGGTTTACTTCCTGACAGCAATGTGTACGGTTTACTTGCCGACAGCAATGTCATGCGGATCCAGGGGGGCTGGGGGCACGTGCCCCCTGTAAATTGAGTAAAAATAAAAAAAAAATAAAAAATTTAAGGAAAAAAAAGGGAAAACAAGAGGGGAGGTCAGAGAAAAGGAGTAGCCTAAAAATACGGCGACAATATTAAACATCTGCTGTGTCTATTTTTGGCATTAAATAAATACTGAAAAATGCAACAAGAAAAAGGTTATCAATCATGCCATGGAACTGAAACCCCTTTATTAAAAATGTCCTGTGGTATTACCACAAAAATACCACAGGACATTACCTACAGGAAGTGTCCTGTGGTTTTTGGGACGATTACACAGGCACGTTACCACAGGAACATTACCACAGGAACGTTACCACAGGAACATTACCACAGGATTGTTACCACAGGAACATTACCACAGGATTGTTACCACAGAAGAAAATTACCACAGGTACCACAGGAACATTACCACAGGAACATTACCACAGGAACATTACCACAGGAACATTACCACAGGTACCACAGGAACATTACCACAGGTACCACAGGAACATTACATGTTACATGCCTGTGGTAATGTTCCTGTGGTAATGAGCCTATGTTACCACAAGGAACATTACCACAGGTACCATAGGCATGTTACCATAGGCACGTTAACATTAGGAACATTATCACAGGAACATTACCACAGGCATGTAACTTGTGGTAATGTTTCTGTGATATGCCCAGGAGAAAATTCAGAATACAACACATGTAATAAATATTTAAAAAGTCTAAATAACAAAATATCCTGTGAAGATACTTTTCGTCTGAAGTATTGTCCTTTTTTTAGAAAATAGGCAAAGAATCAGGATTTCAAAATTATCATGCGTGTGATAATTTTTTTAACCATTACAATGTGTACACAAAAGGCTGAATGCAACTATTTTTTTCCTCGTAAACGGCCCAACAAAACTAGCTGGAAATTCTCACAAGTTATTTGTTATTATACACACATCTCCACTCTTATAAATTATGGATGCATTAACCAAACACTTACCAAAGATGGCATCTCTTTAATATATGTTTTTAATAGTCACTGCAGAGTTTTAACCATTTAAAATGTTTTACAATGGCATCATTCAACAACCAGACTTCAATCCATATGCATGTAAATTAAAAAGCTTTGTTGGTGAAACCATCTCATTAGGAAGTTGAGCAATGGCAATAACTGGATGGATCTAAATTCCATAATACTGTGAATATTGCAGTTTATATTGCGGTTTTGTTATAATATTTCTTTTCAACTTAATAAATTAAATTCAAGTTGATTAATGATATGACCTTTGCAAAAATATTTATTGTATTTTCTATCAGACAATAGGTTTTAAAAGGATTGAAATGTTGTTAATCACAAACTCACCAAGCTTCTTTAAAGGAAGCAAAATTGTCTTTCAGACACCTAATTAACCATCTTAAGTAAAAATGTAAGTCATTAATCATAAATTGTGGAATAGGCAAGCACTAATTAAAGTCACCAAAGAACCCATTTGATTGAAATTTTGTTAATCACAAAAGCACCAGGCTTTATAGGAAGCAAAAATTGTCTTTCAGACACTTTCATCATCTTAGTAACAATGTAAAGTTTTAATCATAAATGTTGAAAAGGCAAGCACCTAAATGGATAGATAACATTTTTGCCAAATATAATCAGCGAAGTCACTGGGCACTGGCAATTTAAAGTCATTAATCACAAAACATGTGGAAATGGCAAGCACTAATTAAAGTAATTAATTCATGGGATGATCCTCCAGCAGCCTACTTAAGCAGACAACATTTTCCAGAGTCCGGCATTCTCCTGAGGACGATCAGAGCATACTGATCGAAACGTTGAGTTGTACCCAGTTCTTTTCAGAACTAATTACTACTCAATTGAGATTCCACATGGTGTCACTGCAATTAGTCTTGCTTACTAATTAAAGTCACCAAAGAACCTATTTCTTTGTAATTTCTATCACACGATAGCTTTTGAAGGATTGAAATTTTGTAAATCACAAAACACACCAAGCTCCTAGAATCTTCTTAATTAACAGTGTAAAGTTATTGAATTATAAACATGTGGAAAAGGCAAGACCTAAATGGATCTAGATAACATTTCTACCAAATATTATCAGCGATGTCACTGGCACAGTAGCACATTTACATGTAGGTGTTTGCCTTTTCCACATGTTTATAATTAACATCTTTATCCCTTCAAAATTACCTCTATTGTAGTACGATAGACAATACAAGAAATAGGTTTTTGGTCTGTAGAGAGAAAATAGCGGACATTAGTAATAGACCAATCAAAATGTTCATTTTTAGAGAAAGTTTCATCCGAATCACCAATGACAAACTCAATTTTACTAATTTATCTGTTTCCTTATTAGTCTATTAATGTCCTGTATTTTTTCTGAAATATACATGTACTTCTTAAACTTCACAGCCTCAACGGAGACTTTCACTTCCTCATTAGCTCTCATCTGGATGAGACGATCCATGAAGCACTCTAAAGTAAACAAAGATAGATATTTTGTTATGTTACTATTGCCTATATTCTCATATCACACATATCCAACAATGTAGGAGACATAGTTCTAACCAACGTAATGTAGGTGTTTCAAGACTTGAAATTTGGCAGAAAGAAAGGTATCAGTAAGTACCTTCTAAACTTTGATCATTAAAAAATTAAAATTAATTTTAAATCAATTTTATTTTTGAGCGGTCGCATCAGTTCGTGAAAACTGCAATAAAATGTGCACAGGTTCTCATCAGGCTTGAGTATATGGAATTCTTACCTTCTTCGTATTCATGTCTTGTCCATCATGGTTCTAACGTTATGCAGCCTTCCATCATGAATGTAAACTGTGTGTATTGTACATGTACGTACAGTACATATTACTAGTAGTACCATCATCAAGTAACGTACATGTAACTAGTCAGTTAATTAGTGCAGTTATATGTCCAACTACAGAGCAAATTCATCGCAGCATAACTCCATCTGATTCTATTCTATTAATCTACAGTAACTATAATCACTAGTGGGTTATATTTCAATACTTAAATTGACAGAATTGTTACAAATACAAGCCAATATAACATTTCAAACATGTGCACTGAATAAACAGTTATTTAGCTGGTAACATGCATCATACAAGCCTTATCCTGTACTGCTGCACAGGCTTGGTGCAAATCATTGGTACTCTGCGTCACACGGCCAGGCATTAAAAAAAACAAGTTCCTTGTAGATGATGTACAAAGTCAATGGAGGGCAATTTTTTTTTAAGTCAAAACATTTCAAGAAAATTCTAAGTACCAAAAGAGTAAAAAAAATAGCATGCATACATGTAGTGAAAAACATAAATAAAATAGGATTTGGAGTTACAAAAATAAAATATTCAATATTTTGTTGCCTATGAAAATTATTTTCCAGTTACAATTTAGTCCAGTTACAATTCTTATGGGATACTATACACTGGCCTGTTGAAATGAATGGGCACATGCACAACCCATTAGGTACCTGCCTGTGTACCTGTGGTAATGTTCCTGTGGTGTCTGAGTACCTGCGGTACGCTCCTGTGGTAAACCTGTATACATTGATTTTCTCCCTATTAAATGAACCTTACTGATGACAGAAATCACAAAATGTACATCATTTAAAGAACAAAATTGAATTTGTCCATCAACATTTGTTTAGTGCACTTCAAATGTTTATTTCATCTTTGTCAGACAATATCAACAGTACTTCAACAAATAAATTGACTGTTAATTTCATAAAGTAAATTCAAAACACTGTTTTTGTCCCGAGTATTCAATTTTGTCTAGTCTACGCCAATTGTGAAATCAAATTCTTCTCAATTGATTTATGTAAGACAAATTTGAATGCTGCCATTCAGCAACAGCTTTGACGAATTTGATCTGACGAGTGTTCTGACCTGGTGACTAAATGAGGGTGACAAAACTTTAAAATTGAATGGCAAATGAATTGGTTTTGTTAAAAAAATTGGTTTGTGTGAAATTTTTTGTGGATAAAATTGAATGATACCTGGTAAATTTTAATGAAAAATCTTTAAAATAGCCGGGAAAACCTACGAAATCTAAAGTGAATAATAATAACTTTCTTATGAAATCTATACCCCATGCAAATACCCAACCACAAGAATACCACAGGACTGGGACACAGCGTTGGCATTACCACATAAATTTGTGGTACTCTGATGATGTTTGTTTTCTTGTGGTAATTTCTGTGGTATCTATATGTACCACTGAAGTACCACAGGACCGGAATATCCAGCGTTGGCATTACCACATAACTTTGTGTGGTACTCGGGTGATAATGCTTTTCCTGTAGTAATTTCTGTGGTATCTACATGTACCACTGAAGTACCACAGGAATACCACAGGACTGGGATATCCAGCGTTGGCATTACCACATAAATTTGTGTGGTACTCGGGTGATAATGCTTTTCCTGTGGTAATTTCTGTGTTATCTACATGTACCACTGAAGTACCACAGGAATACCACAGGACTGAGATATCCAGCGTTGGCATTACCACATAACTTTGTGTGGTACTCGGGTGATAATGCTTTTCCTGTTGTAATTTCTGTGGTATCTACATGTACCACTGAAGTACCACAGGAATACCACAGGACTGGGATATCCAGCGTTGGCATTACCACATAAATGTGTGTGGTACTCTGATGATAATGCTTTTCCTGTGGTAATTTCTGTGGTATCTACATGTACATGTACCACAGGAACAATACCACAGGACCGGGATATCCAGCATTGGCATTACCACATAATTTGTGTGGTACTCCGGTGATAATGCTTTTCCTGTGGTAATTTCTGTGGTATCTACATGTACCACAAGAATACCACAGGACTGGGATACCCAAGCGTTGGCATTACCACATAAATGTGTGTGGTACTCTGATGATATTTGCTTGTCCTGTGGTAATTTCTGTGGCATCTACATGTACCACAGAAGTACCACAGGAATACCACAGGACATTTTCGTAAGGGATGAGAGAAACCGAAGTATTTCCCGAGCTCAATTTCAACTCTCTCCATCTCAACATCTAATCCTCTGGGGAGTTTATTACCGGTTAAATGGCCACAGCCAGCAGGAAACAATTGATCACTTGACTGAATGATTTGCTAGTTTTGCCAAAATCCTTTTTGAGTGGCCTAAACGCACACATTCTTTTCAATTAATAAAATATCCAGTGCCATCATGTCCAGTAATGAAACCATTATTTTTTTGATCGTTGAAATTGGTGCCACAAACAAAATAATAGACCTTGGCTTTTAAAAGAGAAAATCGTCTCATCATGATAAAGTTGTATTTGTACCCAAAAACCACGAACGTTCTTTGACCAAAGTACAATGTACATCACGTAGTATACTTCGTTTGAGCAGCTTAATTATCTGGGCTCCTTGCCAAAATTCCTTTGCAGTGAATATAGCCTTGAATGCAAGACTGTGATGCATCTCAACAAAATTATGGTCGTATCTAATCTCTCCGTTAGTTACTAGTTAGTAAGTTTTGTTTATAGGCCTGCTTCAAACGTCGAACTTTTGCCGTATCTAATTCAAATAATGACTCAAACATTTACATTACATGTAATAAGGAGAAACTGCTGGAACAGTTCAACAATGAGTCTTTTTCAGCAGGTCGGAAACGCATGAGAAAGGTGGTTTTCCCCGATGTTGAAGAGGCTGCTTGACCTGGTTCAAAGCTGCAGGCCGAAAACATTCCGATTTTCGGGTCCAATTCTTCAAGAAAAGGCCAGGCATTTGGCAAAGAAGTTAGGACATCCAGACTTCAGCTGCAGTGATGGGTGGCTTGACTGTTTCAAAACACGCCAAGGCTAACGTCAACGCGGTGCTGGAAATGCTCAATCTTTTTTATAGCTCTGTTGCGTAGCCAAATCACACCAATGAGTTGTATAAGGTAGGTCATCATTGATTTCGAAAGCGTTAACAATAATTTTATATTTTGGAAAACTTTAAAAAACAAAATCATGCCATTTGAAACAAATTAATAAATATGTAAGACGTTTATAACAAATTTTAAATGTTGCATCTTAGGTGCTTAATTCCGTGCTACTAAAGGTTACTTTGCGGGCGTACGATAATTTATGCACACAAGGGGGTGGGGTAAATGATGACCTCGGCTAACTCTGAACCTCCGCATAAGTCGAAGTTTGAGTTCATTCCCCTGAGATTTGACTTATCGAGATTTCACTGTATTTGAATTAGACACGGCAGAAAGTCGACGTTTAAAGCAACTGACTTCTGCCGTAAGTCTCGACAGGCAGGTCTTGCTGCTCTGAACGCCAGCTCGTCTCTGGACCTCTTTCAAGCGAAGAGATGTTTTCTGTGGTGATATGGGTTTCAAGCAGTGCTCCCATATCAAAGATGTGGTCTAAGCAGTGTGAAGTATAATTTCTATTCGATGGACTTTCAGGCCAGTCTCGGTTAGCCCTTAGCAATCTTCTGAGGAACTGATTGATTTATTTTAGTCAACCCATTCTTAAAGACAATTTTCCTCCACGAATTTAGTTAATGGAGATGACTTCATAAAGTTTAACACAGCCTCATTATGGCAATTAATTGATTGCAGTTCTTTTATATTATATTTGATTTTCCACAGAAGCTTTGGTGATAAAAATATCCAAGGATGTGTCTCATAAAAGGTTGATAAAAAGGATTAAAAAATAAGGGTGCAGAGTAAAAAATAAAGCCACCATACAAGGTGAACAGCGCCTTCAGTTTGGTGTACTGTCATTATTGAGAAAAGTGGATTTTTTGTATCAATTTCCAATGAGGATTATAGTGACTTTTTTCAAATATTTCCCAAAATTAGTTAGTCTACTTTCGTTTGCAATCGGTAGTCTGTGATCGGGTGCAAAGCAAGTTAGTCTGGTTTCTTGACCCAATTCCTCCACGTCTACAAATTGTTCCGTTTCATCTGAAGAAGGGTCGGGGTACCGTGGAAATTACAATCGCCGATGTCAATTTACTGTCGGATTCTACGCCAGTACGCATAGGCCTGCGAAGTACGATGAGTCTTGCAGCTGATCTGCCGATGGTTTTAACACAGGGCAAGGAACAGTATGAAATCAAGCCCTTTTCTTGAAAATTTCAACTGGACTGAATTCCGGATAAATTAAAACTGAAGTAAAAAAACTGCAAATTAAATGCCAAAAATCGGGAGGCAGAAACTGATATTGTTGTAGTCATGACATTGCTAAAATAATGGCTAAAAATAATGGCTAAAATAATGATATATATATATATATATATATATATATATATATATATATATATATATATATATTCTCCATATAATCTTGAAAACCTTTGCAAAAAAAGTCAGGTGAAACTGGCCAGGAATCGCCTCAGATTGCACCAGAGCATCCAGAATCCAAAATTTTCCGGGGCCCTTAAGCGGGCCCCGGACCCAACGCCGTAAGGGCTTCGCGCTTCGCGCTCGCATTTAATAATAACAATAATATCGTTTCGATTTGCGGTAACACCATGTGTTTATCTCAACTAACGTGAAGCTGAGATACAGGTTCTGAAAAGAACCGTATCGCACAACTCGTATCTCAACCTTCGATTAGTGAGAAAGGTTCAAGGGAGAACCAATTTCGGGCAACTCGTTTTTCTCTACTGTCGCTAAGTGAGAAATATGGTTCAGGGAGAACCACGGGGACTTCACGGGTTAATATGGTTCAGGGAGAACCATAGGGACTTCACGGGTTATTCTCAACGTTTCGATTAGCCTGCTCTAATCTTCTTCAGGAGAATGAAGAGGTTTGCTGATGCAACTCCTTAAGTAGTATTTGCTGGGATTATGTGTAGAATGGGAAGTGTTCCGATTGGTGCTACTGTTGTGTGATGTGTTGTGATTGGTTGCCACCGTGGCATTGTTCTTGTTGTGTGTTTCTGCCTGCTGTGTGTGAGTTGCCCTGCTCGCTGAGGCGTATCAGTTGACAGTGGGGTGTGGGTGTTGGTGGATGGTAGGATTGAATGCCAAATGTTGCTGATGAAATAGCCGATGTCCTGGGGGACAGTGTCATGTTTATGAATCTCAATAGCCTCTCTGATACGACGGGTGTACCAGTGCTTTTCCGGGGCTATGATCTTTGCATTCTGCCAGTCAATGATATGGTCCAAATCGGTGGAGTGTTTGATGATCGCAGATTTGTCACATTCCCCTCTGCGGATATTCCACCATGCAAAGCCTCAAAACTAATAACAATAATAATAATAATAATAATAAAGATTTGTAGCGCGCACATATCCACCCTGCTGGGCGCTTAAGGCGCGAAAACAAAGAAAAAAAAACATGATTACAAACAATATACAATGTTAGCATAGGAAAAAAAAAATTCGTGTTGGGTGTGCCCCCCGTCTAAAAAATTCCTGGATCCGCGCCTGAATGTGTACGGTTTACTTGCCGACAGCAATGTGTACGGTTTACTTGCCGACAGCAATGTGTACGGTTTACTTGCCGACAGCAATGTGTACGGTTTACTTGCCGACAGCAATGTGTACGGTTTACTTCCTGACAGCAATGTGTACGGTTTACTTGCCGACAGCAATGTGTACGGTTTACTTCCTGACAGCAATGTGTACGGTTTACTTCCTGACAGCAATGTGTACGGTTTACTTGCCGACAGCAATGTGTACGGTTTACTTGCCGACAGCAATGTGTACGGTTTACTTGCCGACAGCAATGTGTACGGTTTACTTGCCGACAGCAATGTGTACGGTTTACTTCCTGACAGCAATGTGTACGGTTTACTTGCCGACAGCAATGTGTACGGTTTACTTCCTGACAGCAATGTGTACGGTTTACTTGCCGACAGCAATGTGTACGGTTTACTTGCCGACAGCAATGTGTACGGTTTACTTCCTGACAGCAATGTGTACGGTTTACTTGCCGACAGCAATGTGTACGGTTTACTTGCCGACAGCAATGTGTACGGTTTACTTCCTGACAGCAATGTGTACGGTTTACTTGCCGATGTTAATGTGTACGGTTTACTTCCTGACAGCAATGTGTACGGTTTACTTCCTGACAGCAATGTGTACGGTTTACTTGCCGACAGCAATGTGTACGGTTTACTTGCCGACAGCAATGTGTACGGTTTACTTGCAGACAGCAATGTGTACGGTTTACTTGCCGACAGCAATGTACGGTTTACTTCCTGACAGCAATGTGTACGGTTTACTTGCCGACAGCAATGTGTACGGTTTACTTCCTGACAGCAATGTGTACGGTTTACTTGCCGACAGCAATGTGTACGGTTTACTTGCCGACAGCAATGTGTACGGTTTACTTCCTGACAGCAATGTGTACGGTTTACTTGCCGACAGCAATGTGTACGGTTTATTTCCTGACAGCAATGTGTACGGTTTACTTGCCGACAGCAATGTGTACGGTTTACTTCCTGACAGCAATGTGTACGGTTTACTTCCTGACAGCAATGTGTACGGTTTACTTGCCGACAGCAATGTGTACGGTTTACTTGCCGACAGCAATGTGTACGGTTTACTTCCTGACAGCAATGTGTACGGTTTACTTGCCGACAGCAATGTGTACGGTTTACTTCCTGACAGCAATGTGTACGGTTTACTTCCTGACAGCAATGTGTACGGTTTACTTCCTGACAGCAATGTGTACGGTTTACTTGCCGACAGCAATGTGTACGGTTTACTTGCCGACAGCAATGTGTACGGTTTACTTGCCGACAGCAATGTGTACGGTTTACTTCCTGACAGCAATGTGTACGGTTTACTTGCCGACAGCAATGTGTACGGTTTACTTCCTGACAGCAATGTGTACGGTTTACTTGCCGACAGCAATGTGTACGGTTTACTTGCCGACAGCAATGTGTACGGTTTACTTCCTGACAGCAATGTGTACGGTTTACTTGCCGACAGCAATGTGTACGGTTTACTTGCCGACAGCAATGTGTACGGTTTACTTCCCGACAGCAATGTGTACGGTTTACTTGCCGACAGCAATGTGTACGGTTTACTTGCCGACAGCAATGTGTACGGTTTACTTGCCGACAGCAATGTGTACGGTTTACTTGCCGACAGCAATGTGTACGGTTTACTTGCCGACAGCAATGTGTAAGGTTTACTTCCTGACAGCAATGTGTACGGTTTATTTTGCCGACAGCAATGTGTACGGTTTATTTCCTGACAACAATGTGTATGTTTACCGCCGATAGCAATGCGTACGGCTTTATTTGCCGACAGCAATGTGTACGGTTTACTTGCCGACAGCAATGTGTACGGTTTACTTGCCGACAGCAATGTGTACGGTTTACTTGCCGACAGCAATGTGTACGGTTTACTTGCCGACAGCAATGTGTACGGACTTGCCGACAGCAATGTGTACGGTTTACTTCCTAACAGCAATGTGTACGGTTTACTTGCCGACAGCAATGTGTATGGTTTACTTGCTGACAGCAATGTGTACGGTTTACTTGCCGACAGCAATGTGTATGGTTTACTACCTGACAGCAATGTGTATGGTTTACTTGCAGACAGCAATGTGTACGGTTTACTTCCTGACAGCAATGTGTACGGTTTACTTGCTGACAGCAACGTGTGCGGTTTACTTGCCGACAGCAATGTGTACGGTTTACTTGCCGACAGCAATGTGTATGGTTTACTTCCTGACAGCAATGTGTACGGTTTACTTGCCGACAGCAATGTGTACGGACTTGCCGACAGCAATGTGTACGGTTTACTTGCCGACAGCAATGTGTACGGTTTACTTCCTGACAGCAATGTGTACGGTTTACTTCCCGACAGCAATGTGTACGGTTTACTTGCAGACAGCAATGTGTACGGTTTACTTCCCGACAGCAATGTGTACGGTTTACTTGCCGACAGCAATGTGTACGGTTTACTTGCCGACAGCAATGTGTACGGTTTACTTGCCGACAGCAATGTGTACGGTTTACTTGCTGACAGCAATGTGTACGGTTTACTTCCTGACAGCAATGTGTATGGTTTACTTCCTGACAGCAATGTGTACGGTTTACTTCCTGACAGCAATGTGTACGGTTTACTTGCCGACAGCAATGTGTACGGTTTACTTCCTGACAGCAATGTATGGTTTACTTGCTGACAGCAATGTGTACGGTTTACTTCCCGACAGCAATGTGTACGGTTTACTTGCCGACAGCAATGTGTACGGTTTACTTGCCGACAGCAATGTGTACGGTTTACTTGCCGACAGCAATGTGTACGGTTTACTTGCCGACAGCAATGTGTACGGTTTACTTGCCGACAGCAATGTGTACGGTTTACTTTTCAATAATATATGTATGGTTTACTTACTGACTGATGATGGTCTTCTCCATGGCTCTTCCTTCACTTGAGGTTTTTCAATGACTTTCTATCAAAACAAAAAATCACTAAAGTGATGAAAATAACGAAGAACTACTATCCGAAATAGTCCAACATGTTTAAATAAATGGAGGCACACAATGTATTGAGCAAACAACCTGGGGCATGTTTTCGCGACCATAACCAGAAACATGTTTGCGCGTCATTGGTTAAGCATTTTCGCGAGTCCAGTTGTGCTACGATGATATCATTGTTCTGACCAAACGTCAACCAATGTTTGTGATCGGTTACCCTTGGTTTCAAGATGGCGATTTGTAATAAATGTTTTGTTAATTATTTGTTAAAACATGATGGAATGATTGTTCGTATAGCAGTATACATGTATCTTTCAAGTTTCTTACTAGCACTCACGATTAAGTTCTATTTTGCCAAAATTTGAATTACACCGTATATTTTGAGAAATGTTGATGATTGAACATGTCGCAAACTAAAAATAATTTTCTGGTTACGTTCACGTTTTCACGTAGCTACGCCATCTTCAAAACACGCCCCTGTACATGAGGATCAGACCCCAGTCAGTGTGGAGGGATTCAAAACATGCCCCTGTACTTGAGGATCAGACCCCAGTCAGTGTGGAGGGATTCAAAACACGCCCCTGTACTTGAGGATCAGACCCCAGTCAGTGTGGATCGGGATTCAAAACATGCCCCTGTACTTGAGGATCAGACCCCAGTCAGTGTGGAGGGATTCAAAACACACCCCTGTGCTTGAGGATCAGACCCCAGTCAGTGTGGAGGGATTCAAAACACGCCCCTGTACTTGAGGATTACACCCCAGTCAGTGTTTTGGGGGATCCAAAACACGCCCCTGTGCTTGAGGATCAGACCCCAGTCAGTGTGGAGGGATCCAAAACACGCCCCTGTACTTGAGGATCAGACCCCAGTCAGTGTGGAGGGATTCAAAACACGCCCCTGTGCTTGAGGATCAGACCCCAGTCAGTGTGGAGGGATTCAAAACACGCCCCTGTACTTGAGGATCAGACCCCAGTCAGTGTGGAGGGATTCAAAACACGCCCCTGTGCTTGAGGATCAGACCCCAGTCAGTGTGGAGGGATTCAAAACACGCCCCTGTACTTGAGGATCAGACCCCAGTCAGTGTGGAGGGATCCAAAACACGCCCCTGTACTTGAGGATCAGACCCCAGTCAGTGTGGAGGGATTCAAAACACGCCCTTGTACTTGAGGATCAGACCCCAGTCAGTGTGGAGGGATTCAAAACACGCCCCTGTACTTGAGGATCAGACCCCAGTCAGTGTGGAGGGATTCAAAACATGCCCCTGTACTTGAGGATCAGACCCCAGTCAGTGTGGAGGGATTCAAAACACCCCTGTACTTGAGGATCAGACCCCAGTCAGTGTGGAGGGATTCAAAACACGCCCCTGTACATGAGGATCAGACCCCAGTCAGTGTGGAGGGATTCAAAACACGCCCCTGTACTTGAGGATCAGACCCCAGTCAGTGTGGAGGGATTCAAAACACGCCCCTGTACTTGAGGATCAGACCCCAGTCAGTGTGGAGGGATTCAAAACATGCCCATGTACTTGAGGATCAGACCCCAGTCAGTGTGGAGGGATCCAAAACACACCCCTGTACTTGAGGATCAGACCCCAGTCAGTGTGGAGGGATTCAAAACACGCCCCTGTACTTGAGGATCAGACCCCAGTCAGTGTGGAGGGATCCAAAACACACCCCTGTACTTGAGGATCAGACCCCAGTCAGTGTGGAGGGATGGGTAGTAATAACAACATTTTTCTGTTGTAGTAATTTCAACCAAAGCTTGTGATCGAGGCTTGCAACTTGTAAAATAAATAATATGGTATATCAATGGTTATTGTTCTTAAATTGTAACATAAACATGTAGTTCTCAAATAACATATATCCATCTACTTCAGTCATGATCAGAAAAACTAATAAGATAGAATTGGTTTGTAATCAATAAGGCTAAAAAAGAGTAGCCTCAGACCTGCGTGTCAACAGAATCCGGAAGAGTTGGCAGCTCTGTTAGATGTCATCTCAATGTTAAAAGTTGAAGCCAAAGAATCACTCAAACAGAAGCTGAATATATAGAGATAGATTTATAACATCATGTCAGGGAGATGTGTGGATGTCAGTTAAATCTACAGAATCAATCAAAATCATGTCAGGGACGGAGGTGTGTAAAAGTCAGTCATAAATGAATCACTCATACAGAAGATGTATAGGTAGAGAGATTCTTAACATCATGTCAGGGATGGAGGTGTGCAGACGTCAGTCAAGAATCACAATACGAAAGCTATATACATGTACTTCTATACATTTTAATAATCTTAAGTTTACAAATGTTTACTTCAATTCCTTTTTGCATTTCATGTTTTTTTCTGTTCTCAATCATGTATTCCATCAATTATAATGCTTCATATTGAATTCTTGGAGTTAATGTCAACGACTAGTTTTCTACAAATTTGCTTACAATTTTTTCTCAGCTTTGCCCAAAGCACAGTAATCCATAGGCACCTCATTATCACGAAGTGTGCCACTCGTGTGCTTACCTAGTCCACGGCACAGTACCAGAAGTCTGTTACCGACATGAAGTGTGCCACTCGTGTACTAACCTAGTCCACGGCACAGTACCAGAAGTCTGTTACCTACATGAAGTGTGCCACTCGTGTACTAACCTAGTCCACGGCACAGTACCAGAAGTCTGTTACCGACATGAAGTGTGCCACTCGTGTACTAACCTTGTCCATGGCACAGTACCAGAAGTCTGTTACCGACATGAAGTGTGCCACACTCTGTACTAACCTAGTCCACGGCACAGTACCAGAAGTCTGTTACCCTACATGTACAAGAAGTGTGCCACTCGTGTACTAACCTAGTCCACGGCACAGTACCAGAAGTCTGTTACCTACATGTACATGAAGTGTGCCACCGTGTACTAACCTAGTCCACGGCACAGTACCAGAAGTCTGTTACCGACATGAAGTGTGCCACTCGTGTACTAACCTAGTCCACGGCACAGTACCAGAAGTCTGTTACCGACATGAAGTGTGCCACTCGTGTACTAACCTAGTCCACGGCACAGTACTATTCGCCCATTGTTCGCCCCAAAGTTTAAGATGGTTAATCCCATGATGCCCTACAGCAGTAAAACTTGTAACCATACTCGTTGTGCATGCGTGCATTTAGAGTACAATACCGTGGTATGGATTACAGTACACTTCATGTACATTGTAGGTAATAGACTTCTGATAAAACTCATTCAAAGAATCAACTAGAATTATATCAATAAAGAGAATGGAATTGATATTGATCTCACCTTTTTGCAGCATCATAGTCAAATGCTGTGGTAGTCAGTAGATCTGTAGATGCACTGTGTGATGGTGGAGTAGAACCTCCATGAACAAATAACTCACATATCAATATTTCCATCTCATACACCTTGGCAAGTCTGTTAGGTACACCTAAGCAATGCAAATACCAACATTATAATAAGTATACACAGGTATCAATGCAGATACCAACATTATAATAAGTATACACAGGTATCAATGCAAATACCAACATTATAATAAGTATACACAGGTATCAATGCAGATACCAACATTATAATAAGTATACACAGGTATCAATGCAAATACCAACATTATAATAAGTATACAGGTATCAAATGCAGACACCAACGTTATAATAAGTATACACAGGTATCAATGCAGACACCAACATTATAATAAGTATACACAGGTATCAATGCAAATACCAACATTATAATAAGTATACACAGGTATCAATGCAAATACCAACATTATAATAAGTATACACAGGTATCAATGCAGATACCAACATTATAATAAGTATACACAGGTATCAATGCAGATACCAACATTATAATAAGTATACACAGGTATCAATGCAAATACCAACATTATAATAAGTATACACAGGTATCAATGCAAATACCAACATTATAATAAGTATAGACAGGTATCAATGCAGATAGCAACATTATAATAAGTATACACAGGTATCAATGCAAATACCAACATTATAATAAGTATACACAGGTATCAATGCAGATACCAACATTATAATAAGTATACACAGGTATCAATGCAGATACCAACATTATAATAAGTATACACAGGTATCAATGCAAATACCAACATTATAATAAGTATACACAGGTATCAATGCAAATACCAACATTATAATAAGTATAGACAGGTATCAATGCAGATAGCAACATTATAATAAGTATACACAGGTATCGATGCAAATACCAACATTATAATAAGTATACACAGGTATCGATGCAAATACCAACATTATAATAAGTATACACAGGTATCAATGCAAATACCAACATTATAATAAGTATACACAGGTATCAATGCAGATACCAACATTATAATAAGTATAGACAGGTATCAATGCAGACACCAACATTATAATAAGTATAGACAGGTATCAATGCAGATACCAACATTATAATAAGTATACACAGGTATCAATGCAAATACCAACATTATAATAAGTATACACAGGTATCAATGCAAATACCAACATTATAATAAGTATACACAGGTATCAATGCAGATAGCAACATTATAATAAGTATACACAGGTATCAATGCAGATACCAACATTATAATAAGTATACACAGGTATCAATGCAGACACCAACATTATAATAAGTATACACAGGTATCAATGCAGACACCAACATTATAATAAGTATACACAGGTATCAATGCAGACACCAACATTACGCTAAGTTAATACTTTAAAAAATAAAGGAATTGTATACCTTTGATAAAATTTCTGTATTAGTGTTGGGAGTTACCAGTTAGTCTAGAAATTGGCTGCAAATTCTTCAAAATCTTTTTGATTCTTGGTTTCGGTTAACTGGTTAATGAATTTCTAAACGGTTAGTGCAGTTTTGGTTGGTTAACTGATAATTACAAAGAATCAAGAGAGATATGTACAGGAATGCCAGTATAAAATGTCTTACCAGCATGATCTGAGAGCCATCTCAAGCAACCTTCAACTTCATTACATCTCTGGAACTATAAGTAAATAATGAATTCACTTGATATACATGTACATGTATAACACCAACACCACAGTCATATAGTGTATAGTCATATCTCTATAAGTAAATAATGAATTGACTTGATATACATGTACATGTATAACACCAACACCACAGTCATATAGTGTATAGTCATATCTCTAAGTAAATAATGAATTGACTTGATATACATGTACATGTATAACACCAACACCACAGTCATATAGTGTATAGTCATATCTCTATAAGTAAATAATGAATTGACTTGATATACATGTACATGTATAACACCAACACCACAGTCATATAGTGTATAGTCATATCTCTATAAGTAAATAATGAATTGACTTGATATACATGTACGTGTATAACACCAACACCACAGTCATATAGTGTATAGTCATATCTCTATAAGTAAATAATGAATTGACTTGATATACATGTACATGTATAACACCAACACCACAGTCATATAGTGTATAGTCATATCTCTATAAGTAAATAATGAATTGACTTGATATACATGTACATGTATAACACCAACACCACAGTCATATAGTGTATAGTCATATCTCTACTTCACAAATTCTTTCTGCAGCATATAAACTATGGCTTAAAGGTGCAATATCATCATGATCAACAGGGCATGGAATCAGAGTGATAGTTTTAGATTATGTCAATGACTGAAAATAATACCCCACAAGACAAGGTCGTATTACCGTTGCTCCTGTATAAATGAGCCAGTAATTTTCAGTCACTGTGTTCGTCTTAAACTAGGACACCGATTCCATGCCCTGTTGAAAGTCTGCTCTGATTGTGACGATACTGTCCCTTTAAAGAAACCATCTATTCCATCAAAGAAAGAAGCATCTGAGACAAGGCTGACTGAAACTCACCTGACAGAACAAAGGAGAAAAGGCATTGTGTCTCTGAGGGACTGAAACTCACCTGACAGAACAAAGGAAAGGCATTGTGTCTCTGAGGGACTGAAACTCACCTGACAGAACACAGGAGGAAAGGCATTGTGTCTCTGAGGGACTGAAACTCACCTGACAGAACACAGGTGTCTCCGAGGGTTCAGGAAATCACAAAGTTCATTCCAAACTTGACGATAACTGGCTGTCACCAGTGGAATCTTGTGTGTTTCATCACCTATGATTGAAATGATAAATAACAAAAACAGTTAATGACCATATAAGAGGAGAAATCCTCAATTCCACATGTGAATGCCTCAATCGAAGATTTGAAAGCCTTATTCCTAAAGGTGAAAACCTCCATCCCACAGGTGGAAGCCTCTGTCCCTGAAATGAAAGCCTTGATCCCTGAAACGAAAGCCTCAATCTCTGAAATAAAAGACTCAATTCCTGAAACGAAAGCCTCAATCTCTGAAATAAAAGACTCAATTCCTGAAATGAAAGCCTCAATCCCTGAAACGAAAGCCTATATGTGATGCGATCTGGGAAAACCCGTCGGATATCAGCGAACTTGTTTTTAAGATAATGGCAATTTTGATAATTTGAGTTTTTGTTACCGTTTTAATTGTTAATATCTAAATGATCATTCTTGAAAATATTAAATAAAAATTCCATCGTTTTATATGTAAAAACATAGTTTTATGATAATAATAATAACAATAATGTGTGGACTTATATAGCGCACGTATCCACCAACTGAGTGGTGCTCAAGGCGCATTATATTATTACGCCTGCTCATAAGGCTCATAAGGCTCATAAATCATTCCTTAAACCATCTCAGCTCCCTGGGGAGTATACAGCTCAATTGCTACCATTACAGCGCATATAGGGCTAATCAACCAACTCTGCCCTCACAGGTACCCATTTAACCCCTGGGTGGAGAGAAGCAATTATGGTTAAGTGCCTTGCTCAAGGACACAAGTGTCACGGCCGGGATTCGAACCCACATTTTGCTGCTAACACCAGAACTTGAGTCCGGTAAGCTAGACCGCTCGGCCACGACACTCCATGATGACAGATAATTAAAAAACTCTTTGTTTTTCGTTTCTACTATTTTTTGTACAGTGGCGGCTATAAGTTCCCGAGAGCATAACTCAAGTTATAGACAACCTAGAATCATGAATAAAACAGTTTGAAAACAGCACAGTGTCCTCGTTAATTTGATGTATATAACACAAAAATAACAAATTTCACCATGTGAAGGGTTGTCCCAGATCACATCACATATTCCAGAGATGAAAGCTTCTATCCAAGAGATGAAAGCCTCCATTTCAGAGGTAAAAACCTTTATCTTTTTTTCCCAGAGATGAAAATCTCTATGCAAAATGTAAAAGCCTCAATCCCAGTGGTGTAAGCCTCAATCCCAGAGGTGTAAGCATCAATCCCTAAGGTGTGAGCCTCAATCCCAGAGGTGTAAGCCTCAATCCCTAAGGTGTGAGCCTCAATCCCTGAGGTGTAAGCCTCTAGCATCGAGGTGTAAGCCTCTAGCATCGAGGTGTAAGCCTCTAGCATCGAGGTGTAAGCCTCTAGCATCGAGGTGTAAGCCTCTAGCATCGAGGTGTAAGCCTCTATCCCAGAGGTGTAAGCCTCTATCCCAGAGGTGTAAGCCTCTATCCCAGAGGTGTAAGCCTCCATCCCAGAGGTGTAAGCCTATATCCTGAAGGTGAAAGCCTCCATTTCACAACAGAGGTTAAAGCTTCCATTACAGATAAGGAAACCTTCATCTCAAATTTCCAGTGAAAACTTACTTTTAGATTGGCAGAGGTAACGATATCCAATGGGTAATCTACCAGGGTCCACAAATGATATATCAATGATGCCTGCATATAAGCTGTAGGATATACATGCTATCTCATATGGGAGATAGCCTTTATCATCTGGTAACTCACACAGTGTCTCAAATGATAACACATGGAACTTCTCCATACATACAGCTGTAATCAAATAAAAACAAAATAGGAATTTTAAAACCGCATGGTTTATTGATTTAAACTCAATATATATTTGAATAACATAATAACCTTTAAAGGGACAATATTGTCACGATCAGAGCATTTTCAACAGGGCATGGAATCAGTGTCCTAGTTTAAGATGAACACAGTCACTGTAAATTACTTGCTCATTTATGCAGCAGCAACGATAATATGACCTAATCATGTGGGGTATTATTGTCAGTTAACTGAGTTAATCTAACATTAGTAGTACAATTCCATGCCCTGTTGATCATGACGATACTGTCCCTTTAATATGTACGTGTACATGCAGAAAACAAAGGTGAATTCTTGATTTTATTTGAATAAAGTTTGGTAAAACTTGTAGCTTTGCATGGTGAGGCTAATTGCGGTGACACCATGTGGAATCTCAATTGAGTAGTAATTAGTTCTGAAAAGAACTGGGGGTACAACTCGACGTTTCGATCAGTATGCTCTGATCGTCCTCAGGAGAAATAAAGTTTGTTTACTCCAAGACACTCTGATATTGTCTTAGATATTACAGTAAAAAACCAAACAAAATTGGGAGCCAAGAATTCATATGAAATAAATGTATTAAGTATACATATTATAATGTACTGTACATGTAACATTGTACTACAAAATCTCTAAATTTACTTCCCATCAATACACAGACCAGAAGACAGGGAGCTAGACTAGTCTGTTTTTGTATCAAGGAGAGTAATACTGGCATGCTTGGAATTTGGTCACATACACGTATCTTGACTTAACCCTCCTACTGTAGCTGAACTTTAGTGGCAAGTAGCTATAGTGGTCAAAACCAGTCAACTGACTTTTTAGACTGTTGAACCAACTGTGCACACGGGGGTATTTTTGACTGTTTTATTTTACTGTAAATGTACTTTATACTACACAGTGTTACCGCAAACCAACCGATACTTTATACTACACAGTGTTACCGCAAACCAACCGCTACTTTATACTACACAGTGTTACCGCAAACCAACCGATACTTTATACTACACAGTGTTACCGCAAACCAACCGATACTTTATACTACACAGTGTTACCGCAAACCAACCGATACTTTATACTACACAGTGTTACCGCAAACCAACCGATACTTTATACTACACAGTGTTACCGCAAACCAACCGATACTTTATACTACACAGTGTTACCGCAAACCAACCGATACTTTATACTACACAGTGTTACCGCAAACCAACCGATACTTTATACTACACAGTGTTACCGCAAACCAACCGATACTTTATACTAGTGTTACCGCAAACCAACCGATACTTTATACTACACAGTGTTACCGCAAACCAACCGATACTTTATACTACACAGTGTTACCGCAAACCAACCGATACTTTATACTACACAGTGTTACCGCAAACCAACCGATACTTTATACTACAGTGTTACCGCAAACCAACCGATACTTTATACTACACAGTGTTACCGCAAACCAACCGATACTTTATACTACACAGTGTTACCGCAAACCAACCGATACTTTATACTACACAGAGTTACAGCAAACCAACCGATACTTTATACCACACAGTGTTACCGCAAACCAACCGATACTTTATACTACACAGTGTTACCGCAAACCAACCGATACTTTATACTACACAGTGTTACCGCAAACCAACCGATACTTTATACTACACAGTGTTACCGCAAACCAACCGATACTTTATACTACACAGTGTTACCGCAAACCAACCGATACTTTATACTACACAGTGTTACGGCAAACCAACCGATACTTTCCTACTATGCAAAAATGCACCCCTAGTTCCAATAAACACACATATTTGGCTCCAAAAACCACACAGAGTGCAACACTCAAAAATCTATTAGGAAGCCACAAAATATGAACTTGCTCATATGCGTCTGAGAACTCAGAAAAAGAATATGACAACCCCTAAACTATCGATCAGCCCTCAAAAATCTGAGGAACAACCCTGAAATCGTGATCAAACCATACGATAAAGGAAGAGGCATCTGCATTATGAACCACTCCGACTACAGGTTGGATACAAACATCTTGAATCAGAGCACTACACTGAGTTCGATCAAGATATCACACAAGAAACCTTCCTGTTAGTTCATAATGTCCTAACCGAAATGCGAAATAACAATCACATCGACAAGCACACTCTGGCATATCTCAATCCAAGCCCACAGGCATGTCACATTCCAACAATGTGTTTTCTACCGAAATTTCACCAAACTCCGCCAACAGGCACACCCTTTGTTGGAAGACCAATTATAAGTGGATGTTCGAGTCCAACTGCCAAAATCTCAGAATTTGTAGATCATTTTCTCCTCCCAATAGTTACCGCCCAACCTACATGTACATGTACATATGTCCGCAACACAGCAAACATACTGTGGAAACTTTGTGATAAGCACAAAATGTGCTTATCACAAGTATTGATGTTGTTTCAATGTACACAAATATCTGCCAAACCGAGGCAATAAACTGTGAATGTAATCCCCTCGTACAAACCAACCATCCATATGTCATCAACAAACCACCATCCAAATACATCCAAAAACTTCTGGAACTCATACTCAACAGGAACTGTTTCCAATTTGGAAATAAATTCTACCTCCAGAAAATCGGCTGTGCAATGGGCTCATCAACAGCCTGTCCAGAAATTTGTGACATAACACTACACGATCTCGAAAACAAAATCCTACAACGGGCTGATCATATCCTAACATAGTGATACTATAGAGATGACGTACTAGTCATCTATAGCGGCGAACTATGAATCAGAAGCACCCAACTCTCAAATTCACATACATGTACGAGGCCTCAAAACCCTCAATCAATTATCTTGACTTAACCATTTTCAAAGGAAAATACTTCAGTGAAACTGGCATACTAGACAATAAAAAGGTACACCAAACCTACAGAAACATACCAGTTTCTGCACAAAACCTCATCACACCCACCCCATGTATTCAAAGCATTTATCTATCGAGAAACTCTCCGATATGCTAGAAATACCAACAATGAGGAAGATTTCATAGAAAAAGTCAAGATTTTCTCACAAAAATTATTAGCCAGAGGCTATATAGTCAAACTGAGATAAACAACGCAAATTATCACTGGCCAACCGAGCCAAACTAATTCATAAGCCACTAAAATGTAAACAAAACAAGGAAGCACCACTCGTCTTCTCAACGACGTATAATCCGTACAAGCAGTAAACAAACACAGGCCGCTGATACAACAAAATCAACAACTCTCAGAAATATTTCCAAAACAACCCTTTGTTGCATTCAGAAAGGCCCAAAACATTCGGGAAAAACTAATCCGAGCAAATCTTACAATTACAGATCCAAAAGGACAACGGAGAAACTCACTCCCATCCCATATGACTCTGGAAGAACCAGATGAAACACTCAATGTTCTGCTTTCCTTATTAGAGGAACAAATCAAATAAACACAACAAACGTACTCACTCATACAAAACGGACACATTACAACTGTTTGAAAAGAACATCAATAATGTCTTATCCAAAAATAAGAGAGGAGACAATCTGGCTGTATTGAACCAATACTTGCAACAACTGACAAACAACGGAAATAGTCAAATACTGACCTACATCATTTTGTACGTTAAGTACACTTTGAAAAACTAGTCGATCAAGATGAAGTGTCACTGAATGGGATTGCACCATCATTTTTCACACACGTATTTCATTGGTTGGCAAAAAAAGATTACCTTAAAAAAATATTTTAAAAAATGCCTCACCGCACCAATTTGAATGACAACCTATAACCAGAAACAGAAGGTTTTTTTTTTTTGGGGGGGGGAGGGGCCTTATGATAAAATAGTAAAAATGCATTCAGATTTTTCGTATTTATTGCAATGTGGAATTTACTCCAGAGGACAAATAATTTGATTAAACATTTAGAGAAGCATGTTTCAAAATGACTTACACTACAACAGTTATTCCACTTGGCAGCTGCTGAAATGCCTATAATCACCACAGGAAAACCTGAAATATATACAAGAGATATTTGTGTTAATAGATAACAAAATGTCACTTTGTTTATACTGAATATTACATAAGTTTATATTCAAGTTCTCAAATCTCAAGTCCGACTCCGAGTACTTCCAAGTAGTGTCGAGTCCAAGTCTGCAGCTTGAGTCATGAGTGTCATGAGTCATAAGGTCAAGTCTAAGTTTGAGTCATGAATCCTTTAACAATTTATTTTAAGGCAAGAATACCAAATAATAAACTCAAACGTCCAATCTTTCATTTTTTCTCCACGGTGATTCTGCCCAGATTTACATTTATAGGGTCTTGTAATGTATGGTCGCTTTTTACTATAATTAACCATAACATCCGAACTACCCTCAAGCGCAATGGTTACAATCCCAGCAAGATCAACACAGTGAAGCCGGTTCCAAACCCCGAACGCAAGGTAAGTGATCTAACCCTGTCTGCTTGTCTCCCCTATCTAGGTTCGACGTCACACAAACTCCCAACGCATCCTCCGACGAGCAAGCATCGAAGTGTACCACTCAGCCCCCAGCAAACTCCAAGGACTGCAACACACCCACAAGGACAAACCGGACCCAAGCAACAGAGCCGGAGTCTACCGGATCCCTTGTGAGTGCGGAAAGGTGTACATCGGCGAAACAGGACAGAATCTCCCCATCAGACTGAAGGAACACCGAGCGCACGGCCGTAGAGGAGATTTCGAAAAGTCAGCCATCATCAAGCACTCGCACATCAAGGACTATCAAATCGACTGGCAGGCAGCCCAACTCATCATACCCATCGACACTTGGCACCCCAGACGCATCAGAGAGGCCATCGAGATCGTTTAACACAACACTGTACCACAGGACATCGGTTTCTACATCAGCGACATTTGGCGACCACTACTACAGACTGAAGGATCCTCTATACCCAAAGTCTACAACCCACCCCAGACTGAAGGATCTCCTATATCCTAAGTCAACCACCCTCCTCCCCCAGTGCTTGTTTACAACTGATTCGGTTCAGTGAGCACACACTCCTTCCCCCAACTCCTAGGATCAACAGTTCCCGCCTGCACGCCTCAACGAACTAATCCTCCAGCCTGTCATCGCGTAATCCTCTAGCAGCCTACTTAAGCAGCAGCATTTTTCAGAGTCCGGCATTCTCCTGAGGACGATCAGAGCATACTGATCGAAACGTCGAGTTGTACCTCCAGTTCTTTTCAGAACTAATTACTACTCAATTGAGCATTTCACATGGTGTCACCACAATTAGTCTTACTTATCCTCCTCACCATGCAAAGCTACAAGTTTTACCTAACCATGTAACTACCCCAAATCCTCCAAAATCCTACTCCTGGTTTTGCCTGATTTTGATGGATTCAGTACTCCACAGTACCAGTAAAAAGTGCATGTAGCCATGTGTACCAAATCCATCAAACTCCAACGGTTGCTTTTGTTGGATTCAAGACTGTTGTATAGCAAACCATGGATGCTTTGCATTTGCTACTGTCCAGCAATTAACAACATACATGTATGTACCTTTTACTACATTTTGATAGATTTTGGCATATTTGGGATGGTTTCCAAAATACCTAGGGTTAAGAAATATTTCAAATTGTTACTTTTGCCCTTCACAAAAATGGGAGGGGGACTAACTATATTTTGTACCTGGCAAGCTATATAACAGGGAGATACTTTATACATGCCAAAGGAAATAAAAGTGTGACGGATGAATGAAATGAAATAACATACCCCATCCAAAGGAACAGTAGAACTTACACATTTGTTTCTCACTGCCATAAACTGTAACGATGAGTCAATATAGATGGATGCCTTCTACATTGTACCTACATGTACATCCAAGAAAATACCAGCAGGTATAAATATTGCAGCAACATTGTAATTATCTGACATGATATACAAAAAAGTCATTCAATTTATAATAACGAGTTCAGACATTATACTGTGGTAAAGTCCATGTCACAAATTTATTCCATTATTTAAAAAGAAAAGTAAATTTATACTGAGTAAATTTATCATAAATAAAACACATATAAATAACCTATACATGGACAACAGCTATTCAAAATATGGTCTGAAAACCTTAACTACACAAACAAGAAAAATCAATTATCACCTCAAAGGTTGTCAAGAATAAATCAATCAAGAACATCACAGCCATGATGAGAGATCCCATCAATGATGATGAATTAAAATATGCCTCAGTGTCTAAGGATGGGTGTCTGTAGAGATTTAGCAAGAGTAAACTATGTGTCTAAGGATGGGTGTCTGTAGAGAGATTTAGCAAGAGGTAAACTATGTGTCTAAGGATGGGTGTCTGTAGAGAGATTTAGCAAGAGTAAACCATCTGTACTTCATGATCCAGACCACAGGCGTGATTCCTCCCCCACTTTTGAACCTTTACTAACTGGCTGCCAGCGCTCGCTGGTTTAGATTTGCCTACCCCCACTTTCTCAAAATCAGTTCGCCGCCATATTATGCATGGTTTAAAAAAGGGAAGCATTGCCACTCTCTTTTATTCTTGAAATCAATGATTTTCCCCCATTGTTCAAAATTCCTGGCTCCTCCTGTGGCTACAGGATTATAAGATTGAGATATGATAACTTACTTGATTCATAGTTTCCCAGCTTGCATTGCCATTCCAACTAAATAGCTCAGTAGTGATATTAACGGCCAACTATCAAAATAAATCCATATTAAAAACAAGAAGTTAAAAATAAATGAACAGTGCTGAAGATACGAAGGGAAAATGGAGGGAGAAATAGGCTTGGGCGATAACACGATAATATCGAATATCGCAATAAAATTTGTTATTTGATTATAATATCGAGAACTTTTCAAATTATCGAGGTATCGGTAAATTGCGGTGAAAAAATATATCACTACGAAAAAATATATCATAAAGAAAAAAATATATCATAAAGAAAAAATATATATTGCGATTAAAAAAAAATCCTTGATTGTCAGAAATTTCATGGAAAATAACTTTCAGCTTTCGAAAGTAAGAAACAAAATTGAACTACTTCTGTGGTAAGCCAACTATCAGATCACAAAGGAGCCGTCTGACTAGGCATTGTTTAAAATTCACCGATTAACCCTAACTCCCTCAGCCCATTTGCTTACACAATAACCTGAATCCTCCAAAATCCTTCAGTAGTAAAGCAAGCACATGACATGTATGCACACATGTGTTTATAATCTGTGATACATGTACATGTACATGGACAGGGACCCTCCCTGCATACATGGAGCAATAAACAGTATCCACTGACCCAAGCACTGACCTTGCAATCACTACAACAAACATGGATGTACGTGTACCATGGAAAGGTATGCCTAATAACCTCAATCCTCCAAAATCCATCACTTTAGCAAAGAGGATTTTGGAAGGTTAGGGTTAAGGGGTGGGGATTGAATGGGGTACTTGATCCAACAATGTGTAGACAATGTTTACGTCTCACTGTCTAGCCATGGTGGTCTGTGACTCTGGCTGGCACACCATGTGCGAGTACATTATACAGTGCAACAAGACCATGCCTCCATGAATTTTGCTGTAAAGTGAAATAGCTTACCAATTCCCAATCACTGTGATATTATCGAAGATCAAGATATATGTGCTGGTTACTCGTGAACATTACATTTGTTCACCTACATAAAATGTCTTTTTCTCTTTATGGCGTAGATGTAACAAATATAATGTGGCATTAAAGAGTGGGCCCGAAACCTCAAAAATGTAATGTGAGTAACAATGAAATTGCCCATTGACATACCCTAAAACAGGAATGTTTAGGTCTAGTCTGTTCCACAAAGCAGCTTTGGCTAGTTCAGATTCATTGTGAAAGATTGCTTCACAATAGTTCTAGTTATTGTTGATAAATTGCTACTTAATCATGTGACCACTTCAGCAATAGCAAGGCTGGTCCTTAGTTTTAAACCAAGATGCAGTTACTGTTACATTGTATACTGTACGTACATTAACAATAATATGCAAACCTGACTCACTCACAATCCTGACACCTTGATTATTTAGTTAGTAATGGGTATTGGATACACCTTTATACTGTGGGTAAAAAAAACATCTTGATTATTTAGTTAGTAACGGGTATTGGATACACCATTATACTGTGGGTAAAAAAAACATCTTGATTATTTAGTTAGTAACGGGTATTGGATACACCATTATACTTTGTGTAAGAAAAACATCTTGATTATTTAGTTAGTAACGGGTATTGGATACACCATTATACTGTGGGTAAAAAAAACATATTGATTATTTAGTTAGTAACTAACTGATATTGGATACACCATTATACTGTGTGTAAAATGATTTGTCTGTAGTGTTAGACTTTTATCTAACTCAGATTCAATATTTATAAGGTTGCCATAATTTTTACTTTTGAAACAAATAATTTGATACTAAAAGAACATTTTTTTTTGTTCCATTCCAATTTCTATTTAAAAGTTTACATATATCCAAAACTAAATTGCTGATAATTTCAGAGCACAATACGAAATAATCAAGACGTTATTTCAGGTGGTCAGTATCTACTGTAGGTGTCTCGGTTGTCGTGAGTCAGGTTTGCAGACTATACAGTGCTTGTTCGTGGTGGATCCTGTGAAGCGGATTGTGTGGTGCATGCAATGTAACACAAACTACATATTACATCAAGACTAGCTGGTCCTATGCTAGTAGTTGTATAACATCATTCTGTCTCCCCAGACAGTACTTCTAGAGCTCTATAATGTAGGCCTATATCAACCCTATAATCTTACATCAAGACTAGCTGGTCCTATGCTAGTAGTTGTTTAACATCATTCTGTCTCCCCAGACAGTACTTCCAGAGCTCTATAATGTAGGCTCATATCAACCTATAATCTTACATCAAGACTAGCTGGTCCTATGCAGTAGTTGTTTAACATCATTCTGTCTCCCCAGACAGTACTTCCAGAGCTCTATAATGTGAGCCTATATCAACCCCACTAATCTTACATCAAGACTAGCTGGCCCTATGCTTAGTAGTTGTTATAACATCATTCTGTCTCCCAGACAGTACTTTGCTAGAGTTTCTATAATGTAGAGCCTATATCAACCCTATAATCTTTACATCAAGACTAGCTGGTCCTATGCTAGTAGTTGTATTTACATCATTCTGTCTCCCCATACAGTACTTCTAGAGCTCTATAATGTAGGCTCATATCAACCCTATAATCTTCACATCAAGAACTAGCTGGTCCTATGCTAGTAGTTGTATAACATCATTCTGTCTCCCCAGACAGTACTTCCAGAGCTCTATAATGTAGGCCTATATCAACCCTATAATCTTACATCAAGACTAGCTGGCCCTATGCTAGTAGTTGTATTTACATCATTCTGTCTCCCCATACAGTACTTCTAGAGCTCTATAATGTAGGCCTATATCAACCCTATAATCTTACATCAAGACTAGCTGGTCCTATGCTAGTAGTTGTTTAACATCATTCTATCTCCCCAGATAGTACTTCTAGAGCTCTATAATAATGTAGGCCTATATCAACCCTATAATCTTACATCAAGACTAGCTGGTCCTATGCTACATGTAGTAGTTGTATAACATCATTCTGTCTCCCCAGACAGTACTTCTAGAGCTCTATAATGTAGGCCTATATCAACCCTATAATCTTACATCAAGACTAGCTGGTCCTATGCTAGTAGCTGTATAACATCATTCTGTCTCCCCAGACAGTACTTCTAGAGCTCTATAATGTAGGCCTACACATGTATATCAACCCTATAATCTTACATCAAGACTAGCTGGTCCTATGCTAGTAGTTGTATAACATCATTCTGTCTCCCCAGACAGTACTTCTAGAGCTCTATAAGGCCATGAGAATGAAAGTCATAGATTTGCGTCCACCGCCCGCATGTCCCGAAAGCTACCGCCTAAATTTTTCATTATTTGCCAAAAAAATCATTATTTGCACAAAAAAGGTATTTCCACCAAACAAATTTAGTTCCAAATCATCCACATCAGTAAAACGAAGTTTTTACCAAATTTCCACCAGTATGTGCACTAGGACCTATAATCATTAGCACATGTTCTCTTAGTCTTAATACTAGTCTTAGTACAGTCTTGCATAGTCCCGCATACGTCGTTCACAAAAAAGGTCGCATCGCGCTAAACTGTATGGTAAACTCCGTCCGATCCGCACCTGCAACTGTACCGCCTTCTCATGCACAACACGTTTGCTGTTGAGGCTTTGTATCTTATGCCTGTGTGTGCGGCCCGCACGTATAATGATGCACGTACGTACTCAGGCGACCATACATGTACGTACGGCGACATGCATGTGCACAGGAATAGCCATAGGCCTAATCGATCATATCATAAATTTATTTAGCTGTTTACCTCTGTACCTACATACAATTAGTGATATGATCGACTAAACAACGACCGCAGATATAAGACATTGCCAGCGAGGGGGGTTGATTGGGTCGCTAGTCCCTATGTTCAATCTCCTCTCCCAATAAAGATGTGCACAACAATAAAAAGAGTCTTAATGACCAAAATTCTCCTTGTTACTCCTCTTTTACCCTTCACCCTTGCATCTCTCTCTCGCAGGTAGAAAGCATGTACATAAAGTGATTAAGAATACGTCAAATTAGAAGAAACATCTTGTGATTGCGCTGTTATTAATGATCAATGGAAATAATGAATAATGAATACAGTACTTCTAGAGCTCTATAATGTAGGCCTATATCAACCCTATAATCTTACATCAAGACTAGCTGGTCCTATGCTAGTAGTTGTATAACATCATTCTGTCTCCCCAGACAGTACTTCTAGAGCTCTATAATGTAGGCCTATCAACCCTATAATCTTACATCAAGACTAGCTGGTCCTATGCTAGTAGTTGTTTAACATCATTCTGTCTCCCCAGACAGTACTTCCAGAGCTCTATAATGTAGGCCTATATCAACCCTATAATCTTACATCAAGACTAGCTGGTCCTATGCTAGTAGTTGTTTAACATCATTCTGTCTCCCCAGACAGTACTTCCAGAGCTCTATAATGTAGGCCTATATCAACCCTATAATCTTACATCAAGACTAGCTGGCCCTATGCTAGTAGTTGTATAACATCATTCTGTCTCCCCAGACAGTACTTCTAGAGCTCTATAATGTAGGCCTATATCAACCCTATAATCTTACATCAAGACTAGCTGGCCCTATGCTAGTAGTTGTATAACATCATTCTGTCTCCCCAGACAGTACTTCTAGAGCTCTATAATGTAGGCCTATATCAACCCTATAATCTTACATCAAGACTAGCTGGCCCTATGCTAGTAGTTGTATAACATCATTCTGTCTCCCCAGACAGTACTTCTAGAGCTCTATAATGTAGGCCTATATCAACCCTATAATCTTACATCAAGACTAGCTGGTCCTATGCTAGTAGTTGTATTTACATCATTCTGTCTCCCCATACAGTACTTCTAGAGCTCTATAATGTAGGCCTATATCAACCCTATAATCTTACATCAAGACTAGCTGGTCCTATGCTAGTAGTTGTATAACATCATTCTGTCTCCCCAGACAGTACTTCTAGAGCTCTATAATGTAGGCCTATATCAACCCTATAATCTTACATCAAGACTAGCTGGTCCTATGCTAGTAGTTGTATTTACATCATTCTGTCTCCCCATACAGTACTTCTAGAGCTCTATAATGTAGGCCTATATCAACCCTATAATCTTACATCAAGACTAGCTGGTCCTATGCTAGTAGTTGTTTAACATCATTCTATCTCCCCAGATAGTACTTCTAGAGCTCTATAATAATGTAGGCCTATATCAACCCTATAATCTTACATCAAGACTAGCTGGTCCTATGCTACATGTAGTAGTTGTATAACATCATTCTGTCTCCCCAGACAGTACTTCTAGAGCTCTATAATGTAGGCCTATATCAACCCTATAATCTTACATCAAGACTAGCTGGTCCTATGCTAGTAGCTGTATAACATCATTCTGTCTCCCCAGACAGTACTTCTAGAGCTCTATAATGTAGGCCTACACATGTATATCAACCCTATAATCTTACATCAAGACTAGCTGGTCCTATGCTACATGTAGTAGTTGTATAACATCATTCTGTCTCCCCAGACAGTACTTCTAGAGCTCTATAATGTAGGCCTATATCAACCCTATAATCTTACATCAAGACTAGCTGGTCCTATGCTAGTAGTTGTTTAACATCATTCTGTCTCCCCAGACAGTACTTCCAGAGCTCTATAATGTAGGCCTATATCAACCCTATAATCTTACATCAAGACTAGCTGGTCCTATGCTAGTAGTTGTATAACATCATTCTGTCTCCCCAGACAGTACTTCTAGAGCTCTATAATGTAGGCCTATATCAACCCTATAATTCATACATCACAGACTAGCTGGTCCTATGCGTTAGTAGCTGCATAACATCATTCTGTCTCCTCAGACAGTACTTCTAGAGCTCTATAATGTAGGCCTCACATGTATATCAACCCTATAATCGTTATCATCAAGACTAGCCTGGTCCTATGCTAGTAGTTGTATAACATCATTCTGTCTCCACAGACAGTATCACTTCTAGAGCTCTATAAGGCCATGAGAATGAAAACAAGTATGATTATGCAGTCCACCGCCCGCATGTCCCTGAAAGCTAATGCCTGCCTAAATTTTTCATTATTTGCCAAAATCATTATTTGCAATAAAAAGTGTATTTCCACCAAACAAATTTAGTTCCAAAATCATCCACATCAGTAAAACGAAGTTTTTGCACTAAATTTCCACACAGTATGTGCACCAGGACCCATAATCATTAGCACATGTTCTCTTCAGTCTTAATACTTCAGTCTTAGTGCAGTTCCTTGCATAGTCCCGCATACGTCGTCTCACAAAAAAGGTCGCATCGGCGCTAAACTGTATGAGTAAACTCCGGTCCGGATCCGCACCTGCAACTGTACCGCCTTCTCATGCACAAACACGTTTGCTGCTTGAGGCTTTGTATCTTATGTGCCTGTGTGTGTACCCCGCACGTATAATGATGCACGTACGTACCAGGCGACCATACATGCATACGTACCGGCGACATGCATGTGCACAGTGAATAGCCATAGGCCTAAATCGATCATAATTATCATAAATTTATTTAGCTGTAATTACCTCTGTACGTACATGGCCAATTAGTAGATATGATCGACTAAACAAACGTAACCGCAGATATAAGACATTGCCGAATGAGGGGGTTGATTGGGTCGCTAGTCCCTATGTTCAATCGGGTCTCTCTCCTCAATAAAGATGTGCACAACAACAATAAAAAGAGTCTTAATGACCAAAATTCTCCTTTACAGTTACTCCTCTTTACCCTTCTTCACCCTTGCATCTCTCTCTCGCAGGTAGAAAGCATGTACATAAAGTGATTAAGAATACGTCAAATTAGAAGAAACATCTTGTGATTGCGCTGTTATTAATGATCAATGGAAATAATGAATAATGAATAATGAAAATAAGCCTCATGTGTTTTCAAAATTTCCCGGATGCAAATCTATGACTTTATTCTCTTGGCCTAATGTAGGCCTATACTAGGCTATATCAACCCTATAATCTTACATCAAGACTAGCTGGTCCTATGCTAGTAGTTGTATAACATCATTCTGTCTCCCCAGACAGTACTTCTAGAGCTCTATAATGTAGGCTCATATATCAAAAACCCATAATTCACATCAAGACTAGCATGGTCCTATGCTGGCAGTAGTTGTATAACATTCATTCTGTCTCCCCAGACAGTTGTTCTACTAGAGCTCTAGGACCATGCCGCAAAAGAAGAAATTTCTAAGCTTTCCCAACTGCTACAAATCTCCATAAAATTCTTTTTAAAAGGTAGCTTTCCAGTTTCAAAATTACCTTAGTAACTGCAAAATACTGAGGAAAACCATATTTATGACATTTTGGAAAGCAGCTTTAGCATAAAAATTAAAAACATGTGGAGTGAGTCTGTAAACACGTGAACGGAATAACAAAGTTTCAGCCTCTTGAGTGGCGTGGTATTGACATCTGAACGGTGAAAAAAATATCATGATTTATTTTCGGCTGGTTTCGTCGTGCGAGTCGCATTGTTTTACTCTGTATGGTAAAAAGTATTGGTTTGCAGTCATTGATTCCGTATGAATAACAAGGGAGTAATTTAACAAAATTGCAAACAAATGCTGAGGTTGAAATACTCTTATGATATTAAGCGATTGTTGGGGATCTTCTAATAGTTCAGGTGTACACATTACAATATAAAATTGGAAATAATTATTTTAAATAAATATCCTGTCTCCGAAAAGGTGGTTGCCCGCAACCTCACCACCCCACCCTCGCGACACACATGGCTCACCGCGACACATGGCTCACCCTCATATGCCTATAACGCATATTTAGTGGGGGAATTAAATTTCCGACTTACGCCCAAAAAGTTAGTAGGAACCGGTAAAAATAAAATGTAAACACTTATTGTCACGTTAATGCTGCACTGTTGCCCGTTTATTTTCTAAGCATGATTTATTTATGGTTTATGTGTTAATTTTCAAAATTCTCGAAAAGCGAATGTAATTTTTTCTCGCGGCGGGTTAAAACGGAAGGAATAACATCATGGCGTTTGAAACAAAAATTACGTATGCAACTTTTTTCTGTGCAGCTCTGTATCTAGTCGCCTTTATCATGGATCACGATAATTAATACGAAAGTGAAATTCTCGTACAACCACACTCTGTAGCCTGGCATGCTGCATGACCAGCGAAAAGGCCCAATAAATCTGACAGTTTTCAATGAAAAGTTCCTTTCCTGGACTATAAAGGAATTTTAAACTAAATAGATGTAGTTATATTTCCATTAATTTACTTTCAATCAGTGACATTTGAAAACGAGGTCAAGTGCCCCTGCAAAACAGGACATAGGCAGGTTACCATCACAGCGTGGTACATGTAACTTCTTGTCAGATTCCAGTTTGTAAAATGCTGCCACAACTCAAAAATTTAATATAATTCTAGGATGATCAACAAGGCATTGAGTCATTCAAGTTAAGATAAATTCTTTTCAAAAAGATGTAGTTCATTATTTCGACAGCTCCGATATGCAATGGCGAATACCGTCTTTATTGGACAACTGCCTTTGTTCTGACACACTTTGTTCTTAAGGTTCTGGACGCCTACAAACCTGAAGCTTCTTGGATCGAAAACAACGATTACATTTCCCGTTTCACACGACGGGGCCGGAGCTGCTTCTATTGTTGCTAGCGCCCTCTTTTGTCTGGTAGTGGCCTTCTAATCCTTTCAAGCAGCTCAATGTTATGCCTGACGCTACGAAGATGCATGCTTACAACTGTTGTACGAACTCAATTATGAAACGAGGGCACACAATTCTTCAGAGTGTTTTTTAATGTTTCTCAGGCATTTCAGGTGCCTTGCAGTTAATGATGCTTTCAAATGATAGTTGGGGTCCCGTGGGAACCCACTCTAAGGGCCCAGAATATTTAGGGTTCTATGCTCAAAGTGCTGGGATATACTCTGGATATATTCGGGATATATTTGGGATATATTCGTGCACACAAAATAATGAAACAAAATATTCAGACTTCTTATAAGTTTTTCGACACATTAATTTTCTAATACTACTATTTATTTTTGCTCAGATGCCCTCCTTCATTGTGGCATAGTGTCCGATGCGTTATTTGTTTTCACCGTGCTTGTTTCTTGGCATCTTAAATTATTTTGTTTTACGCTTGATTACCTTAATTACAATTATGTTTGTAAATAAGTTATTCTCAATTCTCAAACTAGATCAGTTTTACTCTTTTAAATTTTCATTTTATTTTTGGACATTATTTAGAATGTTTAAATTCTTTTACTTTTGGTCATTACTTTATTAGATTCTTCCCATTATTTCTATTTACTGCTTTTTTATTGTAGTACTTTAAATTCTTTATTTAGTAGATTGGTTTAATCTTTTAATATTGGTTTAATACAGAGCCCCTCAAACAAAGCAGTTCTTTAACTGAGAGAGTTCTACCCTGTTAAAAATAAAAACAGCAGCAATAAATAAATAATTATATAAAGTGCAGGACAAAATACAACTTATTTTTATTATTTTTTGGGGGCTGATGAATGCATCACCACCCCTTTAAGATTATTAGGTAGGGATACACAACTCCCAAGCTTCCTATTTCTTCTGGGATTGGAGAGATCCTGAACAAAACGACAAACATCCAAAACCAATCAAAATCCAAATAGGGTACCAAATAAAACCTTTTACAGTAAAATGAAACGGAAAAACAAATAATACAACTATGGACAAAAACTGATTGCTATTCCGAAAGCGCTTTATGACGAATCGTATTTACTTTTTGATGGGTTGTAAGAAAAACTGTAGTATACTCCTCAGGACGGGCATACTTTTCAATTATTTTTGGTCATGGTTTTGTATTGGCCATCAAAATAGTGGGTGTAGATCAATTATTTATATACGGTGTAGGGCCTCGCCTTACTGTATTCAGAATCAACGAAAATATTTTGACTTTTGGACGCCCCTGTGATGCATTCTGATCGCTTTATTAATAATTATGGTGTTGCAAGAAAAACGATATAGCTCTAGTCGTCAGTAGCCAGGATAGGCTAACATTGACTTTTAAGTGGATCATTTGATTATGCTGTTCCTCACCTTCTAAAGTGCCGGATGATACGCGTTGGCACCAAAAGCAAGATTGCAGGCCCTATTCCAATCGGACATTTTATTTTTAATTTCATTTATTTCTATCTAAGAGTATATAAGCCCAGGCAGAATAAGTATGATGTTGGTGATTTTTTGGGAACATATTTTGTTGTTTTGACATAGTGGCTATAATGTATGATTGCCTGTGGCGTTAATCCCGTGTCGAAAAGTGGCAAGAATATTTAAATTTATTTGCACCTGTAATCTACAAACAAAGTATTAGATCTCGAACGTTGATCAACGGAGGGAGGGATGAAAAATAAAATAAAATCTAGCAAAGCTCATGGGGATTAAACTCCCTTGATCCCCCCCCGCTGTGGTTACGTGTGCACAACCAATCAGGAATCCTACGGCTATCATAGCAAGAGCTGATCACCCTAAACAGACAAACAAACAAACAGACAATTATTAATATTTTAAAACAAACCAAATTCCCTTGCACGAATTATTCGATTATTATTAGTTGTTTACTGCTTGAAACATTCGAGGAGATGATCCTATGGACCATCCCCCGGCCACAGTGGGGTATATCCTCCCCCCCTGGATTTACGTACCAGATGATTGACACTCTAGGCATAAAAGCTGTAGGTAAGGTCATTACTTAGGACAGCTAAGGAAGTACCGCTTCGTATAATCGTATAGTGCCCAGGCGCGTTGCAGCCAGCCCTGTCGGTCCGGGGTCAAATTAAGATGATCGTCCCGATTTCATGCTAGTTTAAATTTAATTATAAAATACTGAATAATATTGGAATCAAAACAATCGATATATTGTACAAAACATGATCACTTCTGTGATTTATTGTTCTTCCTCGGATCTATACTGTCTGAAACTGGTTACTATTAATTTCTTACACTGGGTCATGACTGTGATGAACTTCAAACATTCATAATTAATCGTATTCGTAATGTATATATATACACACCGTTTACAACACACATTACACTGAAAGTTAATATTCGTGTACATGTCGGTATAAAACCTTTAATAAACATGTTGTAAGACAAGTTGTAACATAATTCTGCAATCGTAAACCCGGGAGTACATACTTGGTTACCAACTATTGTATTGGATTCAAATTTCAAGTTTTGTAATGTTTTTAATGTTTGTTTCTATATAAATTCGTCTCTAATTAACAAAAAAGTTGAAAGATCCCATCTGTAAGGTCCATATTTTATGAGCAATTTATACATATCTCTCATTAGTATTTCTTGTTGCTCTTTCTTGTAATGTCAAAATATATTTTTTAAGCTGCCAACGGTTTAGAAAGGCCAAGTTTCTATCCCGGGTCTTCCTATTCAAATGAAATAACAATGTAACATAACGTATGATGAGATCACTTATATTGGCGGCCAGTTTGTATAGTACATGTACGTTCTTTCCTGGAACTTGTAGAGGTAATGCAATGCCGCGGTATACTGGTATATTCAACAGTGTCAATGAGACAAAACAATTTAATTTTCACGGCAACTTAATTTAGCGAATCATAAGTATTTCTTCACTTTTTGGAGGCAATTTAATTTCACTAATTTACATCCTCTTGCTATATAAAAACCATAAAAATAGTTATGTTTGGCAAAAGCAATTTAATTTAGCGGATTGGGCCTCCTAGCGAAAATTAAATTAGCTAGGAAATTAACTTGTTTTATAGTATTTGATAAAGTGATTTCGGGACAAAAACCGGGTATAAAACTCAGATCTAACTTCCTTCCTCAATCCTCCTCTCTCCCGTCTCCCTTTATCAATTATTCACTCCCTTTACCATTCCCCAAATCATCCTTTCCTCCCTCCCTAAATCTGCTCGCTTGGCATCCTTCGTCCCAGGTCCGTCCTTCCCAATTCTCCGGTCCCTTACCCTCCGGCCCTCGGCTCCCTTCCTTCCTTACCCGCTGCCCTACCGCCGTTTCCACCTCGCCCTCAACCTTGCCTTGCCTTAAGTTAGGCTGCCTTGGTACTCGTCCCAACGGTCCTCATCCATCCTTTCTTCCATTACCAAGGCTCCACACATATTTCCTTCTCTCCTCCCCTCCCTCCTCCTCTCGTCCGTCCTCTTATTTCGTCAATAATCCCTACTCTTCTAATTTCTTTCTTTACCTCTTTCGTTTTTTTCTCCCTCGGAGTCCCTCCCTCAATTTTCCCTCCTATTTTTACCGTCCCGATTTTACTTCAAATTTTTTTTTCGGGGGGTGGGGGCAGTCTGCCCCCGGGCCCCTCCCCCCCCCGCTGGCTACGCTACTGTCGATGCCTGTGGGGATCTTCGAGCAACTACCGATTCGTATAACGGCTATGCCTGTGAATATAATTAATATTATGCATCATTCTGCCTAATCCTTGCCATTATTCCCAACCTTGAGCGCAAACAGGTTCTGTTGAAAAGGGTGTTTTTCCAAAAAGAAAATACAACAAAAGTCACATAGTGAATAGTTATTAGCA
>CM055817.1:5344522-5404049 GCA_029582265.1 Zoroaster sp. YZ-2022 | reverse complement strand
TTGAATTACCCCTTTTTAAATTTAAAAATTTTAAGGCCCTTTTTTCATAATGTTTTGATGTAAAAAAACCAAAAACATAATAAAGGGTTTCCCAAAACCCCCTCATTTAACCCCCTTCAATGTATAAACTATATAAATAATGTATAACTAGAAATTATTCGTCGATATTGTTTGATATCAAATTCAACAAATACTGAAGTGAAAGTAATGAAATCTGCTATACTACAACATTAATAATAGACACATGATGAGATAAGGAGGATTGACTCAAAATATATATCTTAAAGAAAGAAACTTTCCGTCTCTTTATTTCTCCAGTGAATATAACATTTTATTGACTGTATTATTAAAGGGACAGTATCGTCACGATCAACAGGGCATGGAATCGGAATGCTAGTTTTAGATTAACTTTGTCATTGAAAATGATACCCCACATGATAAGGTCATATTGCCATTGCTGCTGCATAAATGAGCCAGAAATGTTCAGTCACTGTGTTCATCTTGAACTAGGACACCGATTCCATGCCCTGTTGAAAGTCAGTCTGCTCTGATCGTGACGATATTCCTTTAATAGACCTAGGTAGACTTGTAATTCAGACACAATCTCTACAGGAAAATGCAATGATTATCTGAATTTAGATTTTAGAATCTCTATTCTACGTTTACCCATTCGCTTAAGTTAAATCAAACCCCAACTGTGAAATAATATAGATTCTAAAACAAGAAGAGATTAAACAACCGAAAACCTATTCCACATGGTTTGCTATTTTACTGGCAATGTTGTTTTGAATCCAAACACGTTTTTACATTCCTCATACACTGTAAAAAAATTCCAGTAACTTAATGTAAATTTTTCAGCAACAAACAATATACTGTATCGCAGTAAATACAGTATATTACTGTATTTTTTAACAGGAAGAGCACAGATACTGTAAAATGCATGCAGTAAAGCACTGTAAAAATTTGAGCAGTAGTGCCATTGTTACTGTAAATTAAAATTTGTACAATATTGTTCCTATACTGTTTTACTGCGATGCAGTGTGTTGTTTGATACTGTAAGATTTACAGTAAGTTACTGCAACCAGCTGCCAGTATAACTTACTGTAATGTAACAATTTACAGTAAGTTACTGGCAACTCAGCTATTACATGGTTATTCATGCTATTACATGGCTACTACATTACAGCTATTACATGGCAACTCGGCTATTACATGGTTATTCATGCTATTACATGGCTACTACATTACAGCTATTACATGGCAACTCAGCTATTACATGGCTACTACATTACAGCTATTACATGGCTACTACATTACAGCTATTACATGGCAACTCAGCTATTACATGGTTATTCATGCTATTACACGGCTACTACATTACAGCTATTACATGGCAACTCAGCTATTACATAGCTTCCAGTAACTTACTGTAATTTTTACAGGCATTTTTTTTACAGTGTACACACACACGCACACACATCTCAAAACAAATCTAAAATCACGAGTGTCAGTCAGTAAGTTATAACGAACAGTAAATTATCAGATTGTACAGAAAAAATAAGAGTAATACCGTAATAGTACCAAAATGTACAAATGCAGGGATTTGTCACTGCTGCCGACAACAAGTACATCAAACTGAAGAAACAAAATGGCGTCGGGTCAACTTTTTTGAGCGCGAAAATTGTAGGCGTGTCAGTGCCTGCAGCATTGCCATTGGTCGACAATGTATGATTTAATTACAGTACGATACTGTAATACATTTTACAGTATAATACCGCAATGTATAATGTTTGCATTTTTCTCGGTTAATGCAAGAATTGTTTACAGTAAGGTACTGTAAAATAAATATACAATACACTACTGTAAATATATACAGTAAAATACTGCCAAAAGTACAGCAATTTTTTACAACGTACAAATGAGATAATTTTCAAAAGGATTGACTGAAGCATGTTTATCAACCCTTGGGTAACATTATAACACCGGTAATGAATTTATCACGCTACGTCATCAATTAATTTATTCACAGTGACGTAGCCAGGATTTTCAGATTGGGGAAAACATTTTTGAGGGTAAATTTACAACTCACAACTCAAACGAACAGACAAATAATATCAAAAAACAGACTAAATTGCCATGATCAGAAATAAAATAGTTTGTGACTGCTTAAAGGTATAAACACTAGTAATGTTGGAAAAACTCTTTTAATCAAGATATACATTTAAAAATAAACAGTAAATATAAACAGAAAATAGTTAAAATGCATTCAGATATTCTCTACTCATTCTAATACATTCAGATATTCGCTATTCATTCTAACGCGAATTTTAGGAAAGAGTATTCAGTCCTAAATTTGAAATATAAATTATTTCACTTTTCTTAAAAGTGACATCACCCCAGACAAAATTATTTTCTTAGGAATATTGATACCGTCATCCTCTTTAAACCAACTAAGTTTCACATTTTAATTCGAAAATCTTGTTTTTTTAAGGGAAGGTACAATGCTGGCAATATTGGCAAACCTGCTTCTGTATACGAGTATGCTTATAACACTCTTTGAAACATGACATGCATTAATTAACCTGTAACAATTTCAGCTTATTATGTTGTGTCATTAACCGTATTACTCCAGCTGCTAAGGATTCTATGGGGACACATTATACACTTTTTGGTAAAAGCATGATATATTGCATCGGGGTTCAGAAAAGGTCAATATCCTGACGTCATGAAGTTTAACTTGTTTGCCTGATTAGATAATGGCATACATGTTCGGATGGAGATCGAATGTTTTTGAAAAGTTGGGATGGGGGAGGGACGCAAAATACCAAATCTGACCCTAGTAGTCTCAACTTTGTGTAACTATTTATCTGAAATTCACAATTATAGCCCGCGTTGTATATCTAGATGCACACCCATATTGTATTTTACAATATCGATACATTAACAATCATCAATATTCCTCGCACTGTAAACTTTCCCTTGCCCATAAGATGATTTGTATGTCTTAGGAATCAGGTAGCAATTATTACAGGTCTGAAATAACTTTGTATTAACAAATTTAATCATAGAAACAAGTTCTTTCTCTGCTCAAATCCCTTTTATATACACAATAGGATGACACATATATATGCAAACCACTGTCATTCCCAATTTGTGGGTTATTTTTTTATTTTTTATTGTGAAGTTTTAATATATTTCAAAGTCACGCCAACCCATCAGACCCTCTCTCTGCCCCTATTCTCACTCATCTCCACTCCTCCACACCCTCCCATACCCGCTCAATTCTCTTCTGCTTATTTCTTTACAGACCTTATTAATTGAGTAAGGATGTTTTCAAATTTTTGTTAGCACACTATTAAACTAAAATGTTGAATCAACCATATAAGAGTTTGGTCAGTGACAACACTTTATGCAGTTAAATTTAACTCAAAGAAAGTGTTTAAATACGGTGTGGGCAGTCAATTCGTCCCTAATTTGCCATAGTGACCAATCCGACTGCTTTCAATTTTAAGTTTTCCCGCCCATTAGGACATTCAGGAAGAGACCTACCATTGTATCTAATCCACGTGCATGTATTCGTTATAGTTTTGGAGATAGACCATGCATTCAAATGATGAATGCTCTAACTGGCTATTTTTGTAATTTGGCAAAGTGACCAATACCGCATTGGTCACTATGCCAACTTAATTCGGGATTGGTTTCAGTGTAAGGCAAAATTAAATCAATGGTTTCTGTAGCTTTTATTCAACATACATTAAAGTTTACATTAAACGTTCCCCACCCTATCCTTGCCTTTATGATGATTCGTTCTAGAAATATGAACAGCTGGTTATCCTAAATATTAAAGTTTGTGAGTGGATATAGCTTTGATTCACTGAACAAAATGTTTATATTGATAAATATTTATAAATTCAAAATCATCGATGATTCTCACACACCAAAACCTTCCCCGTCGTTAAGAATAGAAAATTTAGTTATTCTAAATATTAAAGTTTGTGAGTTTCTGTAGCTTTGATTCACAAAACTTCATATATTGATAAATCATCTGTATTTTAAAATGCTCAATGATGACAAGGTGTCATCACGCAGATTCATATTCAGCATGTTATCCTCGTATGGAAGCTGCAAAATAAAACATGTATTAATATATTATTTTTGAAACAAACTACAAGCAAGTTTTAAACTGTGCTCTTCTTGGCATCATCCATAACTTCCTACAATATCCTAATTGTATAGTTTAGCATGGTATAACAATAATCGGTGATTTTCTAAAACTATTTAAAATTATTCCCAAATGTGGTTTGTGGCGATTTGAAATTTGCGTTTTATAATTTTTATTTTATTAAAGGTTTTCTCGGCCAATTTCAAAACTTTGTTAATTTTCGTTAAACAACATTCAAATTCACATCGTTTTCACTGATCCGATTAAATTATTTGTTTTTATATTAATGCGTTCAAATTTATTTCCGAGCAGTCAGTAGTTCGTTCCTGTCATTCACAACTGCGTTTAGTTAGTTCTATTTCATTTTTAGGCATACACGACTTAAAATAACTCATCCTGAAATTAAATGTTTCGCAGCTTTTCGCGATTGATGCAGTCAAATTAACAATCTTTGATGCGCAATGGATTTTGAAGAAGTTTTTTTTTCACTTTCGTTTATGGGCAATCAAGTTCATCTTAAGAGTATTCAAATGCGCCCTTGGCAAGTTTGGCAAAGTCACTAAGGCCTATCTTTTTTTAAACTTATTTTGTATCGCTATCAAGATTCTCGATTTGTATTACAATGTCAAACATTTTAACAGATTTGTCCCTTTTTGCAATATTATCAAGTCATTCTTTCACCTTTCCCTTACAATTTTTTAATTTAGTTTTTTATTTTTATTTTTATTTATTTATTAATTAATTATTTATTTATTCAGTTTGCCTTTGAGAAAGAACCTGCTAGGTTCAAAACGTAAGGCCAATAACAATTGTTGCATTTATACTATACTACAGGTCCTTTAGGGTTAGTAAGCAATTTGCAACAGCTAATTCTGTATTATTTATTTTTATTAATTTTTTATTTTTTATTAATTAATTAATTTCTTTATTTTTATTTATATATTATTATTTTTTCTTTTTGTTTTAAATATTTCTTTGGCCTGCAATCTTCTAGGCAAATTAGAGAAATATCTCATACCCATGGATTAAGAACTTAAGTAAAAATGTGACAAATGAATGTCAAGTGATAAAATTGAATTCTTAATCAACCGCTTCCGACTGGTTACAATGAAATTGAATGAACTTATCGACACTTTTCTGATGTACGTACTTATTTTGCCGAGTTGGGTATTAAATTGAATGAAAAGGGTTTTAAAAACACACTATTGGGAGACCAAGGTCCAAGAACCAAAAAGTGTTTTAGTTTTCAGATTCTGTGCCCTCCCCACACATCCGTGGTGAAAATACAAGTACGATAAATTAAGTAAGAATGACCATTTATGACAACAATTACAGTTTTCTTAGGAAGTTCCAACCTAACACCTGTTCGCAACGACTAAATCGCAATTAAAATAATTATTGACATCTCAGTGCAAATATCTTTGTTTATTTAAATCATCCATTGTTATTTTACACACTTAGAAACACAAGAAGCATGACAAAAAAAAGAAGACAGTACTTGTGTTTTATATATAAATTACTTGTATATCATATAGAGATGCTAATCCTGACCTTGATAAAAGAACAATAAATTAATTTATTGATCTCAGTCTTGAACTTACTGACCCTGCTCTTATACATACTGGGGTGCCTGGCACAGTGACCCACACATTCCCCGTGACCCCAAATTCAAATTTAAGATGAAAACCCAACAACAAACGGGAATAATAAGGGAATAAAGGTTTGTCGGGCGGTCTTTACCGAAGGATAATGGGTGATTTTGGGCATGGTCATGGGCGATAAGGACCAAGCGGAAGCTGATGACCTTATCGCCCGTGATCCACACACAAAACAAGTCATTAACCTGCCGTAAAGACAAAGCGCCAAATTGTTAGTTCCATTCATAAAATGGCTGTATCGATTTAGTTTTCAAAACAAATTGTAATTTATGTTGAATATAGCCCAATAGAAATGGGAAAATTCATACACGAAATACCCCAGTGATTACGTTTTGTCCAATCATATGGTGTTCTATAATGGACACGTACGCGGCGCCTTTTTTTTCTACGCGGGGACTTTTTTTTTTTACGCGGCGACTTTTTGTTTTTGGACGGCGACTTTTTGTTTTTGGACGGCGACTTTTTTTCTACGCGGCGACTTTTTTTTTTTACGCGGCGACTTTTTGTTTTTGGACGGCGACTTTTTGTTTAAAAAAAAAAAAAGTCGCCGTCCAAAAACAAAAAGTCGCCGCCCAAAAACATAAAGTCGCCGCGTAAAAAAAAAAGTCGCCGCGTAGAAAAAAAAAGGCGCCGCGTAGGTGTCCATTATAGAACACCATACAATCAGATTGTCACAAAATTTCCATCAACCTACAGATTGTCTGAACTGTCTTGGGCATTTATGAATAAGGTTTAATTCCATTGGAGTGTTGTTGAAGAGCACCTCTTAAACATAGGTGTATATCCCATGACAATGGGGTATGGCTTACACCTCCCCACCCCCCCCCCCACACACACACACGCTGTCCATGGTGATGGTCAATATGATTATACTCCCTAGCTATACCCGTTGGGTTCTGTAAAAACATTGATGGAATTTTTGCGTTGGGATAATGAACAATATTGATTTAATATTTGCCTTGTATACTAATTTTGCCTTTATATAGTTAAGACGTTAAGTTAGCCTTTAGTTAAGACGCACGCGGCCACGCCCGTAAGGAGACCACGCCTTTACCAGTCCGTTCTGTGCTGTTATGTTTTTCTTTATATTTCTCTACTGATTTGGAAGAAAAACTCAAGTATATTCTGAAATGTTACCAAAATAATTCATAGCCCTTAGTTCAAGTTTAGCTGGAGTTTGGGGTGGTTTACTGATATGTTATTACGCGGCAAATGGGAATTTTTAAGCTATAATCTATGATGACATCGTTTATTTTGCATATGTTATCATGAAATTGCATATTCACGAGCGAAACAGTGATGTCACAATTGGATGAGATGCAATGTCCTGTTTGGTTGTTCAATAAGGTAGAGCTAATCTTTTCAAACAACAATTCTCCTAATTGTTAACAAAATGCTAATTTCAGTGTTTACATTGAGATCCCATTATGACAAAACAGCGCCCTTGTATGACAAGGATACAAAATCTTCACTTAACGTAAAAAAATGCACTTATTTAAACTGCCCAGAAGCATGGATATTTGCTAAACTATGTATATACAATTGCATATCATAGGCCCTTTAAGATCGATCACATATAGTTAAGGATTAAGGCACCTGCCATGTTCGCCACATCTCCACCCACCACCAACATCATGTTATATTTATTACGACGAATTTCTGTGAAATCATGCAGGATCTGTGAGTCTGTGAAATCAGATCTTTGAATCATGCAGGAAACCCAAATCTGAGGAACAAAGACAAAATAAAACAGTTGAATTATTTTACGATTTGATTTTCATGGCAATTTTTTTTAAATTTCTTACCATAGTTACTTAATTGCAAACCCCAAGATCATCCTCAAAAATACTTAGTATCAAGTTGTATAGTCAGTGAAACACTCTACATTGTGTATTACGTTTGGATAGAGTGTTGTTATTATAAAACATTGGAGTGCGGGACAAGGAAATATTGACTGAAGTGAGACTCGAACCTGCGACCTTCATATTACCGTACCGATGCAGCTCTCTCTAATTATTATAAAATATGGATTAGGATCAAGTGTTAAACAAGGTTCACCCAGTAACAAAATTCGATAAACATGTAATTAACCCCTTACGCCCTAGTGGCTATTGGCCTTGTTTGGGGTGACTGACAGTAAATAAAAATAAAATAAAATAAATCACAGAAGAAAGCACAGCAATCTGGATTTATATTACTGGAAACGGGGTAGTGCATAATCTCAAATCTTGCAGACACTATACAATGCATTGTTACAAACTAAAGATGATTTGGTTTTATATTTTGACACATGCTTTCAATACGTTACGTGACGTCCCTCATTCTTGTTATTAATGAATTATTCATTTTTAATTTGATAAAGTATTCAATTAACAACTTGACATTCTTGAGTCAAGTATTTTCTACTAATTATGCGAAGTGCACGATAATTAAATACGCATGCACATTTACTGGGATATAAAAATAAAAAAACACCCTCAGTATGGCAACTCTCCCCATCCTCATTGCTATACAATACAATACTTCGTGTAAACCTGGTTTTGGTATCAATCTTCCCTGCAAATAATTATATCTGAGGTGTTATCAGTTAAACAAAGAAGTGAGTTGATAACCAATAAGTGTATCCAAGTACTCTTTTCATAATTCCTCAATAGAATGAATACAACGAATCTCAATGCATTGTCAATTGTTTTGTTATAGACACAACGTAATAATATGAAACCTGATTGTTAAATGTGTATCTTAATTCATAGCATGTCAGTTTACTCATAGAAATAGTTTTGCCAACATTACCAATGTTACACCTTCCCTTTCATGTATATATCTTTACTCAAAGAGAGTACGTATACTTTTAGAAGCAGTTTTGCCAACATGACCAATGTTGTACCTTCCCTTCAATGTATATCTTGATTCAAAGACAGTAAGCATACTCGTAGAAGCAGTTTGCCAACATTACCAATGTTGTACCTTCCCTTTAATGTATATCTTGATTCAAAGAGAGTAAGCATACTCATATAATTAGTTTTGCCAACATTACCAATGTTGTACCTTCCCTTAATGGATGGCTTTAAGCGAGGGGTGGTAGCCAAAAGGAGTGTAAGGGTGCGACAACTCCACCCCTTCCAATATTCAGTCGGCAAATAAAACACCAAATCAAACCATTGACGCAGCACGTATGTTCATAATGTATGCGTCACCCAGCTCTAGATGTCATGATTGCACAATACATTACACTACTAACGTTCGCCATAGCAAACGATGCTTTTGTAATGAGCAAGGACTAAAATCAAACATCGTTTACACACGTTTGACATGCAGGAAATACTTTTTAAAATTCTGTTTATGTAAAGAATATTAATTATATTTAAATATGTTTGACTCAAACAATTCAAAAACAATTTGCAACGAAACAAAATCGAAACTTAGGCCGAAGTGAACAAAAAAGTTTTCTATTCACATAATTAATTACTATTTTGAATTATCTAAATAAAACAGGCATACTGTCGTACAAATCAGCACAACACTTAATTCTTTTTTACGCGAGTTTTCTGATTACCTTGAAACTGTTTTATTGTCTAGTGCGCCACTGATAATTACCGGTGATTTCAACATTTATGTTGATGATGTTGAGAACCATGATGTGATATGTTTTTCTGATTTATTAGAATCATTGAACCTTGAACAGTTTGTTGATCAACCCACTCATGTTTTAGGTCATACATTAGATTTAATCATTACTCGTAAGTCAGAGTCTATAATTGAAAGTAAACCTGTTATTGATTATTTATTTTCGGACCATTATTCCATTTTGTGTAAACTAAATTTAAACAAACCCGATCTATCTGTGAAAGAGGTTTCTTACAGAAAGATTAATTCTGTTGATATGGAAATGTTCAAAACTGACATTTTTTCATCTGATTTGTGTAATGGAGATTTAGTCATGAGTAAATCTGGTGATGTTGATCGTTTTGCCACTTCATATAATACTATCCTTAGTTCCATTGTTCATCGTCATGCACCTGTTGTAAAAAAAAATTATCATTGCTCGGCCTTGTGTTCCATGGTTTAACGATGAGATCAGAACGGCAAAAAAGTTGCGTAGGAAATTTGAACGCAGATGGAGAGCAACTGGGCTTAAGCACGATTTTGACTTGTTTAAGTTGAATAGAAATAATGTTATCTTCTTGATGAATAGGGCACGTCGGGATTATTATTCTAACCTGATTAACGAAAACAGCCATGATCAGCGGAAATTGTTTAGGGTGAGCAGGTCTCTGCTAAAGCTCGACAAGTCTTTCTTGTTGCCTTCACACACGGACGACTTGACTCTTGCGAATGAGATGGGTAATTTTTTTTAAAATAAAATTTCAAATATCAGGTTAAGATTGCGCAATGAGATCTGCTCACCTCGGCTAGCTGCCCCCTTACCCATACCTTCATTAGTTGATGATGCCGATACATTAACTGTTTTTAGTCAACTTTCTGAAGATGATGTTCGTAATCTCATTTTAGGCTCAAGTAAGAAATGTTGTGTCCTTGACCCTATTCCTATGAGGTTACTTATTGGCTCCTTAGACGTACTTTTGCCTGTTATAACTAGTTTAGTTAATTCATCCTTATGTATGGGTCACTTTCCAACATGCTGGAAATCAGCAGTGGTTTTACCTTTGTTAAAAAAGCCTGGTCTTGATTTACAGATTGAAAATTTTAGGCCTGTCAGTAATCTGCAATTCATTTCTAAACTGGTGGAAAAGGCTGTGGCACTTCAACTTCAGTCACATTTATCCCTGAAAGGTTTATATCCGATTGCACAATCGGCTTATCGTAGGTATCATAGTACCGAGACTGCTTTATTAAATGTTAAAAACGATCTTTTAATGGCTATGAATAAGCAACGTGTTACGTTATTAGTTTTACTTGATTTAAGTTCAGCTTTTGATACCTTAAATCATCAAACTTTACTGAACACACTCCATTCTAAGTTTGGTATTGATGGGACTGCTCTCCTTTGGTTTAAATCTTATTTGTTTAACAGATCTCAGCAGGTCTCCATTCATGGCAAATTGTCTCAGAAATTTGACCTCGACGGGGGTGTACCACAGAGTTCGTGTTTAGGTCCCTTGTAGTTCATTTTGTATACTAGTAGTTTGTTTGAAGTAATTGAAACTCAACTCCCAAATGTTCATTGCTATGCTGATGACACGCAACTTTATCTTTCGTTTTGTCCAAATGCTGTATCAAGTCAGGCGTCGGCACTTTCTGCAATGGAGGGCTGTATACATGTTGTGCGCAAATGGATGCTTGGTAATGGGTTAATGCTAAACGATGGTAAAACTGAATTTATTATCTTAGGCACTCGTCAACAATTGGCTAAGGTTAACATTGATGGTATTAATGTTGGTTCGTCCAGGGTTTCCCCTACCCCCATTGTAAGGAATCTTGGTGCCTGGTTTGATGCAAACATGACAATGGCTACTCATATTACAAAACTTGTGCTACTGCTTTTATTACTTACATAATATTAGACGTATCAGGAAGTACTTATCTAGGCAATGTACCAAAACATTAATTCATTCTTTCATTTCCAGCCGATTGGATTATTGTAACAGTCTCCTTTATGGATTGCCTGACATTCAAATTAACCAGCTGCAACGTGTTCAAAATTCTTGCGCTAGATTGGTTTGTAATGCTTTAAAATACTGTCATATTACACCCTTGTTCATTGACTTACACTGGCTTCCGGTGAGGTTCAGGATTGATTTTAAAATTTTGTTAATAACTTATCAGATTTTAAATGGTCTTGCTCCCTTATATTTATGCCAACTTATCAAAAAAAATTCTTCATCTCAATACAATCTTAGAAGTGCCAGGGACGACATGCTCCTTAGTTACCCGGTGTGTCGGACTAAAATCACGCTGGGTGATAGGGCATTTGAGTTTGCTGCACACAAATTATGGAATGCTTTACCATTAAATATTCGGAAATCGACTAGTTTGACTGTTTTTATGGCATTCTATTGATATTTTATGGCATTCTATTGATATTGTTGTGATGTGCTTTTATTGTAATTTTTTAATATTTTTATTTGTATTGTACATTTGTAATTGTAAATTTGTAATGCGCATTTGAACATCTCATTATGGAATTTGCGCAATATAAGTTAATAAATTATTATTATTATTATTATTATAGCATTTTAGTGTTTTTAGGCGAACAAAGATTGTACAGTTTTAAAACGAATACATTTTACACGATAGTCTATTTCGTCACTTTCTGCACAGTGATTAGCATACAACAATGTCAAAACGGCGTTGTCAAAAATATGAAATAAAATATTTTTTGATTTTAACATTATCATTATCCAATATTGTCGATTACATGTGCTAAGTCAATGACAGGAAATGAAATCACAAACATGCATGTACGATAAGACCATAGATGGTAAGGCGTTACATTGTGTATGTACATTTACAATAGGCCTACATACACGTTCTCCCGCTGGGTCGCACAAAGGTATACCGCGGTGGAGCATGAGTGCGACGAATACGTGCACGGCAAGAGGTCGTCTGCCTACGCGCTCGATACTGCGTGGCGTACTGAAAATTAGCAAAGCACCATTCTCCACATGTACAATCTTTGTTCGTCTGAAAAATAATGTATGACTTTGATTGAATTCGTCTTAACAGCGTTAACATAAATAAAGAACAAATGTAAAAATGCATAAGAATAATGTTCATTTACCCAATATTTTGGAAAACATTTGAAAGGTTTACAACGCGCTATATTTGTAATTTGTAAAAATAAAATTTTTAATTTTCAAGAAACATTTCACTGAACTTAAACTTAAATGTAATTTAATTTTCAAGACAAAAATTCACTAAACTAAAAATTAAATGGCATATTTTTCTTCAAAACTGCCTAAATAAGGATGATGATGTTTGATGAAAATCGAAATGTGACATTGACACATCCGCAGCAAGGACGTAGTCGAAGGAATTATTGCGCAATCACGACATGGCGGCAGATATAGGCTTGTATTTGTTGTACCTTGCAAGGTGAATTAATTTCTTGGGAAAAACACCTTGTCCCGTAATTAAATAAATATATTTTTACAGAAAATCGCGAACGAGCTGCGTGTGAATTCGATTCTTAGAACGCTCTCATAACCTTTTATACAAATACAAGTATCTAGAAACGTGAAAATGCACAGTATAGTAACCGATAGTAATTTAAATTTATATTAATTAATGTGGAGAACTGTAATTGTAATGATTACATCTATATTAGAATTAGTAAGCGAGGTGCGTGCGCTGACAACACTTATGCTAGACATACACTGGATCCAAAAAGCCAGTCCTTCATAACCTTCTAAATATTTTCTAAAGATTGTACTGAATTATAGCTTCAATACTATTAATTTCCTGAATGCTGGTTAACATGTTTTCATTGAGCAATATGGCTCGTAATAGCTTTGATTGACATATGAACGACAACAGAAACAGCTGTGAAATTGGCTTTGCACCCATGTTGTCTACAGTTTCCTCATTGCTCTAGTAGCTATTTCTGGGTCAAGGTTTTCTTTGCACATATATACGCCTGCTTATATATTTACTATGTTTTTGTTACAATCAATTGTAATGCAAACATAATAAGCTTGTCCTGAGCGAGTTTTGCCTGAACGTTTATATTTCATATTTGTAATAAAATATTATTTCATTTAAAAGGAATGGATAAAATACAAACATTTGAAAATAAAAAGCTTCAAAACGATTTTCATTACGGATAAAATGATTTTACATCGACATTTGTTAATCACACAACATGCCTGAATGAGCAATCCAGGGTGAAAATGGATCGACAGAAAAATAAAAATAAATACTTAGACATTTATAATATTGTAGAAAGTACTTGATACAGAGATAATGATAGTCAGGGTTGGAAAGATAACAGAAAGAAAACAACAACAAATATTTAAGCACGAAACAAAAATTAATACAAAATAGACAGACAACAAGCAGTGAGTTTTACAGTTGGCCAAAACATTCCTACTTTTTTAATCAATTAATCTACCATCTTCTCAAAGTAAACCTGGAATTGACGGAGAGCAAGATGATGGTTCGTCACTTTGGTCCCCCGCCGGATATGGGTCCTGGACCACACGGTAAATACGACTGGGTGATAAAAGTCATGCAAAGCATACCGAACAGATGCCCCAATGCCCGAACAGGTGAGAAATCCTAAACTACAGATATAAAGTGATCGTTTACTCGTACTTAGCTCGGGTCCATTATTATCCGTGGCCACGCCCCATGGGGATTTATTCAGCAGTAAAGACCAAGCAACAATTCCTTATTGAAACAGTTTGATTTTATTTGAAGGGGAACTTTTCATGAAAGTAAATTTGGTCATGACACAATACGTACTGTGATTTAGTGAAGTAAATCAGAAGGTTGCTGCATTTTCGTTTTCGACCAGGTCATGTGTTTGTAATATCTATAATTTATTTCTACACACATTTCATGATCTGCATAAAGTATCATTAGTAACAATATGAAGAAATCTCAAACAATTCATAAAATGAATCTTGTTGGATCAAATATCATTAGGCCGCTCGCCAAATATAAACACCATAGAAGAATCACGTTGACATCCCTGGTGTTATATTCTAACAAACCAGTTTTTACTGGGTGGATGTACAAACATGTTTCCATCAACATTTGGTAATTCTTATAACGTTACAACTATTACCAAATTATTAACTAAAAATCAACCAGATAAATTACTCCTCCGGAAGTGCTTTCATTTACAGAGAACTGTAAAAATGTGTATAGCCGAACAGTTCCAAAAGTCACCTGTTTCAGAAACGTGCCATCCAATTGAGAAGATCTTCATGAAGTACATGTATGATTTCCTAATAATCATAAGACAATTTTATGTAATTTTAAGTTTAAATTCTTTAAATACATTTTAACCATGACAAAAACCTTAACTTTAAACTAGTGATGAAATGGAGTGACATGACATGTTTTGTAAAGATTTTCTTAACTGAAACAATTACAGTAGCCTGACGTGCCAAAATAAATAATACATTTGACTTGACCTTTTGACTATTTATCTTTTCAGAGTGTACACTGACCTGTGTGAATAGTGGTACGGTGGATAATGGCACCTGTCAATGTAATTGTGATCCAAATCAAAACTGGAGTGGTAAAAATTGTAGTCGTAAGTAAAATAATACGGATTATTGTGTAACTGTTCCCTGAAAATAAACCAACAAATTATGGAACAAACAAACGAACAAATATTTGACGCGTATATGTGGCAGTTGTTCGCCAGCTGTTCTATTTAGCCGGGGGGTATCCCCCAATGAGCGACGTTCGATATCCAGTACTTCATTGACTCAAGAACACTGTAAAAGGGATCACTGTAAGATGTGCTCTAAGCAAATATCAACCTTTCACCATTTTAGAGAGGTTATATCATAAGGAAACTAAACCACATCAATTATATTATCACAAAACAGTCATTTTTATCGATTTCAGAAAGCCTGAGGTCCACTGAAGGAAACTAATGGGCCTCTTGCGTTTAAACGAACAACAACGCACATATTTCTGGTTTTAATTACACAACTTTTGGACAATACTTGGGTGATTTTGTTTACTAATGGAATGACTTTGCAAGGGAAACATCTGAGAAATGAGGCGATTTTTTTTTTACATAAGAGGATCATTTTTTTTACACCAGTGCGGGCACCAGACTGCATTATATCCTGTGAGAATCGAGGTACACTGGATAATGGCATTTGTGTTTGATAAGAATATCCCGACTTGCCATTTGTTTTTAAAGAGTAAAATAAATAATACATTTGACTTTGACATTTGGACTACGCAGGTCGAGTATTAGGCTACATCCATTGTCATTGGATAGTGGCCAATGTGTATAATACAGTATAGGAGTTACGCAGGTCGAGTATTAGGCTACATCCATTGTCATTGGATAGTGGGCAGTGTGTATAATACAGTATAGGAGTTACGCAGGTCGAGTATTAGGCTGCATCCATTGTCATTGGATAGTGGGCAATGTGTATAATACAGTATAGGACCTACGCAGGTCTAGTATTAGGCTGCATCCATTGTCATTGGATAGTGGGCAATGTGTATAATACAGTATAGGACCTACGCAGGTCTAGTATTAGGCTGCATCCATTGTCATTGGATAGTGGGCAGTGTGTATAATACAGTATAGGAGCTACGCAGGTCTAGTATTAGGCTGCATCCATTGTCATTGGACAGTGGGCAGTGTGTATAATACAGTATAGGACCTACGCAGGTCGAGTATTAGGCTACATCCATTGTCATTGGACAGTGGGCAATGTGTATAATAGAGTATAGGAGCTACGCAGGTCTAGTATTAGGCTGCATCCATTGTCATTGGACAGTGGGCAATGTGTATAATACAGTATAGGACCTACGCAGGTCTAGTATTAGGCTGCATCCATCGTCATTGGACAGTGGGCAGTGTGTATAATACAGTATAGGACCTACGCAGGTCTAGTATTAGGCTGCATCCATTGTCATTGGATAGTGGGCAATATGTATAATACAGTATAGGAGTTACGCAGGTCGAGTATTAGGCTGCATCCATTGTCATTGGATAGTGGGCAGTGTGTATAATACAGTATAGGAGCTACGCAGGTTCTAGCATTAGGCTGCATCCATTGTCATTGGATAGTGGGCAATGTGTATAATACAGTATAGGAGTTACGCAGGTCGAGTATTAGGCTGCATCCATTGTCATTGGATAGTGGGCAATGTGTATAATACAGTATAGGAGTTACGCAGGTCGAGTATTAGGCTGCATCCATTGTCATTGGATAGTGGGCAATGTGTATAATACAGTATAGGAGCTACGCAGGTTCTAGTATTAGGCTGCATCCATCGTCATTGGATAGTGGGCAGTGTGTATAATACAGTATAGGAGCTACGCAGGTCCAGTATTAGGCTGCATCCATCGTCATTGGATAGTGGGCAATGTGTATAATACAGTATAGGACCTACGCAGGTCTAGTATTAGGCTGCATCCATTGTCATTGGATAGTGGGCAGTGTGTATAATACAGTATAGGACCTACGCAGGTCTAGTATTAGGCTGCATCCATCGTCATTGGATAGTGGGCAATGTGTATAATACAGTATAGGACCTAAGCAGGTCTAGTATTAGGCTACATCCATCGGCATTGGATAGTGGGCAGTGTGTATAATACAGTATAGGAGTTACGCAGGTCTAGTATTAGACTGCATCCATCGTCATTGGATAGTGGGCAATGTGTATAATACAGTATAGGACCTACGCAGGTCTAGTATTAGGCTGCATCCATTGTCATTGGATAGTGAGCAATGTGTATAATACAGTATAGGACCTACGCAAGTCCAGTATTAGGCTGCATCCATCGTCATTGACAGTGTGCAATGTATCATACAATATAGGACCTACGCAGGTCGAGTATTAGGTTGCATCCATTGTCATTCATCTAGGTCGTCCTCAGACGAGCCCTCCAGCGGTGCATTCCAGTCCCCTCTATCCTCCATGCATCCAGCCAGCTCCTCCGTCGTCTCCTGCACCCACATCCCTCCTCAGCACGTCCATGTATGTTGGCGTGGACGCCCTTCCCCTATGTCCGTGTGTCGGCCTCACAGCACCAACTTGCTGGCTGGGAGCTCCGGGTGCCTCTGGCAGTGACCGGCCAGCCTCATTCTTCTGGCTGCTACCTTCTCGCTTAACCTTGGCAGACCCCCATACAGACACTTGTTGGTAACATGCTCGTTCTGGTTGATGTTCAGTACTACACGCAGCATTCTGGCGTAGCACCCATCCAGAGACTTCTGCAGGGAGGGCTTCAGGGTCCAGCATTCACAGCCATAACAGAAGAACGGACTCCACAGTCGCATGGAAGAAGCTGATCTTGATGTGTCGAGGGAGGTTGAGTTCACACACTGGCCATACCGTTCAGAGCCTTCCATGCAAGGGCCTTCCTCACGTTAAGGTCTTGCTCTGACGAGTTGACCCATGAGCCCAGATATTTGAAGTCATTGACTTCCTTCAGAGCAGTGCCTCCTGTTGTTACTAGAGGTTACTAGATGGTCCGGGAGGATGTTGTAGGTGATGACCTCGGTTTTCTTGGCATTTAGCCTAAGGCCAATCTTGGCACACTCTGTCTCCACTCTGGTCAAGAGCTCCTGAGCTTGGTCCACATGGTCAGTTAGCAGGCTGATATCATCCGCATAGTCCAGGTCCGTTAGGACTGCAGCAGGGAATCTTCTTAACCTCTTCGGTGTAATAGTGAAGCCGAGCTCTCGTCCGTTGATGGCCTGCCTTAGTGCGTAGTCTAGGACTATAATGAAGAGGAAGGGGGCGAGGGTGTCCCTGTAACAACCCCGCCAGGATGTCAAATTCTTGTTGTTGCCGTCTGGGGTCGTCACCTTGGCTCTTGTACCCGTGTACATGGTCCCTATGGCCCTGAGTAAATTGGGAGGGCACCGTAAGCTTTAAGTATTTTCATCATCACGCCTCTGTGTATTGAGTCAAATGCTTTCTTGAAATCAATAAAACACAGCACCGCCGTCAGGTTGTTCTTTTTCACCTCCTCGATGATCCTCCTTAAGGCCAAGATCTGGGTTACGGTGGATCTCCCTTCTCGAAAGCCGTTTTGATTGTCTCTCAAGTGGGGGTCGATGGAGCCCAGTATCCGGTTCAGTATCATGCGATAGTGGGCAATGCGTATAATACAGTATAGGACCTACGCAGGTCTAGTATTAGGCTGCATCCATTGTCATTGGATAGTGGGCAATGTGTATAATACAGTATTAGGCTGCATCCATCGTCATTGGATAGTGTTGGCAGTGTGTATCATACAGTATAGGACCTACGCAGGTCGAGTATTAGGCTGCATCCATCGTCATTGGATAGTGGGCAATGTGTATAATACAGTACCCAGTTAGCAATGGATGGTTGGTCCAACAGCGGTCCACCGGTGGCACCACCGTCGGGCCGCGGGTGGCTGCCGACAGCGGACCGCCAACAAAATGTCCGCCGGCAGTCCGTCGGTCCACCAGCGGCAACTAGGTGGCTACCGTCGGAGGGCCGATGGCGGACCGTTACAGTCATTTTTTACCCAGTGGCTGCCGAGCGGTAGCCTCCGCTGGACCGACATCGGTCCGCCTCCAAATCGGCAAACGGGCGGCTGCCACTGGCCGTCCGCTGGGAGACCTTTGGCGGTCCCCCAGATTACAATTGTATAACCAATCGGTTGCCGCCCTTCAGCCGCTCAAATACCGCCTCCCCCCCCATAGTCCTACACAGAAAAGAGAAGCTGTAGTTTTAAGTGAAGACCAATGTACATTAAAAGTACACTTTATTTCCTCCATAACAAAAATGTAAGTTGGCAACATAAATATTGGCATTAAAAGTAACACTAGTATTCTAACACAAATTGCTCTTTATCATATAAACAAAAACATAAATAATTTGTATTCCCTCTTTAGTTTTCGTCTTTTGTCTTATAGAAACTTAGGAAATTTTATGAAAGTATTTAACTTGGCATAAATGATGGCATTAAAACGATGACTCGTAATTTGTCAAAAGCTTAACCTGAATGTTAAGTATAAAAATCAAGTTGGTTCCCTCTTTGGTAGTAAAAAAGTCAGTTGATTTTTTATACCCTGTACAGTGTATATAATAATAACAACTTTTAAGACAATAGCACACATGTGTTTAACCTGGTACTGATGGCACTAAAATAATGATTTGTTTTTCCAAAAGTATTGCTTTGTTCTGTAAAAATAAAGTAAATAAATAGTTAACAAATATATAAATTTCCTCTTTGGTCCTCTCCTGTTTGTTGGCTTATAGTACAATATAACAAAATAGCACACGTTACATATGATACAAGTACTAAAATTGGCATAAATAATGACACTAGATCTAAAGCAAGTACTACAAAAAGACAATAATCTTAACAATAATACACGTACACTGGAATTTATATATATGAAGCCCTTGATCAAAGCATAAAAACTCTACATACAAATTATCAAGTACTCTGCAAAGGTATTTGTCAGCAGGTAAATGTAAGAAATTCAAATGACGTATTCGTATTTAAGTACTTAAACTGGCAAAAATGTTTGGTTTTAAAATGTTTAAAGAAGTTTAATGAACAAAGAAAACTTAAAGGTATGCTACATCATTACTTTTTGAAAGAATGTATTCACTCCAATCAACAATTTTTGAAAATACACAGCATACAATTAACTGGTGAAAATTTCGCACTATCACTTATACGTCCTTTTGCAATTGATGAATGTCACAATTATGTAAGTTTTATTAATTGATGTCGGTGCAAAAAGATATGCAACAAAAACAGATATTGAAGATATTGTACAAAAACATTAAAAATACTTTTTGAGCCATTACATTCTGTTTCTGTCATGTGTAAAACAATGTCACAACAAATAAAACAAACAACAATAAAAACAATGGCTTTTACTGCAGTGTAACCTTTTACACCTGCAGCCGCGCGCCAGTCTCTCCTTCCTTCCGCCACACCTGTCAGATGCACCCTTCAGAAAGTGGGTACGTCTGTTGCTTTGCAAGTTGCCTTGTTCTTACGGATCGCTTCTGTATGAAAGACAAAAGTTAGAAGAAATAAACTTTAGCCCAATGTCAGTAAATTGTTAAGCAGAAAATTTGGCCAAGTGTATTTGTTCCGTAATTATAAATTATGCCTGAATCAGTGTTGTAGCTTCGCTGGTCGGCAGCTGTCAGCGCCAACCAGCATTCATCAATCCCGCCGACAGTCATGAACAAAATTTGAACGCCCAAAGACCGTCACTACATTCAAGTAAAACATTTGAATATTGCATGATGTTATTGAATAATATTCAAACTTTGGTCATGAATCACTTTTTTAAATACAACTGTACAGAAAGATGACATAGCATTTTGGAGTTGACCATGAATTATTTATATATTGTTTGAAGGAAGATAACTACAAAGCAATAAACTAACAATGACATTTTTGTTTACAAAATAGGCCCCTATAACTAGAAAATATAACAAACAAACAAAACATCAGGGAAAATTGCAAGTAAGATGAATCACTTCCCCAAACACATGAATTCTCTATTCAATTCTCATTTTGAAATTACTGGGATATAACCCTTTGAAAATTTCTCTCTTAAATACATGCACTTTTGAAATTAATGCTTTTAGAAATGCTTGCTACTGTAAAGTATTTGGGAAGTCCCTTCAGTGTTCAAACCGTTTCAGATGTTTTCATTCCTTCAACCATTGACACAAATATTTTAACTAACTGTACTCTTTAAAACAATGTAATAATTGCATCGGGGTAAGAATATTAATTTGGTTTTACCCTACACCGATATGTGATAAGCACTGTATACTCAGTGCTTTCCGAGTCCTGCGGAAAAAAATCAACAGGCTAACTACTCGGGTGGGATACGAACCCACGACCTCCCGCATACTAGAGCAGATTTAGTTAGCCTGTTGATTTTTTCCAGGACTCCGGAAAGCACTGAGTATACAGTGCTTATCACATATTGGTGTAGGTAAACCAAATTACAACTCGTACTCACTTTCTAAAATGGTCCTTAAGCGGAGAGTTTTAAATGCTCTTTTCCCTCCCTGTCCTGTCCAGTTGATCAGTCGGCCCAGTCCATTGTCCACCACTCCTCAAAAATTCTCCGTACAGCGTCGCACACACTGTAGCCTCCACATGTGGACCACAAAGCAATCTGAAACAAAGTGGTTACATGAAATTTAATTTCAAATGCAATAGGCAGTTCACAGATGTACACCCAAAATCTAGCCTACAGGAATGACACATCTTCGTTAAAGACTTTTAGGTAAAATATAGGATTGGTAAAGCTGACAGTGCAGTGTTCTTACTTGGTGTCATTTCAAAACAAACCTGTGAAAATCTGAAAGCTTTGTTATTTATTCAGTTGGTACTGGTACCAATCCTCCAGAGAAATATTTCCATCTGAAATGTTGTCTTCTTCGCAAAATTGTATCTTAAAGAACTCCAAAATTGCTGCAGCTAGGTTTAATTACAAGAATGTGCTCAACATCACTGATATTAAAAAAGAAACCACTTTAGCTGTTTTCTTGATGGTTTTTCAGTACAAAACAATTATGATAAAAACAAATTCTGAACCTCCCTACACAACACTAATTTCAGTATTATAAATGCACATTCAGCCAACCTATAGGAATTATTTGAGCATAGTTCAAAACGAAATTGCTAAAACCATACCAAGTGTTTCTGCAAGTGCTTGTCGGCTTCCAGATGGTTCTCCAGGAGGTCGACATCCTCCAAAGACTTCAGAGGAAACACCAAACCATCTGGAAGCTCATATTCGTCTTCGGTAGTAGTTATCTTCGCTTGGCAGACAAGCACTCTCACCAGTCTCCTCTTCAGCCAGCGACAATGCAGACTCCCTGACAATCCAATCTATATTCTGGTCGACTTCAGCTTGGATCTTTCTCTTTTGTCCGTGAAGTTATCTGGTTCGATGGCATTTCTGTTCCAAGAGCTGTTCAAAGTTTATTAATGGAAGGATAAACACTAGTTGAAAAACAAATTTAAAAAGGATGCGGCCTCAAGAAGTGGACGATCTTTATATTTATATTTTAGAAACATGGAAAAGCACACACCCAGGCCCCAAAATGACCCATGGCACTCACAGCAATTGCCGTGGCTTGATATTGCAACATAGATTCATTTGGGTGAATCAATTGAGACACTTACATTTATATCAGTATGTGTTATAAACAAAAGCTCGGTTGGTGTTTCTAGTTGCAGGCTGCACTTTCCATTGCAACTTGATACCAAATCACTCCGCACTGCACAATAACTAAGAAAAAAATTAAAGATCACCAAATTAAAATCAATAAATAATGTGGAAGATGGAACTCTGCCATACTTATTTGACTTGTCTGAACACTTTCCATAAAAATGATCATTTGCCAAAGCTTCGAGACTTGTAGTAAATTGTACATTAAAGGTACATGTATGATATAGCTTTGGTAAACAAAAAATCTGGATAAGTTTCAATCTGAAAGCTGAATATTTACAAAGGTGAAACTTGTACCAATCCCCCTGCAACACTCGAAATGAACACAATATGAATATCACAAAAATTACTGATAAAATAGAAACCGTCATTCGCTGTGCTCTCGAAAACGTGAACACCGATTTTGATGAAATTTTCACAGGTTAGTTTTATGTGTATTTTGAAATCTAGATGATTGGAATGAATGCATTAATCAATCCTGCCAATGACCATACATGTACCTTCAATGTTAAATACTAAAGTTGTAATAATAATATAGAGCTTAATGCCAAAGACATGGAAATAAATTTTAATATTACAATGTCAACAACCTTGTTTGTCAGAAAACAACCATTTGAATTATGCGATTAATCCATGTTTGTCTAACTCTAGACTAAGCTTTTGAATAATACTATTATAGTATTAATAGGCCCAATGAACATGCATGCCCTAACGTTAGACGTAGTTAAACATTTTTGTTTACCTCATTGGCTGATCGTAGACATATATCCTAAATGAATTATATTCTAATCCAATATGTTTCTATTGCCGTTTGTGTTTCTTCGTTGATAGAATTTTAGTGAAATAGACTTTGACAACATAAACATGAAAACATAACGTTACTGAAACAGTGTAGTAACTAACGTTAGTATCACTAGTAGTATCAGCAATTCATTTGCGTGCCCGTAGACTACGGTAGAGTGTTGTGCAAAAAAACTCAACTATACCTTGTAAAAAACATCCTTACTGCATTAGCAGATTAGATCAAGAAAAAAGAGTCCTCTCTATTTCACTTTCTGAACGATGAAATCACCGCAAATGTAAAAACTCTCGTGTGTTAGAACTAGCACTAGACTAGGCCTAATGTTACAGACGGTAGAGAATAAGCCATCTTGAAAACACTGTTTCTGTACTGTACTGGTTCCCGATGTGAAACACGACATGTCCATATGTATTGCGGTATGATACCACTGATAGACATCGATTCTTACGCTAATTGAACCCGTAATACTTTTCGGTAATTCAGAACTTATTTATCACAGCATACTGTACATACGAAAATATTCGGTATGGCCGGGTATCGATTTTAATTGTTACGATTGTTATGGGGCCTATGTGATTTTACACGAATGCTCCCAAATGGGAATTTATCAAGGTTTTTCTTTTCCGTTGGGCGGGAAACTTGAAAATCGTAATTTTTAAAGAACAATTACTTTCGCTAGTTTTAATGGTATACTTTCTAGGCTGCCTACTTTCTACAGTTATATAGAATTGAAACAAACGTACGGTTCCAAATACCAAACATATACGATCCCTTGAATTTACACACTCATGTCACTCCATGCGGTTCGGGAGAGGCGGCCTGGAGTAGCCATGCCGCCCATGGTCATATTTATCTGCAAAGTTATGACTGGTTTCCATCTAAAACTCACCTGAAATTAACGTAGTCCTCCAACCGTCAAAGAGGTGAGATTTTTTGAAGAATATTTGCTTTCAAAAATGAAGAAAATGAACTTAAATCACACGCTGACGTTATCGATAAATGTTGGCAACCGTGGCTGCATCTAAGATGTGTGAAAAATGTGCGTCAAAACAGCCACATGACAGCCAATGAGGATGCAGTCGATCACGCGTTCAGGTGGATACGTCACACAGATATCACATGCACACATTGCTTGTTTATTGCATGCTTGCTGCAGCAGTTAGTGTTCACTAGATCGTTCCCGACCCTCTGCCCGGAAGTGTACCGCCCAGCCCCACCGGTCTCATCCAACCTTTGGTTCGGTGGTGGGACCGAGCGAACAGCCTGGTATTTTTTTACTATAAGCTTTGGGTACGATCTGAGCAATTTATGTGTAACGTACAATGACCGGATCGCCCAGCTCCACCGATCCAGAGAAAAAAAATTATAAGACCACGGACGAAAGAAAACACACTGTGGTCGTTCCATCCATGTTCCATCACACGATTAATACATTTAAACACATTTTAGTAGTTTTTATTTTATTTTTTATTATTACAGGAGGGATTTATAAAAAATCAATACTGCAGGCGGCCCGAGGTCGGACCATGTTCGGACCAGCGGCGGCTTAAAAAAGCTACAAAAGGAAAAAAAAAACACCAACGATCAAGTAACGTTTACTCTCAAACTGAATCTCAACTCCCGTTGGCATATTTCCCCTTAAAAGTAAATTACAACAAAGCTTAAATTGATCTTGATAATAATATTAATTGTCGTGCTCGGTCCTCCGTCGGGCCGACTTCGGCTGGACGACCATACGCTGGTCCGTGAGCGGTCCACAAGCGGCAAACCGCTGATGAATTACTGCTCGGTTATCTGGCAGCTACCATCGGCGGACCACTGTCGGTTGCGGGCGGCGTGCCGATGCCGCGCAGCCACTCTCCAGCCGCTGGCGGCCCGCCAGCGGCTTGCGCACTGGGTATAGGAGCTACGCAGGTCCAGTATTAGGCTGCATCTGGTGAACTTCCAGTGTGAACTATACGGAAAATTACTAATATTTTGAATGTGGCAACGATTTTGTGGAAAAGACGTGGCCAACATAAAATACAATATGATATTGGTCTTTATGGTAAGAGGTTCAGCCTAATACTTGACATGCAGTGATGAGACATAGTGATTTACCGAACGAAATCACCTCATCCATATTTGTGATGAAATCGTATCCTGTCCTACTGATCCCTGGACTGCCACTTCTCTTCAGGTTTAGCATCTTAATATGGGATGTAATCTATGGTGGCCCTGAAGGGACATTGCGAATATTTGCGCAAATATTCGCGAAAAAATTCACGACATCGCAAATATTTGCGAAAAATTTCACGACATCGCGAATATTTGCGCAAATATTCGCGAATGCGATGTCCCTTCGGGGCCACCATAGTAATCCCTGGCTACACGAAATGGGTTAAATGTATGAGTGAGTGAGTGAGTGAGTGAGTCATGCGAATTATACAAAATAGCCATCCAATTTAACAATCCACTCGAACATCATTCAATTTCGCAGGAGCTTTTCGCGGCGCGTATTTGGTTATTCTAATTCATTATTGGGCAGGCATTTGTGAAATTTGTGCAACTTAATTGACACTTTGTTTAACTTCGTTTAACTGTAGTTTAAAGGTTTTTAAAGCCATAAAAACGGTTCACTAATAAATGAATGGACAATAAAAAAAAAACAGGATAAAACATGATTGACCCTATGTAAAGTGTACGAGAAACACACATGAATAAAGAAAGCAAAATTAAGTTTAAATTAAAGTAAACATATGAAACGTATTATGTTGTCTTTTTTTGCATTTGTTTGTCGTATTTTTTTTTTGAATTCTCATTTTGCGAAATTGATTGCCGTTATACGAAAATGAAAGTAACATTTTAGTGAAAATCTCCAGTCGAACTAACTCTGAAGAATGTGCATTACTAAAAAAGAGAAAAGAATGACGTATATGCTGATTTGAATATAATGCCACATGAATTCGCATAGCCTGAAAATAAAATGTAATTTAATGCTTGAATTGTTAATTCGAAACACAGTAACAACTGGAGAGGCAAAATCTCTTTAATATGAACGTATGAAAGTGAAATTGGCCGCTCATTTGCCAAAATTGACCGGGAAAACCTATAAAGTTTAAGTTTCAGAAACGTGCCATCCAATTGAGATGATCCTCAGAAGTATGATTGCCTAATAATCAGAAGACATTTTTATGTAATTTTAAGGTTAAATACTTATTTACTGACTTTACGAAGTTGTTATAAAACGGTTTTTAAACCATGACAAAAACATTTAAATAGCAATGAAATGGAATAGCATAACATGTTTTGTAAAGATACATTAGATAAAGAATTCGTATCCATTTTCTTTGGGTACAAAACGCTTACACCTTACAGACTAAAGTAAATACATTTGACTTGACCTTTCTGACTATTTATCTTTTCAGAGTGTGCACTGACCTGTGAGAATGGAGGTACACTGGATAATGGCACCTGTCAATGTGATTGTGATCCAAATCAAAACTGGAGTGGCAAAAACTGTGGTCGTAAGTAAAAACAGATTCTAGTGTAACTGTTCCCCGAAAATAAACCAACAATCTATGACACAAACAAAAAGAAATATTTGAGTTTGACGCGTATAATGTGCCAGCTGTTCGCCAGGTGTTCGCCACCTGTTCTATTTAGCTGGGGGTATCCCCCAATGAGCGACGTTCGACATCCAGTACTTCGTTGACTCAAGATCACTGTAAAAGGGATCACTGTAAGATGTGCTCTAAGCAAATATCAAGATTTGACCTTTTACCATTTTTAGAGAGGTTATGTCATACGGAAACTAAACATAAATTGTATTATCACAACCCAAGGCAAAATGTTGTAAACAGTAATTTCAAGTGACAGAACTCGATTTCAGAAAGCCTGAGGTCCACTGAAGGAAAACAAATGGCCCTCTTACATTTACACGTGCAACAACGCACATATCTGTGGTGTAATTAAACAACTTTTGGACAATGATTTTGTTTACTATTGGCATAACTTTGCAAGGGAGACATCAGAGAAGGCGATTTTTAAACATAAGAGGATCATTTGTTTTCCTCCAGTAGACCAGATTGCATTATATCCTGTGAGAATGGAGGTGCACTGGATAATGGCATTTGTGTTTGATAAAAAATACCCCGACGTGCCATTTGTTTTTAAAGAGTAAAATAAATAATTTGACTTGACATTTTTAAATATTTATCTTTTCAGAGTGTGCACTGTCCTGTGATAATGAAGGTATACTGGATAACAGCACCTGTCAGTGTGAATGTGATCAAAACTGGAGTGGAAAAAACTGTTCCCGTAAGTAAAATAGGAAAGAAAATTGTGTTGTCCCTCGAAAATAAAACATACAAACAATCGAACAAATAAGCAAACGAACGAACGAAAACTAATGTGAATATATTTCAGGAGAACAACTTGCTTAAACTACAATAAATGTAGTCAGACATTGCTCTGAATGTAATCATCAAAATCATATAAAGATGTGCAGCCTAATACTTGACATGTGTAGGACTACTGTATTATACACCTAATACACATTGCCCATTAACCAATGAGAATGGAGATGCGTTAGATGATGACACTATAATTATGGTCATTGGTCATGTGACAAATACTAGAAACGCATGACATGTTTCAATTAGTGAAACAAAATAATCAATAATTAAACATTTATTTCGGAATTTACGAAGTTCTTATAAAACTTTAATGTGAGCTATGTAAAAACAACTGAACTTTATGCTGGTGGTGAAATGGAATAACATTATGAAAACGAAACAGCGCAGCCGCCATGACACGCTGCAAGATACGTATCAATCTCCTTTGGCTCAAATTATTCAGATTGTTGGAAAATCCACAATAACCCCGCCCTCTAAAATTGATAATATTTGGATGAACAAATAACCATATAAATAATCTGCATTTGGATAAAAATCTACCTTTTGATAATAGAACAATACTTTATAGTATACACCATTCCAAGAAGTTACTGCTGTGATTCATTTCAAATGTGTAACACATTTTTTTCAACATATTCTCAAAAATGGCAGCTTGTCAAACGGAATAATTTCTCAGATTGTTTGGTACATCACTTAACCTCTCAGTAAGTTTTATATAAAAATTCAGTGATATTGTAATCAGATGATTACCAAAGGTGTACAGTCCCTTTAATAAACTTCTACACTTCATTAAAGTAGGTCACTCGTATCGGCAAAGGAAATAATCATAATTATATTGTTCAGAACATTAATAAATCATTTAAAAAAATGATGGTTATTGGAATCTACAGCATTGGTATTTGGAATCATACAACTATCTGTGCAAGTTTCATAACAATGTTTTATTACGAAACGACGGAAATCTGTTGCATGCTCTTAATTTGTTACGGAACCTTTTTGAAATTCGACATAACAATTCTTATTTCTCTAAGAAATAAAATCAATTTTAGTACCACCCATGTTTATGTTTTTCCTATGGTTTCCCTGCTCATGAGACCTGCACTGGTTATGTACAATTATGAGATATGTATGTGTGCAAACAATTCACCTTGATTAAATGCGGGCGATTCAAATTATGAAAAGTCACATCGACATTGCATTACTGAATTACTAATACATTCATAAATACAATTCATAATTCATTTTAGAAATTCATCATGCATTTTAGAAAATAATTTTAAAAATATTTTTTGGAATATTCCGCTGTTAATAAATCCACAATAAAATTATCTCGAGTGAACTATACGTACAAAATAACTAATATGTTAAAGGCAGCAACGATTTTGCTGAAAAGACGAGCTCAACATACAAACGATTACACTAAGACATTGGTCTTTATGGGAAGAGATACAGCCCAATACACTACAAAATGCATTACTAGATTATCTCATGATGTAAACTTTGTGATGAGACTTTGTGATTTACCGAACTAAATGATGTCAACCATACTTGTGATGAAATCGCATCCTGTCCTTGTAATCACACGGACTGACTTCTGACAAGCACCCCGTGAACAAAGATATTGACCAAATCGGGAGACTACCTATATAGGACTAGAATGCTCAGCTGGGAGAGCAATGTTACGGTAATCCATAGAATTGCTGTTGTCAAATTTCGTTGTTCACTCTATAAATAAATGGTTGACACATTCAACATGTTCTAGTTTTCATCAATATCGGTTTTCGTACGTTACCATAAAGGATCGTATTATTAAACCAAAGTCATCGGCAAAGACATGGTACGTAGTTTCCATAATGTCATCTGATCGGAACAATAATTTGTGTCATAAGCTTTTTGAAAACGGTAAACAAAAACACGAAAGGAGGCAAACTGGACAATATAAAAAAGTGGGCAAATTACTTATCTCTTCAAATTGCATATTGACATTTATTCAGAGACATCTGTTTGCAATAATAATAACTCTCATTTCCATAGCGCCTTTTACAGAGGGTAAATTGCGCTCATAATTGCTATCCATGTGTCAATTCAATGACAAATCCACAACATTGTCTTTAGCCAAACGGAGTATAAAGGACACAGCTTTTACAGTTCGTCAGTATGCGCTTTGAGCTAAAATTGTTTTTGAATGTTTTCGTGGATGATAAACCTGTCAATGCAAGTGAATAGAATCCCATCAATAATATTGTACAATACTGACTTTATTTCCAGTGTGTGTGCTATCCTGTGAGAATGGTGACCTCAATGATCAGACATGTCTGTGTGAATGTCATGGAGGCTGGAGCGGCGATTCATGCGCAGGTATGTACAAACTATGGGATATGCACTGCACAAACTAGGGAGTTACAAACTACATCAGTGATGTAGGCAGTTCGCTCAATATGAACACCATGGAAGAATAACGTTGACATCATTGGTGTTATTTGAACATGGGACATTTAATTATGTCACATTAATATTTCACATTGAAGCCACAGTACATATGTTGCTTTACATAATTTTTGTCTAAAAGTAATCCCGAGAAATTATTACTTCTGTAGTGCTTTAATTTTGGAGACCAACAGGGGAAAAATGCATGCCAAAAATAGCCATTTTGTCAAACGATTCCCGTATTAATAAAATTCCCAATTTCAGAAACGTGACAATCAAAAGATTTGAAACAATTAATAAGTGATTTCTTCACACATTTTATGATCCTCATAAAGTATGATTGCCTAACAATCATAATCATATCAGAAAAATCAAAAAATTATAATTGGATTATTCTTGTGGCATAGGATCAAAATGTTTGGTAAACTTGCAGAGAATGTACAGGGCAAACAACTTAAAACCAAAAAGTAAGTTTTTAAATAATTTTGCTTATGTGGCAAACATTTGACGGTGAAGACGTGCTCAAAATAAAATCAACGTCATATAAAGAGATGTAGCCTCATACTTGACCTGCGTAGGTCCTATACTGTATTGTACACAATGCCCATTATTCAGTGACAATGGATGCACACTACATAGACATAATATGGTAGTTGCTAATGTGACTAAACCAAGAAAGGCACAACCTGTTTCACTGAGTGAAACAAAAGCTATTAAACCAATAAAATAATCTCAATCTATAGTTAATTATTTATTGCGGAATTTTACGAATATACAACTTTAATCTAAACTACATGTATTAAAAATACTTAACTTAAAAGCTGACAGAAATGGAATGATATTACAAAATAAATTACAATGGCGCAGCCGCCGTGGCATACTGCTACATTCGTATTGATCTCCTTTGGCACAAACTATTCAGATTAGCTCCGCCCCGTAAAACAATTGAATTAACAAATAAATACACATCTACCTTTGATAATAGAAAACACGCCCATATCTATATTTTGGTCTAATATGGATGTTCCCACAACTATGGATCAAGTATGTGTGTACATGTATCCACACTTTATAAGAACCAAGAGATACGTGCAGAAACCAACCTGTGAAAGTTCATTTCATTGCCTTTAGAGTTGTTTGCATGCCTTCTCAAGTGGAAAATGAATCACGGCTGTGATCCATTTCAAATTTGACACAATTAGGTTGTTAGATTATATAATTTAGTTATTTTGCAATAGAGTAATTAACAAAGGTTTTCACTGTCTTTAAATGTCACTTCTGTATAGGCCTACATTTCATAAAAGTATGTCATTCGTAATGGCAAATGATATAATCAAGGATCATGTTAAAGAGGAATCTACAATAGTTTTGGGAACTATTACAATATCTGTGGAAGTTTCATCACAAGTTATTTTATGAAACGATGAAAATCTGTCACATGCTTTTTGATGTTGTAATGTTTTTTTTTAATTATGAAATTCGATTTAACAGTTTTCTACAATGAAAGCATTTCGTAGAACAAAATAATTTCAGTAAGTGTTTAGATAATTATTCGTTCATCTGATAATCTCAAATTACCAATGTTGTTTTTTCCCTTGAAGACTATAAAATAATAAATCAAGCTCTTTGTATAATATATTAGCTTCATCTTAATGAGCTCAGTGGTAATAATTGCCAAATTTGTGAACTAGATTGTGAACTAGATTGCGTCAGTACAGAATTCCTCGATGGAGATACATGTCAGTGTTCATGTGTCTTGCAAGAAGATGTTCAGATTCAGGTATAGGCAGAAACATTGCTGTGGTGCTTTTATCATTTGTAAACTATCACTTCTCGAATACTAACTCATAACCGCTCTATCCGGTATTCATTGTTCACCATAGGATGACAATGGAAGCAGCGGCGTAAATACGGGGGGAACGTTCCCTCCACAAATTTCCAGTGCCCCCTCAAAAAAGAAAAGAAAAAGAAAAAGGAAAGACGACGAAAATAAAGAAGTAAAAAAGGAAAAACGTTAAAAAGTTATATCTTGAATAAGTCTGCTATAGTTGTAGGCCTTCATTTACAACAGTGCCAGTAAAAAAACCGTTGTAATCGTATACCAATCCATTATTGTTTAACTTATGTGGTGGGGATTCAAAATCGTCGCCAGAAAGTGGGCGTGCTCACGTGTTGATTAATACAATGCAACGGAATGAAAAGTGGGTCACTGTCACTGACCGCTTTGTGGCCAACAATTATTTTAGCACTGTTTTGTTGTAGTATAGAAAACGTGTGAAAAAAAGCATGACCTCCCACCACTGAATAACCCAGACATACCCTCTGGGCCCTCCCTCACTGAAAAGCAATGACCCCCTGTGCCCCGCCACTGAAAAAGTGCTGGCTACGCCGCTGAATGGAAGATTGTGATTGTTTCCATTCGACAAATGCAGTTGATTGCAGAATCCCATCCATAAGACACGTGTTCTTTATGATATTCATTGTCTACGTCACGGTAACCTCAAATGTTTCAGTAGTTTGGTCCTAGTTGGATACTGCATAATCTCCCCATACGGGATGTGACATGCAGTTATACATTAACGATGGTCCTAGTTGGATACTGCATAATCTCCCCATACGGGATGTGACATGCAGTTACACATTAACGATGGTCCCAGTTGGATACTGCATAATCTCCCCATACGGGATGTGACATGCAGTTACACATTAACGATGGTCCTCGTTGGATACTGCATAATCTCCCCATACGGGATGTGACATGCAGTTACACATTAACGATGGTCCTATAGTTGGATACTGCATAATCTCCCCATACGGGATGTGACATGCAGTTATACATTAACGATGGTCCTTGTTGGATACTGCATAATCTCCCCATACGGGATGTGCAATGCAGTTATACATTAACGATTGTTCCAGTTGGATACTGCATGATCTCCCCATACGGGATGTGACATGCAGTTATACATTAACGATGGTCCTATAGTTGGATACTGCATAATCTCCCCATACGGGATGTGACATGCAGTTATACATTAACGATTGTCCCAGTTGGCTAATTGGATACTGCATAATCTCCCCATACGGGATGTGACATGCAGTTATACATTAACGATGGTCCTATAGTTGGATACTGCATAATCTCCCCATACGGGATGTGACATGCAGTTATACATTAACGATTGTCCCAGTTGGGTACTGCATAATCTCCCCATTTCTAATTCTACGACCTTCTGAATGACCACACTACCACTCAGCCTACTGGGTTATTATACATGTATCACACGTGTCTGTCGTTATTTTACCGGCAATTTGTATATCAACGGACATTTTTCATTTCCCTTTAGAAAGGAACACAAACAATCTAAAATAATTGTCAGAAGGTTGGTTTATTATAAATTAAGCGCCCAAATATGATGACGGGACCCACCATAAATTAATGATAGGACTTAAAAACTGTGCTTTGTTATTGTTTTTTTTTTATCATTTGATATAAATAAAAACAATTGTAAGTTTGTTTTGTGTCCTGAGTAGATTTTTTTATTTTAATTAAATTAAAACAAAATTGTTTCAAATTTTGCACGACGCGAGAAGGCGCTGACGTACACCTGGGCTGGGTGCCTTACCCTGGCGGCATGGTCTGGTGCCCAGAGGCGGTACAGGTACCAGTCTAACCATGAGCTGTACATCATATACAATCACTTCCAACTAGATTCCCGAGAGAACAAAGCAAACAAATGTTTACATCGTTTGCTAGCATGCCTTGTTAACCCATTATTGTTGGCCATCATTGTTGCCACTAGGTAATAAAACGGTCACGAACTGCTAGCAACGTGTGATGTACACATGACGTATGTAATAAACAAGTCATGTACGTGCAAGCACCGATCACCACAAGCCCAGCCACGCCGGCGGTAGCATGCCGCAGCGCTCGCCTCCGTTGAATCGGAACGGTATTTAGAACCAAATAGAGAAAGGCTGTTGACATTAAAACTTCGTGAAACATAATACAGCATGACACCGAGTGCCACGTTAACACGGGCTAGTGCTAAAATCTCCCAGGTGTACGTCACAGATGTTATGTTAATAAGAAGGAATGGGAGGAGCGCGGCGTCCCCCTAAAATTTTGAATTTAATTTTTTAATTGTACAAACAGAAAATATATTCTCCAAACAATATTGTTTACACTGTTAAAACGGTCTATTTCATAGACCCTTTAAAGTACTTCTTTTCATTTCCTCAAGTAAATTAGAAATTTTCCGATTTCATAGAATAATGTAGAAAAATTGCCGAATAAATAAGGGAAAACGGCGGATACATGTTTAACCACTTAGTCTTGTAGTAGGATTGTGGAAAGTAAAATCATAGAATGTTGCTGTATCGGGACCAATCATGGTGCGGTAATTACAATGATTACAACATGTTTAATTCTCTTCACCATCTGAGGCCCTATATCCATTCATCAATAAATGCACTTACTAGTAATAGATCTTATTATTATCTGTCATTAGATTACAAACATGAAGACTGTCAGTCCTACAATGATGCTGGTAACGACGTGAGTGGTGTTTACACCATCTATCCTCAACCTGACGTGTATCCAGACGGATTGAAGGTCTACTGTTATATGTCATCGTCCGTTGGCTTGATCGTAAGCTCACTTTTGTCTGCCTTATTACCACACACAGATTGAATCCCAACATGGGACTAGTGAATTCAAACGGGGTGGGTGGGCGAGGTGACTGAGAATAAAGATCTCGAGCGACTAGCTGTTTACCCGTTTTACAGATCTGATGTAGTCCTTGACATCTGCTATATGTATACAATTTAAGAAGGGGAGCACCTATGAGGGAGCACAGTTATGGGTATAATAATAATAATAATAATAATAATAATAATAATAATAATAATAATAATAATAATAATAATAATAATAATAATAATAATAATAATAATAATAATAATAATAATAATAATAATAATAATAATAATAATAATAATAATAATAATAAGAATAAGAATAAGAATAAGAATAATAATAAGAATAAGAATAAGAATAAGAATAAGAATAATAATAATAATAATAATAATAATAATAATAATAATAATAATAATAATAATAATAATAATAATAATAATAATAATAATAATAATAATAATAATAATAATAATAATAATAATAATAATAATAATATAAGAGGTAGAGATAGTTGGTTTGAACACAAATTAATGATACAGATATCAGTGGTTAAAATTTGTTTATTGATACTTGTTTATTGGCAACTTGATGGCAGTGTTTTTTTTAGTGTGCCTAAACGATCTATAAAATATAACTTGGAAAGTAAATGAAATATAAAAGGAAAATATATATATGAAATCTTGTTGTGAAAGTAAAAACAATATGAAAAGATCAGCAAGAGGGAAGTTAGCCTTTGAGATTTCAATGTGTGTTTTTTTAGTGTGCCTAAACGATCTATAAAATATAACATTGAAAGTACATGAAATATAAAAGGAAACAATATATGAAATCTTGTTTTGAAAGTAAAAAAATATTGAGAACAATATAATACAGGAAATAAACAAAATTAAGGAATCTGTTTTGTTTTTGGTTTTCAAACAACATTAAGGAAACTTTTGTTTTTGATTTTTTTTCCTGTGGCAGTGCCATGCCCAGGCCCTGCCCAGGCCCCAGTGAGGTATTCCATTTGCATGTGCCACCATGTAAAATTAAAAATCTTCTAGAAGTCATAAAAATCAAACGGTCCTGAATTTCCAAACAAAATTTTCAGATAATGTAGTATTCTTACTTTAAGATAAGATAATCTGTGAGGTTGTGCTTGCGATATTTGTCCAGATATTTACGTTTTTCGATGACGTCTTTTGTGTTCTGGCTTGCTCACTTTGTATATTTTGACATGGCTTTTAGCATTTGACCCCGTTTGGCGGTCTCATAAAAATTGCATTTTGGGTTAATTTTAGAGATTTGCATGAAACTTCAGGGGTCAAAATGTGACGCAGGACAACTACTGAATCATGAAAAGGTGTTTTGATTTTATGAGAACGATTGTTAAGGTAAGAAAAGAGGTATTTTTCAGCACTTTTTAGCAAAAATATGTAACCTTTTCATATATAAAGTGTTCAAATGTGTATTAAATCTTGAACCCCGTCGTGGATTCACACATTTGGACATTCTCTGGACTGTTTTTTAACAATATAAACAGAGACTGGTCATGAAAACATTAGCGAACTCTAGCGACAGGGGCTTTTTAGGGTCATATCGGGGCGCCTGCGCCATAAAAAATTATATGAATGGAGGAATACACAAGTTCAAGTGCAAGTTCAAATAATATTACTCTTCTACAGTAATTATTAAATGATGTATTTATTTTTTGTGTATTTTTTTTATATTTGGAAGTAAGGAATTATGAATTAGTGATTTAGTTTATTGTCATAAAAAAAATTGGGTAATTATTTTTTTAATTTTTAATTTTTTTGAAAAAAATAATACCAATGCCAAATCACATACATGTATGCTGTATCCTTCCTCCGTTGATGTAGTGCCCAAGAAAGTAAAATTTTCAAATTTTCACAAAATGTTTCTTGATGTAGGCCTACTGTTAAATCATAATCATCATGCTAAATCATAAATGAGCTATGTACCCAGTTGCATTAGATGTTTTTATTCAGTATTTATATATTAATATTTCTTCATGATGTCTGTCAATTATTTCAGGGATTTTTACAAAAACTGTGGAATTTGTTTACTAAAAAAAATGAGCCAGGTGCAAGCCAAGGACAAATCCAGAGAAAGTGAAGGCGTACTAGGTCAAAGAGGATCTCAATGTACAACAGTAAGTCAAATAAAATTCAAAAAACCTGTTTTCCCCATTTTGTTTATTTAATATTATTTGCTTCAATATGCTTTTTATCAAGTTTAAAATTTGTGACAAATCAAGACATTTTGTCTCTTCTAGATAACATATGTACGTCTCCCATCTGATGATGTTGATGAAGACATTATCGTGGAGGAAGTTGAGCTTCGGTGTGATCCTACAGATACCAAGGAAAAGGTACGATCAACCAAGTGCTTTGTTGATTTATGGTTGATGCAAATCATGATTTTACATTTCAGTTCCCATACAGTTACAACTCAAAAACTGAACAATAGTTGTTTAGTTGTTTATTTTTTTATTTCGATCACTCAGTAACCTGTGGGCTTCAAGATACCTGTAAAAAGAAGAACATGAATAAAAATTAATTTTTAGATGTGGGAGGGACGTTTGTGGAATCGCACATTAATTTAACTGTAGCTATACACTAAAAACAACATCTTATGTCATGTTTATTTTGTATTAAGCACACAAACACAGCCAGACACCCGTGATGCTGAGCTGCTGGCACTGAGGGAGCTCAAGGACAAGTGGGTTAAACTTTGGTGGATTGAAAAGAAAAAAAGTCTGAAAATCGAGTAACATTTCATTGCTATCACTAAATTAACAGTAAATTTCATCATGGCAGATGGTGATGAAGGGGATTTGACAAACGAAATGATTCTTGAGAAATGCAAAAATTCAAGTACCCTTGAAGTTGCTTTGTGGCTTCACAACAAACATGAAAGTATCAGCAGCAAGTCAATCCAATCATCACTTCGGCGTTTAATTGTAAAAAGAGCAAAAATTAAGAAAACTACAAGAGATAAAGAAGTCTTGTCTAATTTTTTGAAAAGTGTTTATGTACTCCCTACTCCGGTAGAAACAGCAGGCCCATCAGGTTCTACTAGAGTGAGATCTCTTCAGATGGAACTTAAACGGTTGAGTTCACCAAGTCTTCACTCACATGTACTCTCTTCAGCAACAGCAACCTTAGCAGAAGACATACAGACAAAACAAGAACAGTTACAAGAACATGAGACCACTATCCAAGGGTTGGAAGCACGCTTGTCTGGAAGGGATAAAGAGTTGAAGAACAAACGTCTTCTACAAGACAGATGTGAGAAGAAGACAAAAGAATTGAAACGACTACATGTAAGTGAAAATCGCTACAGACAGAAAACAAAACTGCTGAAACAACAAGTGGCCGAATTGGAAGTTCAGCTCCGCCGTGGGGAAGACAGTGATGCAGGTTGCCAACAACAGATGGAAACTGAAACAGTAAATGAGAAAATGAGGAAGGAAGTAGTTGAACTGAGTCATGAAATCGACGTACTCAAGGAAGAGGCAGCATCAAGTGAAATTGAGTGTTATGATACAGAGAACAACAGGTATACACCACGTCTGCAAAAATGTGTACATAAGATGCTGGAAAATAATGTGTCTACAAATAGGGTTATCCCTGTCATTGAAGCTGTGCTGGAAATGGCAGATCTGTCTGCTAACCGCTTACCAAGTACCACAACAGTAAATCACATGAATATACAGAGACTGATACTTTCACAGAAACAACTTGCTGAAGAGGTTTCTGTTGAAAAAGACACAACCTTGGAGACTGATGAAACCTCAAAATATGGTCAAACGTATGGGGCCTACGCACTGAGGACAAAAGAAGGGCGGCCATATGTGCTTGGCTTAAGAGATCTTCTTACAAAATCAGGTGAAGACACCCTCCACGCCTTCAAGGAGAGTAGTGAAGCCCGTCTAACCAGGATATTCAATTAATTTTAGAGGCTTCGACCAATCAGAAGCCCGGATTTAGCCCCACGTGACCCTCATTAACATAAAATGAGGAACGGGAATCTACCATTGACCGTGGGGGTGTTCATTCGCGTGAGGGGCGGAGTATGTATTTTAATTAAAAATGTGGACGATACCATTTCTTTTGAAATATGATTTTATAATGATAGGGGTATAATATCTTTTATTGTATGTATGATTATGTATTTTACCGTATATATGTATAACTGTTTTACCGTATGTATTATTTTTACTGTATGTATCATACCATTATGCACGGTACGGAATAAAATAAATACAATACGATAAATAAAATACGATATGATAAATAAAATACGATAAATAAAATACGATACGATAAATAAAATACGATACCATAAAAATTGTACTTGTGACGGAAAAATTCAAAGGCGAGATCATCGTTAATAAGAGCGATGTAAATTGTATACGTTGCACGCGCCTTTATAATAGCAAAATAGATTGTCCGATACATACGAATGGTACAATCTACTCGCGGACACGGCATACCCGTATGTTGCGCAATGGCTGTAGTAGTACACGTTCGATAAGTACGGAGTACCCTTCCGTTCATTGTTTGGCTGTTTACCTCCCACGCGGGCAGATGACGTCATTACGATGAGTCATCAAGATTGCCCATTCGTTCGATGGGCTTGTTTGGACCTTCTACCGTATCGCCCTTGTCAAACTGGCGCCAGATTTAAAACATCACAACTTCAGCTTCATTCCCAGCCGAGTATCGGTTGATCCAGAGCATCGAGTCTATTCCTTCACATAACTACCGTTTGCGACTTCATGTCAAACTTATTCAGACAGCAGAGTTAAAGAACCTGACGGTAAACACCTTTCATTCAAACATCAAGGTAGGCCTATACCCGCTTAAAGTTCTATAGATTTAGTGCATTGTAATTGTTCGAAATCCGCTATTGCAGATTGAATAAAATAGGTTTGTGTTTATAGTCCAAGCTACTCGAACTAGTTTGTGCCATGCTTTAAAAAAAAATTGTTTAGCTTCATAATTGTTAATTACCCATCTCTTACGACATGTGCCCATATAAATCTCATTATCGAAGCCATAATCGACTTTCGGCTCCGATATGCGCCTGTGTTTGGTCGGCAAAGCATGGGCAAAGTAACTACACCATTGCTAATGATCTACCTGCATTATAAAAAATGCGTTTTAATGACGCGAAGTAGCGATAATTATAAAGGCTTTACGTTTATGCGTGATGTTGTTTTATGTATGAATAATTCCCCACCATAGTTATAGGGGTATGTAGGGATATGTGCATGACTATACCACAGAAAGCTTGTAGTGTATACCCAAAAGTCATTACCTTGTTTCTTTGTAACATTACAACCATTTCTTATTATGAATCATGGCAAAACAATAATTCTAAAACAAGTGCGTTTACCGCTAATTTTAACATTCACTCTTGCGAATAGTGCGGCAAATTTGTCAATCATTAAAAATAAAATCTATATAGCTACTACAAGTTACACCCGGCATTACCTCATATAACTCAACCTGTAAAAATGTTGTGTATTGTTAGGTTTGAAAATACCAACTACACTGTCTTTATTTAAAAGGTCCTTCATAAAATAAAATTTAAAAAACCTAATGTATGTACGGTTAAATGGCCCTTCATAAAAATAATAATAAAATACCTACATAAAGTCCTATGCATAATCTATGATAATAGATGTTTATAAACGTGAAATGGATCATTCCTATAAATGCAATGAGTCATCAAAACCGAGAGAGTCTAGTTCCCCAAAATCACCAGTTATAATAATAATAATATTTATTAGAACATACACTTTTAAATCAGTGGCACTCGTCAATCGACGGTGGGTTCTACATTAACGTAATATTCAGTACATGTGTTACAGATAATTAAAACATAGATAATACAATATAGATGGGCGTAAAAACAAAAAGACTTAAGGTTATTATAAGTTAAAAATTAGAAATAAACGAAATATTCAAATACGAGCAGATGTACGTACATGTTTTTCTAAGTTTGGCCAGTCGAAAATCTGTATGAGCATTAATACATATATACACAGTTGTAACAATAATGAACAATCATAATAATAGTGATCATAAACAATTAAAACAACTGTGCACAATAATGGTCAATAATGGTCAATAATGGTCAATAGTTGCAAATCCCGGTTACGTAGCAAAGCAGAGTGGAACAGACTATTTATATACGTACAAGTTACCGTAACAACAGCCTGACAACTACCAGTTCGTGTTAGGACACGTCTGTGGCATGGACGAAGGACTTGTCTATTGTTATCTGTATACCGGCGGCTCGTGATAAGAACTTAATAGGTCACATCCGATTCAATAGAAAATCAACGTACTGACCACTGTTACTCCCATACCTTTTCGTGTATTTCTATTCATCGTACGTTCACGCATACAGGCCTGCTCCTTTGTGTTTGCATTTATTCATCGTACGTTGACCAGTACAGACCTGTCCGTGAGTGATCACTCACCCGTAAACACCATTGTCCGTATTGCGCGCTGGCTATCCCAACCCTATTATAGCGCCCTCTGTCGGTCAATTTCACCTCTCACAGCCGGAGGGGGAGGGTCTGTGGTTTTGTTTTGTTTTGCTTCGGTTTTGTTAATTTATAGAAATTTTCATTTTACAATTACTCGCGTAATTGAACGGAAATGTGTTTCATGTCGCGCTGCATGCATCGGGGCCTATAGGTGTAAAAAAGCAAACATACAAATGACACAAAAATATAAACACAAAAGAACACATTCAACTCCGAATAAATTTTTATTTTTTATTTTTTTTTATTCACTTTTTATTTTTTTTAATTCACGTAACAATGAATGGATTACCGATACAAATCACTATATAAAAGAAACTCAAAATTATTATAACTCAAAGTATTAATAATTACCAAGAAAAATACACATTAAACAAGAATCCCTATATAAAAACAATGTAAATCAAATATCTATTGGACTTAGCTTGTCAATTTTGTACACGTTATATGGTGATTTTGGGGAGAGGAAATGATGAGGGATGTATAGGACTAGGGTAATCAATAGATAGTCAAGTGAATTATAAGTAATATAACAGAATTAAAAGAAAGTCAACTCACACTGAATTTGACAGGGATTAAGAGTCTACACTCCTTGCAATAAATGTAACACGATAGATTTACACATCTCACTCGTTCATACCGAGCACATGGGACGAAGTGTTTTGGATTATATTTCCGCTTTAATGAACTGCTCAGGAACTTGGAATTTCGTTGCGTGTACCGTCAACGAAACCGTAAATGAAGTCGGATATTAGGCTCATAATACAGTTGTCTATCATGAAACAACGACCCGCTTTAGAATGTCAGGCCTGTAGTTCACAATACACTGTCTATTTAAAGATGAATAGAAAGTCACCCAGAAGTTTAGAACCCATGCAGAGGCACTCATTTTCTTCGAAATTGTTGTCACTGCCCTTGATGTAACGTAATAGTGTAAAATAACCATAAAGGATTACTGTAAGACTAACAGAGGTGACTATTTTGTAGATTTTTTTCACCTATCCGAACGTGTACTACTACAGCCATTGCGCAACATACGGGTATGCCGTATCCGCGAGTAGATTGTACCATTCGTATGTATCGGCAATCTATTTTGCTATTAGACGGGCTTCACTACTAAGGAGATATTGTTGGACATCGACGCCATTTACTACAAAGACACCAATGAAGCATCACAGAATATGCTTTTCCACCTACGGAATACAATGTCAGATAGGGCGGCTACAGAGATCTCAGTGATGATGTCAAAGCACAACTTACCAGGCTCAACCATTTCTTCTGTGGCCTCCACGGTTTGGTCCACATGGCGGAGATTGCTAACACATCCTTGATAGAAGTTGAACGAAACTACTTTGATGGAGATGTACCGATAGAGAACCCACATTTCCGAAGGGCAACAGAGTCTGGTATTTGCCGACTTATAAGAACTGCTTGCCAAGCCTTTGCTTATGGAGGAGACCAGAAGAATGGCTGTCATGGGCGCTTCATCATCTATTTGGCAGATTACTTGAAACAGCATAGTGTACACAGCCTACCCCTCACTCCTTACAGGGGTAATCGATTCAACATTGTGTTCCACAATGCAGCTGTAGTTTACTGGCTACATAAGGAGATGACGCAGTTTTTGGAGACTGATGGAAGCAACAAGTGGGTTTTGCACGATTTGAAAGTTTTCTTTATTGCAGGTACCAAAGCCTTAGGCCTTATTTGCAAGATGATAACGACACCACTATGGGTTTTGATCGAGAGCAAGGATGTCAGTATTATGGACATGAACAGCAAATATCTCCATCTCATTACTTTCTTAGAAGATGCAGCGAAGAACACAGAGGATTTCATCACTGGAAATCTCATTCTATTTCCAGATATTCCACTCAAAGAAGATTCAACCTACAAGGCCCTGCTAGAAACCTCAGAGTATGATGGGGATTGCTGTATAATTTTGGCAGTTGTCCTACCAGCCAAAAGTTGCACAGAAATTGTATAAAGACCACTTGCCTGGAGGAATCTATGCAGGGATGGAATCTAGTGAAGACATGCAAGAAGCAACCTCCAGTGTAGCGAAACACAACAAATTTTGAGAAACAATCTTCGGCTACTATGACAGATTGCTCACATGTAAACCTAACATCAGTACTCTGAGTGCAGAAGCTGCAATTATGTTCTCCTTCAACAAGACAAGTGACTGGCTCGCTGTAAAGACAAAAGAGGAAGAAATACAACTCATGAAAGATTCATACAAGGATGTTCCTAGAGTACTGGCCAGTTTCAAGAACCGCCAAAAGCGTTTGAAAAAAGAGAAGTTCCAAAAGCAGAAAGAGAAGCATCTGAAAACTGAAGAGGCCAAAAAGAAGAAGTTGCAAGACAGAGTAAATGAAACAAATGACATCATTTTCTGGGGTCTATGCAATCAGAAGAGGATGTTGACACTGCATTGGCAAAGTTGAAAGGCGGAGAAAAGGTGCAGGCACTTAAGGCTCAGTTGAAGTTTCGGAAAAATGTTCTCAAGCAAATTACATCAGATCCCAAGTTATTCAACTTAACTGTACAGGTAGGCGACTCCAAGAAAAGACGGCCTCTTACTGTTGAAGAGCTCAAAGCCAATGTTGTATCCCTCATCCAAGAGGTGTCACAGGAAAAAGACCAACTTGCCCCAGACGTTCCCCTACTGGTGGTCACTGAGTTGACCATAAGTTTGTGGATGACCAAGGAATACAGACCTGGCACAAAGGAACAGTCATTTCACAAGTTAGAATTTTCCATCAACATTTGTTCAAGGAATGCCGACTTCACTTCACAGTTAACATTTTAACAGCTCATCCTGTTGAATTATTGAGTTGTTCACTTGAACCATTGAAAGTTATTTACAAACAAATTTATATTCAGTTAATTGTTTTTTCCATGGTAAATTTATATTATACAAATACATGTATGTGTTACTATTTACTCCTTGTCATGAAACTTTATACTTTTGTTGTAACTAACAATTTTGATATATTTGTTATTATAACTTGCTTGCCTTTTGCATGTTTCTATTCAGAAAGTTGTTGTTGTACATTGTTGTTATATTTCAACTTTAATTCAAATGTGAAATTTTACAGTTAAAACATTTCTGTTTTCCATTTCAGTTTATTTATTACCACATTACTACTTTACTTTCATTTGTTGTTGAATGTAACAATATGCCATGCTAAATATGAGTTCATAATGACTGCAGATATTAACTTTTCAGAATTTAACTTAATTTAGTGATTTGTCAACTTATGGATAATTTATTTACTCATCCTTTCAGGTAACTCAAAGCCAGGAGTGGTTTAACATCAAATACGAAGGACCAGATGATGCAGTGTACACCTTTAAGTTGAAAGAGGACTGGATTGCTGGAGATTTAAAGATTCTAGGGCAGGATCAATAAAGTGGGCTTCAACTAGAAACCTGATCTTGACGACGAAAATGGTCAAAATTGCACAATATTACAACATTTAAAAGCCAATATCTGAAGAACCAAACTACTTATTTGAAAAAAATAACATCATTGACTTTCCTTATTCCCAGCTTCAATTTAAGGTATAACTTGCATATACTTAATTTTTTGGTATAACTTGGTTCAATTTATTCTAAAATGCCCAAAATCAGCATACAAGTAATTGGAAATTTACCAATTTTAAAAGCCTATATCTCAAGAACTAAAATAGATATTTGAAAACAAATTGTACCACTGACTCTCTCTCATCAAGAGCTTTAAGTTGGTGTATAACTAGTCCAGAAACATTAATTTTTTAAATAGGTTTCATCTCTAAAGTATGAAATACTAACGTTATTCGCAAGTTTTTGACCGTCGTTTCCTGCATGTATTGTAGCCACTTTGAGGGTTATTTTGAAACCGGATATCGCCAAAATTAGGCTGTGTATATTCTGTATAATTCTCAGTAAGTATGTGGCTATTCCAGAATTCACCTGCAAGCTAAAATAATGAAAATGGGCTGACTTACCTGGTGTGTGTTCAACGATGGTACGTGTGAGTGATTGAATGCCGCTGTGGTTACGGCATACGTCTGTATTTTAATTATCACTGTAGCCAGGCACCGCTTGGTAGTATGCGTGTGCTTGTATGGCGCGTATGTGAGTACCATGCACACCGTAAGACACATGTACAGATTTTGTTGTGCAGGATAAGAAAGGCCGCGAATTTCACTTTGCCATACTGGGAAAACCGCACACACGCTGAGCACCTATCTTTTTCGCAGGATAAGAAAGATTGCACAGCTTGCAACTCTTCCATAACTGGGAAAACAACGCACCCGTGTATGGGCGTCACAGAAGGACGGACGGATGCAAAACACCAGTCCCCTTTTTTATACTATAGAAGAAGAAGAAGATGAGTGGACTCCAATGAAAGCCTTATATTGCCTTTCGGTCCAACAATGATCTTAAAGGTTTTCTGTATTCATAACCCCAGTTTAATATGTAATTTAAAACAATGTTGGGTCGGATGGTCATATTTTGAATAAAAACATATTACGTCTTTGATTTGAATATTTGAATGAATGTGTATAACAATGTTGATCTGAGAGATAGAGATCTATTATAATGCTTCTGAGTATAGAGTCGTCATCTCATCGGTAAAAAATATGATTAAATTGTGTGTGCACTATGTATGTATGCTGCAGCTGCACTCCTAAATGCAGCGGTTTATGACGTCACCAGCGTTCCATGCTTTTGAAGCAGTGGGGTTGGGATACTAAATGCAAAGTCACGACCGAATTTCATTGTTATTCATGACACAGCATACACTTCTACAAGCTGCTGAAACTCACAGCAGCAAACACAAATCACATTTTCTCTCCCATTAAGAATAATTTATGTTTTGAGAAACCAAATACCAAGATGAGGTGCAAACACCTGAATTATCAATCTACCATAATACAGGTTGTATTTCAGCAAACTCATCATGGGATTCCTTTAACCTACTTTGACATTGTTCTTAATACATGGCACACATGAGGTGGGTTTGTTTATTCAAATCTGGGCATGCGGTTATGCCATCACTGGGGTTAGCTCAGTTGATGGCAGTGATTCTATACGGACAAGATAATATATATTAAATTATATGATAATAGTAAAATTGAAAAATGGATCCATAAAATAACATACTTCACTATACGATCAGTAATATAAGAGTAATTAATTCCCCCAACAAAATACTCCCCGCAAAAAATTGTTTTTAAATACAATAAATAAAAAATTAAACTTGCGTGGCCCCTCATCCCCCAGCGCTTTTGTGGGGCGCTGCCCATTACTTGTTACACGTCTCTTGATTTGAATAATTATTTTATATGTACAAATAATAAAAAGGAGTTAATCTATAACAGTCCCCATGAAAAACCTCAGACTATAACATAACATTGCTCATTGGCATGACGTCATCAACAAAACAATCGGGAATTGAAGCAGACGGATTAATGCACAGATCTGCACGATCAACAGGGCATGGGATCGGGTGCCAGTTTAGATTTGACGAATCTCAGTGATGGAAAATAATAACCCTACATGGATAAGGTCATTATTACCGTTGCTGCATGCCGTATAAATGACTTAGTAATTTCACTGTTTTCATCTCCTTAACCAGGACACATTGATTCCATGCCCTGTTGAAAGCTACCTGATCGTGACGATACTATCCCTTTAACAACAAAGGCAACACGACTCGAATTCTGTCCTGATGAAGTATACAACTTTTTCTGGTGAAAAACGGTAGGAAAAAAAAAACAGCGAAAAAATCCACCTTTTCTCAAACTACAAATATAGCCTATTTGGAAAAGATATACAAACAAAGATGTTCTTCTCATGGCACCCCACTATGAGGTGCGATAAGTTTGTTTATTCAAATCTGAGTGCGGTCATGCCACTATGGGTTATAGTCGGCGTCCCAGCAAAGTGCATTAGTAATGGATTCTTTACAGACAAGAAAATGGTGTGATACCAGAAATAAGTTATACCAAACAACAAACTACGACAAAGAAAGAAACACAAATATAAGGATCAGGACAGAGTGATCGTTCATCTTCACTTGAATTGTTGGCACTTCTAAAATCTAAAAGCTATTCCATTGTAAATAAAATTTCAAATTCAATTTCACTACTATCTAATGATGTAAAATTGTGCTTTACAACAAATACACCCAAATAAAACAATAATGTACTGATACTCAACTTATAAGACAGCAAAAAAGTAAAGTAAAGACAATACAATATGAAAAGACTCGACTTAATTTAACTTCTATCCCCCCACCTTACTAATAGGGCCTATACAAAGTGGCATAGTGTGTGAGTCATTAGAGTACAAAGTTTGAAGACAAACCAGGGAATTCATCACGTGTAAATTATATATAGTGATTCTCGACATTGCCTTTATATCACTGTTGTTAAAAATCGTTGCCTTTTTGATTGATTATAAATCATGGCTTTGTAAGATGAACAAGAATAATAAATTAACTTGTTCACCCTTGAAATTTGAATCTATCGAACAAAACCAGCAAGTTATCGTGTATGTCACTTTAAATCACTCGTCTATGCCGAGGGCGGGCCCAGGGTATCGAAAAAGGGACACACGGCAAAATGGGTGAGGTACACTGACAAGGGATGAACAAGGCAAAGGGGTGCACAGAGAGGTACACTGACAAATGGGCGCGGAACTACGGTAAATAGGGGTGGGGAGGCACACTGACAAGGGTGTGGAACTGACGGCAAAGGTGGTGCGAGATGTACTGACAAATATTGCGGTGGAAATCACGTGCAAGTGGTGCAGGAGGAGTACACTGACAAGGGGGTGGAGCAGCAAAAAAGTTGGGAGGTACTGCACTGACAAGGTGTCACGCAAACATTGTGGCAAAGGAGGTACACTGACAAGGGTGAAACACGCAAAAGGGGTGGGAGGTACACTGACAGGGTTGGAACACGGTAAAAAAGGCGTGGGGAGGTACACTGACACAGGGCTGGGAACACGGCAAAAGGGGTGGGAGGCACTGACTGACAGGACACGAACATCGAACAATCATGTGGTAAGGCACCATGTACATCCACGTATGGCAGACGTAATCCACGAAGGGAGACGCCGCTCTCTTGACACCCCTGGATCTGTCAATGATTGTGCAATAATACACCAATGTCTATTTGTATTTAATCAAGTAATATAAAGTTACACCACTCAAATTCAACAAACATAATTCTGAGTTATAACTACATAACACATATGAATCGTGGTTGATATGGAAAGTTATTTTAAATTGATACATAACGTATTTATTTATACTAATCACACCATCACACCATTGGCAGTCCTCTTTATCAGGGAAGCAATAACAAATTCTAAATAGTTTATATAACATGTATGTTGATTAATGACACATTAAATAAATACAAATAGATACTGCTAATGTCTACAGCAAACAGCCAGTGGGGCGCGCACTTGAATCCTCTAGTAAAAGCTCACATTTTGTAAATTATATAAAAAAATTTTTTATGGCAATTGAGTTAATGGTCTTATAAATGAGTTTCAGGAAAATGCGTTGGATGGAAAATTTTGGGGCCAATTTTGACACCGCAATTTCTGGTGGGAAATTTTTAGAAAACTGTTCATCTAAAACCAGAACGCATTTTCAAACACTAAGCAACAAATGTGTTTGAGGGAGTTGTTTAATACTAAGAATCAGTAAATTGCGTTGGATGATCGTATGAACCATCTCCTGGACTACAGTGTGGTCATTTGTTTTATTACTTATGAATAGAAATTATGGGATGGATGATCAGCGGACCATCTCCACAGACTACAGTGGGTCTTGTTTTACTAGATATAAACGGTTATATTTGGATTATCATTATGGACCATCTCCCTGAACTACAGTGGGTGGGTTGTGTTTTCACTATGAATGTAAATTATGCGTTGGATGATCTTCATGAACCATCTCCTCCTGACCACAGTGGGTTTTCGGTTTTCCCTCATGAATGTAAATTATGTTGATGATCGTATGGATCATCTCCCTGGACTAGCAGGGGTTTTGTTTACTTACTACAAGTAAACAAATTATGTTGGATGATCGTATGAACCATCTCTCCTGACCTAGCAGTGGAAGTTTGTTTTACTGGACAATGTAATTATGTTGGACGATGTATGAAACCATCTCTGACTGGACTACAGTGGGTTTGTTTTTAAAGATATGTAAATTATGTTGGATGATCGTATGATCATCCTCCCCTGACTACAGTGGGTTTGTTTTACTATGTAAGCAAATTATGTTGGATGATCCGTATGAACCATCTCCCTGACCAGCAGGTGGGTTTGTTTCATATGCAATGTAAATTATGTTGGATGATCCGTATGAACCATCCCCTGACTATGTGGGGTTTTGGTTTATGCATTATGAATGTAAATTATGTTGGATGACTGTATGGACCATCTCCCTGACTACAGGGTTTGTTTCATTATGAATGTAAATTATGGGGGGTGATCAAAGTGAACCACTCCCCTGACTGGATCGCTAACTCTGGACCTACAGTGGGTTTGTTTTACTATGAATGTAAATTATGTTGGATGATCTTATGAAGGGACCATCTCCCTGGACTACCAGGGGGTTTGTTTTACTATGAATGTAAATTATGTTGGATGATCGTAAGGAACATCTCCTGACTACAGTGGGTTTGTTTTATCATGAATAAATTATGTTGGATGATCTTATGAACCATCTCCTGACTACAGTGGGTTTGTTTTACGAATGTAATTATGTTGACACTGTGAACCATCTCCCTGGACTGATGGGTTTGTTTTACTGAATGTAATTATGTTGGATGATCATATGGACATCTCCCTGGACTACTATGGTGGGTTTGTTTTACTATGAATAAGCAAATTATGTTGGATGGATCAAGGATAGACCATCTCCCTGGACTACGAGTGTGGGTTTGTTTTTACCATGAATGTAAATTATGTTGGATGATCATATGGACCGCTCCTGGACTACAGTGGGTTGTTTTACTATGATGTAAGTGTGGTGTTGGATGATCAAAGGAACCATCTCCTGGACTACCAGGTGGGTTTGGTTTTACTATGAATGTAAATTATGTTGGATGATCGTATGAACCATCTCCTGACTACAGTGGGTTGTTTTTACTATGAATGTAAATTGTTGGATGATCGTATGGATCATCTCCCTGGTTTAATGGTTTGTTTACTATGACAAATTATGTTGGATCGTATGAACCATCTCCCTGGACTACAGTGGGTTTGTTTTACTATAGATAAGTATGCGGATGATCGTATGAACCATCTCCTGGACTACAGTGGGTTTGTTTACTATGAATGTAAATTATGTTTGATGATCATTGGACCATCTCCCTGGACTACAGTGGTTTGTTTTACTATGAATATAGAATTATGTTTGGGTAAGATCGTGTGAACCATCTCCCTGGACTACAGTGGGTTTTTTTTACTATGAATGTAAATTATGTTGGATGATCGTGGACCATCTCCTGGGACTACAGGTGGGTTTGTTTTTACTATGAATGTAGAATTGTGTTGGATGGATCAGTATTAGAACCATCTCCTGGACTAAATTGAGTGTATACATCTCCCAATCCTACGGGATTAATGCACACATAGTCTTGGTCATGAACTATTAGAAAAAAGCTATGTCACAATTATTTTCGATTGCTATTGACAGATACTTGCAGCATTATTTTGGTAAAACGATGTAAGTAATTTTGTGAGATTACATTCCAGAGTGAGGCGCGCCGAGTTTTACGATTAAATGGTGGTTAATGTCACACATACATGTATTGGGGAAAAGCTGGAAATAAGGTAAAGTGTTGTATCCCTGACATACACCACTGCAGCAATTTTTTTCAAATCTTTCAGTGATTAGATAAAATAAAAAAACAGATAAATTCATGGATACTATATATTCCAAAATAAAATGGCAAGTTTTCAAACTTTAAACCCATTTTTCATGAAATGGCTCTTTGAGGAGTTAATTATATCATTGCTTACCAAAATAAGGCCGTACTAAGCTTTTATAATAATATTCTTTATGGGTGGAAGTAGGTTTGGGTAAATTTGAGATATCGAATGAATCGTATCTTACAATAAGGCAATGTTCATCGTCTCGAAACCTCTTCATTTATAAAAATCCATTGGCTATATAGAGAAGAAATCATAAAAAAGGGGAACGTCAGCCATCATATAGTTTTGAAACTATTCGGATTGTAGAATAAATTGCATGAATAATTCTTACAACATTTCAGAATATTTGTTAAATGTTGTGCAACCTATTTGGATTTTTTCTCGGAAATTGAAAATGTTGGGAGAAAGTATTTGAACTTTTAAAAAACATAGTCCAAACGTAAACAAAGTGCTATATTAAAGTGCTTATTAACCCTTTCAGGTACCAGCCCATTTTTTTTCTACAGTGTGACATTCCATACCAGGTAAATACTGGTGCAGATAATCCCTTGTGTGCACCATATACCTTTTGGTGGCTTAATGAAGAGCGCCTACCTCACTCTTACACTCTGTAGTTAATGTACATGCACATGTGTGCAATCTCCACTGTACAGCACATGCAGCTTTAAGTATTACAAATAACATTTGGAAGATTTGAAACTTTGCATGATTATATCTATTCATTCATTCATTGATGGTTTATTACACTGTAACACATAAGTCACATGGCAGCCAAGGCTGAATTGCGTACCTCTTTACAATGTGTTACAATTAATACAATTAAAATAAAACAATTTACAATTTCTAGAATTTAGGAAATGTATATATACATACAAACACGCTAAAACAGGTGTAATAAAATAATTAGAGAAATTAAAAATATGCGGCTAAATAATGTAATGAATTTATACATTATTGTTGTAGTGTTAAGTAGATTAATAAAATACGCTGAATGGCACTGTTACATGAAATCTCTGAGTTTTGGCACAAATAATACTGTTGATATTTAACCTTTTGTCTCAAAAAAACAGTCAACAGGATTTTCAAAGGGATGCTAATTCTTGATACTGAGGATGGCTAGCTAAAGCAGGTGGGCAAAATCAACACAGATATTGTCTTCTCTCACCTTCCAGGATTTGAAATTTACATACTGATAGAGACCAGGAAGTTGTAAGATACATAATCAACACCAAAGGATAATTCTTACAGGCTTCGGTTTTGGATACTTATCAGATTAATTCTGTTTCTGAGCAAGAGCCCTTATTGGAATACTGGGACACATTTAGAGCAAATTTCTAACATAATGTTTTACGCCATTCTGAACTATCTCTATTGATTGAGAGGGACATTCAATCAATGACCCCCCCCATTCAATGTTGGTTGGAATTGTGGGCACACGAACACAAAGTTGTTGACCAAACATTGAATAGGGGAGAGGGGAGGGGGGAGGGGGAGGGGGTAGGGGAGCCAAGAGCGATGGAGATTCGAAAATGTGTAAGCAAAGAGTGGCCAAAAAAACTGATTAATTTACACATATACAAATCCACTTTTTGGTTATATAATTTTTATGAAAATACATCTCACCGGCGATTGCACTCTCATTTTTGAAACAGTACAAAGGTTGAATAATTATGCTCGTTACAATATAGTTTACACATAAATCTATAGGTGTCTGCTTACCAAGCAACAATAATTAGTTGTTGGCAAGTCGGTTATCTCTAAAATAGGTTGTTTGCAATTTATGCAAAGTGCAAAGTATGGTATTTCTCAAAGTTAAGGAACTACGCACATCGGATATGTACATTGTTTGCATATCATCCTCGTTTGTTTTCTATTGTAATCGCCGGTTGCTACAAACAATGCAGTCACGTTTTCTTCCGGGAAGGGTTTTATGGATAATGCATTTTCCATCAGCCGAACACGAAGGTTGGTTCGTACTGGATCGTAAAACGCAGCATTGTATTACGTTCCCCAACTCCGTGAGTAGGCCGTCTATGACCTAAAGACGGAAGTCAAAAGATTACTGACATGTTTGTTTGTTGCATGCGTGTGAAAAATTACTGTGGCATTGAGCATGATATGTTCAATGATACTTGAAAAACACTCGTTTCTACCATTTCGAAACTTGCAAAGTAAAGTGTGTAGTACTGGAAACATTTGATTAGCGAGATCGGTTCTCCCTACGAATTTGTTGTAGTTATCTATAGATTTGGGCTTAGTAATTTCACGAAATCCACTTCTTCGCCCTCTTTCCTTATCACCGAATTTGTTTTGTAATTACTTTTTGCAATCACCTCAGCATTTGTTAGGGATACAACATTTTTGTTATCATCTCAAACAATGCATAACTGACCAGCCTTCCTTGCAAAATTCTTGGGTTATTCCTTTTCTATCTCTATTTGTCTTTGGGTGGGTTGCATTCCCTGTATTCCCCAGCAGTATAACGGCACTGGACGCTACAACATCCAAATCCTAATTGAGACAGCGTTTGGATACCAGAGCTGGTCTGTTAAAGTAATTATCACAATAAATTCACATGTCCCTTTATGTTCAAGTCCATTTAGAAGTTCCTAAACGACGACTTCCTCCTGGGATGGCAGGCAGAGGGATGGGCACTTTGAGGGGATGGACCTCGGTATCTACATGTACATGTAGCCCTTCTTGAAGTTTTTGTCTCCTTGGCAGCAGCCCTGCACAGCATCCACGAATAGGTGTAACCTGTCTCTGACTCTGTTCAAAGAGAATGCCTTAATTCCTGCATTTGACCGGTTTTCTGCGTACGCTGCATTGTAGAAACCCGAGGCGTCCTTAAATCTTGAGCGATATACCTCATCAGGAGATAGGTTCTCCGGTCCAGGTAATAGAGGCCGCGAAATTTGGGGAGGAGGTACATCCTAAAGCAAAGGCCTAACTTTCTTAAGCTTGTCACATCCAGAGGCTGGTTCTGTAACCGGTTGTCGGTTGAGAGGTGAAAAAATCTGCATAATGGAAATAAATTCCTATTTCTTGACATTATTGCGGATGGATAAAATGACATCCGTAGAACTTCATATGTTGGACCAGTACATACCTGTACTTGAGGCGACTTTGTTGATGCCTACAGCAAGCAGTGTAGCGCTACAAATACCATTATTCATTCGAGTGAGTGGGGGTCCAGGAGGGCTCTTCTTGAAACAGTTTGCTCTGCGTAACGGTTTAGATTTTGGTCTACATAAGCAGATCCCAGACGGCACTGCAGAAGAAACAACTGAATACTCTGTACTGCAGAAAGGGCCTGAGAATTCACCTGCAGGACCAGAGCCTTCCGGTGAATTGCATCTGCTTCCTGTTGAGATGACTGATCTCTTTCCAACCTGATTCTGAAGTCTGTTTTCTTCCATCTGGATTTGGGTATTTTCTGCGGGAAGGGAAGAGATATAATGCACGAGGGTGCTTTCGTCTATCACACATTGTGCATAATTTATGGTGCGTGTCAAAATTGGCACTATTTCCGCTGTTTTTGATGAATTAGATTGATGAAATTTAAAGCCCTTTTTTATAATCTCGTAATACAATAATTTTAATTTGGGGGAAGGTCCACAGTTAATAATGGCAACGGTTGTAATGTAATTAAATATCCATTTGTTTTTTAGTGTCATGCAAAAATAATGCAATTGGTATATTTCGTCTTTAATAACATGTTACACGCGTCTCTATATTTTGAATACATAAATTAATAACATAATCACGTGATAAATCTTTTTAATCCAACATGGCCGCTGGGTAATGGTGGCCATCTTGGCTTTTTTAAATATGGCGGCCTTTATTTAGAGTTAGATGTTTGGTGTGGTTTTTTGTTGGGGCAATAGTTTACTCACGATCTCGTCAAACATGAAATTATGGAAAAGATATAGTAAAATAGAACTGGCATTTATCTACACTCAATGTTAAATTTTGTTGTATACAGCTTAAAAGAGCTATTCTACAAAAATCCAATTAAAAAACTGATGTAAAAAGGGTAGTGCCTAACTACATGTAATGTTATACGGTCATGACCTACATAATATAAATACTCTCATCCTGCGGATCCACGTCGCTCAAATGTCCTTTTTTCGCCTCGCTTGAGACCGGATCTACTATCATCAATTCTGCCCTGATCATCGCTGCTTTCATCATTCTCCGTGTCGATCTCCCATTCTCCGAGTCACTTATCATCAAATATCTCTGCCAAAATGTCAGTGCATTTCTATCGCTGTCCATGATTAAGTTCTGATTCGGCAGCCACTCATCCCGCAGCCACTTTTCTTTTGAATAACGCGCTGGCTGGGACGCCAAATTAACCTCTGCGCGGATTAATTAAATCGTCGATAGAGGGCGACCGTCATGAAATTCGCCTACACATTTTGGGACCAATAAGGCTGCGCCCGCTGGTCTGTAAACAACATGTTGCTCTGTAAAGTGCTATTTCTGTATCCCCTGGTCTGGGAAACACGATGACCACAAATATGTGCCATTTGGCGCCCAAGTGGCATGGATAGGGTTAAATGATATTAACATGTTTGGGAGAGGGGTAGGGAGGGGTCTAACGGACCAACCACCTGGTCTTAACAGGGTTGGGGTGTATACCAAGTATTTACGTCAGAGTCTCACTGGGCAATATTAGTAGAACGTACATAGCCAGGCTTATTGTCCCGTACAATAAGCAAAAAAGCGGGCAACCTTAATTGACATATAAAACTTCACACTTCTCTTAAATTAAAACTATACAGTTTACTTACAGCATCCGAACACTTAATACAAAACCAGGGCCGTTATGTATTAAGGATATTTGGGGGTGAACTCCTCAAATAAGACCACTGTACATTTTGATAACGAATTCTAAGATATAATTTAGCTCGTGTAATTTGGTTGTAAATCCATTTGATTTGGACTAATCCTATTAAATGACAAGTCCAATACACATTATAGTGAATGGTGTAATTTTGGAAAATATGTAGTATGCGTACCCATTCCTAACTTCTTGTCTGAATTTATGACCATTTGGTCAGTGGTTTTTCAAAATATTGGGCTTTGGACATCAGATCAGCTTGTAATAAATGGTTTCGTTGTCACTGTAGAGAGAAGTCCAAATAAAAGTGTGTTGGAACTGTATCTGTATAAACTGTAAGACTAAATGATCTGACAGAAAAATAAAAAATAAATAGGTAATCTGAAATAAGCTTTGAACAGTGGGCTGTTGACTTGTGAATAACCTCACATACAGTAGTGTGTTTGACAAATTATTTTCAGATTTAGAATCAATTGTCAGACCATAATTGGTGCATGATTAAACCATCGACTATGCCTATAGAATCCTCTGTACACCACTTGGCAGCAATTTCACTATAAGGCTTTGGGTCACATGCTTATCAGAGGGGGTAGGGCGCTGTTGTGGAGCGAGATGGAGGGAACTGGTGGTTTCTGACGTCAAATCTTGACCAGAAACAGTGTAGAAACATGACATTTACAATGTCAAATGTAACTTACTCGTGAGTAGTAACTTGTGCAGAAACGTGACATTTACAATGCCAAAATGTAACTTACTCGTGAGCAGTAACTTGCAGAAACGTGACATTTAATATAATGCCAAATGTAACTTACCGAGAGAAGTAACTTGTGCAGAAACGTTGTTATACTTGATAATGCCAAATGTAACTTTACTTCTGTGAGCAGTAAACTTGTGCAGAAACGCGACATCTACAATGCCAAAATTTCAACTAGCTCGTGAGTAAAATTGCAGAAACGTGAGCATTTATAACGTCGCCAAATGTCAACTTACCGTTTTGAGTAGTAACTATAAATAGCTTGTACAAACAATCATTCAATCATTTTGAACAAACTTTGTTATTTTTTATAATTCACCATTTCATGAAACCAATGATAACCCAGCAGGGCAAAGTCAGATCAAGCTTGCTCGAAACAGTCACGTGGACTATGCGCAACACATCTTAACCTTGAAAACAAAAACACACTCAACCAATGATCAAAGCCAAAACTTGTTTCTGGTCGATTCGCAGAAAACAATGTTTCACATACAGTTGGAGAACAGTGTATGAAAATGTCCATAACATACTACAAAGGTTTCTTATTGAGTGTAACTTTGAATTTAAAGCTAATTGTCTGTAAAAGTAAAATATTACATTGTTCAAGATAGATTTATGTTCCACTGGCGCTACCAAATGTTAAGTCCGAATTTTAAAAAGTCGTTTACCGGTATTTGGAACCTGAAACATGGAACCGGGTAATGACAGTTTCGGTCGGGTATCCGGATACACAGCCCTACCCCCGGGACCACCATTACAGGATCTGTTGCTTATCAATAATAATGGCCGACGTGGATGAAGTGGCCCAAATACATTAAATTCTCTATTGATAGTTTGTTCAATATTACTGGACTTGTAATATCAGGGTGATCCCAGAGGCGAGAAGATGGGTCTGAGAATTTCACCGAAGCTGGAATGGCGAGCACAAGGACGGATTCTGGCTCATTGGATGTCTGACCACTGGATAGGAAACGATGTACCCATCATCCGACAAGAGAGGGAGAGTGATGATACGTGGACCTTGACGGATACAGCAGATGGCACCTGGGGTTTTCGGTATATTAAGCCTCTTCAGCATAATGTCCCCAACGACAGCTCATACAAACTGGAGTATTGGGACAGAAACCATGTACCACGGCAGCGACATTGGTATGCAAACAAATTTACTTTTTGATAGAATGGATCAGTACATATCGTTAATTTAACACATTTGATTGGTTGGAAATTTAAAATATAAATTAATTAATCACGAGTTTGGTCCATTTTGTTTGCATTGCATTCTAAAAACAATACTTGAAATGTATTTTGAACATCCAAAAAATGTAAATAATATGTTTGATGAGTTTTCTATTATTGAAATGGAGTAATGCAAAACTATCAAATAATAATAATAAATATCAAATTTCTATCTGCTAGATCTCAAACATTACACATTTCTGTTTTAGGGTTTATGTTGTAAGGTTATATTCCGTTTCATATGTTATATTTTTTAAAGGTTACTAAGTTGGTTTCCTGACAAAGGCAGTTAGCAATACAAAAAACCAGTGGCGTTGATATGTTGTTACGATTGGGGGTATAGAGTTGGACAAATGACCTCAACCAACATCCCCCACGTAAAATCACCGATTTTGTATTAATTTCTTTATTTATTTTAAATTTGATAGGCTATTAGTGTAACCTATAATGGACATGGAAAAATGTTTGGAAACAAAATAGTCTAAATACGCTTATTGGGGGACACATTTATTTTTGTCTCCTGTCATATATATTGGAGGACAAGTGTCCCCTGTACCCTGGGATCAAGCCACATGCACACACTCTTTATATCAGGCATTATAAATTCATTCAGTTTGAGAATGTTACATTCAATAAAAACATCTGTTAGATTCCAACATTATATACATTTGGGTTTTTAGGGTTTACATGTTGCTGTTTACATGAATCAAGTTTCTAATGTTGAGCCATAACTTGTGCATGATCATTTACATTATATTTTTCCTCGAAAACACACTTGAAATTTTCAAAAATATTACTTACCCAGACAAAGTAGTTAGAGTACAAAGTATCTTGATACGAGCAACGTAAGCTTAATGTGTAAGCATTCTAAGAAATATCTGATTTTAACATTATAAATATCGTTTGGGGTTTCTAATGTTGGTCATACTTCTATTTATATTATTATATTTTTGTTTTTCCGTCAAGGCACAACCTCTAGTCGGCAGCTGGTCAATAGTTCCTCAAAGGCCGACAGACAAATGATATGGATCCTGACCCCAACTGTAGCAGAGTTATTACAGGAGGGTTTGGTGGTTTAATCGTTGTACAGGAGGCAATCCTCCGTCTGATACACCCGTTGAGAGAACCTTAATGGTGAATACTCACATCCAGTTTTTGA
>CM055817.1:5317192-5344022 GCA_029582265.1 Zoroaster sp. YZ-2022 | reverse complement strand
TGTACAAAATTAATGTCTATGTTCGCGCGTGCAAATTTTTAAATTCTGTAAATGCGACCATTTTGATAAATATTTCTTCTTTCCATCCCTCTTTATTATAATACAGATAATGTTTTTTAAATTTATTTTAAATCTTTTTTTGTGATATTTTTGAGGATGTTTTTTGAGTTTTAAATTTAGCTTTCTCTCTGTTTTGTAATAAACCTGGCCTTTACATAAGCGACATTTTCTAAACCACTCCACCGACGTAACAATACAATTTTTAACGGAAAGTTTTCAAATATCGAGGAGTTGCAAATTGCATTTGTTTTTCAAAGATGAAATTTTAATTAAAAATGCTTAAACAAAAGTCACCGCACATCGTGGTGGTCAAGTCGGCTCAATATTTTTTGGTTTAGTTTATGTCACCAATTCTAAGTTACGCTGTAAAGAGTCATTATCGCTAAAAGCTACGTAATTCCAATTGTACATCTTTATGTCAATTTTGTTAACTACATATTTATTTTATTTTAAAATCGCTACTTTCACAACGCGGATATTTATAAATATCGACTTGATTGTCATCCGGTAAAACCTTAAATTAATTTATAAACTGACGTATTAATGCTCACGCCGTGTCAATTTCTCGTTTTTTTTCACCTGCATCAATTATGCAAGTTTCGATATAAATTGTTCGTTTTTTAACGTAAATAATTAACGATACTTTGTCAATATTAGTCGCCTTGTAAATATTTTAAACAATCCATAATTCAATAGGTTTATGACATTTGAATTCAAAAAAACAATTGATTTAATACTAGATTAATTATGTTTTCCGTCGATCCATCGCGCGAGCATGAAATCCGTTTTTGCTCACTTTAAATTGAGCTCCCGTCTGGTGGTATTAAATGTCGATTGTACCTAAACGTATGACCACTTTTAATTTTAAAATAAAAATCATAGTCGTACCTTTTGTACACATCTTCTTTCATAATCTTAAATTTTAAATCGTTTAGCAATATGCCTACCGGTGATGATCCAAAACTGGTGTTATCATTTCATATTCCTCCTTTGGTTTGACCCATACCCCTTCTCAGTAATAATCAACCAAATAATATTTTAAATTTTCAATTTTAAACTTTTTTTGTGATATTTTGTTTTATCATCAAAAGATATTTACAACCAAAGTAACAATCAACGTCAACCCAACCTCCCACATATACACTCAACACTTCAACCCCACGCCCCTTTTAAGTAATTGAGCCAGGACCACTATCTAACAGCCGCTTCGCAACCACCTCTTTTCTTAAAATATTTATGGCGGCCCAGGAAGCCCCATGTACAATTACTAATACTGCAGGCTGGACGGCTGGGGGGATTGCTGGACTTGCATCCAGCTGACTATTTCTGTAGTCGGCTGGAGGCGGTTTGGCTGTTCGTCGTGTCTGACTACGGTGTGTTTTAAAAAGTGTTGCAATGGACGCAATGATACCCGTTTTTTTCGTAAAATACATATGACGTCAAATAGTCAGCTCCATAGCCTCGACAGAATTGCCGAGGGTTGGGCAATTTATTCAAAAGAAGAGACGTTTTCATTTTTCCTTATAAACAAAACTATTCTATTTATCGCCTATAGATAAGTTCATTCGATATGACATGGAAATTCAGTATCCGAATGAATGGCGTTGAGTGTTATTTCAGTTCCTTTTAGGGAGTACCTAGGGGTGTTTCATTCTTTTAATAATTTTGAGAAAGTTAAAGGTAAGAAAAATGATAGTGGTAACTTTTGTTTGTGGATCTAAATTGGTGGAATATAGAATTACTCAATAACTCCGGATGGACCAAATATCAACACCTGTTTTATGACGATATTTAGAAAGGCTTGAATGATTTGATAATGTCCACGAAGTTTTATGTGGTGATTGGAATTTGATTTTGTGAAATGAATCTCTTGACTGTGTTAACTAGCATTAATTTCAATAACTCATATGAGAAGCAGAGGTATAATAGCGTGTAATGATTTGATCTAGTTGATGTTTCATGTAATGTTAAACCTGGACTCCCAAGATACACTTGAGACACCGATCAAACTTTGAAGCAACTGGCTGGATTACTTAATTTCATCTGAACTAATTCTAAAATAATTAGTTGTGATATTGAGCCAGGTTACAGAACAACGGATTACTCTCTTATCGATATTAAATTTCCATTTTAGTGAAATGGAACGTGGAAAGGTTACAGAAAAATCTTGTTATACTGATAAAAAAACTATTAAGTTTCTAGTTAAAATATAATACTTGGGAGGTGATGAAGAACATGTTGCCTCTGCCATATTTATTACGTTCCAACTTTGAGAAATGTATCCACGTAATATCAGTTTTACCACTGATGGAACAAATCAAACTTTGAAATGATCTGTTGACCTCCGTGTTTCATAAATATAGGGTAGTGTTTTAATTTAGACCAAAACCTGGATGGAGGCCGTTGAAAATCTTCCAAGTATTTTTTTAAATTTGGAGAAGCGTAAGTTCGTTAATACGTCAATTAATTATGTCGTTAATGATACAAATTGTAGGACTACATAGGTGTTAATAACATTTGCAAGAGGTCAATGAGTTACTATCAAAAACTTTTTTATCCTTTTTAGGAATGTTGGACAATGTTGATCTTAAATCACTTTGGTTGCATGAAGAACATTCTTTCAGACACCATTAGCGAGATCGTCCATCGAGGGTCGCTCTATCCCATTTCGAGGAACTTCACGAGGCAGTTAGAGAAATTATAAGAATCGAAACTTCGGTTCCGATGGATTCAGCTATGAATTCCTTTTTTTAATTGCTCCATATTTATCATGGTACCTTTCCGTTCATTAATTTGGTAGCCTATGTTTTAGGTCAACATTCGGTTACGCAGAGATATGGGATAATAACACTTTGCCAAAGGAGATAAGCCGTCAGGTTTAAAACTGGCGCCCTAACTTGCTGTTAGAGTATTTCGTATAAAATTGCAGGTCGGCCTGGTATTGTAGATGGCGAAATCTTTGTCTCCTGCATATTATGCATGATTGACAAAAAGGGTTTTATGAATGGGCGTTTTATCGAGAAAATATCTACTTAATGTATGATCCAAAGACATCCCTGGCTTATTTTCTTTTTCTGATTGATTCTGAAAAGGGCCATCTCTATTTCGCACGAGTTTATTTTGTAAAGTTTTGGATAACTTTAATGTTCGTCCTTCAATTAAAAAATGGATCAGGTTCTTTATAACCAAGCTTCCTCCCTCGATTTTGATTATCGGATTCTTTCTAGAATGCAACAAGATAGGCAGAGGTTGTAGGCAGGAGATGGTTTGCTCATACTTGCTTCTTGTGTGTGCAGAAGTCATCCGATGACAAAGAGATTTAACGGTGAGCACGGTTGGGGGAATCGGAATCAGACTGAATCCAGCATGCTGATGACACACTGTTTTGTTTCTGAATGGTTTGGAGAAGTCCATGCAGCAGCCTTTAAAATTATTGATGATTTGCTGAACTCGTCTGGATTGAAAGTTAATGTTGAGAAGACGAAATGCCATTTGGATTGGTTCTAAGAAGGAACGGGAGAAACTTGTGAAGGGATTGAACGTAATTGGGTTGAAGCCGCGCATTCCTTTAAAAATTCTTGGTATAGAGTTCTCCACAGACCCAACCCATGGTTCTGTTAAATTGCATAATATTATTTTGTTCTTTACGTAGTCAATTGTTAGATTGTCAAAAGAAATGGACTGTTTTAGGTAGAATCACTGTTGTTAAATCACGCTTTTGTCGAAACTGCCCAGCTAATCTTTTGAACCATTCCTGACCCCTCCTTAAAGTCATCGATCAAGGAGTTAACACGTTTTAAATTTATTTTGGAAAGGTAGCGACTGTGTTTCTAGAAATCAAATAATTCAAGATTATGGAGAAGGTGGGTAATGCGAATGAAGGATGTTCTGGGCCTACAATGATGGTTTGAAAATTACTTAGTTAGCGTAGACTTTTCAGGTCGCCAGGCCGCGGCTGGTTTACCTTGTGTAGTTATATTTTCATGCCAGCCTGTCTGTTTTTTTGTTTGAAGGTGGCTCTGCCAATTTCTTTTTTAGGTCATTGTGAGAAATGTTAGGAAATCATAACACTTTGGTTCGATCGTATTATTTATGGTCACTTCCCACTCTGGGTTCACATTTTTACTTCGGGCTCACTTCAATGTGGCGCAAGTACGAGTCTTCTTTGCAAAAATCATGTTGTCGGTGGAAAATGGCTTACTGCAGACATTGGGATAATTTGGTGTTCATTTTATCATGATCTTACATGATGAGAAAGGTAATTTTTCTCACTAGATGATTTTTTAACAATTGAATGTTCGCACCATCTTTTTAGAAATATATGGTGCTGTGTTAAGAGCAATTACGTTATCCCTTCCGAGATTCTATGCAGGAGAATACTAGCATTACTTTCCTTTTGTACCTATTCAACTTAGAATGTCCTTTAAAGGACCCTTTCGTAGCAACAAAAGAACTTGTCGTACCAGTTTCCTCTCTGTGAAATAGAATTATTGACAAGTGGAATGTTTAAGACGCATTACCATGATTTGTCGAATGAATTTATTATTTACAACATTCCATACTCTTGTACCTAGATACAAAATTAAGATAGTCTCCAGCTTAGATTAATCACCGATCTTTGAGAGTACTAATAATTCTTGTTTGTGTTTGGAATTAATAAGAAGGGATAATAATTTTTGTACGTATTGTAGCTAAGGGTAAGAGACAATACCCATCTTTTTGCTTTTGTACGCACACAACGGCTTTTTTTGACCTCTGTATTTTCTTGGATCAAGGAGTATTAATTCAATTTCTTCGCATTGGACAACAAAGCCATTTTATTCGGTAAAACTATCGCCAATAGTAAATGTTAATCTGATTCTGTTGATTTGTAATCATTTTACGTTTACAAAAGAAAATGAACGGGAAATATCCATCATTATCAATTCTGAAATTATATAAAGAAGTATTTCTATGATGGAAAATTTATACCACACGAAAGGAGTAGAGTTTTAAATGTTATCAAAATGGGATTCCTTTTTGATTTAGGCCAAGATTAACTCTCTTTTCATGTCATTTAATGTTTTTTTTAAATTTGAATATTGGTTGGCTGAATGTTATTAAGGAAATTGTTAATCAAGAAACAGTAATATAGAAATGTAATAATAATAATAATAATAACACACACACACAATACACACACTTATAATGCGCCGTCTATCTAGGCATGCCTCTATTCCGAGGCGCAATAATTAACACAGCAAAAAGTATGAACATTATAGAGTACATATATATATATATATATATATATACATCTACATGTATAGGCTTCATATATGCACATACATACACACACATGCACATACACATACATACTATAATACACGCATCTACACATATCTACACATATTAACTAAATATATATATATATATATATATATATATATGTATATGTAAAACAAAATCAAGGAAAACATTACGTACATATTCAAAACTCTAGCACAATAAGCAGTCTAAATAAATGAGTCTTAAATTGTTCTTGAAAACATTGACTGATCTGCAACCTCGCGAAGTTCTACTGGCAAGTCATTCCAAAGTTTAGTGAGCAGCTGACATAAATGCACGATCACCATATGAAGATGCAGTCCTAGGAACAGTTAGAAGAAATTTATCAGTAGATCAAAGCGTGCGTTTGGGAACATATATGGAGAAAAGAAGTTCACTTATATACTTTGGTGCCATGTCATGAAGTGATTTCCAAGTGAGCAATATGAGTTTAAATTGAATCCTTGACGAAATCGGGAAGCCAGTGGGAAGCCTGGAATTAAAAAAATGGAGTTCATCCATCAAATTTAGAGACAATTCACAATGATTCACTTATTGTTTATTTACGTTTATTTACATAACCATTCTGGGGGATGATTCTATATATTATTTCCCCATCATCCCCCCCACCTGTACAGAAAATTCGTGTTAGTTACACAAAACAAATAACATAAGCTACCGCACAGTGCCTCGTGGCAGTATTATCGCTTCCATTTTTTCCCCAGGAAAAAGCTAAACAATATTGGTGAAACAATCAAATAAACGACATGCATCAGTTTACTGCCATCAACACCCTTTTTCAGCTCTCTGAGACTCCCAGTACTCGGTACGTTTATTTGCACACAATTCAGTCATTACCATTATCTGTAATCAAAACTATAACTTCTGATACTTGATCCATACCGTCAACACGTCAACTCTCATCAATGTCTCATCCTGGTTCAATTGTAATATATCGTGAATCCTAATAAAACAAAGAGGGTGTTCTTCAGTACTTCTTTCGCTACCAGAATGTTGATGCACTCATCACTGATTGTCGATTTGAAGGTATATTTTGTTTTATTTTCTTATAATATTAATTTAATTTAATTTATGATATCTTAATATAATATTTCTCCAACCTAAACGCTTTTGACATACCGTAAGCGTTGTAAATATTGTGTTCAAATATTGTAACTAAATACACTAAACGCATGTCACTACGTAAGCACTTTTTCAATGGAGGGGCAGTGTGTCAACAACCGATTGTTGTGAATGTTGATGCACACAAGTGTTGTATAGATAGAAAATTCCGTTGTAGACATAAGGCATGCATTGGTTAAGGGCATGCCTGCTTGTAGGAATATCTCAGAATATTGATGAATATATAGACAATTTGATGGTCTAATATGCCACAAACTCACTTATTTGTGAACAATTTCAACAAAGATGAAATAAGTCACCCATTATTTTAGAATAAATTTACGCGAAACAAAATTACAGGTTTTGATTGCCGATTAAAATATTTGTTAGCATTTCAAGTATTTCCACCTTAAACAACACAATGATGAGCTAAATATTCCAAAGTTATTTTATGAAGCTTCGTTCATTTATTCCACCCTATCTCTATCTACTCACCCATTCCTGTTTTCTTGATTGATTGATTATTCAAAGAATGACCATAAATATGTATGAGCTACAATTGCATTATTGTGCACCAGGACGCGATATAAAAGGAATGGGAGACTTTAGCACTGAATATTGAATATCATCAAAGATATGGCTGATCCCGCTGTTGAGTTTTGAATAATCTCAGTTATTTTAACAAAATTCGTTGTGGAAGGAAAAGAGGTTTAATAGCTGCGTGGAAAATCGGGGTAAAAGTGTATGTTCATGGGTGGATCAAGTGTAGAACTGATATTAGAGAAATAAACATTAAGGTGTCGGCCATATCAGAAAGTTGGAAGTAGTCTGTTGGTTATTAATGAAGTTATCAGGCAGATAAACCTGGAACATTTACGCCCTAGGAAACGGGAACCAACACATATTATTGTTGACAGAATTTACGGATGACGGAGAAACAAAATTAGATCACTGGAAGAGAATGATGAACTTGAATTAAATAAAAGACTTAGTAGAGACAGGTATATTGATCTTGTTTCGTCTTAGATTATCTGAGATACTTCACGTGATCTGGATGCATTGGTGAATGTCATTAACTGAGGTGAAATAGGATGAGAAGATGTGGGGAAGAGGTTGTTTGAATGTTTGTGCATAATGATACCGTTGTATTTTGTAAACTCCCAATGCTATACCTTACCTTGAAAGACTTCATATATCACTGACGGATTAGTTGTAATTGATATGAACGTGTCAAGTTTCTGGTTTATTTATTGACTGGAAAATCATGTTGATTTGCAAAAAATGCTCGAAATATTGGTGTGATTAACAAAATTAAAATTGTTCCCCCATCTGTATTAGTTTGTCTATATAATTGTTAATTTGTCTTATATAAATTATGGTATACTTGCCTGGGGCAACTGCTCCTCCAGCCTTTTCAACATACTTTTTCTACTTCAAAAAAGGCCTTCATGATTAATTAATTTGGGTTCTGTCGAAATAATATTCTTTAATATACAAGTATTGCTTCATCTTTTTTTCGTACCTATAAAATACATTTATCAGATAACACTGGTCTACAATTTTTTTTTTCTTTCTTGCATGGACTTTGGAAACTGGTTTTAATTTTACATTGAAATCCAAATCTGAGCTCAGATTTGATCTATCACATCAAGTTTTTGTGCTATCTGTATGCTCCATATTCATGGATTTTACAAACAATTTACCATCCAGTCTGGCAATCGTGGTGAGGATAAACAGCAAAGCTTGATTATATTGTAGCGTCTCACATAAACAGCCAGAGACACGTTCGGTTTCCAACACCGGTTTATTTGGACAAAGTAACGACAGTAACGACAACGGATTACAGTTAGTTGAACGCCCAGACTACTACTACTCAGCTAACCCAACAGCTTCCCTTATAACTCGAACACAACATCCAATCACAGCCTACCACACACGCACACACATCAGACAATCGTCTCATACCAGGTCGCTACAATATATTTATCAAAACTACTTCATTTAGGGCCTTAAAATACTTCACTCTGATGGTCAACTTGTATGGTCAACTTGTATACTGCAATGATGTTGAAGGGCTTCTTCTCGCTATGGGATTGCCTGCGTATCATTAGTGAGTGGAGACTCTTTATTGACAGTTCGAAAAGAAGTTTGAAATGTGTTTTACTTCACAATGGGAACATCTATGGATCCATCCTTATAGGACACTCAGTGACCCTGAAGGAGGAGTGGCGTAAACATCGAGGTTTGTACTTTTGAACGATTGAAGTACCACGATCATGAATGGTTGATCTGTGTGGATTTTGAAAATGGTGAACTTCCTTTGGGGCAACAAGGAGGTTACACCAAATACCCTTGTTTCAAATGCTGGGACAGTAGGGCTAAGGCGGAGCACTGGGTGAGAAGGAATGGCCATCAAGGAATAGTTTGATACCTGGTGACAAGAACATAATTAATGAACAACTGGTTGACCGGAAAAACATCTTCCTTCCACCACTTGCCCATCAAACTCGGTCTGATGAAGCAGTTTGTTAAAGCTCTTTGATCACACTGGAGACTGCTTGGCTACATGTGTTCAACCTTTCCGAGTCTTAGCGACGAGAAGAAAAAAGCATGGATATTCGACGGACCTCAGATCAGAACATTACTCATGACCCACACTTCGTTACGACGATGACACCTAATGGTGAATGGAACAAGAAAGATGACAACTACTGAGAGATTGTGGAGGAGCTGCTCCTTAGTCTGCGAGCGCTGGGGTGCAGAATGAGCATCATGGTGCACTACTTGCACAGTCACCTGAGCGAGTTTCCAGATAACCTTGGAGATGTAAGGAGGAATAAGGTGAACGTTTCCATCAAGACATTAAAGTGATGGAAGAACGTTATCAAGGTAGTTGGGACTCAAATATGATGGCAGATTACTGCTGGAGCTTGATGAGGGATGTCCCAGATGCTGTACATAAGAGATTGTCCACAAAGAGGAAGTTTATTATGTTGTAACACGATTAGACCTGTGCCTTTGGATGCCGCTTTCAAGTACCGATACTTATTTTGTTATATTCGCATATTTTGCATTTATTGCTGCATTTTGAATGTCGTGAAATGTCACAAAACTCCAGAAAAATGCTTTGAGCTTGAGTGATGCTTTGTATTTAAGTGATGTACACCATGTTAGGGGAACTTTTTCCGCCTATATTTAACTTAGTTTAGTGAAATTTGTACACTTTTCATACATTAAAAATATCTAGAAAATGTAAAATATGCAAGCAAGCATGGATTAAATGTTAGTATGTATGATTAAATATTGTAATTGAATAGGGACCTTTCATTAAACATTTTTGTATCTATCAATCTTCTAATGCAACAGTGTTTTTCAACTTCAAGTAAATAGCTGTTTTCTCAAAATAATGATTTTTCATAGTTCAAAACCTGATGTGATAGGCAAAAACTAATGCCAGATTTGGATTCAGCACCCAAAAGAAGCTGAATCCGTTGAAACACCCCATGCAAGAGAAATCGTGTTGACCAGTGCAATGGATTGTAACAAAATGCTGGGGACGCTAGTAAAAGTACTAGATTTACGCTAGCATAATTCTATTCAATCAGGAGAAATCCACTAGCCTAAAAAGTGCTCCTATATGATTTTAAAAGTGCCAGATTAATGAAAGTGTTCTCTCTGTTATATATAATTTAAACTAAGGGAAAACTCAAATTTCACTTTTCCTGTTTTTTGGAAAATGACCATTTTGAGGGCAGTACTGCCAAGAGGATAATTTGAACAAGATTTTCTCACCAGATATGAGAAGGCCAATGTTCCTAATCACAACCAAAAGGGAAATATTCTGAGACCCCCTGTAAGTTGACTTTCAGGACAAAATAGGGCAACAAATTTCAATTTTGTAAGTTCTAAAAAATATGCTTTTTGAAAGTTCTAAAATAACACAAGGGTGATATTTAAAATATTTATTATTTTTCTCAAGTAAGGGCAAGGATGATACTCTGTAGTGATATAGTTGATTTTGTGACATAATTTTTCATTTTGGCCAAAAAACATTTTTGAGACCCAAAATCAGCCTCAAATGCCCCAAAACTGGCTGTGTATGTTACGATTGCAACGGCCTATATATGGAAATCAAAAGTCTATTTTGGTTACTTAGCTCACCAAGTCCTTTCACTATAAAACAATTAAAAAATGTTTTACTGCGGACACATATGTTAAGTATTTACGTGAAATGACACTTAAGTAACTTTTTGTTATGCAGCCTGTACAGGGAACTTGGTAATCTTGTTGTAAATATTGTCATTGTTGTAAATATTTTATATTACAATGTTAAAATGTACTTTTGATATTTAATTGTGTGACTCTGTGAGAAAAATAAACCTGATACACTCAAATAAATTGTCAAAGCATTGTTAAACAGAACTTTGGTGTCAGTATGTCTAGCAATTGAATTTACCTGAACCCAAGTGCCAGTGTGCGTAATTTGACAATCAATGGTGCAGTGTAATCACGAGGATCAGATAGTATACAAATACGAATTGCTCTATTTTGGACTGAGATAACAGATTTCTATAACTCAGTATTGAGAATATTGACCAATGAAGCAAACATCAGGATGATAAGAAAGAATATTAATAAAACAGCTTATCATTGCTAACTGGGATATTCGGTCTTAACCAAAACACTGAAATTACAAAGAAACTACTTCCGACTGTTTCGTGTATCAACCCAGTCACAATAATACAAGTCAACAGAGTGTTTAGAACAATTAACACTTCACCAAAAGCCAGCCGTGTCCTGACTCAAGTAGTTCGGGTTCCTTTATTAGTATGCACAATATCTATACGTCAGGAATGTAGTCCGTAAAACATGCCTCCTGTTCAAACATCGACACTGTCCGGTTTTTAAATTGTGTGCAGGCGGCATTACTAGGATAACTTATTCAAGCTTGTGGAATTAAAACCAAAATAATACAACGGTATTTTATATTTTTTTTATGATCACTTCCCGTCAATAAAGGAATGAAATAAACAGTCCAAACTTATTTGAAGATTATACATTAATATTTGTATGAACATAGTTTTGAATTAATGCATTCTTGGTTCCATGGCTATACTATACTTTTCAATACGCAGGCAGGGAGTATTTATTTTAAGAGCAGTATATACACATAAACTCAAAAAAGTTGATTATACTTATTGACAACTTGTCTAGTCTTGTTTGTTTTATGTTATTTCCAGTTTAACCAAATTAATAAAAACGACACAGCTGCCGAATGGGTAAAATACGCTGCTTTAGCTTTCCATCTAATGTCACATCATTAAAATGGTAAATTGGTTCCCAGGTGTTGCATTTTGGGAAAAGTTTTGCCACTAACTTTGATAGTACATGGCTTTCCATTAATGAATGTTTTCTGTGAGGAAAATCACTGTCGCTTAGTCCTTATATTGTAGCCTCTCGTCAAGTTCGTTTGGTGTGGTCAAGTTCGTTTGGTGTGTATTTATAATTATGCGCAGTGCATTTCATGCGACTTACATAAATTGGTGAAGACAATGGTATATTATTCTGTAGTGTTCTTACAATGAGGTTGCCAGCCAGTTTGTTTGACAAATGGTCCATGGGCGTCGATCAGTGGCGGAGGGGGGCACGTCCTCCAACTTTTATAGAGTGTGGGGATAGTATATCAAATGTCCCCATTTTTTGATGGCCCATAATTAAAATTTAAAAAATAAATATATAGCATATCCTGGCTACAGAGGAGGAGGCTACCGTTTTCTTGCAACACCAAATATTAATTAAGCGGTCCGAATGCACCAAAACTTTCAAAGTCGAATTTTGTCGTAACTGTGAATGTTGCATTGAAGGCAGGCCCCTCACGCTGCGGGTACGCTTCCATAGAGGCGAATCTACAATCTTGGACAGACTTGTTTAGGTTACTGGAACAAGAATTGGCTGGCTATGTCTATCGGTTTTGATTTGAGGCTAATATTACTGGGGACATCCATTCTACCTTTTTAGAGTGTGGGACGACATATTGCATAAGATAGCGCCTAGAACCAATATATCTGAAGCTCGGTTCGAGCTGAATTTAAAACTATAAAATAAAAATTATGTTATTTTATTTTATTTTATTTTATGTTATTTTATGTTATTTTTTACTTCAAGACATTTTTTACTCACAAATTAGTTTTGCCCCAAAATGATGTCTAAAAGCAGGATGAGCTGTAACCTTGTGACCCAAGGTGCCCTCCATTTTTGTTAAACCCAGATCCGACACTGCCTTGTATCACAAGGTGTACTCTGTATTCTCTCATTGTCTTGTTTTGTTACTATGTGGCTTGACTAGTGTGATACATCAATGGGTAAAATTGCTTAAGGTCTCGACAAATTACTCTGATGATCTGTGGTATTAGGGCGCTTTATTATTAAAAATTTGAATTGTTGCAAAACTGGGCGGACATTTGAAAAATGTAGGGACATGTCCCACCGATTGACACCTATATGGGTGTTAGGCATTTGTTGGTGCTTTGGCACACTTTTATCATAAGTTTATTGAGGAAAATGTGTTCCTCTGCACTTTTTTGCAGACGACACTACCACATTATCTGTTTCCGTCCCAACCATACCTACCGTCAACACTGATCTCACTCAATGTCTCATCCTGGTTCAAGTGTAATAATCGTTGAATCCCAATAAAACAAAGAGTGTGTTCTTCAGTAAATACCGGTCCTTCTTATTCTAGCTTCTCTATATTGGATGTTATACCATAACGATGAGGTCCAGTTTACAACATTCTTTGAATAGGTATTATTTAAAATGAAATACTTTGTTAGTTGTCTTCTCTATCTATCTTTATTATCTATATACAACATTTAAATCATCCTTATCTTAACTATTGTAATATTGTTTTGGGCTCGTTCTAACAACTCTCTACTTCCTATTCAAAATGGCCATCAGAATATGCATTCTGCTTTTCTCTTACACTGAGCATTAACACATTGATAGGTCTGTTAATAAACTGCAGTACTGGGATCTTTATGTGCAAGTATACTGACCAACTTCTTCCTCAAGAGTTTTCTTCCTATTTTACTGCGGTCTATGATATTCATGGATATTCCATCAGATCACAACACAATCTCTTTCTGCCCCTCACCCCACATACTACTTTATGAACATTTAAAAAATACGGGCCACGCCTCTGGTGAAAACAGAGTCAGTTGTGGGGCGCTTTAAAAGCTTCTTATACAAAGAATATATATGCTGTTATTATTCCACATAAGTCCTTTGCTTTTGAATATGCTCATAATTATTTGGGGACTTATTTGATGTTCTTCATTGCTATATACATTTCGTTTAACATTGTACATTAATTTATTTTGTTTGTTTTAAATTTAATTAAATTGATTGCCGTTACAAATACATATTTATTTTTACAATAGTATTTTTCAGATTCATTTGAAATTGAGCAATGTATATAGATTTAATTCGATGTTTTAACCCCTACTGTTTCCCCATCTTAGAGCGCTTGAAAACAACAATATCAGCACAATTGCCAAAGGAACATTTGATGGTCTATCACGGCTCCAGGGATTGTAAGTATATTCTATCTCATACATTCCAATCACGCAGCATCAAGCTAGAAATTGTTTTTCATCTGAATTTACGTCTTACGACGAAATTAAAAACATGTTTACTATCATATATATATATATATATATATATATATATATATATATATATATATATATATATATATATATATATATATATATATATATATATATCCATACTGAGTGAAATATGATGGTGATCCCATTCTAGTGTCACTTCATCTTTGTTGACATTTAGTTTTTCATCTGGTTTTTCAAAAAGCCAAAATCATATCGGTGGAGTGAGTTTCTGTTGATTCTTTTGAATCTCTGTATTATGAGATTTTCTCGGATTAATTTCCTGAATGTTTTGAGCCTTTCTGAAGGCAACAAAAGGTAGTTTCGAAAATATTTCCTGAGAGTTCAGATGGCAATGCTTGTTTAATGCTTATTTCACATCTTTATGTTTTTTACGAACGGATTATAGTTCGTTGAGAAGAAGCGGTGCTTCTTTGTTTTGTTTGCCTGTTGGTAATTTGCAGAATCAGTTTAGCTCGTTTGGCCATTGACACTTTATTTTGTGTTGTTTATCTTAGTTTGAGTATAGCCCTGGCTAATAATTTTGAGAGAAAATTTGACTCTTTTCTGTGAAATCTTCCTCATTGTTGGTATTTCTAGCATATCGGAGAGTTTCAGTAGATAAATGCTTGAACATGGGATGAGGTTTTGTGCAAAAACTGGTATGTTTCTGTAGGTTTGGTGTGACACCTTTGTGTCTCGGATGCCAATTTCACTGGAAGCATTTTCCTTGAAAATAGTTTAAGGCAAGATAATCGATTGATGTTTTGAGGCCTCCTATGTGAATTTTAGAGTTGGGTATCTGATTAATTGTGTTTATGAGATTTTAGAAATATTGAAATTCGCCACTATAAATGACAAGTATCTATACAGTGTCACCAAAACGATATTATCAGCGTGTTGGAGGATTTTATTTTCGAGATCATGTAATAATGTTCTCATGTAATGTCACAAATTTCCGGACTGGCTGTTGAGCCCATTGCACAACCGATTTTCTGGAGGTAGAAATTATTTACAAATTGGAAACAATTTCTGTAGAGTATTAGTTCCAGATGTATTTCCGGATGTATTTGGAAGGTGGTTTGTTGATGACATATGGATGGTTGGTTTGGTCGATGGCATTGCATACACAGTTTATTGCTTCAGTTTGGCGGATTGTTGTGTACATTGAAACAACATCAATACTTGTAATAAGCACATCTTATCTCTGCTGTGTCATAGCCGGTTGTTGGTTACTATTGGGAATAGAAAATGATTTACAAATTCTGATTTTGACTCGAACATCCACTTATTATGGTCTTACAACAAAAGTATTATGCCAGTTTCGGTAGAAAATACATTGTTGACACGCCTGTGAGCGGATCGAGATATGCCAGAGTGTGTTTGTCGACATGGTTGTTGTTTCGCATTTCGGTTAGGACATTATGAACTAACAGGTGATTTTGAGAGATGAAATTTCATAAACACCATGAATGAGTCACATCCGACTCCTCCTTTCACATAATTCAGAAACCTCCATCAATAATAAATCAGTCACGAAACTTGCCAGTTTTGAATATATTTGCATTTTATTATGACCATGAAAATAGTGCCTACTTTTTGGTCATTCGAAGAGAACTGTGTACATTTCAATGTGGAATTGTGTATAATTTGAGTAGCTGACATGGGCTATGTTCATGTCAAAGATGTAAAATCGTTCCAGTTTGGGTCAGGTGGGTTGGTCATGAAGGTGTTCAAGATTTGAAGCAATATATGATGATTTTTATTGTCAACAAATTGCATTACCAGGATTGACTGCTCACCGTATGTCTGATGCTCCAACCCCTCTTTCACCCTTACTCCCAGGGTAAGCTCCAATTGGGTCGGGGTGTTCCCCTTTCAAATTAATCAACCATGCGCAAAACAAAATTGACCATACATTTTGGTTTGTCCTCTAACCTCTTGCTCCATTGGAGCACTCTGGATTCACCCCTGCCTACCCCAAAATACGAATTTGTGATGCTTTTGTTGTCCTTTAAAAGGACATTTGGGTATTAATTGTCACCCAGATAGCATGTTAACGTTGGGCCAACGTCGGTCGACGTTGGCAATGCAAACGTCAAACCGTTGGGTCGACGTTGTCATGTTAATATTGGTAGAACGTAAGTTTGTTTTTATCGGGCCAACGTGGATATGATGTTCCGGTTTGCCGTCGGCCCAACAACTAATATAACAGACGTTGGACCGATGTCACATTTTTAACGTTGGTAAGACGTGTCGTTGTAAAAGTCGGGCCAACGTATTTTTTCAGATCGGAGCAACGTGGATATACGTCAGTATGACGTCCACCCAACTGATATAACAAACATTTGGCTAACGTCATGTTGTAAACGTTGGTAAGACGTTTCGTTGGAAGTCGGATCGTTTTCCGCAACGCACAGTGGGCCAGGGCGAAACCAAAGTGCGCCAAAAGGATCATTTATGTATGTTCCAGATTTTATTTATTTTTTTACATTTTTTAGGTTGCTAAGAACCCATATGACTATTTTATAAACAATTTAAAGTCAAATTAATATTTCATGACTGTAGAACTGCCTTACAATCTCAAAAAACTGGATTTATTTTTTATAAAAGCCGGTTGCTGGTAATAAATTTAAAATAACATGTTCAAAAGTATTTTGACTTAATCATAAGTCCACTTTTCCTAATTTTTATGTTATAAGTTTTTGTAAATAAAGTCGAATTTAGAAAAATTGCAATAAAATGAAAATTTCTTTCAGAAAAATTATTAAATTAAAAAAATTTCACTTTCACAACAAATTGGAAAAGTGGGCTTTTGACAAAAAAGCTATCTTCATGTAAATTTTAGTAAACCCAGTGCACGATCTATATTTTGTTTAATAATTAAGTCGTCAGCAAAAGCATATAAAATAATAGTTTTGTTCAGCTATGGTAGAACTAGAAATTCCCGCCCAAAGTCTCATATTTCCTGAAGTTGAACCTTTCAGCAACATATTTCAAAATGAGCTGCTGAGCCACACAACTTGTAATTTTGTAAACCCATCCCAACATTTTTGAACCTTTTTCATAACTCGACTGTGAGAGCACCGCGCCACACAGTGAAACTGATATGACTTAATTATTCCTCATGATTTCGTAAACAAAGGCAAGTCTTGTGAAATGATAGCCATGATAAACATTGTGCAGTTAAAATTGTTATCGGTTTCTTTATAGTGGAAGCAAGACGTATCAAAAAGTAATATTCAGTCCGGTAAATTCGCAAAACAAAATGATCACAGGTCTACATAAAACTTATTGGTGTTAAATTGATTACGGTATCAAACAGGATAATAATTATTATTTTGGTCTTATGTGCTAATTGGTTAAATAGTGAAATAATGTCCAAAAATAATTGCTGTTCCTCCGAAACAAAACAAATCAACATAAGAATGAATAATAAACTGAACTACAGGTTGGTTGTTTAAATACATATGCGGGTCCGAAACATATTTGGGTGTAATATGCCTTCAAAATAATGGAAATTTTATAGTTTTGCAGTTTCGGCAGTTATTTATTCTTAACCGTCAGTTATACAAATATGCACATTTGTAAATTTGGTGTGACCTGGAAAAGTTTATTTTGGGGAAAATATAAAGTTGGTGTAACAAACATTAACAGTTCAAAAGTCATGGAAAATCACGGCAGTAACTGTTCATCACACTGGACGTTGAATTATGTAAATCATGCAATATCACATTTGTTTCAAATAAGAGTTACCTATATTAACAGCTTCAAAATATCCTCGAAAATAACCGAGCAAGATAACAATAACCGATTACCTTCATTGCAACTTGAGTCTTATTTAACCTGTGACTCTTTTTATTTAAAGTTACCAATTACCTTAGCATTTTTTTAATTTCTTAAGACTTTTTCATTTGTTCCCGTGGTAGATAACACAAAAGAGAACTGACTTGCATTTAAGAAGAGTCTCTTCGACTATACATAGAAAATTTGTGATTTAAAATTTGACTGAACGCAAACGTTTACCCTGGCTCGAATTGGATAAAGAAAGACAAAGTAAATTAAAGAAATATTTGAAGACTACCATATACAATGAATAAAGAATAAAGACCATTTTGTAAAATATTGTAAATATTTTACCCTAAAAGCTGTGGACGCAGTGTTACAACATATTTGTAATACACATAACGTAATACATGATATAAAATATTTTTTCAGAAAGTATAAACGCTGTACATAAGTCTTGGCAAGAGAAGAAAACTATGCTCTTTTTTTAGTTTTTTAACAAAATACAAAAAAAATATGAACATAGTGTCTATACACTAAATAAATAAAATCATTGCTTACTGTTAACATTTGAAATAAATCAAACTGGGACATAACTGACTCTGACCACATACCTCAAAATCTAATACCAGTTTGTTAACTTCTCAAAACATGCTTCCTTATTTATCATGTTTTGGTCCAAGGGTCAAAAGTGTTTTTTCTTTTGTAAAAGTGGACAGTATTGATTTCTGCCAATAAACAATTATTTTGTAAGGGCCGATGGAAATGGGTTCCATGTTTTCATAAAAAGGGTGACGACACGCTTATTCCTGAATATCACCTTAAAAAACATTGTTATCTTGTCATTTAATTTCAGTGTGTCCATTTAATGTCTCGCTAAACAGAATTAAAAGATTTCACTATCATGGTAACAAATATCACAAATTTGAATACTGAGTGTGATTTTGAACTACTGTAAACACAGCTAATTCGTCCCAGTTGTAATGAGGACGGGCATGTGAAAGATGAAAATTTTACAATTTGAGGGGGTTCTTCAATATTTTGCCTATTAACGTTGTACTAACCATTATGACTTGCTTTCATGAGCAAAAGTTATTTAAATTATTAATTAGACTTGTGCAAGGGACTGAAAACAATGCTTTTATATTTTGAACAAGAGACCTGAACATGCCTCCCCTTGAACGTGCACAAAACATTTGGAACAGTAAACATTACGGGATAGCTCCATTAGAAACGTTCCGAGTTTGAGGCCCCAAACTCGGAAATCACACATCCTTTTCAATGCAAATTGTTTAAAGTGTGTTTACTGTGTCAATAAACTTATCAGATTAGACAGCTAATCCTGCGGTAACTGAAATGTACACCGGCTGGCTGTGAGTTTGCAGAGAAAAATATCACATAGAAGGCATTAGTTTTCGGATTCCATTCTTGTATTTTCATTCTTTTGACAAAAAGTTATCATAGTTTCATTGTTTAATCCTGAAAAGGACCAAGTATGAGCTGAGAACGTACGGCACACGGTAACTCAACGGCCGTGAAAATGCCAGCGTTGCGTGCGAATGGATATTTACTAAGTTGATGCTTACTTATTAGGGTTTTGCAACAATGAGTCTAATATTTAAAATAAATCGATTCTAGTCGTCAATAAAGGTCGTTGGGCATATTTATTTATGTTGGTCATAGTTTTAACGAAGTTGAACGAAAATAGTATAAGCAAACATTGTCCTACTTTTTCAGGCGTAGGTTTTAAATATGCCTGCGTACGCACCACACTCAACAGCGAGCATAGGCATGGTGGGTGATTTAACTGCGTGCAATAGCGCTACACGGGCGCTGTAGCAAATAGGGGCCAAAGCGTTTATTGTTTTGATCGGTGGGGTACGGGGTGCAATTTTTTTGCAATTCAAAATTGCCATCCTCAAAAATTTTCTTTTGAGGATTCCTCTTTGAATCAAATTACAACAAACAAATTTCCCCATTGAAAATCATTGCGACAATGGCGATTTCGGAATGCAGAAAAAAATTCCCGGCGGGATTGTAATCATCCATTATTTCGCAAGTGCGTTGATATGACATGGGTTTTGAAAAGCGTTGCTTTTGCGCTTTAATCCATTGTGCACCATAGTACTTGGTTGAGAGTTAGACAAGACGTCCTGGTTCAGGTTTTCGCACGGGGCCGCAAAATTTTTTTCTACGTGTCGTTAGCTTTGAACATAAGACAGGCGCTGGACAATAATGCAGGCCTGAATTACGGCGGCCACGACGGCCATTGCCGTCGTTGCCCTTTTAGTGGCCGTGATGCCCCTTGCAAATGAACCAATATCACGGCCAATTTTGCCGTGCCCTTTTTGGAAGATCATGCCAGCGCGATGCGGCTCGGCACGTTCCGTTCACACACAAAATAAAAATTGTCAACGTTACACGTACGCCGTACGTACGTGTGAAGGATCAGATCAAGGAAAACAAAATCACTGGACCCCAATGTTTGAATATGTGAGACTTCCACAGTAATGCAGCGCAGCCGGCCAGAGCCGACTCACGCCAGGTCCTCGCACATCTACTTGTACACATGTACATGCGCAGCATTCACGCACGAAGCCTATGTTAACGTTAACATTGTGTGAGTGACATGATCCAAATCGCTTAACGAATATTTGTATTGGTTGTATGACAATGTATATGTTCTCGTTCGACCAATAAGAACAGTTTTTACGCGCTATAGGTATTGCATATACCGCGTAACGAATATTTCTATTGGTTGTATGATGACGCCAGTTGGTCGTTCGACCAATAGAAATTGTTACGCGCTATGCATAGGGCATTGCACGCACGTGTTAACTAGACTGCAGTGAGCTTGTCCGAGTGCCTTCCAACGACTGCATCAATATATAATATATACATAGGCCTACATGTAACAGCAAAATAAACTCCCGTCACCCTAAAAATATTTATTTTCATTTTATAATTAATATAATTTGTTTAATGAATATTATGAGTATGGAGTGAAACACGAACAAAAGATGTGGCAAATTTGGTTGACCTGGCAGCCAACCATCCTAATAACATTGTATATTTATATTATGTTTAATAATATAATTACTTAACAAAATTTAGGGGTGACGTATATAATTAATCCAAGTTATTTTATTTGTCATATATAAATAAAAATCTACAACTTTCTTGTTTATGGAATTAATTGTTGCTTGCGAGTGCACGTTTTTCCACTCGCACTTGTACGGGCCCCCGTTGAAAAGCACTCGCAACACACGGCACGTTCCCCGTTCCCCCGCGTGTTTTTGAAGCAATTGTGGGCTGTACTGCATATGAGCGTTGCTCAGGGCAGCCTATGCTGCAGCGCATGCTGACGCAGCCACAGCCGTAGCCGCCAAATTCGAAACGGCCTTACTTGATCCCAGCCACGGAATGCCCAACTTTCGACTACAATACGTAACTTTATCAAGCATCTGCAATGGAATTTGTAACGTTGCCCTCTGAAAATTAACAAATAGCATTGCGCTCAATTCTTTCCGGTGGGGAGTAGCATCATTAAACAAGGCAGCTCCTATCGCTCACCAAGTGTTTAACTTTTGCCATAGTTAGCACATTTAATATTTTTAATGTGTTAATGTTTGATAGTTTTTTTTCTGTTGGTCATAATATAGGCCCTAATGTAACCTACTTCAAAACATTCTGATATTAAGCTTATTTCCCAAAGTTTATAATAATGTTCGGCTGAGTTTATGCATGGAGGTAGAAACATGAGTTGTGCACAGTCTATCGCCACAAATTGGCCGTCCAGACACACCATTAATATTTTAGTAAATAGCTTTGCTCACTTGTACTATAGAACATTGACAAATGGAAATTATGGGTTATAATTGGAGGGATATTTAAAAGGACCCGTTCATCTCTGAAACACAAAATCTAATCAAGTGGAGCATTGTTTCCTACTGCAATGTGTCCAGTGTATTGCTTATTGGGTCCACCATGGTTCACAACAATATTTTCTGATCTAAATAGTTTTTCAAAAGTTTTGATTTGTAAAGCATCATCTGCATTGCGCTTTTGCCTTGGGTCTGATGTTGTTTTCAAATATGATAACTGGACATGACCACGCAAGTCTCGTGCGTATTCGACCATTTTGGGACCAGTTGGTCTATTGCTCAAACTCAAAATTAACATTAACCCTTTTATCTGTCTCTCGTTCAGCCTATTTATACCTCCATGGTTTATGAAAACTGAAAAGGAGAATTAAAAAAAAAAAAAAAAAGTCATGACCATGATGTGGGTTTATGTCGCACTGTGGTTTGTAAACATTGGATTTGTTGATGATAATCGTGTTATTTATTTTGATATTTTCTGCTTTACAGTAGAGAAAGTCAATTATCTGAAGTTGAGATATTTTGTTACTTTGTTGTTAAATAAAACAAATTCTGAACGTATCTATTGTGGTTATGTTTCATTATTGCTTAGTGTGATCTAACAATGTTCTGGTAGGAAAATAGAGATGTGAAACAATCTGGTTATGTGTTATTGCTTTCTGTAGCAACCATGGAATGTTACAAAAGATTTGTGATGACTGGAACTAAGCCACAACTCTAAATAAATATCTTCATGGTTGCTACCTCAACTTTCTACTACATTAATAGGTGAACTTGGAAAGATTTAAACCACCCACCATAATAATACAAAATGTGCTCAACTTGCACAATACATGCACTAGGAAATAAATAGTGGTTTGTGCTGGTAGATCAGCCATCACGCTTCAGTGGTTAAAAAGTAGTACCGCTACATATCGCCTGTCACCAGATAAAGGGATTAAAAGCCACTGTTTGTCCAAGCAGATAAGAGGCGTGAGTTGGTAAACATGAAAAGGATGTGTGATACTTAATTTTTCTAATGGAGGATTCCCGTAATGGCATAAATGTAGGCCAAAATGATTTTAGGTTCACATAAATTTGAATGGGGCCTGCATTAAGACATCACATTTCATCACTGAACTGTTGTCTTGTTGATGAACTGCTTCTGAAAGAGACCAGTCATAACTGCATGTTATTTTCACAGGAAAATAAGGCACCAATATTGACACTTATTATTTTGCAATTGTTCTGCCCCATTACATGAGCTATACATGTTGTCTGATGCATGGAAAATGTGTGATTCTGATCCCCCACCACCTACCTCCCGCAAACCTAAACTATCCGACTTATTACTTAGTTTTATTTATTGGACTGGTGTGCATAGAAGGTACACCATCTGCTTGATGAACACCTCACTGTCTGACACCCAGTGGATGATCCAGGGTGGGGCTTGGGGATGAAGCCTCCCCGACTCAATGCTTTTGCTCCAAGGTATGTGTACCGACATCAGCAACAAGTCATGGATGATTAAATATTGTATCATAAACCAACGGAGAAATACATAATTTCAACGGAGACTGAAAAAGAAGACTTACAGGTAGAAAAGTTTTAGAAAAGGGCTTCACATATTGGTAGTTTGAATACGTGACAAGTGATCACAGTCATGAAAATAACCATCCAGATTTAAAAAAATTAAAAAACTGTCAATATGCAGTGTTTTTCTTGAGAACGCAATATCGCTGTTCACTATTTTAATTTAAATTGAGATGAAATAAATCTAAAATGTCCATTGTTCATTCACTCATTGTCTGTAATGAGTACTTTAACCCCCGTAGTACGTCGGCTGTATCCGATGCAGGATTTTTTGGGGAACTCACATCGGACAGCTCGATAGCTACTCAAACGACTTGGTTTAAGGGCATAAAAGGAATAAGACAGTGTTTTGCTACAAGAATGTCACAATGGTGTGTCACTACACATGTTTAAATTGTAAAAAACATTATTTTGTTTGCGTTTTTCTGCAGCTTTAAGAAAAAATAACTAAATAAATAAATGCGGTCCTCATAGGGTCAAATGTATTGATTTGTGCCACATACCTCTGTCATGCTCAACTCGCAGTTTGCTTCCCCCATCTCTGTCCTTACTGTATTTCAACCAGTTCTCTATTCTGTTCTCATACAACATTGCATTCTGTCATGTTGATTGTTTTCTTAGCAGCAGTTTGAACACAAAAAAGAAAAGCGTTTATTGTACATACTTGGGATTTGGAAGTTTTAATAACTTTCCTTAGGAAACTGAGCACAGTCAAATATCGAAGCTAACAGCCCGTGTGTCATCTAGGCTTGTTGAGAAAATAGCCTAGCAAATTTCCTGAAGATACCAACATAGCATATTTTCACTTAAAAACTATCCTTTAATAGACTGTGTAAGTTGATATCGAGAATGTACGGGTTTTCGCGAGAATCTTGAATTCCGGGCACCTCGCCTAACATTTACACCGTGTAATGTGTGCATTTTTTTATGAAAATAACTTTATTGTGCTATTTTAATAAATTTCATCCATTGAATATAATTTGATTTAATAAAAGCATGGTTTACAATTTGTAAATTGTAAACAATTTCGCAAATCTTGGTCAAGTATTTTTTTTTAAACCGACCCTGATTTCCGCTTTCACGTTTGAAACCTTAAGGCCCATGAAACAAAAGGCGATCTTCGTGATCCTTGACGTACACGCATGCAAACTAGAGCAAGCTGCTAGGGTTTAGTCGTAGTATGATACCCAAACCTCATGAAAAACCGTAGGTCGTGTGTAAAAGGTTTCGTTCTGTTATTGTCCGTGAACGAGTGTTGTCACCATGGCCCTTTCAATGCAATATTGGTTAAATTATGTAAAGCGACAGATCGTAATTGGCAAGAAAAAGTGAAAACGCATTTAATTGTTGCAGGGTTCTTCGGTTTTTTGTGCCTCTGATCTCAAAAATTATCATTGGCATGATCACGAACAAATTACAGGACGCGACGTTTTCCTTCCGATGCTGCCGGTGGTGGAGTAAGATCGATCAAGCACTCGCAAAGGATGCAATGTCACACAAAATCCATACGATACAGGGTCTGTTTTCACGCCACGTAACGAAGCACTTATCCCAATTTAAAAATTAAAAATATTATCTAACTACGGTTTGTCAGTGCATTCGAACACGGTGTGCGTAACACAGTCGGCCTAAATTCGCAATTTGACACTTCGAACCGGACGTTGGAGGTCAATCATTATTTCTTCATTTTCTCGAACGTTTCCAAGCTTTTTTAATAGTTTATTTATTACAATGTAAGTTTTAAATGTAATCATTCCATCAATATGTTTTGGGGGTGGAAAAAGGTGATGACAAAATAACAATCATACAAAGTATACACCCGTTAACCTCCTGTAACTAATGGCTCAGGTGTGCCGGAAGTCAATGGTGACCTTATCATCGTGAGACTTACACAGTCTATTGTTTGTCCAATTTTGCATGATATTCAAAGTAAGCGTGTGAACCAGATATACATTAAAATAAATAAACTCTTACTTTTATTTTTATGAACGACTGCGGCATGGACCATTTGAACACGAGCCGGCATTGTGGGAGGTGATCTGAAGTGGTTCGACGTAAGCTGGTCAAAATGGCGTGTGTATAAAGTCTCGTACATACGTGTACACACATTGCTGTTATCTGATTATTGTAGGCCACCATCTTTCAGAGACTGTATGTATTATGACTGTATTCATTACACTTAGGTTGTTGTTGTCGATCACGCCCATCGGTATGATGGCCCGGCAATAGCCTGCCAATGGTTAGCTGAACTGCCTGCAGCGCGTGGACGAGTATTCTGCCCGATTAGCGGATTCTTTCCCGCCACGGGTTTATAAGGGAGGTTACTTGAACTCGGCCAGGGCAACAACACTATCCTGGCAAAAACGCCAATGGAAAGAAACGCGACTGCATTGTTTGCAGTAACCGCAAATTAGGCAGGCGAAACAAACAAAGATGATCTGTAAACAATGTACACAACCTATGTGCATAGTTCCTGCTTTGAGAAATACCACACCACTTGATTGTAAATCTCACTATTTGTTTTCACCCAATTCAATGTTGGGAAAGGTCGACGAGCCGCAGATAACAGTCCAAACCAACATTGAATTGGGGGTGGGTGGTGGGTGTTAGTATGATTGTGATGTATGTACACTGAATACAAGTAAATTGTTCATTTCCAAGAAGAAGAAAAAATCAAAAAAATGTCGTCCAAGAAATCTTATGCATGTACCGTATTTGCATGTATTTATTACAAATTCTCTGAAATATCACCTTTGTATTACTTTTCTTCAGTGTAAATACTGATCTAATTATTTCATTTTTTTGCTTTTACACTTACAAAATAGGTGCACAATATTTTCTCCTTTGAGTAGTATGTTAGATGAGGAGGGAGGCCTATGCGTCTATAAAATGATATTTCTGAAATGAATTTCTAAAAAATATTAGTTTGAGTAAGAATAATCATTTTTTTTAAATACGCTAAAAGCGAACGAGTACATTTTAATCTCACAAAAGAGTGAGATTAAAAAACTTGTGCTTGAGAGATTAAAAAAAACTTGTGCTTGAGAGATTAAAAAAAAACTTGTGCTTGAGAGATTAAAAAAAACTTGTGCTTGAGAGATTTAAAAAAACTTGTGCTTGAGAGATTAAAAAAAACTTGTGCTTGAGTTAAAGAGCCCGTTTGTTTATCAGCGCACAATCGTATTTGATAAAAGTGAAATTGACAAGAAATATTAGTTTTTCTATAAATTGGTAAGAGAAATGGTAATTATAAACGCGAGTCCCTCCCTCATCTAACATACTACTGATGGCACTTACTTTTATCTCACTACGTTAAAGTACTTTTTTTTTTTTTTTTTTTTTTTTTTAAAGATTAGTAAATGATTTGACCTCATCGATTTTTGATGAGGTCAAGAGTGTACCTTAAAATGTTACTTTAAAAGATATATTGAATCTATA
>CM055817.1:5244925-5316692 GCA_029582265.1 Zoroaster sp. YZ-2022 | reverse complement strand
ACTGTTGGGCGCTAATAAAAATGGACAATCCTCATATGTGTGGGTTATGATTGGAGCAAAATATTCTTCCGAACTAATAGGGAAAATGTTAATAATAGTTTTTCTTTTTTTCTCAACCATGCGATCAATTTTTTTTTTTTTCTAAATTCAGTTCTTTAAATTTATGTTTTCTTTTATGACTCTCTCTCAATTCTAGTTGTGCTCTCTCTTTTAAAATATAATTACGAGATCGAGCTAAAAGTGCATCTACTCTACGACGTTCAGAAATTAATTGCAAACAATAATTAGATTTTATCAACTTGTCGACGAACAAATCCATTATTGTTTCTTTATCGGCGGTTTTTAATAACGAATAAAATTCTTCATCGACCAAAACTGTTTCCCTTTGCAGCGTTTTTAATTCATGTATTAGTTCCGGCTTACCTCGACCATTTGATGGAGGTTTGTCACTATCTAACATAATTTCAAAATCCACCTCATTTGCATTCACGACGGTGATCCCATCCGGGGTCGAGGCCATGAATGGCAAAATGCCCCCCGCGATGCGTCCGGGGGTGAATGAGCTTATGGCATCTGTCGGCGTGCAGTGCGTGCAGAAATATCTCTCAATATACGTCATCACAGCTTTTCCATAGAGCTCATGAATATGAATACCGCGCTTAAGATATAAACTGCTCCCTTTAAGGAATTGTGAATCCAGTCTGAGTTGACCGGTGCTAGCGAATGTCCTCTTTACGTTCAAATCTGCAGATAACTGCTTGCCGGCACTTTCAGCTTTGTCAAGACTTTCCCACCATGGATGTTTTTGAATGCCACTTGGTACCAGCACCGATCTCGTTGCATTGACTACCTTCTCTATGCTCCAAAAGACCATATCTTTTAATAACTCTCTGTTAGCTTCACCATCGTCACGGCTGAGTCTGTAATATTCTAGAAACGGTACGTTTTCAGCATTGATTCCCTGTTCTTTGAAAAAAGTTGTGAAGAACATGGCCAATCTATCACGTAAATCTAAGTGCAGACAGCTGAGCTTGTCACCAAACTCAACAGATTGTTGGTCATCGGAAGAAGAAGGGGAACTGTCAAAATCATCTACACCGCTGGCACATCGATCACCCATATCGTCACCCCAATCAGTCCATTCCTGTGATGTAATGGAAGGTTCTGCCAAAGTATCGAAGCCCGAGATCGCCATAGACAGCGAAGAAGATGTTAGATATCAAGAGGAGACGGAGAAGGAGAGGGAGAGATGTACTGTACGCAGCAAAAAACGTAAACGGAGATCGTCTACACATAAAAGGCACAAGAGTTCCAGACACCAGAAAAAACACACACGCAGACGGAGAGTTAGTTCGAGTGAGAGAAGTACTAGCAGCAGTAGCAGCAGTAGCAGCAGCGACAGCAGCAGTGACAGCAGCAGTTCAGAAGACGAGGATACGAGTACCGCCACACACAAGTCGGCAATTCACAAGACAATTCACAAGACAGCTGCAGCCAAGGTCAAGACCAAAGATAGTGTTGCTCGTCCTTCAGTCAAGAAAGACACAGAGGGTGCCATTTTGACTAAAAAGCCAGTATTTATATCAAACGATATGAATGACGTAAAAAAAGGTAAAAAACAATCTGACATTTTGAGTGAAGATAATAAGTGTACCAGTAGTGAAAAAGTGTGTGAAACAAAAGTGGTTGATAAGCGCAAAGTGTTCATTAAACACAACACAGAAGATCCAAAAGAACAGATAATATCGTCTATTTCGAAATTTCCAAAACATCTTGAGGGACGCATGCCTGTTTTGAAATATAACCCCCAATTCTATTCTCTCGACATATCAGGCGATAAATCAATTTTTTCTTGTCAAAATCTGGACGATACATTCATTGGAGGTGCGATGACGGTGAGAGATTTTCAAAGACAGATTATCTGCACTCTTTCGAATGCCGTGATAAAAGTTTGTTCCCGCACTGTTCCACTCGGTTATGATATACTATATAGATTTATATCGTTGCCGTCTAAGATGTTACAAGAGACAGGAGGGCACAACTTGCTAATGGAAACGCAAATTGCTATGGGCATGTTTGACACACGTATGTTCGAAACTCATAAGGGGATAAAAGACGAATATAAAATAAAATCCAGAGATACGGTTGAAGAACAGACCGTAAAAGAATATAGTCTGTTAAAAGACTGTTACAAAAATGAAAAACCGCATCAGTACAAGTTAAATCGTGCAATGTTAGTAGACCCCGGGAGCATAGGCGACCTACCTGTAAAACAACGTTTGGGTCATAAAGCAGAAAAATACCACAGCTCGTATCATCACAAACGTGAATATGCTAATAATATGGCTCCCTACAGCAAGGGTAGTTATAACCCTAATTATTCCAAACCACATTTGTCGCCTTTGCCGCCCTGGAAAAGAAACCAAGAAAACCACCGTCAAGTGCCGTGTAGCACTAACAACAGGCCATATTATCAACAACAGCAATATGATGCTCGAATTTCGACGCAGCCAGCACAGGTGCAACAGTACTATCAAAACCACAATGCTGCCGGTACCACACATACTGTTAATCCTAACCAACATCCGCAACACAGTACCGAACACAACCCTAACAGCCATAATGCATACTATTCACAACGGCAGTGATTCATTATCAAAAACATATTATTTTGTGTGACCAGGTGAATTGTTCCCGTCAGTTAATTATCTGGTAGTAAACTTGTTATTATTCATAATAGAGCACCGGCTGTGTTACCTCTATAGCAGGCCCAGCTAGGTCATAAAGATGTGCGTCTTATAATTCTCCTTTAAGATTGCTTATTGAATCAATATGTCATCGCATTTAATTATTAGTGGGTTGCAGTTCATTGCGATATTAATATTGTTGCATTTATCTTAATTATATTCAGTTAATATACCATCAGTGCCAGCATGGCCTGAGAGAGAGAGAGCAGTGGGTCCCCCGGTAGATTAGTAATCTACCCCTGGTCATCAGGGTCCAACAGTACGGATTTTGTATTTCAAGCTCATTTGCCCTTTTGTTTACATACATGTACCTCAGAACAGGTGCTCTTTTCCTTTGAGGTTTAGTTGTTTTGGTTATTATGCGCAATAGAATTTAAATTTGTTCTTTGTGTAAAGATTGTAGTGTTTTTTTAACTGAGAGATTTGTGTTTCTGGGATTGAAGCTTTTATTCTTGGCTTATTATTTTTGAGTTATGTATTTGCATTATTAATCTGATGTTTACTTATTACTGTTTCCATTTTTATTATCTTTCTTGGCCTAGTCGCGTGTATCAGCTTTTTTGGTACAGTTTTTACATTGTTTGGTTCTAATAATAGAATCTTTCTTGCACTTGTAATTTGAAATGTTTCACATTCGTATTATGTTTTTCCTTATTAAAACATGTAAAGTAATTTTTGTTGAAAGATATTTACGATGAATTCAATAGAGTAAAATGGTCATTGAACGTGAAGGTTTTTATGTAAGCGGCATTGCCGGCATAGTGCACGAAGAGCCAAATTACACCATACCTAAAGACGGTGTGACATTTTTTGAAAAAGTCCCTAAAAATATAGCAAATGTGGCTATTAGTAGTGGGGAGGGAATTCCTGTCTTATTAGGTCACAACAAAAATGCACAGATAGGTCGCGTCTACAAATTTTATACCGAAAAACTCTCTAACAACGATCTTGCTCTTTGTGTGGATTTTTATATAGATTCCGAAGAATTTGTTAACAATTTAAAATATATCCAAGACGTGTATAACGTAATAACAAAAAAAAAATCTAAATCAATTGAAGATCATCTCGTGGCCAGTATTCGAAAACGTTTAGGAGGGCTTAGTTTGGGACATACAAAAAAGGGGGAAATTATTGAAGTTTCTTTCTGCAAAGCTGGTGCTAGAAAAGGTACTGTTCCGAGACATGTAGAGTACGGACATCCTAAGCCTACAAACAAACCAACAAAAAATTTATTTAAGACGCGTTACATGAACAAATCGGGTTTAAGTGATTACCTTGCTGCAGTCAGTGTTTTGGCAGACCCGTCAAAGGATAAAGTAAAACAAGATTTTGAGTATTTAGAGAACGATATAAACGAGGAGAGTTTAAACAGTTTGAAGTTTGATCTATTTGCATACACTATGGCAACCCACGACAACCTACAAGATGACTTTCTTAGCTTTTTAAGAAATCAGCAAGAAAAGGCAGAAAAGCTAAAAACTAGTTCACCCAAAAGGAAATTATTCGCAGAAATTGATGGTCAAAAATATTCATTGACTCCTTGCGAAGATGGTGAACCGTCGTCTAAAAAAGCCCGTGTGGTAACTGAAATGCCTACAACTAGTACAAAGCTCGAGAGTAGACAAAATATGTCTGAAACATTCGGTTTATTTCAACAATTCCTTGATTTTTCAAAACGTCGAGAACAGCATTTGGCAGCAACAGAACCAGCAGTAGATGAAACCAATATTCAAAAATATCAAAACTTAGAGCATGTCAAACAAGTAAATAATGTTGATCATATTCCAATTACGGAAGTTCCAAGGGCTCTAGATCAATTTTTAAAAGAACTTGTAAAAACAAATGTGAATCCAAGCTCTGTTTAATAAATTGTAAGATTTGATTGTAAAAAAAGTAGTGATGTTTATTACAAACTGTTGTAAAATGTATAGTAACAAACATTTGCATGCAACTTTATGTAAGTGTCAATATGATAAGAATAACTTAGTTTTATACATAATCGTGCATGTAACAGGTTTGACGATTTGGGAGTACATTCTTTTTTGAATACAAATATTTAAACTGATATTTATTTCACTGGTGCTGTTTTCATTATTGAGGTTTTTGTTTGTTTTGTTCTTTTGCTTGTTTGGTTTTTAATTGACCTGTTAGGCCCACTACTAATAGTGACCTCCGTGAAATTTACACCCCCATCGCTAGGCCCTATGTGTCTGCAGGTGTAGGGTGGTGTAAGGTTATAATCTTACCTTTATTTTTCTAAAAAAGGCTATACCTATACACGAATCCGGCGAGGCTTGAGGGCATAATGTATGCATAATAGAACACGATGGAAGAACACAAAATCCTCTTACTCCTAATTTTATATTGACTTCCACCGTGTTTTATAATGATATGAATGGACTCTCTCACGTCATGTCCGTATGTAGGTACACCATAGACCTAGGGGTGCACCACACTAAATAAGGTCCCCATAGTAACCAATGCTAAATGTTAAATATTCAAAAATACTAAAACAATATTTCTAAATGACTCGGCTTCTTGGAATAAACTAAAACCCCACGCTTGTTGTATGTGTCCCCCCCCCCCCCCACCGTGTACTACACACATAACGTAATCGTGGCCTAGGTTCTTTCTGTGAGAATAATGACTGGTTTATTACATTACATCGTGCCAAGACTTGTATCTCATCAAATTGTTTATAAATCTCAAGTACAATTCTACATCGAGAACACCTCTACAAGTATGCAATAACAAGTTATATTTTGTTTCAAATAAATCGTCTTTGTTTTCCAATTTTCTCTTCTTACCGCGTACGCACCCGTCTATCAATTCATTGTAACGACATACCAATTCGTCATTATTTGAAATAAACTCATCGACCGTGTCTCCTTCTAAGTCTAAACAAAATGGCTCGTACCGACCGTCCGTGGCTAAGTAGGAGGCTCCTTGTCCTAATTCTTTAATGATTTCATCGTCTAATTTATTAATAAAAAATCGACTGAATAATTGTCCCGCCATGTGGTGATCCATCGTTCTCCTCCGGGTTTTGTGGTCATATTTACTCCCTACACACTCAAATAAATGATGATTAGACGCAATGATCAACTGGACATCTTTTCTGGGTTTGAAGGAATTACCAAACGTCTTCTGATTGCCTCCAAAATTAGAAGCGTCTCCACTCGTAATAGTTTTTAAACCGCTTATAGTTATTTTAGATAGATGATCAAACTCATCGATACATAAAAATTGTGCTTTGGTTCGGACTCCTGAAAAATTATTCAAATCGCTAATACTAGTTGCATTATAGTCGGCTTTTAACGCATTGATGAAAGTTGATTTACCGTAGCCACTTTTATTCGAATATAGAAAATAATGCCTACGCTTTACAGCAGATAAGCGTTCCATGACACCATCAATATCGTGTCTTTCGCAAAAACCTTTTTCAGTGTTTACTTGTTCTACTTTTTTTTCAAATTGAAAGGGATTTATTTGATCATCTTTTTCGGAAAATATACAAATTTCTTTTCCAGTAGTTTTAACATGGAAAGCGATAAAAACACCTTTCTTTACATCTAATTTACTTAATTTTTCTTCTTCCTCGTCTCTATTGACCATCTCCATGGCCTTCTCGTACGCTGCCACCTGAGTAGCACTGATATCGCCATCTTTAAACGATTTTACTACGCCCTTCTGTGCTATGATTTGGGCTTTATTCTTATTCTTGTTTTTTTGAATGATTTCCCTTATCTGGGCCTTGATTAATTCTTTTGACATCATTCCATAGATTTCAACTCTGCCATCATCGACCATGTTTTCGTTTAACATTTCATAAAAAGATGCAGGCAATGCTCCGTCTAGATTTAGTCTAGCGGGTAAGGTTGTTAAATTCATCTTTTTCATCAGCGTCAACATGCCGCTATGTAAAGAAATTTTAGTTCTTTGTTTTGGAATAAATAAGACCATGTTATTAAAAATGACATGGCTGTCATATGGTATTATATTGCTGAATTTAAATTCCGTTTTTTGTTCCTCTGTTAAAGACACCGCTACATGTCTAGCATTTATGCGTTGCTGTTGGTCCATAATTGCGATCTGTGAAAATCGTACGATACATGATTTACTTAAATAGAAGCGCAAACAACTTTCTTTGAGACAAAACAAGCTTTTGCAGAGAGGGTACGGACATGTTATATATATATGCTGGTGCTGGTGTTGGTGCCGGTGCCGGTGCTGTTTTGGCAGAAGTATTTTTCCATTTTTAATAAAAATAAGGGTAAAAACAGCACCGGCACCGGCACCAACACCAGCACCAGCATATATATATAACATGTCCGTACCCTCTCTGCAAAAGTGTGTTGACCTTCCCACTAAGGAATGCAAGCGAACAAGGTATTAAGAATCGGGATATTGTAAAAAAGGGAGAAAAAGATTGTCTCCTGAATTAGAAGAAATTATTAGAGGAGGAAAAACATGTCTGGTAAATATAACAAGATGGGAAGCTTTGTCGTAGTCTGTAACCAGTTTAACACCAAAAAAGCATTAAAAAATGAGTGATATAAGAGAAGAAAAAATAGATTTAGTTGACTTCTTGATTTCTTTAGACAAAACTGATGTATTGTACTTGGATGGACTAAATAAATTCCCAGGAAAACGACGACCACCGAAGTATCAATTTATGGAAAGTAAAGTGAAAAAGATAGATCGTTTCATTCTGTGTGCCAATGTGGCTTTACAACCGTGGCTAATTGAAAAAGTTTTATATCCTTATTGGGATGTTGAACCGCAACCTATTTATTGTACACCATTTCAACAATTAATGTTTTTGGATTTTTTCCATACACTGTTGATAAGATACAATTTTCAAGAATGCTTGGATTTTTTATTCTTTCATTGTCGTAATCTTATTTCGATAGATAATTTTACTTGGAATGAATGCCTGCGTGTAAACAATTTAGTTAACAAAAAAGCATCTGCCTACATTATTCCGCGACGGTGTGGAAAAACAGCGTTTCTTCAAGCATTGGCTTGTTTGGGGTTAACATTCTTTCCTGAAGCAGAATTTAAAATTTTCTACACAGCACACGATAAAACATTGACAGATACTTTTTATAAAACTGTGGGTAGATTTTCGGTCTTTACCGTTGGAAATTTTAACAATATACAATATAATGCTTATAAAAACCGTTGCAAAAATGGTATTGACAAAGACGATTTTTGGTACTCTGCCGAGGTATTTTCCAAACCATCGCAAACACGAATAGAAGTTTTCTTTTATAAAAGAAAGAATGATATGACTGATATGTGGAATGATTGGTCGGTAGCTTATCAAAACAATTTTACCTCAAGAGTATATTCGCATCAAAATAAATTTAGAGGACAAAATCAAAATTACATCTTTATAGATGAAGCCAACTTTCTTAAAAAAACAATTTTTTCTGAACTTATTCCAATGTTAGCTATTGGAAATGGAAAAATGATCTGCGCTTCTTCGCAAAAAACAACAACAGATACTCCAAATTATTTATCGATAGATTTAATTTCTAGTCCAGAAGTATTGATGTCTAGAGTATCTTTCGTTTGTTTTTACCATTATTTTATAAAAAAAACAAAAAGTACTCTTTCCTCGTGTGTGTGCAATGCTTTTAGTGTCCCTTCTCACTTGGAGATAAATGGTGCTTTTAAGTCACTTACCGATGCATTTTTTAAAACACACGAAGCCGAAGATGACGATAGAAACTGTGGTGAATCTGGTGGTCTTCCTCCCGGTGTAGATGTGGATGAATTACTGGCTTCCGATAACAAAAAATTAGCCGATGCGTGTTCCTGTGAAAATTTAATAAAAAATCCGTTAAATGTTGAACACTGCCTTACACAATTCAAACAAAAAATGGTTATTGTTGCTTATTTAGATCCTGCTCCACATGATTCCTTATCAAAACACGCTATTGTATTTGTTACTAAAATTAAAAAAAATACAACAGAATCCGAATATATTATAATAGCTGCTGAAGAATTTTCTACACGTGATGGTTCACCTGCAGACAAAGATTGTGCTGCAGCATTAGCAGAAATTTTTATGAGCACTTGTGCTGTATTGTATGATTTATATAAAGATCAAATCGAAAGAATAATTCTCATTCCTGAATGTAACTCAATGTCCATGGATGGGTTTTGGTTGGTGTGTAAAAAAAAATACAAATCCTCTAGATATCGGATATTAGTCGATTGTGAAGCAAAGATAACATCTATAGTTAACGATGGAACTGGTGAAGAAAGAATAGGCTACAGATTGGCGAAAGATAAAACTAAAATGTTTTATTCATTTTTTAATTCAATATTTAATCAATCTCCCTATGTGCAATCGAGGGTGAGTTTAGCAAGCGAATTTATTTCTGTCACTGGCACGCGAACAAGAATTCACCTACCGCAAGTTATTTATAATCAGTTGTTGGCTTTAGAATATGTGAAGAGAGGACAGAGTGTGACCGTTACAGGCAAAAAGGGAAAATTGAAACGAGACGACGTCGCAGTGTGTTTGGTGCTTGCAGTCTGTCTTTATAACACTGCGACGGATATTGAAAATTTACAGAGATGGTGGAAGCTAAATTAAAGAGTGTAAGTAGATTTGGAAAAACTTATGATTTGGGTGAACATTTGTTTGAAAAATCAAAAATAACTATTACGCCGACTCTTCCCGATACTTTAATGATGTCGGATCCAAACGATTATGCGTCTGGAACAGGATGTGTTTTATATCTGTATAAAGAGAAGGTATATTTATCTGTACCTAATGAACCTGTGTTTTTGGGAATTCGCTGTATTGTCATCTCTGATGAACCTGGATTTGTTCAAAATCCGGAACAATTTTTAAATTTTTTAAATATTACGCTTGTAGCTTCCATGAATAGTATTTTTTATCCGATTTCGTACAGTGATGATGCCAAAAAAGAATTTGATTCATACTCGGTAATCAATGTTAAGCAGATAAAGGATCAATTCATACAGGTCGCCAACAATTCTCAAGATAAAAAAGTATCTGCCCGAAAATGTATGATCCAAACTATAGAAAAATGTAAAAAAATTGATAGAGAAACAAACTTACTAGAATTTAGGCAAGAAATTGAACGCTTGATAGAGACAGTGCGGACTGAGGAAGATGTAAATGAATGTTTAACTGTCATTAAAGTGCATAACGGTTTTAAGAGCGACAAAAGAATTACTGATGACAATAATTTAATCAATACACAATTTAAAAAAATGTACAACATTGCCAAGTGTTGTGAAAGTATCGAAAAAGACGATTTTACTTCGGAGACCGCTATAGAGTTTATAGAAGAAATTTTCAACAGGACGGCAAAACTTTCGAGTTATGTAAATGTTTTACAGAATATCGAAGTCGAAGATGTATTGGCTCCCATTACAGCTCTTATTTTCCAAGGTATACAAAAAATGACAGTCGTGCAAGTAAAAAGTGAATTTGTTAACATTATTAAACTTAGACAATTTCAAATACCTTGGAGCAATTTTTTAAATGTGCAGAGTAATAATAATACTTTTCGAAAAACGATTCAAAAAATACAACAAAAGGAAGTAAAAAAAATTGATACTTTTAAAAAAGAAACAGATTTTTTTAATGTATATTCAATAAAAGATTATTTTGATTTATCTGCTAACACCTTTTATGAACTGTTAGAAAAGGTTTTAAATTTTGTTCAAAAGGTAGAGTCCATTGTAAATGAATTTATTAAAATTGATTTTTCTAATTTGAGTATAAATAATTTTGATAACACAGCTTATGAGTCTTTAAAGAATATTTTCTTCTCAACTGATGACGCTATACTTTTTTTAAAAAAACTCCAAACAATTGAAAATGTAGAAAAAAGGAAACAATTTTTAAAACAAATTTATAATTTTTTGGAACCGAAAAGCGTACAATTTGATACGAGTGTTAAAATTAAAAAACAATTAAAAAATAAACTTACTCTTTTTATAAAAAATTTAAAAAATCCTTATTGGACTGTAAATCCTGTAATAAAAGATAATTTGAATATGTTATCGTCGGCGATACGTTTTGACAATTTAAACTGGATACCTCCCCAATTTAGTGAGATTTTTAATGATGTTGTAAAAAGTGAAGAGGAATTCGATGAATATTTGAAAAATGTTAAAGAATTCAAAATTTTACCCAATTCTAAACAATTGCCAAATCATTTTGAAGAATGCAATGACGAAGATGATAAAATTTATAATGATTTTTGGAACAAGATTGTAGATGAAGAGAGACGACTACGAAAACTAAAACAAAAAATAGAAGATGAGGCTGCAACCACCATTGCCCGCATAATGGATGCCATAAGTGTATCTCTTAATGCAGCTTATGATGTCGTAAATGGCAAAACAATTTTTTGGAACATTATGCGTTTAAAGAAAGAACCTGGGATGTGTAAAATTCCAGAAGAAAAATACGACGTGGTCAAAAAACTACTTAAAAAGCTAATTGTTTTACCGCAAATCATCATCGAAGACAAGAATCGATTTACAATTGAGTTTCTAAAAAAATTTATAAAAGAACGAAAAGATGTTATAAACAAAACAAATGCAATTTTAAACCAATTAATTGTCGCACAACAAAATAAATGGGTCGATTACAGTTTTAAGAAAGGAGGATCCTTTTCTATAGAAGAAGTGATTTTTTTGAATGAAAATGGAAAACCTATTATTACTGAAAATATTGAATCTGCAATACAATCGGGAAAAGAGAGTTACTGGCATGCTATGGAAGCAGTTTATAAACAAAAGGGTGAAACCAAAATCTTTAATTTGTTTTGGGGGAACAATTATGAAACAGATGGTAGTGAATTCTATATTTTTAAAGGAATGGTTGGAGAAGGAGATTCTGATACTAATGTATGGAGTGAAATACTTTGTCGTGCGATCACCGAAGGATATGTAAAAGCTCTAACATTACCACATGTTGATGAATTTTTAAAATCATTTCGTTTTGCACTAGGAGGAGGTTTTTTTTGTTATTATGAGATAGGGGATTTAAACATAAACGATAAAAATGCTACTAGTAATACTTTCAAAATTGAGGAATTGTTGTGTAAACGTTTTTTAGCCAATGATTTCAATGTTAGCGATGATTTTGCAATGAGAGATCCGAATGATGTAGATGTTTACGATGGTGACATTATAAAGTTGGTAAATTTTATACCGTCTCAACAAAAAATAAGTATGGAAGATTTTTATAAAATGGTTAATGGGAATTTTTTTGAAGAAGTGTTCATACCTGCTTGTACATTATTAACACAGAAAACATTTGTAAGTTATTATTGTGAGAAGAAATCTACAGCAGGTTTACGTTTTATTAATGACAATTTGCAACTCGACACTTTATTTAGTGATGTTAAATCTGTCAGCATGTTATCGGATGCTAGAACTATTACAATTAAAAAAAACAATAATAATACTAATTTTAATTCTCTATTTACTTTAGTAGATGATGGTGGTGAATTTGATATTTCTTTTGTTGATGACGAAAATAACGCAAATAGTTTTACAAGCGAGACTACCCAAAGTGAACAAATAATTGCTGTTGATGATGTTGATGATGAAGAGCCCGCAGAAAATGGCTCAAAAAACGGGTTTCAAACACAAATGCTTAATGCGCCATTTTCGGACAATACGCCATTTTTCCAGCTAGACAAATCTGTAACAGAAGCAAATGAGTTACAACCGAACGAAGAAGTAAGAACTTTATTGGGAAACAGAACAAATGCTCCGGACCTGACAATTGACCCAGAAATTGATGTGTCGAATGAAGACAGTTTAGAAATCGACAAAGGCAGTGTGAATGAAGTAAAAGATACGGAAGATTTTTTTATAATTAATACTTCAGATATTTCTGTCTTTATTGATAATTTTGATGACAATTTAAAATTTGTAAAAAAACTTAAATATGTCGATCAAATCGTTTAATGATTTCATAGACGAAAAAAAACAAATAAATAACACGTTTGTAAATTCTGTAGATGCTGATAGATTCGCATTTTGTGATTTAGGTGTTACGTCTTCACACACACGTGTAAAAATTCTGAGGAAAAAAACAGAACATGTTACCAGCATATTAGATTCACTGCTATCAGATCCCACAACATTACCTTACGAACAAAAAGCAATTAATTGCCTGTGTCAAATAGGTGGTGGAGAACCGTTTAATGCACTTTATTTAGATGAAATAGAGAGTCTATTACATAATATACTTGAAATAGATTGTAATATATTTTATAATCGTAATGTGTGCTTATTAAACTGGATTAAAAAAATTGTAATTTCTTCAAATTTATTTTTTGTTGATATTGGTAAAATTCCTAACTACGATGGAGTATTATTGAAAGAAATTTATGAGTTACTTCTTTGCGTCACGATACCGGTAAATCAATCGTCTAATAAAGGCTGCGCATTTTCTGTGATTTATGATTTGTGTTCACCGCACGATTCAACGTCTAAAAAAGCAAAACACTACGTGGATTTATCAGATAAACCTTTTAGCAGCACAAAACACTGTATTGCTTCGAAATCATTTTATGCTATGTATCACGACGGTCAGAATAGAAAATTTGTCAAGCAAGCTTACGTGCAGACTTTAGCTATTGCATCACTTGTGACCGGTAAAACGTATGTGGATACACGTCTAGGACATGACAAATTAAATGGATTTATTGGATTTATGTCTGAAAAGAGTATTAACCACACTTTACCAAATCTATTTGTAGCCAAAGGACTAATTCGTTTAGCTGAGTTTAAAAAAAATACCACTAAATTTACACGCAGAAAAAAAAAAAAAATTTATGACGATCAAGGCGACAGACCGGAAATACATAGACAAGAAGCTATATCTCGAACTTTTAATTTTTTACTATGGATGAGCAACAAGAGAAAAAAAGAGACATACACATATGCGCGTCGTCGTTTTCGGAAGCGGAAACAACTCTCAAAAAGATTACATCCAATTGCGAATTGAATAAAAGCGAAGCACTGAGTACATTGAGCATAAAGCTCGAAAGTTTGCAGAATATAAATTTGTATTTTCTTCTTAACAACTGTATTAAACACAGGTGTATTTGTTTAATTTCTAATGGTGTATTACATATCATGGATGCTAAAGAAAACGTTGAGTGTTATAATTCTACAATGCATCTATCACAGGCACAAAAGTGCTCAAATTTAGAAGAAAATACGTTTTATGAAATCGACTTAAATGACGTGTCTATTGGCGCTATTGTCGCTTCTAGAGAAAATGGAGTACTGTTTATAAACGATTTAAATTCCGAGTTGGACCATAATCGCCGCGACACTCTTTGGCAGTACATGTTATATTCTTCCACCGTGTCGGTTTTAACAGCAGTAGCATATTACCTAGTTTTTAAACATGAATTTTAAAGTAAGCAATCACAACGACAAAGAATTTACTTATGGGCACTTATTTGAAGATAAAGCTCATTCTTTTGAAATAGATCCTAGATTTTATACACAACTTGCTAAAAAATATCCACATTTATTTAATACAACGGGAACATGTCTATCGTCGTATCGAAATGGAAAAAATCAGTCGACTGCGTGGGCGTGTAAAAATGCACTTGTGTTCAGATTAATAGATTCGTCTTATTTATTCGTCTGGGGTTTGTTTAATTACTGTTACGTTGAAATTAAACCTGATTTTGCAAAATCGTATGCCAACAATGAAAAACATAGAAACACTTTCTTTTCTGAAATGTCCTCTAGAGTTGAAGATTTAATCGGCATAAAACTATGTAAAAAACGACCAGCGAAAGGGGGAGCTTGCGGACCATGCGATATGCTTAAATTTTATATAGGGGGTAATAATGACATAAAAGGTGCTAATGCGAGTTGGTACGCTTTAAGGGAGGCAATTAAAAAAACTGGAACTTGGGCGCGAAGAAATGAATTGTATGATAGTGGTTTATCTTTACCCAGAAGATGGTTAGCGCGTAATGATATGCCAGGTTGTGGAGATTTGATTGTCAAGAAATGCTTCAGTGTGGTACATAACAAGGCGGTGAAAACATACCATGCTTTTTGTGACGACGTGATACCAAAACACAGAGCTTCGGCTCCGTTACCGTTTAAAGAATTTAAAAAAGAAGCTACTGGAACAAATGATGTAAAAAAGATGACGTGGTACAACGAATATTGTAAACATTTTAAAAAAGAAAGATCGGCTTCATTGGGAGAACGCTGTGTAGAAATTGAAAGACAAAAACATTATGCCGCCTGGGATATCGAAACTTCATTTAAACCACATTGTAAACAAGTAGAATATATCACGTGTATTCATCTAATAATTTTTAATGGAGCAGGACCTCTATTGAACAAGACCTTCTTGCTAAAACCACCAGAACGTACCAACGAAGAGCTACATTCAACAGAGTTAAAACAAAAGGTAATTGCATTATATGAAAAAGAAGTAAAAACAAAACTCGTTAACTTTGAAATTGCTACATTTATTGAAGAAAGAACTCTTATAGCAGCTTTTATGACATGTATACAAGAATGGAATTGTTTTACTCTCTTATATTTTAATGGACACAAATTTGACATGCCTTTTCTGATGAACCGCTTACGCAAAAATACTTTGGATAAAGGGCCGATGTATTTTAAATGTTCATTTTCAAATTATAATGACCGTTGTAAGATTAGTTACAGGAGAAATGGTAAAGAAAATTTCGGTGCACTGTCAAAGAAAGAATTTAAACAAAAAAAAAAGTTATCCACGAGGACTGTTAATGTTAACGGTAACCATAGCGATACCGATGATGACAGTGGCGATGATGAAGATGAGCAGCCACACAAAAAAGCAAACACTAATTTAAAAATGTGGATGAAAGATATTACCAATATCGAATCCAAAACAGTGGGATTTTTAGATATAATGCTAGAATGCGGACAACGCGATAGAGGTATATCTCTCAAAGCTGCCTGCCGTCAATTTTTAAAAGAAGATGGAAAATATGAAGATCCAGATATCCGGTATGATAATTTATTTGAAACGTGGTTAACTGGTAATTTGTACAAACTGATTGCGTATTGTATGATTGACGTGTATCAGACTATGCGCTTATTTTTCGTAAAAAAATGCACCGAATACTATTGTGGAGATTCATTAGTTACGGCAATGCCGATTACAAATCTGTATAGTAAGACTATGGTTATTTCCACCATCAATAATCGATACAAATGTGCACACTGGTGTGATATTACCACCAATGATCCCTCTGTATTTCGTGATGAAAAATATGTATGGGAAGTGGATAGATTACCTACTGAAAAAGATTTTGGAAATGTAAGACCAGTTGCGGGAAGAACTTGTGAGGGAACGGCTGGATGTTATGAGAAATGTGTTTCCGTATTCGATTTCGAGGGACAATATCCCGCTATCATGAGAGCCTACAACATTTGCACGTCGTCAATGATAGACACTTTGACTCCGAAATGTGATCACTACTATGAAATGTGTCTAGAAGTACCCGCACCACATGTAAAGCATGTGTGTGTTAATTGTAAACCAGAAAAAACTTGTAAATTTAAAATCGAATATGTTCCTTTAAAACAAATTGTTAAATTTGTCAAAGGCGAACAATTCAAATCTGTGGCTTGTCGTGTTGCTGAAGAATTAACAAGTTTGCGGAATTTCTATAAAAAGAAATTAAAAGAAGCCAAGGATGACATGGAGAAAGCAGTCTACGATGCTTTTCAAAAAGCTGTCAAGCAGCGAAACAATGGTCAATATGGTGTATTGTTAAGAATGTCAACTTATGTTGGGAATGCAATTACCCATTTGGCTAGACAACAGAACGAGATAGTCGCGGACCATTTTTTAAAAATGGGTTTAAAAACAGTCAACGCAGACACAGATTCTGTTATGGTTATAGATGATTTAAATCCACCATTTTCTAAACTGTTAAAATCTTTGAATGTCTCCATAGATACAAAACCTTCAACAATTGCTGATATATTTGTTAAACGTTATACCGATATGGTAAATGTTTTAAACAATGGTGATGCAAGTAAAGGCATTTTACCAGCGTATCCGGCACCTTGTAAACTCACTTGGGAAAAAACGTTTCTTAGCCACCTGTTAATGGCTAAGAAAAATTATGCCGGTTTAAAAATGTTACCTGATAAAAAATTAACATTTCACGCCGCTGGTATTAAAGGTAAAAAATTAACAACGTCTGTTTTAACACGATGTGTTCAATATGCCGGTATAGCGATGCTCATGGAAAAAGACATCAAGGGATGTTTGGCATTTTGGAATACTGCGTACAGTGAAGCTAGATGGTTTTTACAAGCAAAAAACCTCGTGAATGAAACGATGGAAGCAGATTTAAAAACACTTGGTCATCAAGGTTTAAAAAAAAGAAATGATAATGCAGTGTACGAAAGGATATTTGAAAAATATTGCGACATTAACAACAGAACACTCAAGGTTGAGTGTATGAAATCTGTTGAGAAAGTAGGAGACATGAATAAATTAAATACTGTTACGAGCAAACGAGCGAAAATCGACTGTGCTTTGAAAGGGCTCCCTCTTGATAAAGCTCCCATGTTTATTGACATGTTCAGAAGCGAATGGGTACAGGTGGGATCGATTGTGGATACGTTTCTCAACATGCTCGGTCTATCACACATAGACGCAGAGAAGAAAGAGATTATAGATCGGTTTATACAGTGCGCTTTGAATAGTGTAAAAACATCCCTTTTTGATCCCGCAAGGAGAGAGTTAGCCTACGAATACAAACCCATCACCATTACAAGAGTGCCGGAAAAATTTCTAGCTGGATCGAAGGAATCTATTGAACTAAGCACAAATGAATTACTGGAGATATTGTGTCTCTCCGTCACTGTTAAGAAACTTGGGAAAAATAAAGCAATTTTCCCCTCCGTCAACAAAACACAGATTAAAAGGATTGAAGAAATTATATCAACTGACCCAGACGAATATTTTAAAGAATATTTCCCAATTTGGTGGTATGATGAAGAATATTGTATTCCTCACCAATTACCCTACACTAGTGATACAAAGTGTGTTGACGTGTGGAGTTGTTGGTTAATCACCCCTAATCGCCCAAGATATGTTGTTATTAATGTTGATGGTGCTGTAACAGATTCAGAAAAAAAACCAGATGTGAAAGAATTGTGTCCTGAAGATTATTCCTTGTTAGGAAAGAATAGAATGTCTGGAATTTGTTTTGTAGATATGTTAAAATATCAATGTCAGACAATTAGTACCCCATTTTTTATTTCAGGAACCTTAGACAATAGCTGCGTTGTTAACAAAGACAGTTTTTTAACACCTGATAACGACTGGTTTTCGTTTGAGATAGAAATCATTCATGTGTTTAATTGGTTTCACACAGCTATTTTTGCAAACATGCCCATAAATCTTTCGTGTGAAAAACATGGGAAAGAAGTGGAATTTTCATGTTCCTCTACAACTATACCTCAAAAACATGCAGTTAAAATTTTACGACAAGATGGAAGAAAACACACACATGGTTGGTTTTTTAACGATAAGGTAACATTTAATCAACAACGTTCTTACCACTTTGAAGATGTTTTAACATCTATGATAAAAGAACAAGAAATTCTTGAAAGTCAATTTGCACAAATTGTTATAAAGACAGATGTTTTAGAAATTCGCATGGGGTACTCTCCTTTTGTTGAAAATTTTACTGTAGACCGACAATGGTCTGTACCCTATTGAAAAACTATACAAGTTTCCACACTGTTCTTTGATTGTATAATGCAGAATAATATTTGTCGGGAGTTGATGTAAATAAGTTGATGGGAGGACCCATATTTGTCACATGTCTAACAAATGTAATAGCCGTAGTTAAAAATGAGAAAATCTGTTGCTTGTTATTTATTTCTTTTTTAATTAAAGAGGTTAAGTTTACTATCTCTAACTCTCCGATAACAGGTTTAAATGGGTTTTTAATATCTACTTTTACATGATCATATACAAAAAAACTGTTTATTGTTCCGGCTTTTACATCTTCTAATCTTTCACATACTATATTGGATCCATTAATTTCCATAGACATTAAAGTAAAAAAAATAGTCCACCACAAAACATTTTCTTGCCTGTTAAACACAGCAATTGGTTGTATAGAATTCTTTTTTTTAAGGTACAATAGTACATCATCTCCAATTAAAAGTTTTTGAAAATATTGTGAATCTTTAGTCAGTTCTATATGTTCCTTTATCACGTCAACAAGTTCTTCTACATTTTTGTCGTCATCATATAAGAGTGTTTTATATGCATTTTTTATAAAATCTTCCATATTGTTTAATCCATTAAAAATCAAATAATTCACTTGTGAAGATACAGTCCATTTGTTAAAAAATTTGTTTAAGATAATCTGATAAGATGTGTTTGGAATTTGAAATAAAAAATCGAGAGCTTTCTCTGAAATTTTGTTACTAATTTTGTTTGTGTTATTTTCGACTGTCCAGAATTGTAGAGCCTTGTCTAAATCTTTGTCAACAACAGGTGCGGTACCGTTACGATATGTTTTTAACATGGGTAAAAATACCACATTTTCAGCATCCGATACTGCAGTTTTATTTTTTGTACAAATCGAAACTATATTTTGAAAAAGATCAGACATGTCAATTTTTTCCCTTGGATTTAAACCGTATAAAATATCTTTTAATGCAACGTTTTGTAAAAAAAAACCTCGAATTTCTTTTAAGACTTCAACTATTTTATCGCTTGTCGTTGATGACGTTTTTTCAAAAATGCTTAACATAATATCAGCCTCTTCAATGTTTTTAAAAATTTCACATACTTCTTTTACATTTAGTGTTACACTAACTGTGTTTGACGATATCTTGTTTGATGATAAAATAGAATCAATGCTCGAAACAATAGAAAAAAGTGGATCATTTTTAACAGTTTTAACATCAGCGACACCGTTTTCTGGATCTCCGCACAGGATTATTTTATTATCTGGATTAAAATAATACAATCTATCTTTATAAAAAACTATTTCGCCTATGGCAACTGCAGTGTCTTTTGTGGATAAAATCTGCTGAACACATAAGCCTTGAAGTAATTTCTTCATTTTGTCAAATTTGTAGACGTCGCCTTCCATAATGGTGTAAAAGTTTGGAATATCTGGTAATTTGGTCAATAAAATATCGGTAAGTATACGATCTTTTTTATCATCGGTTTGTATGGTAATAATTTGTAAAACTTCGTTTTCTGTAATGTTGGCATCTTCTGCTAAAAATTCAATTAAATCTGATGGGATGCTGCCGTCTTTTGACAAAGTATTTTGTATTATTTTTATTGTTTTTAAACTGTTTATAAAAACATTTTGCATTTGAGTGTTATCATTAATTTCGCTGTTATTGTAAGATACGTTTCTGACATTGGGTGATGAATAAAAAATGTATTCACCTAACTTAAAAGATTTGTTTGGAACAATAAATTTGTTTTTAAAGTCGTATTCTAAAAATAGAAAATCTCTATATTCGCTTAACTGCTCCATTGTTCTTATGTTTATATCGTTATTCTGATAAAATAACTGCATTACCATCTTACATTGCTCAATTGTAATGTATCTTGATATTATCAGTAATGTGTCATTTAAAGTTTGATCGATAGAATTATTTTTAAAAAACACGTCATTTAGTATTTCAAGATCTACGTTTTGTATGTGATCTACATTGCCATTAAATTGAGGCGATTGACAATAATATAAAAACAGTGCAAAAGTTAATTGAGCTTTAGATATTTGGGCGTTGAGAAAAACAGAATAAAACAATTTATCATTCTGTTCAACAACTCCTTGTTTTTCCAAATTTATGAAATTATCATAATAGTTGTACACATCTTCTGCTGGTAAAAGAGGTAACGCCAACAGATTATTATCTTCTAGTATTCGCATGACATGTGCAGGTATTCTACTAACATCATCATATAGCGTTCTATCCGTAGATTTAAAAGTATCTAATTGAGGGATTTTCCACAAACTTGGTAAGATCTTATTTACATATGTTAAATCATTTCTGCTTGTATTGCGGGGATATTTTTTCAGGGCCACCTTATTGAAGTAATTGTGCAGTTTCCCGACATTATCCCAAAATAACTCACGTTGATGATTCAGGGTTTTTTTATAAAAGAAAACTGCTCGCCCACCATCGAACACACCGATATTTTCGATTAATTGAATCCCAGTCTTTTCGAAAACAACACCAACAAGCTCAGAAAGACCCGACATGGCTACCGCACCGACAAAGAAAACGAGAAAGGAGAAGGTGATGGACGATATCAACCATAGACTTCAAAATGAAAAGAATGAATTTACACAAATGTTTTTCAATGGAGCATTTGTTGCTATGCACAAAGACTGCTTTGATACACCTTCTCGAGTATCAGATGCAATAAACTATTGCACTGCTATAAAAGACGGTGTAGGGACTACAGACAAAGAGTGGGTTAATATAGGGACTCATTTCCCCCTATATCCATTCAGATACAAATATAATAATAAAACCGGCACGGCTCAACTGGCAAAAGCAAGGCCACTACTTGACAGAGTAATTGTAATCAGCGGAGGTCAACATTTGTTAGAAATACCAGAAACCGATCGTCTTGATAATTTTTTTTCTAATTTACGCAATGCAGAATTTTCTTCGGACGGAATTAAAAGTCCACACGCTATGGGGTGTGCACTTACAGGCTTGGATAAAGATGAAAGAACAAAACAAAACCAAGACATTTTAAATAGACTTTTTAATGACACAGATGTAGATGTTACAGATTACGTGATTTATTTCACCGGCGATTTACCGACGATGGTGTCTTTGGGGTTAGATCCCAATGAACACGTTGGAGAGAGAGGAAAGGTTTTTTTGGGGAAATCATTCAAAACAAATGTAGAAAATACAAGATTGAATTGTTCAAACCAACAGGCGTTTGTGGTGCCAGCCTATTATTGTGAGAATGAATTGATGAAAGAAAACCACGAACATTTGTTTAAACATCGTGCCGGCGGCACAGTACTTGCAGCTTATTCGGAATATCAAAAACTAGTAACAGAAATTGAAACAGAAAGATTTGTTCCGCATTTGTTTTTGAGACACCAGGCTGCTTCTGTAGCCTTGGACCACACATACGTGCCGTGGTATCTGAACAAAAACCTTTTGAATGCTACAGATTCTCTACAAAGTGATTTGCATACACGTCTGTTGATGATTTTAGACATAATTTACGACAGAGTGGATAACGATCCGACAGAATGTAGCAAAAGAACTCTGTATACAATAAAATCGGTGATTTCTCATTTTGATGATATCATATCACCTGCCAAATTGGCAAGCTATAGGCAAGACGTGGGATTAGAAGGTGAAACCGGCGAAGACAAATATGGCTTCAGTTGGACACACACCGAACGTGCATGTGCACTTGAGACTGCAACGAGAGCAGCAGCGCAGAATACGAATATAGACAACGAAGAATTGAAAAAGCGTGCTTTTCAGAGAGACGCTGCTCTCACCGCGTTGCTGTTGCTAGATTGGAGAGATAGCGGTCTATATGCTGACAATATTGAAAACCGAGAAGAACGAGAAACTAACGTCAGTATTAAAAAATTGAGTGATAAAAAAATCAAACCAATTTACTCTATAGGGCGTGAAAAAATTGGTTTTGCTCAAAAGATAGCACTGATGTTAAATGGTGATCCCGCATTGTTTGCATTTTATTTTTATGTTAAAATGCAGGGATTGGGTGAAAAGTTTGAAAATGTAAAGCAAACTTTTAATCATCCCGTTACCCAAACAGAATGGTGTAATTATTGTGATAAAAACTTTAAGGGTAAAGAACCAGGTGATTATTGTGTCTGTTATCTGATTTTGATCAGAGCATGTGGACTGACAAATGCTGTACAACTGACCTCTTCATGGTTGAATATGATCTATACTTCATTTTTTACACCAGCTATCGCCGTAGAAAACAGTAAGCTACCATTTTATCGTTTTTACCTGCCATTTACGACTAATGAAAACCAATCTAGTCTAAATTTTTTTGGAAATATTCGCATATCGAAAAAGGAAAAGAATACTACTTCAACTTCCTTAGAAATCATTACCGACAACAATGGATCTTCCATCGGCAAACAAGAAGACGATGAAGATTTGTCACGGTTTAGAGAAGCCAAGAATGCAAATGACCTTAGTATTGCGATGCAAGAAAAATTTAATGGTTTTTTCTCTGATTTTAGGAATGATCCTAAAAAGGGTCAATTTTATTCGAACAGGACTCGCACTAGTGGAAAAAATGAACTAAGATATATAGAAGTAATAAAGAAATCTCTCGAGAGTAAGAGTACTAAAGAAGAAGTTAAAATGCAGGGATGGGGACAAGGGAACATACAATTAGAACAAGAAACCGAACCACCAGCAAAAAAGAAGAAGGGTGATACTACTCGTGAAGCCATTGTTGCCAGATTTCTTGAATATTTTGCAGATTCCGATAAAAAATTGACACTAGACGACTTGAAAGAATTTTTCGCCAATAATAATCCTATAACTGAAAAAATATCCCAATTTTTTTTGGATTCTGCTTTGGATTGTTGTAAACAAATTATCGAATCTCTGTGCGAAACGTTCGATATTTCGGCCAATAATTTACACAAAGTGAATCAATGTCAACGTAACTTATCCAGAGTATGTAATGTCATAATTGACCCCAATGTAACATCTTGCCCACTACGTAAGAGAGCTGCAAAAATTTACGCTTCTTGTCTGGCAAGTCACTATTACGATATCTCATTTTTTGGATCTTCATTTACTTTAAGAGAGCCAACAAACTGCTTTCACGTAGAGAATGGACCGAATTGTACACCATTGAAAGCAACGATTAGAGCACCCTTGAAAGACGTCGGTGCTTCAGATGCAGACACTGTGACTGCATCTTTTAATACCCCTATAACAGTCAACGTTAAGGCAGAGCCATTTATATACAATAAAACAGAGACAGTCAATTATTGTGACAGCATCAACGATACCGATACATCAGGATTTGATAACGTCAAAGAAGGATATTTCACCCCTTTTAAAATCAGTGACAATCTGTTTTTATCTCGTCCGAGCACCATGGCTACTAAATTAAATGATTTAGATTTAGATTTTTCTCTATTGGTTGAATCCCCTTCAAGTTTTGTGCAGCAAAATGAAGATTCAAAAAAGTACGCTTTGTGTTATATTGACAGAATTACTGCCAAAATTCGAAATAATGATCACGGGTGCACGCTAATGGCGGAATTTTTGAAAATGTTCGACAACTGCATAATCAAAATGTGGAAATGCTTAGAAAAACAAGCTGGAATTTCTATAAATGAGGACAGAAAGAAATGGCAATTCTTTAAAGCCTTAAAGTACGCCAGTCCACACATGTACCTACGAGAGGTTTTGAAAGAAGATTCCTATTATGCAGGAGTATTTATGTTTCTGGCAACAATTTTTGAAACCTACAATTCAGTTGGACGTGATATGTTGCAAAAAACATACAACACATTGGATGAATTTGATGGAGGAATTGTCAATGCCATGATTCAGGTGGCGACCCGTCTAAACTTCACCAAGAAAAAGACCGGCGATTCTAATAAAGAAGAACAAAAGATACTGAGCTGCATTCGGACGACAATTGCAGATAGAGATATTACAGAAGAAAATGTAGTATATGGACAAAATACGCAGCTAAACATGGCATGCGAAAAAAGTGCTGAAGTTATACTACCAATTTCATTTATCAGCTATCCAGGAATTAACGGAGCTTCGAGTGTGTTTTCAAAAACACAAGCATCTGGTGCTGTTCGTTTTGGATCTCTGTACGCTATGTTTAGTTCAACCCGACAACGAGATTATGGAAATCTCTGCATTTTCAAAAGACCTCTGATTCATTTCTCGAAAGATACTTCTCAAACTACATCTTTAGAAACAATTTTGTCAGATCACGATTTAGTAGAAATCATGCATCTCTTAAAGACGGGCATGACAACTTTTCCACAAGTCTGTAGTAAACTACAAGAGATGCTAAATCTTGAAAATGTAACAGCTGAAGAAGTTTTAGAAATAGCCTCAGACACATTTGATTGGAACAGTGACATGTTGGATTATTATATGGAGGTAATCTGCGAACAGAAGATGGAGACAGATTAACTGGGGAAATAATTCATGGGGGGAGACAAATAATAAAGACAAAATTTTGAAGATTGTATGTACATTATTGAACATTTTCTATAAATTTATTAAAAATCTGAGTAAGGTTTTTTGAAAAAATCATTTGGTTATCTAAAACTGTATAAAAAGCATTTTGTGAAATGTAAATGTGACGTAAATCGTCGGGTTTAAATTCTTCAGATGATTTTAATAATGGAAAGTTTATATCAGGATACAGCTTCACATATAGATTTCTTAAAGCAATAATGTTACTTAGTTTGTGTATAAAATTTATATATTTTGTTCTGTGAATATCTGTTTTTTCTTTGTTTAAAAGAGTAAATAATTCACAACCTCGATTAAATGTAGTATAGTTTTTCCACGACAAAATTTCTGAAATTTCTATAATTTCTTCGTCTGTAGCACCAATAATATGTTGTAGATATACGTCTAACACTCTCCCTGTATCAACAGAATGTTTAAAGTATAACGAAGGAAACAAGAGTTTAGTGATGGCAATTCTGTGTTTAGGTTCCATTGCTAACGTTACGTGAGTAGATGGAAAAACAATTTCATTATCGTCTTCGATTAGTTTAGCGCATTTCGCATGATTTAAGAACAGTTTATAATTACGTAAAGGCGATATCATACCTCTGTATATAATATTTACCGATGGTCCCATTACCGGTATACGTTCATACTTATTCTTAAATGGATTTCCTATTGAAGTTCCTGCACTCGTCTGTATATATTCTTTAGCTATTCTGTTTTCATTTTTTTTGAATGTTAATGATTGTAGAGCATCAGTTCTGTTTAGAAAGAAATCTATTACATTGTTAGTTGCCGGGGTTTCATTTTCCCAAAAACATTTTTTATCCACAGGAACTTTGTTGTTAAAAAGGTCTGAATAAACATCATTATCTTCACACAGCTGATCTCGTAACTGCTCCATTTGTTTTATTAAAACCACTAAACAACTCTATTACTAACTGTCTGTCGTTTATGTAATTATACGAGAAATATAGAAATAGTTAAACATCATCAGCGCCTTTTAAAAACTTGTACTCAATGATAAACACATCTATTTTAAGCGTCTTTAAATCAACGTTTTTGTTTTTAAATACCTCAAATAAGTATTCAAAAAAATATACAAATTCAGCTGCAGAAGCTAAATAGGTAAAACCGTTTTCAAATGGTAAACTTTTTCCACTCGATGATACACTATCCATACGAACCATTTTTTCTTTGTTGTTTGAAAACCATTTTAAACTAATACACATAGGTGCTTCAACGTTATTATCAACCGATAGCGAAAAAAACAAATTTTCTTTAAAAGTATTTAAATCTTTTGCATCAGTTCTGGTAGAATCAAAATGAAACCCTTTTAGATTCAAAGCATTTGTTGACAATTCCTCCATTAGATGACTTTTGTCATCTCGCCAAGTATTATTGCAAATTTGATACCAACTTTTAGTCGCCATTTTTACACAAACGCAAAATAAATATTAATTTAACAATGCGCACAATTGTTCAGTCTAATATAATAATAAAAAGTGATATTACATTTATTTTACAATTATTTATCACCAATATATGTTTTGATAGCCACCAATTCTAGTGTGTGTTTTTTTTCTTTAGATAAAACATATTCTTCAATAGTTTTACAATATTTATCCAAATCTTCTTCGTTATAGATCGAAGATATTCCATTAACAATATGGGGTTGTCTTAGATTAACAACATCTCTTCCATTTGTTAAAATTAAACTGAAAGGAGGAATAATCATTTTATGTAAAAAGTATTCGTAAATGTACACATATAATGATTTGTCTGTACCGTAATCAAAATATCCCAAATTAAATACCCATACATCAACAAAATCCTTAAAACCAAACTGTTTTGAAATGTAGTTTCTTTTTATTTTTTGATCGTAGCATTGCTGCTTTTTTTCTTTGGTTAGTGCTCTTTTTTTTCTGTTAAAAATGTCCATATTTTAAAAGTCAATTTAAACTAAATTTTTAAAATATAATGTACATTTATTAAATATAAAAAATCTACAAATTGTTAGGATTTTCTAGATGAAGCACAACAGGTTTCTTATTACTAGGTGATTTATACTTATACAACATGATCTGGTACGAAATCCCAGATAAACCGCAATATTTTTTCCTGGCAGCTTCCAACACTCTACAGACATACATTGATAGGTCGCGAAGGTTTAAAAATACATTTATAAAACCAGCGGTATTTGAATCAAAATTTTCGGGTATGTTTAATACGCCGTCAAACCACAATTGCATACTAAAATGATATGGTCTTGTGAAATTAAAAGAAAGAATTTTCTCCATAATAGCATCGTGGTAAAAGCGTAAAATGTCAGTTTTCATCGGTTCTGTTTCAATTATGGCGATAGAAACAAAATTTTCATTGAGGAGCTTTCCATTAATTTTGACATCTTCACAATTGAGTTGTTTGTGAGATGATAGTATGTCAGATGATGGAAAGCCAGTACCAAATACAGCTGACGCTACGTGATTTTTTGATAAAGTGCCATATTCACGTTGTGTGTCGCCTGTTTCCTTTATCAAGTTTACGTTTTCCGTTCTTCTACTTTCTTCCTTGAACTTGTTTGGTCGCCAACTATCCATTTTTATTGACGGTATACATGTTTAGGATAAATTTTAAATTCACACTAATATTATTTTCCCGTTTCGTTCACAAAAAAAGAAAACCATCACTTACTTGCAAACATTGCAAATAAAACTATAAAAACTGAAAGAGTCTCACAGTTCGTCAAATTAGTCTCAGAGTTTATGAGTTCATTCTGCGGTGCTCCAATTAGTCTCAGCTGTCTCCGATCGGTTCCTCCATGGTTGAATTATTCTCAAAATGCGGTATCAATTTTGATTGGTTGATGATAACGTTGTAAAGCAGAATAAAAACGATCTATCTTTTTCAGTTTACTTTCCATGAATTGATATTTCGATGGTCGTCGTTTTTCTGGGAATTTATTTAGACCGCCCAAGTAAACACGAATCCGCCGAGATTACTAAAACGCTTAGGTCACTGCGGTCAGAGCCGTATATTGAGAGAGTTGCGACATGGCGAGTACCGGTTTTTCTGATCACGTGGTCTATGGGCGCCATTTTGGGTCCTCAAAAAGTTTTTCCCGCGACATGACAGCAGGAGGACTCCACACAAAACATTAGTCGGACAGATACGATAAAAAGTGTCATTAAGTATTGTGCACAGTTTGCCTACCATTGGCATATGTACTGAAAGAAGCAGGGAAGCGATAACAGATTAACCAATCAGGCCACACTCCACCACCAACACCAACATAATTATGAATATGTATGAAGTGAACTGTACGAGCCAGCAAGCCCCCTGTTGTTTAAGCCTATTAGTAAACCAAGATATAAACAAAGGTGATAATTGGCTCTACCACCTTATGTCATGACGGGAAAAAAAACTAATGGTGTACCATGGAGGAAGAAAACAGAAGAAGTCACAACGAAGGCATATCAAAGGTTCAATGTCTTTTGCCGCGGTCGTAAAATTTCTAAGCCAGCGCTAATCGTTTAATCCGATTATCGAGGAGAACTACAGATTTCTACCCTCCAATTATGTATCCTGGTCGCCAGCAAGCCGAGCGGCAAAAGACATTGTACACAAGGGGATTATCGCGGTCGTTAAACTTGTAAGCGCAGCGGGTGGCCGTAACGTATTTCCAATGGGCCACTCCGAAGTGCTAATTGGTTATGAGATAAGAGGCTGGGCGATGTGACTCCTTCTGTTTTTCCTCCATGCTTGTATGGACTGTCTAGTCGGTGTCTACTTGGAATAGGGGATGATGGATGGATGTATTCGAGAGTGGACCATGGCTGAATTAATTATAACATAAGAACCACACGAGTTGTACCCCCAGTTCTTTTCAGAACTAATTACTACTCAATTGAGATTCCACATGGTGTCACCGCAATTGGTCTTACTTATAAGAACCACATGTTGGCCAGACAGCTGATGGATGTATTGGAGAGTGGACCATGGCTGAATTAATTATGGGAACCACCTGTTGGCCACACAGCTTGATTACTGCCTTACATTATTACTTTGCTCGCCAATATCTGTGTTGCTATAACCATGGAGGAAGAAAACAACTAGAGTACCATATAATGTCGTTGTTTGAGTTGGGGATATGCCATAAAATACAAGACAAGACCACGAACGGTCAGATGGAAATACAAAAACAGCAAAACACTAATCATGAATCAACTGCAAATTTTACGAGTCATGGTACTATGATAACAATTAACATACACATAAGTAGTTTACATAGAACAATTTTACAGGTACATTTTAATTTTATATTTAAATGCATTAAGTGTAGACGAGTTTCTAATATCACTGTGAAGCTTGTTCTAGTTGATTGCACCAGTATATCGAATATGTGTGTTGAAATATGTGTGTCTGGACTTGGACTATTAGGCCAAAAAAAGTCTCCGGTTTCTGGTCTCCGCGCGCGTCGCCTCAGACCCAGGTGTCGGCATTTTTATTTATTTATTTATTTATTTATTTATTTATTTATTTATTTATTTATTTATTTATTGCTATGAAACGATGTCCAATTGCAGCCAAAATTGTTGGATCGATTGGAATTCTGCCGTGCTGTGCTTTAAACGACTTTTTCACACAGGAGTATGAACGTTTTCCCAATTTGTGAGGCTTCTCTTAGCCACCATACATTGTATATGTGAAATTTGTTCCCCGCGTACACAATGTAATATATATATATATATATATATATATATATATATTCTTTTTTTTTTTATTATTATTATTTTTTTTATTGTTAAGAAATAATAAAGTTGTAAAAAAATAAACTATATCCTTGATGAAATGTTGTCACTCTGATCCTTACGCAATGGTAGTTTTAAAATCTTTAAGGACAAATGTCATCTTTTGTATTGAGATATTTTGGAGATATGACAGCCCGGACAATTTGGTTCAAGTTATGCTGTTATAGCAAAGCCTTTCTAATTATTTACAGCTATCTCAATGTCTTGAACAATTTAATCATACTAATGACCACAGTCCCCCTCACAAACCTCATGCACCACCTCACCCCTGACCTAAGCCCCTGCCCCCATTAACAAATCTTTGTAGAGTAAATCGATGCACACATACATGTATTTCTGGAGCCCAGTTTAACCCCTTCCCCACCCTGAATTGGTGCTTTCACCCTTCCAATGTCAGCAATTTCCCTTATTTACTATAAATACGAAAGTATTGATCGGGTGCCTTCTTAGTAACAAATGACGTTGGTATATACACCCACACATAGAAACAAAACATGCTGTATTTAGCTTGTTGCTAAAAATTTATTATTAAAGCATTATTAAGCTGCCCCAGTTGTACTTTGCTGATGTCAAATTTAAAAAACGGCTTTCATAAGCATCCAGCATTGAGCCATGGCTCCGCCTTTCTATTTTATGTATAAGAGAGCGAGTCTGAATAATAGGGTGCGAGATTTACAATGGTTTTATTCTCGCTATGATAATACTGATTTTTGGTTTAACTATAAGAGAGCGAGTCTGAATATAACGGTGCGAGATTTACAATAGTTTCATTCTCGCTATGACGAAACTGATTTTTTTTTAAGTATCAGAGAGCGAGTCTGAATATAAGGGTGTGAGATTTACAATGGTTTTATTATCGCTATGATGAGACTGATTTTTTGGTTTAACTATAAGAGAGCGAGTCTGAATTATAAGGGTGCGAGATTTACAATGGTTTTATTCTCGCTATGACTAAGACTGATTTTTTGTTTTAAGTATAAGAGAGCGAGTCTCATTATAAGGGTGCGAGATTTACGTACAATGGTTTCATTCTCGCTATAACGAAACTGATTTTTTTGTTTAAGTATAAGAGAGCGAGTCTGAATTATAAGGGTGCGAGATTTACAATGGTTTTTATTCTCGCTATGACTAATAAGACTGATTTTTTGTTTTAAGTATAAAAGAGCGAGTCTGAATATAAGGGTGCGAGATTTACAATGGTTTTATTCTCGCTATGATAAGACTGATTTTTGGGGGGGTTTTAAGTATAAGAGAGCGAGTCTGAATAATTATAAGGGTGCGAGATTACAATGGTTTTTATTGTCGCTCTGTTTTCTTCCTCCATGGTTATAGCAACACAGATATTGGCGAGCAAAGTAATAATGTAAGGCAGTAATCAAGCTGTGTGGCCAACAGGTGGTTCCCATAATTAATTCAGCCATGGTCCACTCTCCAATACATCCATCAGCTGTCTGGCCAACATGTGGTTCTTATAAGTAAGACCAATTGCGGTGACACCATGTGGAATCTCAATTGAGTAGTAATTAGTTCTGAAAAGAACTGGGGGTACAACTCGTGTGGTTCTTATGTTATAATTAATTCAGCCATGGTCCACTCTCCAATACATCCACCATCCCCTATTCCAAGTAGACACCCCGACTAGACAGTCCATACAAGCATGGAGGAAGAAAACAGAAGGAGTCACATCGCCCAGCCTCTTATCTCATAACCAATTAGCACTTCGGAGTGGCCCATTGGAAATACGTTACGGCCACCCGCTGCGCTTACAAGTTTAACGACCGCGATAATCCCCTTGTGTACAATGTCTTTTGCCGCTCGGCTTGCTGGCGACCAGGATACATAATTGGAGGGTAGAAATCTGTAGTTCTCCTCGATAATCGGATTAAACGATTAGCGCTGGCTTAGAAATTTTACGACCGCGGCAAAAGACATTGAACCTTTGATATGCCTTCGTTGTGACTTCTTCTGTTTTCTTCCTCCATGATTCAGCACTGCTTCCATACGCAGCGTATGGAAACTGTGCACAATACTTAACCCTAACTCCCTAGATAACAAAGGCAGTTGGAGGATTTTGAAGGATTTTTATTGTTCACTAACAATGCTTAAGCCGTCCGACTAATGAATACTTACTCCCTATAAGATGCTGCACACATATTGGCATACATGTCTGGGCGCGCGTGACTCCCTCCACATAATATAAAACTGCACACAAACTGCATGAACAATTCACATGGTCATAACTCTCTGGGACATGACAGTCGAACAAACACAATGGAAGAATTTCTCGAATTAGAATTCATGACTCAATCGGCCAAAACCAGACGGAATAGTGCAGCCCGTGTATTCTTCACACTTCTGGGGCAAAACCATGTACCATTAAACATCTTAGAGTATTTCAGACAGCAATGCAACAAGGCACACCTAGACTTCGAACACGTCATGGGAGACTACAGCAAGAAAGAATGGCTTCCTTCGTACAAGGCTATGCGGGCGGCCCAGAGATCAAATAACCCAGAGTACTGGGTTTATCTGGGGGATCTATCACAAGGCACACCAACACAGAAGCTAGAGGTACCTAGTAAACAACAAATTGAGGAATACTACGGTCAAGGCTCCCCCCAATATCAAGAAGTATTCAAGATTCTGGGGCTGTACATGTAGGAGATCGAGAAAGTAAAACAACCGGCTCTTTTCAGAGCCAACACATATTCCAAAAAGAGATAATTAGCAAGTCTGTTATGCATATTAACTGTTCGATTTAATCATTAAAATAAAATAAATTATATTCGTGTATGTCTGTGTTTTTAATAGAAATCTTTAAATTGTAGCTACACAATGTGTGTAATGAAAATTTTGAATTGCAATCAGATTATAATTGTGACCAAATACCACTGATTCCCAAGACACATAAAAGGAATTTGTTTAACCCTAAATCCTCCAAAATCCTCTTTGCTAAAGTGAAGGATTTTGAAGGATTGAGGTTACATGCTACATGCTCTTTGCTAAAGTGAAGGATGTTGGAGGATTGAGGTTATTAGGCATACTTGCCTTTCCATGGCACATTTACATCCATGTTTGTTGTAGTGATTGCAAGGTCAGTGCTTGGGTCAGTGGACACTGTTTATTGATCCATGCATGCAGGAAGGGTCCCTGGCCATGTACATGTATATCACAGATTATAAACACGTGTGCATACATGTCATGTGCTTGCTTTACTACTGAAGGATTTTGGAGGATTCAGGTTATGTGTAAGCAAATGGGCCTAGGGAGTTAGGGTTAAAGTAAAAGATAAAAAAATAAAAAGAGAAAATGGAGATAAAATGTCCGGAACCAGGGATCATGCATCAGATACATCAAATTATCTGAATTATCTGATAATTATTATAATGTTCAGGCCATTTCTTTTGAAAAGTTTTAGACAGACACTAAATCAGTGGGTAAACATAATGGCTATATCAGGGGGAGGGGCATGTGAACCAACTGCATGACTTCCTCTCGAAACAACACAAAATCTAATTGTAATCTGTATTAATGGAAAGAGACAAATGGAAATTGCTTTCAAACGTTTCTGGGACCCAAAATGGCTTCTAATCACAAGTTGTCGCAACTCTCTCAATATACGGCTCTGACTGCGGTGTATACGGAGTTCATGTCATTATATAATGTATGCACAATAGAACACCATGGAAGCGAACACACAAAATCGTCTTACTCCTAATTTTATGTTGACTTCCACCGTGTTTTATAAATGGGATTCATGTATAGGCCTAATAATAGAACACTTTTGTCTAAATAAGCCAAGAAATAAGTCAATTTTTTCTCTTTCATATCACCCATTTTAACGCTTTTTGGTGTTAAACTTGTTACTCTCAGACTACCACAAAGCCCCCATCTTCTTATATTTACCAGACACGTTTTGTTCCTCGGTAAAATATAAAAACTTAGAAGTCTTAGGGACACAATAACAAAAATTACCATACTGTGCGTAATTATCTCTGGTACCATAAAGTATAGATGTACTCTGTCGTTTAATAATCTCTTCTTCTAATTCAGGAGACAATAGAGCGCATGTTTTTTTTTCTCCCTTTTTTATAATATCTCGATTCTTAATACCTTGGTCGCTTGCATTCTCTATACATTTGTCAAAAATAGATTTTACAGTAGAAGCTATACGTCTGCTTAAAACAGCCGAAGAATTAAGAGACCTAGGATAGATTTGAATCTCTTTATTTGATTTTATATCTATGTATCGTTTCGTTTTAAAGCTTGTCTTTTTCATATATCCATCCAACGCATTTTGAGCTATATGATAAAATCCCGATTTAACCGAAATACTATTATTTTTTTCAGCCTCTCTATTGTTTTCTAACGTGAGAGGTTGTGTGACTGAGCTATACATGTAACATAGCGCTTGACTTATAACGGCAAACTGATGATATCCCTTAACTATATTTACATTAAAATTTACTGTTGATGATTTTTTATAAGCTGTCTTATATCGTACGAATGTAGATGCCCATCTGCTAAATACTCCTATCTCTTCAATAAATGTACCCGATTTATTTCTTTTATATTTTGATTTATTATAATGTATGCCTTCTAGACGTCCAGCTTTTAATGGAATTTTACTCTGTTTTTTTAAACGAAGCGTAAACACTTTCATTTTGTCAAATAAAAACATACCGTTTTTATAATAAGCATAAAACAATCCGTCATGATAACATTTGTTAACAAAATTTCTGTTTCTTGATAATTTTTTAAAGTTAGTGTAACAATTTCCACGTAAATCTTTTTCTACAAAACGCGGTTTCATTTTCCACTAATTCGTGTTATACTGTTGCTTTGATAAATTGTCTAAAATATTAAATGTAACAGTATCTGCAAATTTTGCCAGTGAACTGGCAGGAGCTGCTGATGCCACGGCGTTCTTAGAGACAATTGAATATTTTGCCTCAAACGCTACAGGATATAGTAAGAAGTTCTTAAGATCTGTATGATATGAGGAAAACATATCAGGCGTAGGTGAGCCAGTTATATCAATAGGGATAGATGAGGTATTTGTTTCTGAACTTAGATTGAAAGGATTAAATAATAATTCACCTATTCCATTATTTCCATCTATTGTTGTACTGGATAATCTAAATGCATTTAATATTGAAGCAGAAACAAGGTTTATAAGATTGTAAAGACTCGATAACATGGTAGTATATTGATCTGTGGGTATAAAACGTATACCGGACGTATCAATATTAAATTTGTTGATTTTTGACCGTCCGCTTGTAACAAACAAATTTGTTTCTTTCTCAAAAATTAACCCAGCATAGCCTGGTACATTAGAACCTAAACTGCTATTTTGAATAAAGGATATTTCCCTACTATATCTAGAAAACAATTGAAAAAATGCTTTCCCGGCTTGTCCCTTTTTTGGTTTTTTAAACACATCCATGGTTACCGGTTCATTGTTTGTTTGTAAAAAATATCCATGAGCACCATAAAATAACAAACCGGGAAAAAGTTCAAATGAACCCATGTACATAATTGTGGGATCTTCTCTGGAAACACTGATTGTTCTCTCTAAATAATCACGTACCGCCATAGAATTCGCTTCCTCTCCCTGGCGAGTTATAGCTTTTACAGAATACACCACATTAAGAAGCATAGTGAAAATTTTTTTGAAAATATTTGAACTGAATAAAGCTATTTTCCCCATATCTCGTAACGAAATTAGTTCTTTGTTATATCCACCCGCTTTTAAAGCAGTCGATTCTCGAATGTTTTTTATTTCTCTACCCCCAACAATACTGTAATTAATAAATCGTCCAATAGGACTATCACGCTCGGGATAATAAATCCTGACACTGTCAATTCTGTTATTTTTGATCTTAGTTTTAAAATTGTTGCTTCCATCTATAACAAATTTCATCAATATCTGTCCCACATATTCTGGTATTTCTTTAATAATTTCCTCTGCGACTTCAGAATTTGCTTTTGCTACAAAAGAAAATTTTTCATCACCTTCTTTAAAAAAAACTTGTAACGCCATATCTCTAAGAACACTGTACGCTTTAAAACAAGCTTTAAAAACTACGTTAGCTTTTCTTAAAAAATAATCTCTAGTATCTTTTAGAAAAATTGCATATTCTTCTTCGGACAAATTGGCCATCATTGAAAAATGAACAAAAAATTCTGTATCCGTGTATACAGCTCTATTCATGGTACCCCTCGCAGCATCTATTGGCGAAAAGAATATAGATGAAAACAAACCACCAAATCTCATCAGATGGTATGGTATATCGGCGGCATATGAAACATATTGTTGAAGATCTCTATTAGAATTTAGAGGTGCTGCAGAATCTTGTCGATAAAAAATACCCTCCATTCGCTTCGAATACGATGTCAAGTTAATCCCTTCATCTCTTGTGGCTTCAAAACCAGAAACAAAATGTTTAAACCATTCTGAAATATTTAACCAAATAACACAGGCACTTTCTTTTTTTTCTTCTTGTGTGCTGATAGATTTTCGCAACACATTAATTGCTTCTAATTGTTGTTGTTCTAAAATTTGTCTAATTTTGGTAAATAAGACAAACGCGGGTGCTTTAACGATTGCTTGTACAGATCCTCTATCAATACCCAAGCTATCCCAGAACGTGGTTTCGTTAATTAAAACGTTTGGCACATGTCTGGCTGCACGTACCAGTTCATGATTTACATCATAAAATTTCTGATCTTTTTCAGCCAACTTTTGATAAAGATTGCTTAATTCTATCCATGTTATATCTTTCTCGATATTAGAAGAGACATTTTCACTATTTGTTTTCAATACCGGTTCTTTAGTTTTGTTTATAATAAGCGTTGCTTGTACGCGTTTTAATTTAGTGTTTTCTTTTGTGAGAGCATTTACAGCAACAGAAATTGTTTCAACTTTACTGTACAGTTTCGTTACTTTGTTACGAACCTTTTCTTCATCGTCCAAATTTTCGTACGTGTTTTGAATCAATTCATTCAACTCCGCAATGGTTTCTTGCAAATCCATTGTTTTTAATAATCTGTGGTTATTTTTTTATTTTCTGACAATTCTAGCGTTGTTGATCGGTCAGATAATTATAGTATCTTTCAGCGTAAGTGGCGATGCACCTTGTCAAGGACTATATTTCTACACGTGTGGAGTCCTTTTTTATCTGCTCTTGCTACTCATATCAGATTTTGTGTTTGCAGTGAAATTTTATAGTAAAAACAAATCCAATCTGCCATATATATCTAAAAATGATTTTCAAAAATTAGAAGATGCTGTATCGCTGTCTTACAAAAATCGGCAAATTATTGAAAAAATACCCACCAACCAAGATGAAATCCGCCCTTTACAGCTAGAAGGAGCTGCTGTTAATTTATCAACAAGACAAAAACGTTTAAAGATTGGTTTTTTTACCGTGTATGGAATTTCTATAATTATTTTGATTTTCTTTTTTATCGAAATTATGAAATGCATACCGGTGTTGCAAGAGAGTGCAACTTGGCAATCGGGTATACCGAAAATGTTCGACATTTTAAGTTTTTTGCTGTCTTGTTCAGTTTTCGGTCTTTTGATTATAAATTCATTGTTGAAAGCTTGGGCAGCCACAAAGTCTTTGAAGCTTGCTATCAGTAAGCATGAGCATTTCAACGACGCTAGCTATTATTATTGAGATGTTGGTGGGTTGGTCTGTTTGTTTCTTTTGGGTGTGTTTTTGTTTGTTTTTGGTTGCGGTGTTGGTGGAGGAGCTACTGTGGTTTGCGATGATGGTGGGGTAGCCACACCACTAAATCTCACTCGCCCACCACCCACCCACCACTCGAATGAATTCTCGTACCGGTGTTACTAAAGAAGAAGACTTTCTTTCGGTTTTTGAGGTCTTTCTAAACCACATTAGGCCTATTCTATCATTTTGCGTTATCATCAACTTTCTTTTTTTGAGTATTTTCTATTTCGTCAAGTATGAGCAAATAATTTACAAGTTGAGTACTTAATGTCTCTTATTAAGAAAGACTATTTTTGGTTAAAATATTTCAGACCATACACACAAAAACCAATCATTGGCGGGGACTTTTTAGACTGATTTACTGGTCGATAGAGGGAGACATTTTATTCTAGTGGGGGAGACCTTTCAGACTGAACAAATGCACTGCATGGGCATACATGTATGTTTTGCAGTAATACTAAAAGTAGACACAAAAACAATCGTAAAATTTGCGAGAACTATGCACTAGTTTCCCATTTATTAAAGGCATCTGCCAACACCGATGTATCAATAGTACCACTATATAATGCAGCAAAACGTGAACATTTTGAAAGTAATTCGTTAAGTGGTGTAGGTTCTAACCGGCTTAAACAGTTACATGCCTGTTTTTTCTGTTCAGCTAGATCGGTAAAGCCCGTAATTGCAAAAAACATTTTACAAATTGCACAAACATTAAAATTTGTAGAAGAAGCATTTTCTGGACTTATAGATTTATCTTCCATGCTTGTTTCGGCACATTTGCTAACATAAATGCCGGGCGTATACGTGGGAAACGAAGAAACCTTTACTATTTCGTCAACAATGTTAATGATATTAACAATAGAAACATCATCTTCTACACAAAAATCTCGTCTATATAAAAAACAGAGTTCCAATATTTTTCTCGAAATTTCAGCTGGTTTATATAAAGGTGTCATTAAAAATTTTAGTCTCCAATCTGCATCGGGACTTAATAGTTTATCACACATATTGAGTAATTTTATAAACCCACATGTTAAAGCCAATGTAATAGGATTTAAAGACTCAACTGCTTGTATTATAGTAAAATGTTCTCCAAAAATTAATGTCATATGTTCAAATATCTCTTCCCGAACATTTTGTAACAAATCCTCATACTTCAGGGGATTTTTCTCCAAGTAACAGGCTTTTAAAACTTGTTCACATTGATGAATCCATTCTAAAACACATACTGCATCTTTATTAACGGATACTGCCATTTTCAACAATGAATTTCAAAACATTTACAAATACAATGTGGTTTCTTTACTTTAATACAATTGTTAAAATGAGAAGTGGGGATGTAATAGATAAAGGTTTTAAATGTAAAATGGTTTCCTAATTTTTTTTGCAAAAGTCGTTTATATACAGAAAGCTGTGTGCGATGCGTGTCTTGAAACTTATAATCGGTAGATCTACCTGTTTTTATATCGCAAATTTTAATAACATCACCACATTTTTCTAATCTATCTATTCGGGCACCATAATATACATTATCTAAACGACCGCTGACGGTTACTTCTATAGCGGTTCCGGAATAAAACAACCAGTCTATTTTAGTCTTAAAATCTTTTGGAATAGATTTTTCTAAATTTTCAAAATATTTGTGAATTTTTGTACCCTGTCGTATTGCTAGTTGTTGCCTTTTTGTTAAATTATATTTACCAATTTGTTTAGCTGCTGTTTTACGCAAAGGTCTCCAATAGTTCTTTTTTGATGTTTTGGTATGAGTGGATTGTTGTTTTAAATTTTTGGTCATGACGTATCCTATATCTCATACACGTTCCCGCTCCTAGCAAAAAATTGTGAAATTCTAAAAACGTGTCGTACACGATAACAAAAAATATAGTTGTTTTAAAATAATGTAGTAAATAGTCGGTTTTTTTTGCAGACAAATTTTTAATCAATTCATCTATATCTCTTAACTCATAATCGACTGAATTTGTTTTATAAATGCTATTTCTATTAACCGCATACACTTCATGCTGGTTAAAAGGTTGTGGTCTTTTCCAGAGTATGCGTAAAATTGTAAAAACATCAGCATCATTATTAGTTTTTAAAACACTTTTTTTACCAAACTTTGATTCTGGACCTAAAAAATAGTCGTGGTTGCTGACAATATTAGAAATTGTGTCATACGTCATAGCGTTACCAATGTTATTAGAAATATTTCCTTCTATTTTGTTAATCATTTTTAAAGCGGTTTTATAAAAACGTTTTTCAAAAATGTCATACATTACATTTTTTGCTTCTTTTACAAGGTCAACGGGTGAAAACACTGTTTCGATGAAGGATTTAGGTTCGTGTAAAACGATTTGTCGTGTTGTTAAAATCCGCATGATAGTTTCTCTAGCCAATTGACGTTCACACATTCTTAATAATATGAGGTCATGAGAAATTGTAGGTTCTCGTCCTGAAAACATGTTAATGACATCGTCGTAATTTTCTTTATTTTTAAACAAAATACTTAAGTTAGAATTTTTACGATCGACGACAATGCTTCCGGGATGTTTTCCAGCATTTCCTTTAGGAACAGTATTGACTATTGGCTTATATTTGGTTGTCGCTAAGGAAGATATTAAAAGTTCAAGTGTTGTTTCTTTGATATATTCCAGTTCCACAGTATCGCTTTCTTCTAATTCAATATCTGTTTGCGACGTTGTATTTAGATAAGGATCGATTATGCCAGAATCTGTTTTGTAAATATAGAACAGTGTTCCTTTTTTGCTCACTATCTCCACATAATCTATTAAAACGTTATAATAAACCGAGACTTCAATATAACCCCTCACAACATCATTTTCTTCGTAAAAGTGTGATGCAATTCTTTTAATAATGAGCCAAGGACCATATGTTGTATCTTCATTTGAATTTCTGTATAATACTCTGGCACATGCATCTTCGATAGGCGAATCTTCTTTGTTTTGTGACCGTCTAGATGTTAAAAATATTTTCAGAGGCTGAGGTTTTTTCAAAACGTCCTCCCACATTTTCCCACAAGTCTATCGGGTTAATCGTGGATAAAGGCTGTAGACATAAAGTATCGGGATGTAATTGTGTTCTAGCCACTTGAAAAGACATACATTTAATAATGTTTTTATAATCTTTTCCAAAAAAGGGATACAATATTCCTTTTTTCCATTGATGCGTTAATACAGCCACTGCAAAACCTATTATCATTTTAAATCTACCATAGCTAATCTGTTTATCTCGTACTCGCATAGTTTTATAGACATTCAATACTTCTCGATACAGTACAGAAACTTGTTGATCTAAAATGTATATCTCATTCACGTCGAGACCTCCTACAGCTTTAACCATCTCCTGAAATAAGAAGCCCCGAAAATCATGGGGCGTTATTTTTGTGTCACCCCATTCTAATTGCATGTATGCACCCAATGCGCCTGCGCAGACTTGTTTACGCTTGCTGCTTATCATACATTGGTCGTTCTCGTCACACACGCAGGTATTATTCCTTTCTTCAATACACAAGTGAAAGAGTCTATGCTGTCTGCACCAGTATAAATTCTGAGAGATTGTTGAAAGTCGCTCATATTTACAACCTTCAGCGTGACACACGAATATGGCATCCATGTGGGACAAGGGAGGTGCAATCAGCGTAGTGAGGAAGAAAATAGTAATATCCAATATTTTATTTAAAAAGGGCTGTATTGTTGTTCACAAAGAATTAAATGATTATATTGAGCTGTTAAAAGCTCAAGAGAATGCATGTCGCGATTTAATTTTAAACGAGAGACGCCGGTATAAATCGTTAAATAAAATGGACCTCATTGCCGAGTTGCAAGAGCTGAATAAAAACCCACCACAGGAAAATGACGGACTCAACGAAACTTACAAAGAACGCCAAGTTTGGGAAACATTAAAACTTGGACTCATTGTGGAAGATATGTTTACATCTGACATGCAGCCGTCGCCAGTATTTAATGATGGTGAACCGAAAACAAACCCAAACAATGCAAGTTTGTTGTGTGAAGAGTTTGATCACGCGGGTATGAAACAAGAAAATGTCATCAACGAAGAAAACAACAATCAAAACTCAGCTTTGTTTCAAAACGATCAACTACCATTCATTAAAGAAGAAAAAGATCTACAAATTGACTGTTATAAAGAGATTGATCAATTACAATCCATTAAAGGGGAAAACGAACAAGTACAAGTTGCGACCACACACCGTGAAGAGAATGAACAACTACCATACGTTGAACAACAACAAGATCGAGAAGTGGAATATACGGTGTTTTTGGACGAGAATGGACAACCGGCATTCATTAATGAACAAAAAGGTGAAAGTGAAACCCCATCAATATCTGTGAGCACTATAGAGTTTGATAACATCTACAATAGATTATGCGAACAACTACAATGTGCCACAAGCACTGTCGAAAAACCAAAATGCGACACAGAATGCCCCCAGAGAAAAAAACCCACATATAATAAGAAAAGAAAACTACAAAGTTACCCACCACACGAACTTGCGTGCGTGGAAGAATGTGGGAATACTGTACCGATGGGAACGGGTGTTCAACAGATCAACTGCGATTGTCGAATGTGTCTTCACTGTGCCACCACTTATATAAATAAACAGTGCACAACTCTTTTAACTGGACATCGCAGCATTGAGTGCTGGCAATGTGTTCACTGTAAAAAACTAAAACGAAGAAAAGAAAACAACGACGTATTAGAAGTTGCGATGGATGTACTTAGGGGTGAAGAAGAGCACACGGAAAAGAAATGTCCATGTTATGGAACTCATCGTGACATGACGGATAAATATGGAAACAACCTGAATAAAGAGCAGAAACGTTTTTTTTGTCTGTTAGCGGATCGTTATTTTACATCATTTACAAATAAACCTAGAGGTTTAAAATGTTTATTATTTTTGAGGCGTTTAATGTGTGTGGAAAAAACCCCGAGTGAAAATGTAAAACAATTCTACAGGAAAAATATTATTCCCGTATTATCATTTTACAAGACCGAACAAAGAAAGTTTGAAGCAAGTTACGGGAGGTTCGATTTTGACTGTGAAGAATTTAAAGCAAATATGCAAAACATTGAAATAGATGACGCAACAAAACAAAAGGTGATGGATGCAATTAAACTTCTGAAATGATATAATGTCGCAAATTGAGCAATTTTGCACACATGTCTATAAATACAGTGTGTAAAAAAACTTGTTTTTTGTACATGTTTATCATAGCGCTGTAGAAGTGCAACAACAGACGCGATGTATCACGGACGGGCAACACTAGTGAGAGAGGACGACAAACGAGGAAAAGTCCAAAAACAATACGCATTGATACATATAGAAATAGATGAACAACCGATAGACGGTATATATAAATTGTTGCTAGACAATGGAAATTATACTGCGTTGCGAAACATAAGTTTCGAAGAAATAGGAAAATTACGTCTATTGGCTTCAGAGGTATTAAAACCTGTACGTCATGACGATATTAGTTGGTTTCCGAATACAATAGTGGGAGTATCTTCAGTGAGAGATATTTTAGAAAAATTGTCTCTATATGTAGACGATTTACCTAATGACATAGATTTGGATCTTTTTTTCAAAGCTTTTGGAAGATGTGAAAAGAAATCTTTTAATAACATTAATGTTTTAGCCGAAAACATTCCTACAAAACGATATGACTTTCAGCACGAGCGTCTATCTTTCAAAATACTACAGAATTTTGCCGAATTATCTCTACGTGACGGCGGCAAACCTCCACAGTTGCAGAATTTTGTGGATGAAGAATATATAAATATCGTGAAAGAATTTAGTTATCAACACAATAGACATCATAGTGTTAATATATATGCTTCTCAACAAAGACGTAATATGTTGCGGAAGTTTTTTAAACAAAGGGAAAAAAATGTAAACAATTTTCTTCAAGAAATAAAAACTACTTTTGGACATATATATGAAATACCTTTAAAAGATGTTAATCTTTGTGTTTCAAAAAACAGACCTCTATTTCTATATGGAACTGCCACAAACCAACATAGTTATGAAATACAGGAATTACCGGTGATGTCACAGTTGAAAATTTGGTCTCCGAGACCAGATATATACGGATTGGAAGACTGCATCTTGGATTGGACAGAAGTCAACGGTCTATCTTTATCTTTGTATGCTAGTTCGCATATAGCTGCTTCAACATGTCCGCTGTGGATGGTTGAAAGATGTGGGATGAAACCATTTTTTGTCACTTTAAAACCGGTACAGAAAAGGTATGAATATGAAAGAAGCCATCGAAACTGTTGGAAAAACTTATACAGGAAATCTCCACGAATTTATTACAACAACGCTTCACCTGACAACAATCGTGTTAGATTGCGATTTTAAATTTCTTGAAGAAAGACCTACTTATTGGACATTATGTGAAGATGTGATTGATTTGTTGAATTTTATTTTTCAACAATTGAATATACCTATAGAAAATATAGCTGTCTACAGAAGTGATGATGATGAAAAACCCATAAAAGAGGGATTTCATGTTCATTGCACTTTACAAAAACCGTGGGCGGCAACAACTGAATTAGCAAGTCAATTGATTACAATATGTAATTCAATGAGAGGAAAATATCCGACAACTTTGGGTGTTGCACTCAAAGATCCCCCATTTGATGTAAAAATTTATAAAACACTGCACGCTTTACGAATGCCAAACAGACCAAAGGTAGATGGTACGAGAAAATTGGTGTTGCTACAAACATCACATGGCTCTGTGAAAAACAATTCTTATGCACACGGTTACAGAGACTACGATTTCGGTCATCTTATAGAACGCATTAATGGAATTTGTGATATTTCTAATGAGGCAGCTCTTCAGAGATCTGAAAATGAAATTATGAGCAATTATGGACAGAGACGAATTGCCTTAAAAATTAACGATATGATGAAGAAAATTAATACAGACGTGTTCATGTTTGCCGGTGAAGCAGATGATAAAGACAAACTGTTATACGGTGTTAAAGAGTTGTGGCATAGATGTAAAAAAACATTTGCTGGAAAACTAATTGACGCAGGACACGATCAACGACTGGTTCGAAATTATCTACACACTTTATCACCCAAAGAAGATGTTGAAAACAATCAAATTGTTTTATCAACACGTAATAACGATATTAGTACTGGTTTTTGTTTAAATAAAAAGCATACCACTCCGGGTGTATGCGTATCTCACAGAATTGGATATAAAGATCATGTTTTATTTACTATCATTTTGTCACAAAACATCTTGTAAACCAGGATTTAAAATTTGTCCCGATTTATTTGCCGACGTACTTCCTTACCCGTTCATTTTTATTAATGAATCTTCTCAATATCGAAAAGAATGTCCTACTAGGGTGTTGATATGTACAGAAACTGTGTGTGCATTTGAAAAACAACATGGTGAGATTGTAATTAGAGAACAGGGAAAACCCGATTGCACATTTATCGACAAAACAACTGCATCGACTGTTATTTTTTCTTTACATAAAAAACTACAAAATTGTATTATTTAAAACCAAAAAAACTACGAAAATATAGAAAGCTTCTATTGACCAGCAACTGATCGAAAATGTGTTTTTTTGACAAATTAGTAAATTTGGTTTTGTTGTGTGGTTCTATCGGACTGTGCACACAAATTAGTGGACAAACAGTTCAAGACCGAATGGGTTACGGCGCTGTATTTATATCTAATGGGAAAACTCTTGAGACATCAGGGACGCAATTTTATTCTCATTCATGGATCATACATCATCCAGAATTTGAACCGCTAACTAATCTACCTTTAGCTGCAGATTTTACAAATCGAGTAGCCGATAGAGTTTTATTTTCTGTCATAAAAAGAATATCTTATTTATTTTCTTCATATAATAGTGAAATTGCAGCTTTAAATGAAGAATTAAAGAAGACGTTTCATCTCATACCTGCTTTGAATACGACAAGTGGAGAATTTGAATACGAACAATTTATTGGAAAGATAATTCCTGTACCAAACAAAAAATTTGAAAATGAGTGGTGCAAAGACGTACCTTGTCAAGTAAATAGGGAATATTGTAAATTTACGCCTCCAGATTTATTTACATGTGAAAACATACACGAAGAAACAACAACTGCCACAACAGCGCCACTTATGACGACAACACCAGAACCTGTGTCAACTTTAAGTATCCTCGATAGCTATCGTGGCACTATATTGGGGGCTTTACTATTAAAGTGGTCCGAGTCAGTCCGTGAAAGCGTTATCACTGAAATGCAAATTGTAAATCAAGAACTTTTTACTATTTTAAGCACCGATTTAATTGTTACCAGAAAAAGACGAAGCGTAACGCAACCAAATAACACAGAAGAATATACTACAGCAGATGCTAATTATTTTTTTAATGACACGATATCAAATGACAATGGTACAGAATTTGTACAAATAACATCTCATATTTTTAATCATTTAAATCGAACGACTTTGTTTATACCCTCTTACGCACACAATGGTTTGGATTTTTAAAGGCGCCAAGAACTCAGAGACCTTGTAGATTCCTCTAATACAAGCCAATCATTTAGAACGACATTACAATATCTTCTTTTGAACGATGAAGACGTAAAAGATGCTGTTGTAAAAAGTCCTTTTGACACACAATATGCTTGGTTTTATTTGAGTATGACGGACGAACAGAGAGAAATTATTAAAAATAATGATCTTCGCGCACGTAAAAAAAGAAATGTTGATGATGAAGATGAACCAAAGTTAAATGCTGTAATTTTTGCATTAACAACATTGATTTCCCCTTTAGAAAAAGACGAAGCCTAACGCAACCAAATGTCGATCAATTACAGGCGCAATCAAATGAAACAGCAGATACAGATGTTGACCATTCTTTAAATCGAACGACTTTGTTTATACCCTCTTACGTACACAATGGTTTGGATTTTGAAAGGCGCCAAGAACTCAGAAACCTTGTAGATTCCTCTAATACAAGCCAATCATTTAGAACGACATTACAATATCTTCTTTTGAACGATGAAGACGTAAAAGATGCTGTTATAAAAAGTCCTTTTGATACACAATATGCTTGGTTTTATTTGAGTATGACGGACGGACGAACAGAGAGAAATTATTAAAAATAATGATCTTCGCGCACGTAAAAAAAGAAATGTTGATGATGAAGATCGACCAGATTTTTGGGATGTTGTAACCGTTGACCATTTTGGAGGTCGTCTAACCACAGGACTTTTAGGAATACCCGGCCCTGCTGCGCGAGATAACATATTCAATGCTGTTAAGAGTGTAGGTGAAGGAGTGCAGTATACATGTAACACTGATAATATACAAAGACTAGAAAATAAATTAGCATCTGTAGTAACACTCACAAATAATCGTCTAAATGTTATTCAGACAACTACTGTTGAAACCGACAAGAGATTAACAGACACATGGCATAATCTCATCACTTTTCAAACACATTTTAATTTAGCAGTAACCGACGAAATCAACGATATAAACGAAATTGTACATTGGGTAAGATTGGCTCAAGAATTCATAAACACAGAAGCAGATATATTGAATATGCGGAAAAACAGTTTCAAGAAAGAAATACGTTCTTTAGCTAAATCATTTATACTTTTAAACCAAGGTTTTTTAACACCGCATCTAGTGCCTCCCAACGAAATTAAAAAATTGTATGATCATATTAATGACCAGTTTGCCAAGGAAGCTGGAAACAATAGGTGGGAATTAGGAATTTCTAATCCATATTATTTTTATCAAAAAGGTCATACACAATATTCACGTTTAAATGAAACAGCCATTGTCGTAACGGTAGAAGTACCCCTATTTCAATCCCGGAACACCATGAAAGTTTATAGAACTTACACTGTCCCTGTACCAATTTTATCGGGGCAAAATAATCGTGACGATTATGGATGGACTCAGTTAATAAATTTGCCAACTTTTGTTGCAATTAGTGCAGATGTAACACAATACATTCTCTTTGAAGAAAACAATATAATTGCGTGCAGAGATGACAATAATTTAGTTTGCATAAGATCGCCAACTGACACAGTTATACGCAGTATTGCAACAGATTTTAGACAAAATCATTGTATTTTTAATTTATTTTTAGATGAAGCAGAAGCTGTATTAGCTACTTGTGAATTTGAATTTATTAAAAATGCTCCCATGCCGGGCGCTTTGTTTATAGAAGGAATAAGATATTTTCTATTTTATGGTCCTAAAACTACTGATTCTATACGATTAGAATGTGGAGATTACATTACCCACATAGATCCATGCGATTTTTGCACAATAGAAATTCCCTGCGGGTGTCGTATTGGAACAAGGGATTATCAGTTACCCCCTCACTTAAAGAGGTTGTGATTTTACAGCTTCAACACCAGATGTAAACCCGAATATCGTACGATACGAAAACACTCTGATGAAAAGTGTGTATTCGACCGATTTCAGATATTCTCATTTATATGAAAAAACATATAATAATTTTTTTCCCACCAAACAAATATCGCCTGTAACATTTCAACCATCTAATTTATCAGATTGGCTAGAAAGATCCGAATCTCTTAAAAATAATATGAATAAGATCGTTAAACTTTAAAAAAAAAATGTAACTATTTTTAAAGATAAAATTGATAATGAATTAAACGATGTGAGAAATTTTTCTGATAGTAAATTTCGGAGTACCTATACTTTAGAAGATGGTTTAAACGATATATTTTGTGGTATTTTTGGATGTGGTGTTTTTAATATTCTTGGTTTTATTTTTTTCTCCAGTTGTCATTTCTTTGGTCGGTTTTGTGTTAAATGGGATTTTATTTTTCCCTTGGTTTTGTCCAATTTTTGTATATTGGGTTCATGTAAAATTTGAAAATGAAAAAGATGAAGATGACGATGAAAGAATTGCTGTAAAAATGGCTCTATTGAATGATTATAAAGATCAAGAACATCTTGTTTTCAAATTATAACAGCCGCGGTAGAGTGGTATATGTTAAATAAATTGTAGACATGTATTCTCAATTAAATCAAACACAGTTTATTAGTTTTTCACAACCATGTACATTATTTTTTATCTCTAGTTTTAATCATGTATACATATCGAAAAAATAAAATAACAAGTGTAAAAATGGTATCAATTATCGTGTCTATCATTTGTTTTTAAACTTAATACAACATTTACAAACACAAACAAAAACACAAAATAAAAATAAAAACAACTCCCGTTGCTACAGAGCTGATAGCAATTAACAAAGTTTCGATTACAGAAATAATTAGTGTCGCTTCTTCTGTTGTTAAAGGAAATATTGAAGTAAGTGTCTTAATTACAGTATTGGTGGGAAATGTTTGCGATACAGCTGCAGTTGCATTTGCTGATGTATGAAACGACGTCCTCAGATCCAAATAATCGTTGTGCGACACATCCAAATATTTTGGTTGGAGCATACCATCTAACTGTGCATTTTCTATTAATTCAATACTGTTGTGCGATAAATCCAATGCGATCAAATTTGTTAATTTAGAAAAATCCGACCGGTATAGCGTTAAGATTGCAATTAGATAAATTTAACACCTTTAGATTGGTAAGTGAATCAAATGCGTCTGCGTCAATAATTGAAAGGTTATTTCCAGATAAATCCAGATACTCTAAGCCGGGTGCTGTATCAAAAAACGCTTTACGTATCATGGTAGACTTTATTTCCACTCACGTCCAAGTAAAAAATCGGAGTATGAGTAAAAGCATTGTCATGACGTAGGGATACTATATTATTTTTACTTACATCCAAGAGTCGTAACGTAGTCAATCCCCCGATGAAATAATTGCCAAGACTTTCGATAAGATTATTTGATAAAAACATAGCATATATTTGTCCCCACCATGGCAAGTTACCTACACTGAAACCCGGTTGTGTAATATTATTGTCGTCAAAATATGCAAATTTATGGCTTACACATTCTTTTCTATAGACAGAGATTGAATCAATTCCTCGACACTCATGTTTTTTAACAGAATGTACTTGTTCTGTGCAGATGTCTTGTCCAAAAAATTTGTGAAAATATGTATCTTGAACCTAGTAATTGACTTATAGGACTGTTGTCAGAGAGTATTATACGAGGAACAAAACTCTCTATCTGTTGGATATGAAGCATCGTAGAAAGCTATTTTATGCAACAGTTTCTGTAATTTTAGTAAATTCTTGTAGCGATTCTTCTTATGCATACGTAGGTTGGGGCGTCGCCACTGCTTCTGTTTGAAAGACCGTCCTTTACACCAGACAACAGTTTTAATTAAGAAGAACAAAATAATTCCACACTTGACTAATTTCATTTTGCAAAACAACGGAGTTCATTTTATTAATTACAGTACTCAAGTTCTACTAACAAATAAGTAAAATTCTTCACAAGTTATTACAAAAATCAAAGACACAGTTATAACAATTTGTAATTGCAAACAATTCATCTTAGTAACGTCATGTAGGCCCTAACCAATCTTTTAAAATACTCTTCATTTTTATCAAGAATTAAAATTGTCCGATAACATTATAAGATTTGTAAAATCCTGGCACTTAAACAAGCTCCAACTTTTCTCTACACCACTCAATTCCATGTAACAAGGTTTTCTCCAACAGGTTCCATTACAAAATTTTTGTGTTTTAGTCGTTGTCTGCATTTTGTTTTTTTTATTTTTAAAATGAAACTCTTTTTGTACTAATTCAAAAGTGTATAAAACAATATGTGTAGAAATATTAAATTTACCTAAGTTGCACTGCAGATCAGCATCTGTAATGAAATCTTATACAAATCTCTTTCAAGAGTAACCATTCGATTAACAATTGTCTTAATGTATAAAAGTAAATCTTCATCGTCTCTTAAAAGAGTGAAGCCGGAATCAAATGATAATCTGTCTGGAGATCCCGGCAACAAACGATTTTCAAATTTAGGCACTCGTTCTCCTCCTTTGGGTGTAGTGTATTTCGAATATATCGAACCCGGTGTAGTAATTTTTTGCTATGAAAAGCTACATTATAATTCGCTTTCTATATTTTCCATGGTACTTTCTCCTAGTGCGGCTAGGTTTTTTAATTCAACTACATTTACAGTCATATCTTCCAAATTTAATGTATAGTTGTAGATGCTGGTGTGATTTACTGGCTCACGATAGGGTTTGAAAAAAACATTTTTTTTAAGACCGCCGGTTGACATTAGACCAACAGGTCGTCGTTTTTGCTCCATATCGATATTTGGGTTTTTAAGATTTTAACAGAATAAAAAATTTGATTAGATAAAACAATTTTTAAATGGTTTTTATAACTTCTTTACTACAGAACCTTTTCCACAAAAACAGAATCTACACCAAGCAATTTTATGGTAACTAAAACTAGTTCCAGTGAAGGGTCATGTTTGTTTTTAAATATGTATTTTACAAGTTGGCGAACAAATATTTCTTGTGATAATCTATCCCTTAATGTGACTATATTTTTTTCAACATCGTTGTTTATTGTGTAAAATTTATCATTGAGTACACGTTCTCCCTTTTGAAATACCATGACACTTGTGGCAATTTTTCTCTGATCTCCACCAAACAATGTCATATAAACGGTCTGCGTATACTCTTCGGGATCAGAAGAAACTGTGTCTTTGTCAAACACATAGTGCTTGATTTCTGTAAAATTTGAAGCAGTAAATTGTTGCCTAATAAACTTCATCATGTTTACGATATCGCAAAATTACGTGTTCAATAACCCAAAAATACATGATATAGGTACAATGTAATAAGTTTTTAACAGATAAATACATATTTCTTTATTATCAGAATCGTCGACACAGGGTATTTGATTGATAAAACTCCCCTCCTCCATAATGATTTAACCCCTGTGTGTGTGTGTGTGTGTGTGTGTGTGTGTGTGTGTGTGTGTGTGTGTGTAACACGACCTTGAAAAACTAAGGGCACCACACTGCGCCAACATGGGTCGTAGCACGTGGTCCACATGCGGGACGCGTGCGGGACATAATATCTTGAAGCCAATTTCAAGTCAACAGACTGGTTCAAGACGCCACTTGATTGAGATGGGAGACTCTCCGCGCTAATATTTTTGTTTGACTGGAACAACGAAACAATAAGTAATATTCTGTTTGTGTGAAGGACCTAACTTTTCGTAGCAAGATGATGAATCTTAAGCCCGAGGAGAGCTACACCAACTTAATTGAAATTGGACGCGGAGGTTACGGTGTCGTCTATAAAGCAACTTGCAAAGAAAGTAAAGAAACAGTGGTACTAAAGAAATTGATTTCCCAGGACGATGCCTTTTATGGATTACCGAGCTCCAGCATGAGAGAAATTTCCACATTACGCCATATTCCCCATACGGAAAACATCGTTGAACTCTTGGGTGTGTCAATTGACATTGATAATGGAATGTATCTTGTGTACGAATTCATGGACGGTGTTCTAGCTGAATACATAGACGGGCGTAAACGAAACCTACTAACGCCATGTAATCAATTCTTTTGCGGTGCAATTATTAACAGGAATTCGCTTCCTTCACTCCTACAACATCGCACACCGGGATCTAAAACCGACTAACATTTTGATAAACAACGACGGAACATTGAAAATTGCAGATTTCGGTTTGTCACGCTGTGCGGTATTTTATGATATGAAATTATCACCCGTTTCTGTTACAATTTGGTACTGAGATCTCCAGAAATCTTGCTGCGACAGAATTATGGATATTCTTCCGATATGTGGGCATTTGCATGCATTTATGCAGAAATGTATGTCCAGCAAGTACTGTTCAGGAGGAAACAGTGAAAAACAACAACTGGTTGCGATATTTAACATTATCGGCACACCGTCAGAAGCAGAATGGTCAGAGTCTACACCATATACAATAGAGACCTTCAAAAAGAAGAAAAAGAAAGCGTCTAGAAGATGTGGTTCCTGGAGTTCCACACGGTTACAATAGAGATACTGAACTCTATTTTGCTCTTCGATCCAAAGAAACGTATCACTGCAGCCGAAGTGTTGGTTATGCTTGAAGAGTAAACTGAAGGCGATGCTACAAGTACAAGTTCAGTACAAGAAATCTCAAAGGTGAGTTAAGTTGGTTTTTATACAAAACATAAATAGCTACCACCCCCCCATAAATTTATAGAAGCATACATTTCTAAACAATACGATAATTAAAAACCCCTTTTATATTTTGTTATAATATCAGATATTCCTGAGATTTTTCTGATACTTCGTGAAGGCAAACCCAACTAATCAAGTGCAAGTCTGCTCCATGAATGACGGCGTCAGATATTTCAAATGATGTTTGACCGTGGGCGAATAGCTTTCTTTTAAACTTTAAATTTTTCGACATCTAAAATTTTTGTTCTTTTTTTTCAAATAATCCACAAGAACACATTTTAAATAGGTGTCCTTTTAACACCCAACTTTTTATAAAACGTTAATTGAGAACAGACTTCGTCTTTTCCTACTGCCGCAATATACACGAATGCTGCGGAAATTAAAAACGCTTCATAACCTTTATCGGAAACAACTTCAATATAATTTTTTTTTAAAAAATAAGCGAATTCTTTTACCAAATTACTTAGTTCTAGTAAATTCGAAATACGAGAGATATGGTCATTCATCACACTACATGTTTCTTTGTCTTTTTTTGTAGATCTAAATGATTTTATAATATCAGTATAGCAATTTTGTATGTCTTTTTTAGTTGCCCGTGATACATCAGATATTTGTTTAAATGTTATATCCACATTTTGCTTTTGACAAGTGATGTATAGAAAAACTGAAGCCACCGCTTTGAGTTTTTTCACAGATTTATTAGTTTTTTTGAAAAACTGTTTACATTTTGCTCCGGCTATTTGCACCACTTTAATCGGTACTCCTAATACATCACTCATGTATTTAATTTCTTGTAAGATAGTAAACACTTGTTTTACTTTGTTTATTTTACTTAAAACAGCTATCTTTTAAAATATCTTCTTCTTCCGTATATTCAATTTCACGAGTTCCCAAACTGGAAATATTTCATCCATACTACTATTATTACTTTCAACTTCATGTAGCTGTCCGAAACTCTTCCATTCTGATTGAACATCTATACATCTTTCTACTATAACAAGTCCACAATCGCCACATATCATATCACCAACTTGATAATCTGAGATGTGTAAGCATTGGGATGATAGGGCATAATGCTTTATCCATTTTACTTTGTCCACCGTGATTATTAAATTTTTAGATTTTAAACCGTTTTCTCACCGTGGGTATTCAAGCAAAAATTAAAATGAGGAATATTAATTTTACCTCAATTTAAGAAAACATTATTCTACATATTGCGATGGTAAACGGTATATCGTAATTTAAGACATTTTAAACACTCCTTCCGAAAACTATAAACGAAGATGAAGATAAACTTCACTAACCATTATCTATTCTGAGGATGAAACATTCTACAGACCAATAGAAAACACAAAGAGATAATCCTGTTAAAAACCATGGACTCCAACAAGTCGCAAAGAAGAGTGCGAAAATATGTTCAGAAAGTTTGTGTTTACACAAGCAGATGAATTGGACATTATGATCAATAGAGGCAAGAAATAAAAGCACAATTCGTCTTAATGAATTGATACGCAACGCCAACTGGTCTAAATTAATATAGGGATGAATAATGTCGACGAGATGTGGAGATCTTTTTATGATGTTTTTAATTGTTGTTTTGATAGAAGCAACAAAAGAAACTTTGGGTCAGTACAATTTGTCGGGCGCGATCAATGGCTTACTCCAAATATAGTCAGTATGTCTAAAGAAAAAGTTCGGTTAGAGAAATTGTTGAAAAAAGAAAAATATTATTCAGAAAAAAAACAATCGCTGTTAAGAGAATACCGAAAAAATAAAAAGAGTTTGGCCATGGCAATTGTGAAAGCAAGACAGCTTCAAATTTCTCGCCTATTGTACGAAAACGATGATTATTCGGTTTTTTTTTAAATTTTATACAGAAAGACTGCTGTGACAAAATGAAGGTAGTGGAAAAAATCGAATACGGAGACAAAACCTTCAATGATAACATGAGTGTATCGGCCGCTTTTAATAGATATTTTTCAGATGTAAAACTAATGGAGAACGGTTGCCACAAAACTACAACAGCACGCGTGCAAAATGGCATGAGCAACATCCGGATACTCTCAGAAGATGTATACCATGCTATCGACCAATTACAGCCCAATAAAGCAACAGGATCCGATATGATCAGCAACGAAGTTTTACAGCTCTGCAAAAATGAAATGTCACCAGTACTCTGTAAGCTGTACAACATCACGCTTTACAGAGGTCATATGCCCCAGGCGTGGAAGTATTTCTACGTGTTTCCATTACACAAATCGGGAGACCCAACAAAGATTGAAAACTACCGACCAATTCACGTAAACAGTGTTTTGTGTAAAATGTCTTGTGTAGACGCGTGACAGATTTTCTAAACGCGAACCTGAGCGAAAAAGATAATTTCTTGACCAAAAATAAACATTGCTTGCTAGCGGAAGTAAGTAATATGTGGGGTTGTAATATGAACGAGACGAAAGTAGCCACACATGTAGTTCATTTGGATTTTAAGCGTGCATACGAGCACGTTTCCCACGCAGTGCTATTAGACAAACTTTACAACAAGTTTAAAATTCGAGGCAATACGTACAATATGATAAAATCATTCCTCGGTGATCAAAAAATAAACACGGTCATAGGTGACAGCCTCTTTGACCCATGGGCATCCACAAAGGATGTAGGGTTACCTCAAGGTTCACAACTGTCCAATCTGTTGTTTTTAATCTACATGAGTGATGTAATAGAAGAAGTAAGAAATCCCGCACATGTGAAAGTAGATGATATCATACTACACTGTAAGCATGATTTTGATTATAGAGAAGAGTACTATTTGCCACTACAGGGAGATATTAACACGGTTGAAAAGTGGGCCATCGCACACAACATGGAAATCAACACGAAAAAACTAGAAAGCATAATATTGTCTAGAGAATCCATTAATGTTGAAAATAAAAAGCGTCTTTACATGTACGGTGAGACAGCAATTCCAGACAAACAAGTGATAAATTTATTCGGCCTATATGTGAGCTGCAATCTTTCGTGGAAACCTCACATGAAATATCTGAAAGAACGTGTTTTTGGTATGTATGATGTCTTCGAGAATTTGATTGAAGATGAAATAGTCAATGAAACAATAATGAAATTATTGTACGAACATTTCATGCTTCCTGTGATTGATTTCGCTTCTGTGGCTTGGCCAACTTCACATGTCAAAGAACTTGAAGAGATGCAACGCATCCTGACCAAAAGAATGCTCAAGAAACAAAGAACGTCCTTGACTTACGAAAACAGACTGACTCAACTTAATTTGAGCACTTTAAAAGCCCGCCGTGAATACCAACTTATACATTTCGTGTACAGTATGTTGACACAGCCTACGTCCTATTGGAGCCATCATATGATTTTGCCAAATGGCATGTGTAAAGACTTGTTAGCTCGCTCACTCCAGTACCAGACATCGCCGGCTCCACGATTTGTCCACCTTTGGTATACGTATCCAAAACATATCACGCAACGGATTTCGAACAAAGAAATATTTCTCAGAGAATTGTGGCAATTTTAGCTGGCAACACTACGAAAACACAGCCCATATATACTAGACGGTCAACGTGAAATTTTACGACGCTCCTTCTTTTGTAGACTGAAGCCATGAAAATCGTTTTGCTGCAAACTACGGTTGAATTTCATAACAAACTGGATGAAGAAATCGAATGTGAGATGCGTTTGACAACATATAACGATACCGGATAAAAAGGATTGGTTTAAAATTGCTGTCTTTATAGATCAAGAAGCTTATATAAATATTTCGCTTGACAGACCACTGGCTTTTATAGAGAAACAACGCGAGACGGTTTTTGTCATCCAATATGACAAATTAACAGATGAATTTAATGATTTCCACATGCGCATATTTTTTATGCGATTAAAAGAGATTGGGGGTGTAAAAAATATTTATTATGGGCAATTATAAATTTATGACACTTCTCCAAAGTACTGTTGTCACGCTTGGTATTAGACGGACGACGCCATCGCCATTCGATTTAGACCATTTTAAACTGGTGCGTGACGCGGGCGACCATTCGCACTATATAAAAAACCGATGTGTCTAATTTGATGTAAAAACGGCCGCGATCAGGAAGTTAAATTGAAATCAACAGAGCTATTGATTTACATTTACACTTTCCGTAAAAATTATTGCAAGTGATAATTGTAGTGGTTAGATTATATTTGCACATTAAATTAAGTTAGAGTGTATTATAGATCTATATAGATCTATAGGCAATGTAAATGTAGAAAGACCTCATCTGTATAAAAAACGTACATACGAGAGCTTTCCCAAACCTTTTCAATTCAATTTAAAAAATGAAGACGATTTCGAAAAATACATAAACGTATTTGTTAAAGAAGCCTTTTCAATTTTAATGGGGTGGAAAATTACTTTAGAATTAATTATTATACAAGACAAAACAAAACCCGACGAAGAATATGTTTTCTATTAATTAATAAACAGCTACAATAATGACTTAATGGTGGACTGCTAAATTAACTAAATGCGCAAAATTTTTAAGACTAAATGAAGCAAATACCTCTTATTAAGACTTTTCCTAATACCCCCCCCCTAAAGTAACAAAATGCGCTCTTAATATACGACTACGGTTGCTATAAGTATAGCCAGTTTGACAGTTAAAAACCACAAACAGGTTTTTATCCTACACAACACACTCAATGAATATAGAAAACCAACGAAAAACAACAATGGCAACAAATATGGAAGCAAATGTGCAAAATATGCCAGCAGATATTGCAGCATATCTGACTGCGCCAGATACGTCACCAAAAAAGGCAGCACAACTGAAAAACCGCAACCCTAACCCATTCTCAAAAGTTGAGATAGAAAAGTCAGAACTATTCACACACATTGACAAAGCATTGGAAAATACTCTAAATAATTATTACCAAGGGTTTCCTATACAAAAAGGGAATTGCGCCACCTGTAGCTTACACAAAGAGGTCACAGCACTAAAGGAAACTAACTGTCAACAACAAAAAGAAATCGCGACGCTTACAAAAGCTACAAAACAATTTGAGAAACAAATAGAGACAATGACAAGAGATTTTAAGGCAGAAAGAGAAGATAATAAAGCAATGCTACAAGTTGTCCGCACACAACTACAAGAACTAGAAGTCAACCCAAATGTAATGGTAACCCTCAAAGACCAACTTAGTCAAACTGTTGTTGAAACAGCAGAACTTTATCAGAACGTACACGGACTCACTGATATTATTAACGATCAGCGCAAAGAACTAGAAACCGTCAAATCAAAGGTTCATGAAGATGGTTTCCTTTTTCAAGCTCAGTTTGAACAGGTCATGCAAGATTTCCATGAAGAAAAAAATGAAAAATACCAAAAAAATAGGGAAGTAGAAACCCTAAGAAAACAACTTAAACAATCTGATGATGAAAAAGCAAAGATTCAAGAGACGATGCGCGGACTCACTGATATTATTGACAAAAACCGCAAAGCAGAAGTAAGAATGAATGAGTGCCATGCAGGCGCAAGAAAAAAGGACACATCAAGGGATTATCCATTAATCCTATATTAACCAGACACATTTAGATTTGATTGAAAATTATTTCTCTGTGGAGAAATATCCATTTGGGCACAATGAATGATCTTAGTAACTTAAAAAAAACTTGGGCCCACGTGACCTACTTTTCCAAATTGTAGCAGATTTGCTACATTGGGTAATAAGAGAAAAAAAAACAGTTTTAGATGGGGTATTAAGTTAGAGTGTATTATAGATCTATAGCGTCAATGTTGTTAAACGGCTGAATTTTGCACGTGCTTATCGTATACATTCTTTCCCGGCGATTGCGAGTGAAGATCGTATTGGTGGCATTACATAAATTGTGTACAGATTTAGTTACCGAGTGATTTAATGCTCGTATTATAGATCCGGAAGGTTAATTTTGTTTACCCGTAGCGTTAATTTTGTTTAGCCTAAAGCACGTTATTACGTTGGATCCGTTTGAATTAAGATTGTATTATCGGCTTTGAGATCTTTTGTATTTGATCTTTTGTATTTGATATTTTGATTTGATCTTTGGGTATTTCTCTTAACGTGTCACGCACGGTGTAAATATTTGTCGCTTGTAGTTGTAGCGGCGTCGTTGCATGCCAGTTGCTATTTCTTTTTGCTTAATGAGAATAAGATGGTTGCCTGGATATTTGTGTGACATTTTTGTTTTTATTTGGAAGATTTGTGTGGATTGTAATATTTTTAAAGATTTGCGTTGCTTGTGATTGTTTACGATTTGTAAGAATTGAATAATTGGAATAGAAGAAGATTGGAGGAAGAATAAAACAGAAAAATACAATTGCACATTACATCTATCTCTGTGTGTGTTTAGATTTTTGTTGTTTTTTTGCCTTGTAGAGCCTTGTGGAGACTTATTATTATAATAATTATAATAGAAATAATAATAATAAATATGGTGTTCTTTATTGCTGAATACAAAGCTAGAAATTGGGCTACGTTAGCGTTACGACGAAAGGGATAAAGCTCACGCCTTTACCTGCCGGGTTAAATGTGTAGGGAGGTATGTATAGGGAGGCGTCTCGAGTAAATAGTCTGAAACGTCTCCCCAATCAATAGGCTTACAGGCCCCCCCGACGACGGTTGCTACATCATGCCGGGTTAAATGTGTAGGGAGGTATGTATAGGGAGGCGTATCGAGTAAATAGTCTGAAACGTCTCCCCAATCAATAGGCTTACAGGTCCCCCCCGACGGTTGCTACATCATCTCAAGTAAATAGTCTGACATGTCTCCCCAATCAATAGTCTGAAATGTCTCCTCTCTGCAAAAGTGTGTTGACCTTCCCACAAAGGAATGCAAGCGAACAAGGTGTAGCGGTGTCTTTAACAGAGGAGAACCTATTGTCAAGCTATGTGTATAGTCGTGTACTGTTTAAATCAACTCTCAGAGAAATGCCTACGCGGTCACATAAATGGTGCCGCCAACCCTCGAACTATTTCCTCAGATGTGGCATGATCCGACCTACACACATGTCGCGTGTGAGAAATACTTCATAAATGGTTCAGTAGATGAAAACTTGGTAAAGAAATGTATGAAAGAAAGAAATTCAGACACGGTATATATTTCTAAGCGTGTTTAAAAACAGTTTTATTAAAAAACCATACAAAGTGTTCACAGTCTTTTGTAGACACATCACGGTGTTATTTGTGACAACAGGTAGGTTGAGATTTTTATTTTTAAATAAAATTAAGGTGCTTTTTTGAAAAGAATTAAACAAAAACTGGTTGTATTTATAAGCTCGTGTGCGGGTGCATCATAATACATTGGTTGTTTTTGCAAAAATTAAACAAAAACCTACTTATATTCTAAATTTTTGTGCGGGCACAGAAAACATTGAAATAAAATAAGAAATTGTACTGAAATTTATTTACTCGTATGCAATTTTTTCAATGAATTCACCGACTTCGGGATAAATGTCGGGAATGGGAGTAACTGCGTCCTTCAGAGCTTCTTTGTGAGAACTCTTGTCCAGTCTACGAGCCCACTCTGTGATCATGCAAACGTTGCGTTCATTGTTTGTCTGTACATGTATATGTGTGTTGTGAAACAGTCTCCATATCTCGTCGGACGTGAAGCCAAGATTGACGGCAACCTGAGGTCCGAAACAACCCAGATGTATGGCAACGTCGTGCAATTCTTTCGGCAAATTCCCAAACTGGTGGATTTCTGGTGTGAGAGTTTGATATTCGCAGTTACGCACGGGTAGAAATCCCTCCTCGAGACAGGCGGCAATGTCCCCGCGTCCCATTTTGTTGCAGACCTCGGCGAGTTTTTCCGACAAGGTACTTACTTGTTGGTTAAGAAGATCTGTCGTGAACTCGATATCGATATCTTTGAACCACATGTACAGCGCAGTGGCGATTTTGTTCTTTTCGTCTAAATTTGTCTTTGTTCTGAGAAATAAACTATATGCGTAATTCATTTGTAGGGCTTGTACTCTGCGGAAAGTCAAACATTGCAATAATTCGGCCATGTGTGCAAACACTCTATGGCATTCGAAGAGATTGACGGGATTGATATTTTCGCAGAGATTGAACTTTTCGTGGGTTATGCTAAACACTTTGGTTCGGTAGGGGTTTTCGTCAATATATAACAAATCTGAATATACTTCTGCATCCAAATCGGTCGAAGCAAGTATGTCGTACAGTTTTTGAGGAGTTGCATTGTGCGAGTGATTCCACCTCACCAATCCCCAAAAAAACACTGCCCATCTAGTGCAAGTGACATCTTCTCTCCCATCCATGTGATCATATGTCAGATCGTCCACATAAACTTTACACATTTGCAAGAAATCGACAAAAAACGTTTTTACGTTTCTACGTGCTAAACATTTTTTGGTACCGACGTAATGTTGAACCAGCTTGTATGCTAATTTGGAAAGAATATGGGCTTCCATTTTTTGGTTGGTTTATGGTCTGCCTGGCGTTGTGAGTAGTACGGTTTGAATCTTACCCGTCAAGTTCGAATCATAAGCGTCAAGTGACCGTATAATGTAGTCTACACACACATGCAGTGTATGGGATCATAGAGCAGTGGGGGGTCGGTCGAGCGAGAGATTATAATTTTGACTCCGTATAGTCGCGCTTTTGTCAAACCGTACGCGTGCCTAGCCTGCGCATGTGCGCTTTTCGTTTCTACGCACAGTACATACACGCACGCCACATCACGTACAGTCAGTAGGAAACCGTTTCCTTCAAATTCTTTAATGGTCTCACTGCCAAGTGTCAACGCGTCGTGTGAGTCACACACAATGCGTGAAGAAGAACAGGAAGATGATGATCTGGTGACGGAATATGCTCCGCCGGGACAAATTTCTTCAATGTTTTACGACCAGTTGAATCAAATATTAAAACCTATTGTTTTCAGTAGGATTGAGTTGTTGCGCGAGTCGAATTGCTCTAACAAAAATAATCCATTATGCCAATGCAAATTAGCATCTACGCACAAGAGATTGCGTACATTTTACATTAGAGCTGTTGACGGTTTGACAATAGAACAATTAGAGCACGTAAAAAAAACTTGGATTCATAATTTGGAATCGGATTATATTTTCTCTTCATATTTCTCGGGGGCCAAACAATTTTTCAACCACTACCTGCAAACTTGCGTATATCGGTCTCCACTGAGAGATACAGAACTGTACGAGTTTTGTCTACACTCAAATTGAACTTCAACATGACATCGCTCTACTGCTACGAGTCCATGGACTCTCCGGGCACTTCCATAACACCGGAACATGCGGCTACTACTAGTACAACTAGTCCCGTCATCACGGTTTCCAGAGTATCGGACTACAACGTGGTCGTGATCAACCGAGATCACGTTTTTCCTACGGTGGAAAAAATCATGTTCAGCGTAGACTCGTTAAAACACTTGTGGAAACAAGACAAAGGACAACGACTCGTCAGACCCTTCGCTACAGATAAATTACCGGAAATCAGGAGAAAAATGGTTAAACGCATGATATATCTGTGCATCTCGTTGAACATGGCAAATCGCGTTCTGGATAATGCAATTCTTCTTTTCGACAGCTTCTTTGAATTTCCGCCAAAAGATTTCTCGTGGACAGAACGTGAAGTCAGACGAATAACATTGGGATGCTTCTCCATCTCGGCAAAAATGTATGATAGTGCAATCATACTTTTTACACAAATGGATGCCAATTCTCTTACAAAGACAGAACAGCAGATAATGGCCAGTCTGAACTACGATACCGTGCGTGTGACTCCTTCGGATTTTTTTACCCATTTTTTCGACAAGTTCCAATGGGACCTGAAACTATACGACCAGATGCACGAACTAATGTGGCGTCTGCTAATTGTGAGACATCTCACTCATTTTCCCACACTGCTGTCAGCGCAAATCACAGGAGCGGGCTGTTTTGCAACTGTTTGTGATTTCCGTAGTCAGAAAATTGACATGGAAGAAATATTTCAAGACTTAGAGGACCGCAAGCTTTTGCTGGTAGCCAAATCGCTTTTTTCAGAAATGTACTCCATTGTCAAATACGCAAAAACTTTCACCACATATATGAACCGAGTTTTGGATTGCCAAGAATGTCCGTATCTACAGAGACACGAGCCAAAGTAGCTCAACAAAACTTAGTTACGAGCCAAATTGTTTGTTTGTGTGTTTTTTGTTTATGTATCAGCTATGAAGTAGAACGGGGTGTGTAAAAAAAAGGGGGGGGGTGGTATTTTTGCCCCCCCCCCTATATTTGTTTTTTGACCAAATTTTCGGTCTGACCAAATTTTCGGTCTGGTAAAAGTTGCGCTATTGAAAATCGTGTACACCAAAAAATCTTCATTTCATTATTTCTCAGTTTAGTTCAGGGTATTTTTGCCCCCCCCCCCCCTATATTTGTTTTTTGACCAAATTTTCGGTCTGGTAAAAGTTGCGCTATTGAAAATCGTGTACACCAAAAAATCTTCATTTCATTATTTCTCAGTTTAGTTCAGCAGTGAATTTTCGGTCTGGTAAAAGTTGCGCTATTGAAAATCGTGTACACCAAAAAATCTTCATTTCATTTAGTTTAGTTCAGCAAAATGTGTTATACCAGCAAATTGTTTGTTAGTTTTTTTGTTTATGTATCAGCTATGAAGTTTAGAACAGGGGGGGGTGGTATATTTTGCCCCCTATATTTGTTTTTGACCAAATTTTCGGTCTGGTAAAAGTTGCGCTATTGAAAATCGTGTACACCAAAAAATCTTCATTTCATTATTTCTCAGTTTAGTTCAGGGTATTTTTGCCCCCCCCCCTATATTTGTTTTTTGACCAAATTTTCGGTCTGGTAAAAGTTGCGCTATTGAAAATCGTGTACACCAAAAAATCTTCATTTCATTATTTCTCAGTTTAGTTCAGCCAAATTTTCGGTCTGGTAAAAGTTGCGCTATTGAAAATCGTGTACACCAAAAAATCTTCATTTCATTATTTCTCAGTTTAGTTCAGGGTATTTTTGCCCCCCCCCCTATATTTGTTTTTTGACCAAATTTTCGGTCTGGTAAAAGTTGCGCTATTGAAAATCGTGTACACCAAAAAATCTTCATTTCATTATTTCTCAGTTTAGTTCAGCAGTGAATGAAAGCACGAGCCAAATGTATTACGCTATTGAAAATCGTGTACACCAAAAAATCTTCATTTCATTATTTCTCAGTTTAGTTCAGGGTATTTTTGCCCCCCCCCCCCTATATTTGTTTTTTGACAAAATTTTCGGTCTGGTAAAAGTTGCGCTATTGAAAATCGTGTACACCAAAAAATCTTCATTTCATTATTTCTCAGTTTAGTTCAGGGTATTTTTGCCCCCCCCCCTATATTTGTTTTTTGACCAAATTTTCGGTCTGGTAAAAGTTGCGCTATTGAAAATCGTGTACACCAAAAAATCTTCATTTCATTATTTCTCAGTTTAGTTCAGCAGTGAATGAAAGCACGAGCCAAATGTATTATGTGTGTTTTTTGTATTGTTTGGTGTGTTTTTTGTATGCACACTAACGAGCCAAATAGTTTGTTTGTGTGTTTTTTGTATGCACACTAACGAACATTTTCTGTAAATTTATTAAAAATCTGACTAAGCTTATTTGAAAAAATCATTTGGTTATTTGAATCGTCTGTGTCCAATTTCTCGTACACTATATTTTTTGCCTGCTTTCACTGTATTTTTTGCTCTTTCTTTGTAGGCTCAACATACTAAATTGGGTTGAAATTTGAATATTTCGAAAAGCGTTTTTGAATCGTCTGCCTGTTTATTTTTGTGCAATTACTTGGTTTTTCGCTTTTTGTTGCATGAGGGTCAGGTGGTCATCGCATTTTACTGTGCAAATTCTGCCTATTTATTTTTGTCCAATTTCTCGTACACTATATTTTTTGCCTTTTTCTCGTACACTATATTTTTTTGCCTTTTTCTCGTACACTATATTTTTTGCCTGCTTTCACTCTATTTTTTGCTCTTTCTTTGTAGGCTCAACATACTAAATTGGGTTGAAATTTGAATATTTCGAAATGTAATTGTGTGATGGGTTTAAATGGTGGTGGTGTTAAATTGTAAAATTAATCTAATCTGTCAATGAATGAATGAATTCTTGGTACATTATCGTGTGGTATCTGTATAAGTTAGGTCGCTCCTACTCCTGTTTTATACCCTTATTTTTTATAAATAAAGTAAAATACTCCTGAGGAAAAACAGGAGCGACTTACGAGATGCCCTCTACAAAAGTTTGTTGACGTTTGGGTTGCGATGTTTGAAAACCTTGACAAAAGAAAGGGGTTGTTTGATGACATTATTGGTAAAAAGACCGGAAACTGAAAAGGACAACGGAATTTGGAAAATATAGCAAGAGTTGATGTTGGTTAATTGTTGTTTTTAAATCTTTTGATATTTTTCGTAGTGAATAGTTGTTTTCTTAAAATTGTAATGAGTAGTGTGGTTTTGGTAGTGTTTTATTTTTAAATCTAATATCGACTGCAAGCAGAAAGACCAAACAATATCGATTGAATTTGGAAAATATACCAAGAGTTGATGCGCGTTGACGTTGATCGCGTGTTTGTTTAGATTTTTGTTGTTTTTTTGCCTTGTAGAGCCTTGTGGAGACTTATTATTATAATAATTATAATAGAAATAATAATAATAAATATGGTGTTCTTTATTGCTGAACACCCCCGACGGTTGCTACATCATCTCAAGTAAATAGTCTGACATGTCTCCCCAATCAATAGTCTGAAATGTCTCCTTTTGCAGAGGGAGGTCAACACACTTTTGCAGAGAGGGTACGGACATGTTATATATATATGCTGGTGCTGGTGTTGGTGCCGGTGCCGGTGCTGTTTTGGCAGAAGTATTTTTCCATTTTTAATAAAAATAAGGGTAAAAACAGCACCGGCACCGGCACCAACACCAGCACCAGCATATATATATAACATGTCCGTACCCTCTCTGCAAAAGTGTGTTGACCTTCCCACAATGCAACACTCTTGTAAGGTGTAAGACTAACGCAATGATTTGGTGACTATGGAAACCATTTAGATTTAGACTCATGATGTGCGTCACGGGTGGTCTACTAGTATGAGGTGGCACTTTTATTTAGTAGATGATGTAGTTTTAGTTAAAAAATATTTTTTTAAATTGCTATTGTATTAATTGACTTTTATAAAAGAATTACAAAACATAATGAGATATATAAGAGAATTAGATATATAACATGGATGGAATGAAACGTCTGTCCCGTCTGTGTCTTGTCTGGCCCAATTAACCCTCCCCCCCCCCCCCTGTAATTACGAAATCAGTTTAATCTCTCACCTGATTTCCTAGTTAGAGGGGGTGTTGTTATTAAGTTTTAAGTATGTAAGTAAAAAGTGTGTACATAATGAAATCAAACTGGAGAACTTGTAAATAAATGTAAATAAATGACTAAGGTGTGAAAGAAAGAAAGAATGAATCACTGTCAAAGACACTCGGCAATAAGCTGTCATCGGGTGTTAAGTATTTTTTAATTTTAATTTTGTGAAACGGCAAACGACTACGGACTAGAAAATGATAATATTTTTAGACATGTACGTGAAGCATCCTCTGTTGTTTTACGGACGTGTTTAAAGATATTAACGGATACCATGATTGGCGGCAGAGCAAGAAAGCAAGAATGAATAAGGACATTATTCACGAAATGGCTTCTTGCGAGTCGAATTTAAAGTGTGCATATTGTAGTTTTAGAAAATGTAAGCGGCAGAGTAGGAAAGCAAGAATGAAATGAAACCTCTTTGAATATTTCACGAAATGGCTTCCTGCAAGTCGAATTTTGGTTACAGCAAATGTATTCAGCTTTTTGTTTGTTTATTGTTTTTGCAGTGTGTAATCTTATTTTGACCCCATTGAAATTTCAGGACAAAAGAAGCACAATTTTTTATGTGCAATAAAATATATCCACCGTCCGTTTATATTGTAAAGTTAACAAAATAGCCCCCGTTTTAGTTGTTGCTATAGAAACGAGTCCAATTATATTGTTGGTTTAAAAAAAGAAAAAAACTAAAGTAAGAAAGAAATATCAATATCCCCAACGTATTAATTTTTTATAGCAAAAGTATTCTTCACCCGCTATTAGTTGTTGTGTTATTAGTTGTTGTGTTACATATAGTTAAAAACAAGTCCAATTACAATTTTGGTTTTATAAAAAGAAGAAGAAAACAAAAGCAAGAAAGATATATCAATATTCCCAACGTGTTAATTTATTATATCTTTACCCCGTGTGTTTAAAAATGAAATAAAAAATTTATTACAATTGTACATACATGGTGCTAATTTTGTTTTATTCTGTGTCTTTTTGATTTAATTGGTGAGAGTGATAGTGTGAGAAAATGTGTGAGAATTATTTGCATTATAAACTGTAGAAGAAATATAGCGGGGGGAGATTCTCCTTGTTTGTAGACATCATCTAATCAAAATCTTTGAGGGATTAATACAATAACCAATCAAAAAAACTAAAATTATCCCTCACAATTAGAATTAGATTTTCCCTCAAAATTGTATTCCATTTGTGGTTTGGACGTCGTACGTGGGTACCGTACGGACGTGCCATTGCCTCCACATACACGTACAATCGTTAGAGGGAGACATTTCATCCTATGGGGGGCTTTGTAGACTGATTGTGCACACAGTATGGGGGGGACTTTGTAATGTGCATACAGTATGGGGGACTTTGTAGACTGATTTACATACAGTGTACATGTACAATCGCTAGAGGGAGACATTTGGGTCCTCAAAAAGTTTTTCCCGCGACATCGACAGCAGGAACGTAAGCTAGGTACGTGCATTGTTATTTATAGCATTAGTCCGAATGCTTATTTTGTTCACAAACAGTCTCCTATTTTTGGAATAATTATGTAATTTGTCGCTGTGAACAAAGCGACAAATTACATAATTATTCTAAAAATAGTTCCTAGTGCCACAATGTTAGCAACAGGTCAAGTGAGATACTGACATATATATCGGATAAAACAGTTTTGGCTGTGGTTTAAGTTATTTTGAACATATTTTTAAATTTGGTTGATGTGTTACCCACTGTGTTACTAATAAAAAGCACCTCAGGTTGACACAGGTCTCTTGGTAATGTGCAGTATCTGTATATTGATCCAATGGTACCGTTGTGGGTGGTTCGATTCCACTGGTGCTTTGTTCAGAACTTGTGAGGTACACTGACACAATGATATTGAAAAAAAGGAGAAAAAAGTCTCAGCCATGAGAACATTATGTCCAATGGCCTAGACCACTTGACCATGGCACCCCCTACACAATAGTGATTGATTACTCAATGGGTTTACTCTTTCAACTAGTCTACATTATTTATTATTTTTCTTGAGACATTTCCAAACAGGGTAAAAATGTAAAAATAATTTCAATTGGATAATGTGTACAGAAGTTTTAAAGGGAGTGTGCAACACTGGTAATTGTCAAATTATTTAAAGCTTACTTGGTGTCAAGTTACTACAAGTATCAATCATCCTTTCTGAAGTGCATTATGTTAAAACATGTTAAATTATCCAAATGTATACCTAATAATAGAGCGGGTCACATTTTACATTTTTGACATTTTAGCCTGTAATTTTGTAAAGCACCAGGAGCATGTTTATATGGATTTGGCGCTATTTAAATGTGACCCAATCTTACAAAATGAGTCTGAAGTAGCCAGAGCTGCTTTTGTGTAACACGCCCTTATACATGCTTTATCACAATGTGAAACAATAGAAAATGTTAATGAATTTCATTCCTTTAAATGTCTTTATTTACAAGATACTGACATCTATAAACAATAAGATTAAACACCCCTCGGATCCAAAGAAGTGGCTTTAATTCTTAGATGATGTTCCACATCTCATTAACAATGTGAAGGCTGCCCTCGTCGTCAGGGGTCATGTGCTCACAATGGACCCTGATGTTGTTAAATAATTCAAGCTTCTATCTAGCCATGCAAGTATCACTGCAGTAAAAGATCTGGCTACCTTCCAAGATGACAATGAGTTAAACAACTCACCAATAACTCATCCATGCCATCCTAACACCTCACTTTGAGAAAATGAAAGTATCAAATGCTCTTAAGCCATTCAGTTAGTGTGCGATATATGGTAGAATGTGAAGGGAGAAGCACCAAGAATCTCACTACAGCATGGTTCCTTGAGATCATGAATCACTGGTTTAACATTGTGTCAAGCATGCAGGCATCCTGTCATGGTATTAAGCAAGCTCCATCCTGACAAGCATGCAGAGGCGATTCAGTTTCTAAAAGATATAAAAAAGAAAATATTGTAATGTCACACATATTTGACATTTGATATTTTAGCCTGTAATTTTGTAAAGCACTGGGAGCATGTTTATATGGATTTGGCACTATTTAAATACATGCCTTTCACAATTGGAAAATTCACAGGATATTGATATGTACTTATAATAGTTTAAGATGAAGATGTGTTTGTTTTACTAAGCTAAATTCCGTCACAAATTTGCAGCCATTTTATTAATGTTATTGCTGGATATTTTCTTAAAACAATATTTCTTATTAAGAGTATTTTATGCCGAATGTGAGTTCAGCAAATGAGAAAATGACCAACATCTCGGTCATAATTTAATGAAAGAGTGCAGGCCCTATGATACAGCCACCACTTTTCTCTCTTGACTCTACTCTAAAAAGACAAATAGAAATACCACCATATTTCCTGAAAAATATATGATTGGCTAATGTAGAGGACAAGCTAGTAAATGATAGGGAAATGTAGTAATTAATCAAGGCCTGTTGGGACGAGTTTGGTTTTTGTGCAAATGCTTGCAAGAATACAATTTTTGCACAATGTGATACGCTGGCTGGCTACCATCAATCATCATACCTATACTAGCTATAGTACTGCTTACTGACTTGTTACTGTACTGTCTGAAGTAACAGTTGTTGGCACGGCAAGGCCTACAAATATAATCTTTTGGGGTAACATTCATTCTATCATTTCAAAAAAATTCAATGAATCTAAAATAATATGTAACTGTTGTTAAATAATTAAAAATAGCCTACCTTCAATCATGACCATGACCGTAAACTTCCATGGACGGTCATGACCGAGCTACGTTAGCATGTTGATCGACCTTCAACTTATCCTGGAGACATTTCAACGACGAGCGAAGATTTCTTCTGTCACAGGCACACCATCCTCTCGTCCATGAGTTTCCCATGTATCTAAAAATGCAATATAAAAATAAAGGGAATGTACAACATTGGTATTTGGTATTAACACACATCCTTGTAAAAAATATAAACAAAAACTGTTACATTTTTCCCCGTTTTTGACAACGATTCCTCTTTACTCTAACATGAAAACCAAATCATTTCTCAGGATGATTGATTTATAGGTTTTTAGATTTACTATTGTTGTAACTTCCCTTTACAGCAATTTCATGGTACAGTTTTACACATGCAAAGAGTTTGCTACTTAAAACAATACAAATATCTGTAAAGTCTGTTCATTTCTAACCCATTGCCGGACTGTTTCCTAACATGTCATAACTCTTACCTTTGCAGCTAATCCTACTGTTTGCAATGTTCCCAATCAGTGATCAAACCATCGCCACACCAGAATCGAGGGCGTTCCATCTCGGAAGATCAGCTGTGAAAAGAAAATTAAACTCAAAATAAGCACGTTTTATTTTGTTGTATTCAAAACCATTTAATGATTTCGTGTGATCACAAATTCTGAAAAGTATCATAAATGATATTCGTTAAATTTCATTATTAAGTAAGACTAATTACGGTGACACCATGTGAAATTCTCTATTGAGTAGTAAATCCTGAGGACGATCAGAGCATACTGATCGAAATGTCAAGTTGTAGCCTTCAGTTCTTTTCAGAACTAATTACTACTCACTAGAGTATTTCACATGGTGTCACCGCAATTAGTCTTAATACTTATCTTCTTCACCATGCAAAGCTACAAGTTTTCCCTAAATGCCATGATTGTTGTTGTAAATATTATTAGGGGTAGAATGTCGTATCTGGCCGCCACTATTTTTCATTAAATATAACCAATAATGTAATCTTACCTACCTGGTAAGGTGGAGAATATATGGATGATGATGGACATAAATGTTATATACAAATTATTCCAGGATATTTATTTCATGAAAAATCAGGCATTTTTGGTATACGATGGCTTCCTCAGTCATGTCAGTCTGATCTTGTAAACTCCACAATTAGTGACCAACACAGTCATTGTACATGTGTAGTGGCAACTATAATAGGATCCTTCTATTTTCTGAAGGGGAGGATTTTTTAGAAGGGAAATCAAGTCCGAAAACCATCATAAAAGTCGATTTTAAAGATAGTTTTCGCTTTCTGTACCACCAAACATCGATAGAATGATTTTTTAACTGGTTAGTGGTTGCAAAAAAAATCCAAAAAAGCCCTTAAAAAGTGGCGGCCGGATACGACATTCTTTCCATTATTAGTGTCAATCAAAATTATTTAAAATGTACCTTTGCTAATAAACTCAGACTTGTTGGAGAATATTGCGACATACATAATTTACAAAGTACCTGCATGCATTGGTAGACATGTCCAGCTGTACTAATGTTTTAAGTTTTCAGCCTTAAACATTGTTGTTCACTGTTCAGACTATTGTTTAAATTAATCAATTATTTCATTTCACAGAGCTAACACTACATTAGATATTACACTGATTACATCCTATTGATAACACGTCTAACGTTAGCATCATTTTTTTAATTCAACTAATTGTACTCATAAAATAAACTAGGCTTCACTCTCCTAACGTTACAGACTATTTACCACTATTTCAAAAGAGTCATGGAGGAAAAACTCACGTAAAACCGGTTACATAAAACCGGGTACCCGCTAAATTAGTCCCAACGTTTCAAGTGCTACAAACCTACCC
>CM055817.1:5167934-5244425 GCA_029582265.1 Zoroaster sp. YZ-2022 | reverse complement strand
GAGGATCTCCTATATCCTAAGTCAACCACCCTCCTTCCCCTAGTGCTTGTCTACAACTGATTCACTTCAGTGAGCACACACAGTTCCTGCCTGCACGCATCAATGCACTAATCCTCCAGCAGCCTACTTAATGGTGCCCTAGCGATCACCAGTTGCGTATGGTTGCGAATAAAAAATAGTGGTCATAAGTTCCGAACGCAACTCACACGCAACTAATAGGTTTTATAGGTTTGAAGTACGCAACAAGCACGCAGGTGATCGCAGACACACGCAGAGTAAGTTCAGAAATTTTGAACATGTTCAATAATTCTCTGCGAATGCCTGCGATCAATTTTATACGCAACAGGGACGCTACGCACGAAACACGATCGCAACTCAATCGCAACAGGTACGCAACTCATAAGTTATGAACGTAGGTGATCGCAGGTCCAAATTTGAGGTATCTGGCCAGGTTTTGGTAGCGTACATGTTGCGAATGTGTTGCGTACCTGTTGCGATCATGTTGCGATCGTGTTGCGTGCCTGTTGCAATCCTGCTGCGTGTGTAGCGTACCCCCAACCTATTGTGCGTATTCCCAGCGTATCCCCAACCTATGCCCTGCGTATCCAACCTATTAGTTGCGTGTCAGTTGCGTGTTAGTTGCGTACTACATGCGTGTTGAGAAATGGTATAAATAGTGGGCCTTTTCTAGATCGGTGTCAGTTGTTGGTGGACCTCCGAGGTGACAACATGGAGCTACCTCTTGCTGTTATTGGACATCAGTTTAATCTGGTCAATTTATAGGTTTTTATCACGTGACCGATATTCGCAACTAGCACGCAACTAGCACGCAGGTCCAACGCAACTTGTAAGTTTTGAACGCAACTCAAAACGCAACTCGTAAGTTCTTGCACGCAACTCACACGCACCTCGCACGCAACTCGTACGCAGGTGATCGCAGATATTGGGGGATCATAAGTTCAGTTCGCAACCCACACGCAACCCACACGCAACTCACACGCAACCCATAGGTTGAATAGGTTAGAAATTTACAAAATTGTTGATTTGGGTTGCGTTTGGTGCGTATAAAAATATTTTGTACACGCAACTCATAGGTTTCAGCATACGCTATGGTGTGAGGGCACCATAAGCAGCAGCATTCCCCAGAGTCCGGCATTCTCCTGAGGTCGATCAGAGCACACTGATCGAAACGTCAAGTTGTACCTCCAGTTCTTTTCAGAACTAATTACTACTCAGTTGAGTTTCCACATGGTGTCACCGCAATTAGTCTTACTTAATTATGTTTTCGTTTTTATACAAAATAACAAAATAATGTTTCGAACAAAAATTATATATTTATGTTTTGCGCAGGTAGAGGTTGTTGGGTGGCCTGGGGAGGGTAACGTTTAGGATTGGAATTTGGCATCATCCTTTGAACTTGACATATTTTCGGCATACATTATTTTTTCAACTGTGCATAATAATAAAGAAAAACCCCTGTGCAAGTTAAGAACACTTTATAATTCTCATAACCCCACGCCGGTAAAATTCATAGAACCTATTTGTCAAGAATGGCTAATCAATCACTTATTCAATGTAAAAAGAAACAATAAGCATTCTCAGTGCATGCTGGGAATTGCATGACAACCACACATAATTATTATTTTTACAAATATGGTGCACCATTATGCCTGTATTCAAATGGTCTGTATACTGAGGGGTTTGTCAGCTGATTCCCAGCATGCACGGGAAATGTCAATAAGTGTTGTACCAGTAACATCCTTACCGACTCTGATGGGGAAGATGGATGACGCATGGTTGTACGCCCATCACTGCAAACCAACAGTCTGCAAGTTGTTTTCACCATCTGTGGACAAAAAAATCAATGAACAAGAAATATTTTCAGTGACTGACGACTTTTGTGTATTGAGGAGCTAATAATTTAAAAAGTGTTAGTTATCTTTACTTAATCTGCTCATTTTCCTCTCTTTTTTCTAAGGGGGCTAGGGAGAGTGCATAGGCCATAATTGAATTCGCCAAGGTGTATATAGAAGTGTTGCAGGTCTCGAGACCAATTGCAAGGTATTCACTCATAAAACCACAGTTACCATAACTTGCAGTTCATGGGTGAGCAACCTCTTTTTTAGCTGAGCGTATCCATGTTAAAGCATAACCGTACAACTTGAATAATCATAGTACGTGCTAGGTTTGATATAAATTGAGACGAGGTAATTGACATAACACTTTACACGTACTGCTCCATTCTTAAATGGATAAATGCACCGAATAATTGCACGCAGACAAAAACAGTGGGCTGTTTTTTGTCTGGGCCAGTTGGTGTTTTACAAAGAGTACAGGAGTTTGGACGGCGTGTCTGAGGATGGTCCTGTTATGCCTGTAGTGTACATAATGGTGCCCTCACACCATAGCGATCACCAGTTGCGTATGGTTGCGAATAAAAAATAGTGGTCATAAGTTCCGAACGCAACTCACACGCAACTAATAGGTTTATAGGTTTGAAGTACGCAACAAGCACGCAGGTGATCGCAGACACACGCAGAGTAAGTTCAGAAATTTTGAACATGTTCAATAATTCTCTGCAAATGCCTGCGATCAATTTATACGCAACAGGGACGCTACGCACGAAACACGATCGCAACAGGTACGCAACTCATAAGTTATGAACGTAGGTGATCGCAGGTCCAAATTTGAGGTATCTGGCCAGGTTTTGGTAGCGTACATGTTGCGAATGTGTTGCGTACCTGTTGCGATCATGTTGCGATCGTGTTGCGTGCCTGTTGCAATCCTGTTGCGTGTGTAGCGTACCCCCAACCTATTGTGCGTATTCCCAGCGTATCCCCAACCTATGCCCTGCGTATCCAACCTATTAGTTGCGTGTCAGTTGCGTGTTAGTTGCGTACTACATGCGTGTTGAGAAATGGTATAAATAGTGGGCCTTTTCTAGATCGGTGTCAGTTGTTGGTGGACCTCCGAGGTGACAACATGGAGCTACCTCTTGCTGTTATTGGACATCAGTTTAATCTGGTCAATTTATAGGTTTTTATCACGTGACCGATATTCGCAACTAGCACGCAACTAGCACGCAGGTCCAACGCAACTTGTAAGTTTTGAACGCAACTCAAACGCAACTCGTAAGTTCTGCACGCAACTCACACGCAACGCACACGCAACTCGTACGCAGGTGATCGCAGATATTGGGGGATCATAAGTTCAGTTCGCAACCCACACGCAACCCACACGCAACTCACACGCAACCCATAGGTTGAATAGGTTAGAAATTTACAAAATTGTTGATTTGGGTTGCGTTTGGTGCGAATAAAAATATTTTTACACGCAACTCATAGGTTTCAGCATACGCTATGGTGTGAGGGCACCATAAGTAAGACTAATTGCGGTGACACCATGTGGAATCTCAATTGAGTAGTAATTAGTTCTGAAAAGAACTGGGGGTACAACTCGACGTTTCGATCAGTATGCTCTGATCGTCCTCAGGAGAATGCCGGACTCTGGAAAATGCTGCTGCTTAAGTAGACTGCTGGAGGATCATCCCATGAATGGATGCTGGAGGATTAGTTCGTTGAGGCGCGCAGGCGGGAAACTGTGAGACTATGAGACTAGGATCCTAGGGGTTGGGGGAGAGGAGTGTGTGCTTACTGAACTGAATCAGTTGTTAACAAGCACAGGAAAGGAGGGTGGTTGACTTAGGATATAGGGATCCTCAGTCTGGGGTGGGTTATGGACTTTGGATATAGAAGATCCTTCAGTCTGTAGTATAGGTCGCCAAATGTCGCTGATGAAGAAACCGATGTCCTGTGGCACAGTGTCGTGTTTGACGATCTCGATGGCCTCTCTGATGCGTCTGGGGTGCCATGGGTCGATGGGTGTGATGAGTTGGGCTGCCTGCCAGTCGATTTGGTGGTCCTTGATGTGCGAGTGCTTGACGATGGCGGACTTCTCGAAATCTCCTCTGCGGCCGTGTGCTCGGTGTTCCTTCAATCTGATGGGGAGGTTGCGTTTTGTTTCGCCGATGTACACCTTACCGCACTCACAGGGGATCCGGTAGACTCCCGCTCTCTTGTTTGGGTCCGGTTTGTCCTTGTGGGTATGTAGAAGTCCTTGTAGTTTGCTGGGGGCTGAGTGGAACACATCGATGCCTGCTTGACGGAGGATGCGTTGTAGTTTGTGAGACGTCGAACCTAGATAGGGGAGACAAGCAGAGAGGGTTAGATCACTTACCTTGCTTTTGGAGTTTGGAACCGGCTTCGCTGTGCTGATCTTGTTGGGATTGTAACCGTTGCGTTCGAGGGTAGTTCGGATGTGCTGTTGTTATGTAGTGTACATAACTTTCTTGAAATCGTTGATAATTTAAACAATATGAGTAATATTGCAACGAAATATCTATATAACTGATTTTGTTGAACTGACTGGGGATGTTTTGGTTAAAAGAAGAACCGATTTCGGGAGCTCGAAAATGGGCCGGATAATGTTGTGTTTACGTACGAATGGTATGTTGCTGTTAACAATTCTCACGGTCGTGAAATTTTGAAAATATCGACAAATAAATGTTTTTCTGTTCTGTGACAATAATAAATTTTGTTATGTTTGTTTTCGCTCAATCATCTAACTCCAAAGCGCTGTAACATGATCCAAAAGTTAAAAACCATTAAAAAATCAAAAAAAACAAAACTAACAGAGTAAATACATGTACTGACACATTAATATATGACGTGGACCAGCCAGTACCCTGAAACATACAAAATACCAACAAATACATTACAACAACCAACTGTCAACGGGAGACTACTGTAACGGAAAGTGAAATACTATACCAGTCTAATACTTTTAGATTGTATGTGTGACTTTACGTTGCGCGCGCTGATTGGGTATGCGCGTAGCTGTGCGATGGCATGCATGTGGGCCGCGCCGGGCGTGGTTGCCTGCGGTATGCCATAGCGCCAGTGGCGATGACTAGCTGCAGCTGCCAGCGTAGAAAGACTTAAGTTTATTGCCTTAGCTCTGCGTGGACGTCGCTGACTAGCGCGCGGTGCATTAGCTGCATAGTGAATACAAATCATATTGTTGTACCGACAATTCTGTTTTCAGATGCCTTGTTTCTCCGAGTAACTGTGTGCTGGCATAGACTTAACAATCAGTCACAATTGGTAGTAGATTTTCATCAAAACGGACTCATACCTCTGGCCCCGAGATCGCTCCGCGTGGTCTCTCGTCTGTGGAAGAATCTTAGTTTGGGGGAAATGTTGTCACCACAAATGGTGTCTGACTTGACCCTATTGAACTTCGGTTGAGTCCGGGAAACCCGCTACACTACTGAGATGCTAAGCGGCAGCAAACCCACTAATCCCCCTCCAATTACAGCGCGGCTCTGAGCAAGCGCACATAAAACAAAAGCTTATACCCTACCGCCAACAAAATAAATTCAATAAACAACAACACATTACACAGAAATAAATCATCAGGCAATACACACATTATATACTCTCCAACAAAAGAAACTGTGCATCACTAAAATGTTTGTAATTTTGCATCTATGATTTAAACATTGACCAAATGAAGTTTTTATGGAAGTCCAAGACTGAATTCACACGATGGGATAAAAAGAAGTGACTGAATGTGCACGATAATGTCCTGTGGGTGGGGCCGGAATCACGGATTCAAATTTGAGAGTCACAATGTTAGTATCGAGTGTGCCCCCTTCAGCATAATGACGGCTGTGCATCTCCTCCTCATTGAAGCAACAACATTGGCGTGAAAGTTTTGTGGGATATCGTTCCATATGTTGACAAGGTCTCTAGCCAATTCTCACTGCAGGTTTGACGGTTGCTGAGGCAGTCGACGTAGGCGCCGTTCCATCTCATCCCAAACAGGCTCGATGGGATTCAAATCCGGTGAGTTTGCAGGCCAAAGCAGTAACTCGATGTCATTTTCATTCATAAACTGTCGAACAACACGGTATGTGGACGAGCATTATCTTGCTGAAACGTAAGGCCTGGGCCGTGTTGACGCAGAAACGGTACCACAACTGGCTCCATGATGTCATCACGATACCTCTCCCCCGTAAGATTATCTTCCACATTCATCACATTGGTGCGATGTTGTGCCGTAATGGATGTCGTACGTGTGTCCTGCACCACCCCAGACGTGCTTGGCGGTGACGTACCGTCAAAATGGGACGTATATAGCAGGTCTACATGGGCATAGCCCTATTTGACGTAATCGCCTACGAACCGTTAGGGATCCTCTGTGCAGTATCAGCAGCAGTTTGACGGCGGTTCCTCAGGTGCGTCACTTGAATCCAGTGGTCTTGACGTTGTGTTGTGACGCGTGGGCGACCAGTCCGTGGGCGGTCAGCAGCATCATTTCTTTCTCGATATCGTCTCACTAGAGCCGAAATGGTGTTACGATGGCAGTTGAAGTGTTCTGCAACGTCATGCTGGCTCACGCCAGCTTCCAACGTTCCAAGGGCCTGATGACGCTTATGAAGTGACAAACGCGGCATGGCGTTGTGCTTTCTGTGCTCAATGAAGGCAAGTTTTCGTTTGACTTTTTAGTAGGCCTTACACACAACTTTAAAGAAAACTTAAACGTAACCGAATTCTGATTACGTAATAGCATGCAGCATGCCATTTGTAAAATGTACACATGCCTACTTCCCACCCATGCATTACGCAATATTCACGTTATGGGAGAGGTGTCTTATTCCTAACATGTCGGAGGCTCATTCCTGTGAATTTGATATGTTTGTGATTCCTAGTCACAAAATTATAGCATTTTTTGGTATGCACAGTTTCTTTTGTTGGAGACTATATTAATTTAAACAGAGGTTTTCAGTGCCCCCTGAAAGTCTTGAGAGGGCTCTACCTAGCTGGATAACGATACACGGGAAGCAACGTGGTATCATGGTGAAGACCCATGGTCCTAGATCTCAAGAAGCGGGATGGAACATATGGAGTTAAGAGATCAATGGATGTAAAACCAGGAGCCATGTTATTGAGTGATTTGTAAACGGTTAAGAGTACCTTGAAAATGATAAGTTTCCTGACTGGGAGCCAATGTAGATCCATCAGAATGGGTTGAATATGTTCATGTTTACTTGCTCGGACAATAAGTCTTGCATCTGTATTTTAGATAGACAAGCGGTAGCTTAACGATTTCGTAATTTGATAGCCCGTGTAACAGTCTAGTCTAGAAGAAATAAAAAATCTCCGTTGTAACACAATTCACAAACTTGCGTAACTTGTAGTTTTTTTTATTTGACTTGAAATGAGTGAACAATAAATATGATAATCCAGGAAGAAAATGTCACATGCTTGTCACTAATTTCAATGAAACAGAAAACAGCGATTCCTTTTGTTTGATTGAATTTATTTCTGAAGGAAAAACAAAACAAAATTTGCAATACGTAGTTCCTGTTTGGCGATCAAAGTGAATGTAGATGTATTTATGCTATTTTCTCTTTTACGACATGATAACATAAGAGCTAACGTTCAGTTGCGCAAATATATAATATAGTATTAATATTAGATGGCTGCAGAACAACAATATCAGTAATATTGCACCAGGAACATTATTTTGATGGTTTACAAAAGCTTTCTGGATTTACGTTTGACAGCGAAACAAACTAGATAAAGTATGAACTTCATGTTTACTGAAGGAAATTGTTGTAGGCCTATACATTTTCACAATTTGTTACGATATGACACAACGCAATCAGAAACATTGTTACAGATCAGTAGCTGAATGTATATTTGGATTTCCCAACACATCATGTTTATCAAATGGATTGTATATACATTTAATACTTAATACAGTAATAAGAACATTTTGTGGAACATTTATTTTCTAATAATTTAAATATTGTCCCACACACTCACACAGTGTACCACTTAATATAGATGGAAGATTGCCACCGAACATACCGATGCACTCAAGTGTTTTCTCTCAAATAATTGAATCTCAGGCACAATTATTTGTTGTACTCTGGCAACGTTTCACATAGTTTGCTTTGATGAGCTAAATATCGCGTCATATATTGTCTTGAATACAAATAGTAATCATATTCGTAGTTGTATTTAGTATGGCAATTGGGATAATTTTTGTTTCAATCAATTTAAGTCATTACAGTATGTCGCACTAGTCAATGGAAGGCAGTACATTTTATTTTGATGTCGTTGCAGTCAAAGTATTCATGAACTACAGACAGAATACTTTCTCATAGTATTTGACCGATCAGTATAACATTTCACCAAGTACTGGTATGCCTTTAGGACAAATCTAAGAACATTTGTGAAAATAACAAAATAAACGGGCTTTAATTAAATGTCTAACCATACCTTTTTCTTTATTAGATCTCTGCAGAACAACAAAATTAGTGAACTTGCAAACAGAACATTTGAAGGTCTATCAGAGCTCCGAGAATTGTAAGTTGTAATGTCATAATTTTCAGTCACACATAGCATCATGCCACCGATTTATCTTTACTTAAGTTACGTCTGACGACAATTTTTATTTGTTACTTTATTTGCCACCTAACAAAATCTCTAATTCTTGTAATTTCATTTAAGCAAGAACCGAAATTAAAATGAGTACGAAGTATTTTATTGCCAATCAACAATAATCTGAAATATTGCTGAATGTATATCTCGATTTTATTTTTTCCACAAATAATTTACTATACGTCCCATAGGTCTATCACACTTGTTATTAGAGGGTAGTACATGTATGCCACCGAACCTTGTTTATAGATGCGCTCAAAGAGAAATGACTGATTTTTTTTCAATGATGCACTTAATTGTTTACTAATTATATAAGCTTTAATTTAAATTATTTCTAAAATGATTAAACCCCAATCATGATCATTAGTAGAGTGTTGGTGTCAGTATATTTAATAATACAACTCATATACAGACTTGATCTCAAACTTACGTTACGTGCGTACGAAATGACAATGTCCATGTGAATATAGGAAAGATGAGTTTCTTTGAACCAAGTATTATTAAAATTCTACATATGTGACCCTAGTCTGATATGGGTCGTAATATTTAGAAGAGGACAGCGGCTCTCTACTTTCTGGATAAAATTGTGGTTTATTCTGCAAAATGTAGAACATAAGAAGGCAAAGAAGAGAACGGTAGGATAATATAGTCTTTGTCTTCGATCAACATTGTATCATCCGTTATTTACACAATTACAATATTTATCAAATGTATAAATACAAACAGTAAGATAAAGTGAACGAATGAATGTTCATCTTATCAGTCAAGGTATCAGTCAAGTTATTGTGTTTGATTATTAAATGGAATTAATATAATAGTAGTAATTCAGGTGATAATTCAGTAATAACTTTGGTTTTATAACATTGGTGTTATAAAAGGACGAGCTAGTCCTAGTGAAAATGGTGACCATATACATAATACTAACCACAAACAATCTAAATAGCTCATAAACAGCGAGGACAGGGGGTATATGAAAGATGGTGCGATCTACGGCTAAAACAGTGACGAAATGTATATTAAATGCAACGTGAAACTCCATACAATTAAAGCCCCGGCCTTAGTCTATAGTTTAAACACGTTGACAACATCCTTGATCAACTTACAACTTTAGGATTATTGACAGAGATTTATTGACCTCGAGGAACAATATAAAACATAAATACAACAAGAATCAACGAATACACAACATATGGTTTAAAATGAACAAAATTGTATTGCTTTCTGTGGACTGCAGATTTGTACCAAATGTAGAACATTAAGAATAATAGAGAACAGTAAAATGCTCCATCGTCTTCGGCCAACTATTTTGAATGACCCGATTTACGCCCGCCGCCTCCGACGTGTGTGATTGATGTCACGATTTTTTTTTACTGCAGTACACTTAGTTTACTATATGCATTTGTATACTAAAAATTTAATTTTGAACTCGTAATATATCAATACTCAATCTTTAAATGCTTTTTCTAAACAGAGTAATTTTACTGCGACTTTCTTTAAACTACGATTGAAAATTACCCGTGGTGAATCAATCTTTTCTTTCAAATAACCAGTTTTCTTCAAGGTTACCTTCCCGGTGAATATCAAGTGAAAGAACATCATGATTATCATTAACTTTAATCCAAGGATAATATATAAAATGGGTTTCAACTAGGCTGCCACGATTAAGGATCAAATCCTCGAATCTTCCATTGAGGACCATAATTATTATAAACGAGTGGTCTGGCGCTGACGTCCAGTCATGTAGCAACTTTGTCGATTTGTGTTTGAAAGTTGGGAAGTCGCTCCTTCATCCGTCACAGACAAGCAGCCTCCTAGCCCCGTATGTACTAGCCCAGACAGCTTAGCTCTGGCCAACGTGCTTACCTTCACAACTGATGATCTACCTGCTGCTCAGTCCAACCTTAGAACTGTGTATGATGAGCAAAAGACATCAGAGTCAACAGCATACTTAGTGCATTTGACAAATGTGAATCAACCAACGGCCTCCAAAATGCCTGGAAGCTAGCAGGGCTAGTAACACATTTTTTAGTAGTATTTTTCATAGACAAAACAATTATTTATTTAATCTTTTTTGTCAAAAGCGGCCCAGGGGCCGCTCTCTTACAGCCGCCCCCCTCCAGCTACATGTACGTTACTGGTCGAAGCAATATTAACGGACAGTTTTACTAGTAGATATAGTCCAATGAATTTGGCTATAACCTTTCGAATTTAAATTATATCGGTAAGTAATATAGGTTTTCTCGGTCAATTTCGGCAAATGAGCAACCACTTTAACCACTGCGCCATTCTATTTCGCGCGAAATTGAATGCTGCTGAAAATGGTCGTTCGATTTCGTTTTATGACTAGGCAAAAGTACTGTTGCGTCATTCGATTTAACAAAATAACCATGCAATTTAACAATTCAACAAAACAGCATTCAAATTCGCAGGAGCTTTTCGAGGCGTGTGTTTGGTCATTCAAGTTCATTATTGGGCAGGCATTTCTGTCATTTGTGCAATCAAAAAAACGCTCTGCTAAACTTTTGTTTCCTTTAGAATGTTAAATGCATAAATACGGTTCACTAATATTGGCACAGGAGTCACTTTGCTACAGTTTTATACGCATGTTTCTAGAAATGGCTGCTCGTGGTCGCTACGCCAGAGTGTCCCAGGTAGATCGAGAAAGGTTGATTGAGGCCTTCGAGGGAAATGAGCAAGACTACCTTGAGCTTACGGTCAATTTGAACATCAACAAGTCCACAGCAAGATCAATTGTTGCAACATATTTGAGGACTGGAAGGCGACAGACGCTGGGAAGAGGAGGAGCAACCCACAACAAGATGGATGACGAGATGCGAAACCGTCTGCAAGGCATCCTTGACGCTAATCCCATCTTGACACTTCTGCAGATGAAGGCTAGTTTGAGTGAGCATCTGCCAGAGAAGCCCAGGGTTTCTACTGCCACCATAGCCAGGGCTAGTGGAGGACGTTCCTGATGCGAGAAATTCCCCTGAAGTACTTCATCAACGCGTCCAGTATGCTGAGTGGTTCCTGCAGCATGGTGTTCTGGCGCATCTAGTCTTCATTGACGAGACAGCGTCTGGACTCGACGCTCCCAGGGCAGAGCTCCGCGAGGGATCGCCGCAAGACGAGTCATCGACAGACAACGAGGGAGGAATTGCAATGTCACCTTCGCTGTTTCTAGTGAACTCGGCTTGGTGCACCACCGAATCGCATTCGAAACTGTGACGCGAGAGAGATTCGAGGAGTTTCTTGCAGACACAGTTCAAGAGTGTGCTGCAGTTTTCCCAGGCGACGAGCCCCTATACCTCATATACGACAGTGTGAGGCCTCACGTGCGAGCCCAACTCCCTGAAGGTACCAACCCAATGATCCGGCTGAAGCGCCTTCCTCCTTACTCCCCATTCTTGAACAGCAACGAGATAGCACATTCTGCATTCAAGGCTGCAGTTAAACGCACCCTTGGGTTACCGGAGTGGCAACAGCGCGTCGGAGACAAACAGGCTGCCCGGCAAGCAGGAATGAACATGCAGCAGTGGAGGTGCGATCTCCTTCAACAAGCAGCCATTCAGAGCGTTGATGCCATCACCCAAGTGAAGTGCATGCAGTGGTATTACCATACCCAAACATATATGCCACGATGTCTGGCACGCCAACAGATTGATGGTTGAGGAAGAAACAACATAAATAACAATAAGAAACCAGGATAAAAAAAACATAAAGAAACACCCAAACAATAACAAACGTTAATGTTTCATAAACACAAACACAAAAACAAATTAGGTCTTGGTCAGTTAACCAATAAAGATTCTCCCCCCTCCCCCCAAAAAACAAAAAACAAAAAAACAAAAAACACACAAGAAAAGAAAAAAGAATAAACAAGAAAAAAAACCGAACAATAGGCCCCATATAAAAACAAAAGGTTTGACTGAATTAAAGTGAAGATACGAAACAGTTGTCTAGTACAATTAATTTGTTTTTCTGTTTGTTCGCATTTCTTTATCGTACTTATTTCAATTCTCATTTAGCGAAAGTGATTGCCTCTTTACGAAATTGAAAAAATAAATAAACAGCAAAAATCTCCACTCGAACCAGCTTTGCTAAATTGAATGATGATTGTGTGTCACGAAAAAGAACGACGATATGCTAAATTGAACACATTGCTAAAGGAATTCGAATGCCTCGAAACGAAATTGAATGCCCGAATTCTGAATTTGAAACACAGTAAAAACTGGAGAGGCAAAATCGCTTTAATTCGAACGCAGGAAAATTAAATTGGCTGTTCATTTGCCGAAATTGACCGAGAAAACCTATATAAAAAAGAAAAAAAACCGAACAATAGGCCCCATATAAAATCTACGGGAAACATAAATGAATAAAGAAAAACAAAAGGTTTGACTGAATTAAAGTGAAGATACGAAACAGTTGTCTAGTACAATTAATTTGTTTTCTGTTTGTTCGCATTTCTTTATCGTACTTATTTCAATTCTCATTTAGCGAAATTGATTGCCTCTTTACGAAATTGAAAAAAATAATAAACAGCAAAAATCTCCACTCGAACCAGCTTTGCTAAATTGAATGATGATTGTGCGTCACGAAAAAGAACGCCGATATGCTAAATTGAACATATTGCTAAAGGAATTCGAATGCCTCGAAACGAAATTGAATGCCCAAATTCTGAATTTGAAACACAGTAAAAACTGGAGAGGCAAAATCGCTTTAATTCGAACGCACGAAAATTAAATTGGCTGCTCATTTACCGAAATTGACCGAGAAAACCTATATAATTATATTATTTTCTTCCCCTTGCTTTTTATTTATTTTCTCCCAAAAGCACAACTTTCCGATTTTTTGCCCCTGGAATGATACCAAGTTGCCGGGAATGTTACAAATTATAAAAAATAAATAAATTAATTAATTAAATAAATCAAAACAATTAAAATGGCCGCGCCTTTCAATTTCAAGATGGTCTTTGCCCTAACTATTGTAAAACATAAATAATATCATTTGGAGGCTTTAAGACCCTAATTTTATCATAAAATACAGCAATGATTTAGGAGTTAAGAAAGTCCAATAATTAGGAAAATATGTCATAAATGGCGGCCATTTTGAAATCCAAAATGGCGGACGAAGATGCCATGTAAACAAATGATACTGTTTTTTCACACGCAAGGGAAGTCTCCAAGGACTCTACTGCTTCTTTCTGAGACCTGGCGCATCAATCAGTGGAACAGTACATCATGAATGACATGAATGATCTTGGAGAACTATGCTATTGTCCAAGATGTAGTGTCTAAATTCCCATTTGACAAGCCATGTTTCTGCTTGTTTCCATCTTGCGAATGACCTTCAGTGCTCTGGTGATTTCAACTCATATCAAGATTCAAACCCAAGTTAAAATAATTAGTAGAATGGTTAGCTAACACTGCTTAATGTTGCATGTTCATTTTATTACGTTAAGTACTGTGATATAGGTTTTCCTTGATAAACCATGGCTGAGATTTACCCGGTCATATCCCAATCAATCTCCTCATAATGTGGCCCATTTTATTTAATCATTATTTTGTTTTTGAGAACGCACACACCAAGGCCCTTATATGAAACAGTTTGATGACAATATCTTATGTTTTCTTAAGACCGATTAGCGCTATGTGATCGGTTTTTGTTGTGTTAGTCACTACGTTTTATATTTTAAGTTTGAATATTTCCTTGATTGTACCTTTAATGTTTGACTCTGGGTTAACGTTGTTGGTAGGTTTCATTTTGATGGCAAACTGAATGAATGTATTTGTACACGTATAGTTCTTCTGCCAAGTTGACGAGTCCATTTAAGTTTCTAGAACTTTCTTTCAGTAATTAAACTTGCGTGGGACAATGAAACGTAAGTTTAGATGTTTCTGCAACGAAAGAACGAAATCCGTTTGTTGAGAGTGAAGACGTTAGAGATAAGAGGGTGCTTGATGACCAAGATGAACGACCAGCAACCTTAAACTCAGGAGGTTGAGTTGACAATCAAGATTCGGTAAATCGGTACCGACTTGTCCTGATCTCGGCCCTTTGGCAAAATTCAGTGCCAAAGCTGCAGCCACCGACAACAAAATATGTCCAGATCGCAGCAACCCTCAACCAAGCAAGACACCCAACTGGAACAAATCCTATGGCCATTTGTGGCGGTCCTGAGATACGAGTAGCCCTTTACCCTGCTGTGAAAGACGACAAAGTTACCGAGGCATGAAGAGTCTTCATGATAAGATGTAACTATAGACGCCTACCGTATAACTATAAACGACTGCAGTATAGTAACAAGACAGAATGTAAAGTAGCCTGTATATATGTAATACCGAAAAGCTTAACGCATTTCTGCGATACCATCACAACAGAGTGAGGTCTGGAAACTTTAAAAGAATAGCCTATATATAGTACATTCATCAAGGTAACCAAGGAAAATATAATAGAGCCAATAAGAATATACTGGAAATGGGACCTTGTAAGAAACTTATTTAAGAACGTAATTTCATCTTAAAAATCTAAACAATAAATAATACCCCATAAAGATTAAGCTTATTAATTGATTGATTTATTTGCGCACTTTCTGTGACAAATAGAGTGATTATTGTTTGTGTAGTATTCCCTTCTTATTCAAAATTGTAAATTGTGTAAATATTATAACATAGTGTTCATGGAAGTATGAGAATTGTGTCCATGTTTCTCTTCATTTGTGTTTGCGTTTGGAAGTGATTCTATTGGACTGGGCTCACCACCATTAGAAGAGAAATTTATAAAATTCAGAGTTTGGTGGTGACAAGCTTTTGTCTTGTGTTGGAGGATCTTGCTGTACTGCACTCTTCACTTTCTTCGGTCTCCTGATGAGCAAACTTGTCGACATGTTGAGAACAAACCAACCGGCTCTTTCTTCCAAGAAGAGATTATTACATGGTGTACTTGAAAGAACTCAATAACATACAAACGTCATGTTCACCAAACGAAATTGTTGTATACATTTTTGTAATTTGTTTCAATAATTATACGACACAACACAATACAATCAGAAACATGTTTATAGATCAGTTTTTGAATGTACATCTGGATTTAACCACACATCATGCTTATAGAATAGATTGTATGATAAGAACATGTGAGAACATGTATTTTCTAATAATTAAAATAATTGTCCCACAATGTGTATAGCACTCAATAGAGGGAACATTGCCACTGAACATTTTTATATCGATGCACTCTAGTGATGTTTACCGGTTTATTTGTTTGTTTCTCTAAAATAATTTTCTTTGCAATGACAATGTTTTTACAAAATTTATTTGACATCTGACGGTGAAACACATTGAAAAGAAGTACGGAATTCATGTTTGCCAATTGATTATTTGTTTGTATTGTCACATTTGTTTTTCTCATTAACACCAGCGGCGGCACCAGACCTGTTAAACTGGGGGCAAGCTTAAATTTAGGGGTGGCAAACATTAATCTTTAATGTAATTTTGTACTGCTGAAAAAGCATTGACATACCATCAGGGAAAAATTGGGGGGGGGGGGGGCAAAGAAAGTAACCGGGGGCATTTGCCCCTCGCCTTGACCACCCCTCCCCCACCCCGTAGCGCCGCCGCTGATTAACACCACAACGTAATGAGCTAAACATTGCGTTATTTATAATATCTTGTCTTTAGTTTGGCAATTGATGTATATTTTGTATGTATATTCGGCACAATATGTGATGCGATCTGGGAAAACCCGTCGGATGTCGGCGAACTTGTTTTGAAGATAATGGCAAAATAGTCCCTCAATTTTTTGTTTGACAATTTGAGTTTTTGTTACCATTTTAATTGTTAATATCTAAATGATCATTCTTGAAAATATTAAATAAAAATTCCATCGTTTTATGTAAAAACATGGTGTTATGATGACAGATATTTAAAAAGACGTCTTTGTTTTTCGTTTCCGCCATTGTTTTTTAAGGACAGCGGCGGTTATAACTTCCTGAGAGAATAACTCAAGTTATAGACAACCTAGAATCATGAATAAAACAGTTTTGAAAACAACACAGTGTCCTCGTTAATTTGATGTATATAACACAAAAATGACAAATTTCACCATGTGAAGGGTTTTCCCAGATCACGTCACATATGTCACGCATGTCCATGGAGGGCATTGTATTTTATTTTGATGCAGTCAAGTAGTAATGAACTGCAGGCAGAATAATTTAATCACAGTATTTGACCGGACACTAATATTTCACCAAGTACCGGTATGCCTTTCAGAAAATCTAAGGAAATTGGTGAAAATAACAAAGTCAACATGCTTTAATTACATGACATTACATTGTTTTCCCTTCATAGATATCTGCAGAACAACACAATCAGTGAACTTGCAGCAGGAACATTTGATGGTCTACAAGACCTCCGACTTTTGTAAGTTATATTTCAATCACATAGCATCAAGTGAGCAATTTCTCTTTACTTAGGCCTAAGTTATGTTTGACGGAAAAAATAAAAAAGTAAATAAAATAAAAAGCTAAAAATCTAAAAATCAGATAAAAAAGAACATTTATGTTTGCCGATCGAAATATATGTACGCACTTGTCTGTGTATCCGGGAAGTACACCACTGAACATTTTTAATATCGACGCAGTCAATTTTTTATTTTTATTTTATTTTATTTTATTTATTTATTTATTCTATTTTTGTTTCTAAACGCAGAAAACAATCTGGGAAAATTGTAGCTCATTACGCTGTGTCATCAACACGACAATAGAAAAATACATAAAACCAGCCACAATTTCTTTTGGAGTGATTTACGTTTGGCGTTGAAACAAAAATACGAAGATCGTTTTTGCCTATGTCGCGGAGCGGACCCTTGCGCCACTCCACTCGGACCAATATCAATAGACCACAAGATACAGACGAATGAACACAGTGAAAACAGATTGGAATTATTACAAATTATAAAACTTATTTAATGGATTGGCGAAACTTGTGTAATGGCTGCCAATTTACCACCCTCTTCGGGATTTTAAATTCCACGTTTACTTTAATACAATCTAAGTTTACATTAAATACTTATTTTAATACAATGAAAATCAATAACTAAGCCAATGAAGTGTTGACCCGTCGTCCTACATCTCGTATAACAACCCGTCAGGAAAAGTAGACCCGTATTCCCCGTCACAATCGGCAGTCCCGCGTGGTGTCACTGATGATCCAAGGACCACACACAAGGACGCTTCACCATGGTTAGGGTAGTCTTACGGGACCCCTGGAGATGCACATATATTTTACTTTTAATACCCCTTGTCAGACATCAACTTTACACACAATTAATACAAGTTCAGTTACTAGAATATCACTTGCATCTTGCATTACCAAATTCAAAATATATCACTGGAGAGTATTCAAACATTTGGCATAAACATTTAGACACTACAAAGTTAAATAATTAGATTCTCAACTCACAGTGCCTTTGGCTTTGTCAAAGTCTATCCTAGGCTCCCGTGTTGGGTAGAATGTCGTATCCGACCGCCACTTTTTCTCATTAAATATAACCAATATTGTAATCTTACCTACCTAGTAAGGTGGAAAACATATGGATGATGATGGAAATATACTTCAAATTATTCCAGGATATTTATTTCATGAAAAATCAGGCATTTCTGGTATAGGATGACTTCCTCAGTCATGTCAGTCTGATCTTGTCAACTCCCCCATTACTGACCAACACGGTCATTGTACATGCGCAGTGGCAACTATAATAGGATCCTTCTATTTTCTGTAGGGGAGGATTTTTTTGGAAGGGAAATCAAGTCCGAAAACCATCACAGAAGTGGTTTTCGCTTTCTGTACCCCCAAAAATCGATGGAATCATTTTTTAACTGGTTAGTGGTTGTAAAAGAAATTCCAAAAACCCTTAAAAAGTGGCGTTCGGATACGACATTCTTTCCCCGGTGTTCCCGGGAGATTTTACGTTGCCTTAGGAGCCACTCTGCATGGGTCTCAAACACCCTGACGGACCACTACCCAGTACAACTGGAGTCGCCGACACCTCTCAAAGCTCGGCGGCTTAGCATCAGCGCTGACGGCCCTGTCCGCTGGCATAAACCCCACCCGGTGAGATACTCCCTCCAGCACCCGCAACGTAAAAACTCTCCAACAAACAGTGTTCCTTTGGTTTTATACTCCAGCCCAAATTGAGGGTGACTTTTGACGACCTCGTTTCCTTTACAAATTGCCCAAGTGACGCAACGCAAGGGTGCGTCCTAGCATTCAGCCTTTGTCCATGTCTAATCACAGGACGGTTAGACCCCCGGGCAAGAAACCCATTGAGTTATATACGAATCAATTTAAGATCTACGCCAGGTTTTGGTTTATACTTTTATCAAGTACCTGGAACACCATATCATATAATGCTTAAGGGTAATTTTCTAACCGCTTGTGACAGCCTACTCTATCGAAATATATAGGTTGGTGAAATTCTTGCGTCGGGAGATAAACAATTGATTTAATTTTATCCTACACCGACGTGTGTATAGCACTGTATACTCAGTGCTTTCCGAGTGTCTGTGAAAAAACTACACAGACGACTCGGGCGGGATTCGTGGTTTTCACATTGATTAAATATTCGGTCTTCAACTGTCATTTTCGCTATTTTCCTCACTTAATTTAAATTAATTAAAAATAAGGTCATTTATTGCGAGTCAAAGCATAGAGCAAGAACATAGATCAACTGAATACTACAGAGGGCGCTTCAATATGCCAGTGTAAAATTACACAATTAACCCAATACTGTATACCAAAATAATTCCAATGTGTTAAAGTACATCTGATCGGTCTATCAAGTAATTATTTAAAGGATAAGTATTGTCTAACTTAAGGAACAGTGTAGTCGACCGTTAACCGTAGGGAGATAATATCGAATTTGCAACCGTCAACATGGAACACTCAGTCGCGTAGCGGTTAAGAAATGCCTTGACACACTACTACAGTCCTTGAGGTTCATTTCTTTGCCGGCTTCATTTACTGCATATGTTAGCCGTTCGAACAATGCGTGATCTTTCAGAAAGTGCTGTATCGTCAGCAGGTTTGAGATGGATAATTACACGCCATACTGTTCCACACCAGCATTCCTCATTACTTGTTCTGTGTAAGCAACAGACAAGTGTGGTGATGTGATACAGTCTTGCATTATCCCGTTTTCTATGCTGAACTCCTCAGTATTTCCACCATTCCATCGGGTTGTGGTTCTCTGGTTTACATACTGTAAGCGTACTGTATGGACTGTAGCAGTGTGACAGGGTGTTTTGGAAAACCAATCTGTGTTATTGCATTAAAAGGCTTGGTGTGGATAATCGAGTCAAAACCTTTTATTTTTTATTTTATTTATTTAAAACCATCTTTAACGAGGGTAACCCATCCAGCACAGCTGATCATTTGGGGCCCTCATATAATATAAAAATATATCAATATTATACAAAAATTGTTACAGGAGGTACAGATGAATTAATAATAATAAAAAGTCTTAATGGACAATTACATACAAAATAAAACGTAAAGGACTAAATTGCACAAATAGACCCCCGTCCCAGTCTACCATACTGATTAAAGATAGGACTAAAAGGGAAGATTACAAATTAATTATCAATTGTATACCTACATCTCGGGCAAGACACAAGGTAATCTATGACATAATAATATTAAAAACATATTACTTCAAACCTTGCCTTCCTTCAGCAAACGCCTGAATGAAGAATAAGAGTTTGAACGAGTGGTGAAAGGGACACCATTTAAAAAAGAAGGAGCTCTGTAACTAAAACTGTTTTTAAAGATTTCACATTTAGGTTTGGGAATAATAAAGTTACCATGTGTAATTGCCCGAGTTGTTGGTCGATCGCCAGGCTGGATCGGGTTAAGTCTTTGGCAGAGACAGTCCGGAGCAACACCAATGGAGGCCTTAAAAGCCTGGCAGGCAAGTTGGAAGTGAATGCGCTGGGCAACTGTCATTGTATTGAGATTACTAAAAGTAAGTTGGTGGGTGAAATGGGTGGAAGCTTAAGAACAATGCGAAGTGCTCTATTTTGGAGTTTTGAATTTTGGAGACAAGAGTGGGTTTGGCACCCACACCATACAGCAGTAGTCTATGTGGGTAGAACCATGGCATTATATAATAAAAAGCTGTTGGCTGGTCAACAAATTTTCTTGTTCTGGCGAGCAAAGAAATTGAAGAACTTAATTTATTGCAGACTTTTTCACATGTTCAGAGAAATTTAGTTTGTTGTCCATTAGTATCCCTAAGTGTTTATGAGAATCAACTTGTTGTATTTTTTTGGCCAGAAATAAAAATTTCGAGGGATTGCTCTTTTAAGTTTTTGAGCAGTACCAACTAGCATAACTTCTGTTTTTGAGAATTTAAAATAAGTTTGTTAGCCTGCAGCCATTTTGTTAAATTAAGAAGATCCGAGTTCAATTTATTTTCAATGAGACTAGTGTTTTTATCACCATAATAAATAAGTGTATCATCTGCATACATATCAATGTTGCAGTGATCAAGACATTTTGGCAGGTCATTAATGTACAATGAAAAAGTAAGGGCCCCAGGATTGATCCCTGAGGTATTCCAGATGTTACAGGATTAACTACAGAAAGTTTGGATTTATAACAGACTTGCTGCGTCCTTCCAGATAAATAAGATGCTAGCCAATCAACAGCTGAGGTAGATAATCCATAAAAAGAAAGTTTGCGTAAAAGAATATCGTGGTTAACTGTATCAAAGGCTTTCTGTAAATCAATGAATAAAGAACCAATTAAATTACCATTGTTAATGTGATGAAGCCAGTTATCATGAGCATGAGCTACTGCTGCAAGTGTGGAGTACCCAGGTCTAAAACCAAACTGATTAGAAGACAGAAGGTCGTTTGAAGTAAGGTATGAGAGAATTGTGAGTGGACAGCTTTTCAATTATTTTAGAAACCAACGGCAAAATCGAAATGGGCCTGTAATTATTGAGCACTTTGCGATTACCTGCTTTAAAAATGGGGATAACTTTGGCCTTTTTCCACGCTTGAGGAATGGTACAGGTGGAAAGGGTTAAATTGAATATATGTGTCAAGGGGAGGGCGATAACAGGCGCCGCCAGCTTAAATAGCCTACCATCGATGTTGTCCAGACCAGCAGACTTCCCAGGATCCAGCCTAGCAATCTCCTTAAAAACAAAATCTGGAGGAATTCTGTAAAAGGAAAACTAGTTGAGCAATGTGTTAGATAAGAGCACGGATCTTGATTAGCGTCATTTGAAATGTTGGCCAACAGAACATTGCTGATATTAACATAAAAATTATTAAAACTATCGGCTATGGTTTTTGGATCTGAGACATCCTTATTATCAATATTAAAAGTGCCAGGAAGATTATTGTTTTTCTTATTTGGGAGAATCTCTCTTATGCCGGCCCATAACTTTTTGCTGTTATTTTGATTAATACGAACATGATTTTGATAATAACCAATTTTAGCAGTTCTACAAAGTCTAGTGACATCATTTCTCAAAATTTTGGCCCTATCCCAGTCCTCCTTCAATTTAGTTCTCCTAGCTTTAGATTTGGCTACATCCCGTTCATGCATTAAATGAAAAATGTCATTTCTGTTTTCTAGCCATTTAGGAAGGTTAGCTTTAAAACGCTTAGTTACAAAAGGGGCAGTTTATTACAGATATTATTAAACATATTGTGCCAAATGTTCCAGGCAATGTCAGGATCAGTCACCTCGTCCAAAATTGACCAAGGCATCCCAATAAGGTCATTCAAAAAAGCGTCACAATCAAAAAATTTAAAGCTCCTGAACGTTTTTTCAACGTGTGACTGGTGAGGAATTTTAAATTTGACACGAGTGTAAATAACATCATGGTCACTAATAGCACAAGGAATGACTCTGCAATTAGAGTGAATAGTCAAGTTGTTGGTAATAATCACATCGATTAAAGATGATGAATTAGATGTAACTCTAGTAGCCTCAGGGACAATCTGCTTCAAATTAAAAAGATTCATTGTTTCCTCCAGGCGCGTCAATCGAGGAGAAGTTGAATTAAAGTCACAATTCAAATCACCAACAATGATCATGTTATTGGATCTGAGCTAAATACTTCCAGTGCTGATTCAAGATCATCAAAAAACGAAATTGGCGAAGTTGGCGGTCGATAAACTGTTGAAATGAGCAGAGAATTTCCACTTGGTGTAGAGACAAGTATTGCGATAGTTTCAAGATTCACCAAGCAAGGGTCTTGAATTATAGTGAAGCTGATGTTTTTATGGATATAAAAAGCTACACCACCTCCTCGTCGAGTTCTGTCTTTTCGAAGTAACATGTAACCATGAATGGTGAGTTCGCTAGAGCAAATAGTGCCACAAAGTTTTGTCTCCGAGAGAGCCAATATATGAATTGGTTGGTGTAGCAACATTACTTTCATCTGGTCCAGTTTTCCATAAAGACCATTGATGTTTAAATGAGCTATTTTTAGCCCAGAACTGCTTTTAACTGTCTCAAAAGTTAATGTACAATCAGGATCAGAATTTTTTCCATGATGTGGTGGCGGTCCAGGGTTTAATTCAACATCGCCATCTAAAAACAACTTGTCTTGAAAAGTGGCAACGTGATTTGCATAATAAATGACCCGCTTGCCTATAAATTTCCTTCTCTGTCCAGGTCTACATACTATAGTTATGTCAGTCAAGTGGCTGATAATAAAATTGTAATTATGTGGCCTGGTGTCTGAAGTTACTGAAGCCATCATACATGTACATAATCCATCAGTTTTACAAAAAGGATACCATACAAATGGTTTCAGATCAAGTTCCAAGGTATAAAACGTAGACTGACGATTGTGACAGCATTCAAAAATGCCGAAGAAGCAGTACAAAAATATTAGTGATGTTATGGTCACCGCCATCTTGTTGCAATCTCCCATATTCCGTATTAATCGCAAAATGAAAGTTCAGTTGGCCCCTCAACTACAGATCATCTCTTGGAGGCTTGATAACAGGGTATCAACAGAAGTCTTGAGGGAGGAAGAGGGGCACTCTTCGGGTGAAAAAAGCAAGCAGGAATAAAATCAATAGTAGAAGAATGTCTGACATAAAATCCCAAGATGGCTGACGTGTTCCAACTCAGAGCATGGCGTTAAATCAAAAATGTCACATAAATATCAAGAAATGCAGGTCAAAAATCCATAGACTACAAATCTTATCTGATACTTGATGTAGAACTGAACACTATGATGACAAAAATAAGCTGAGATGGCACGTAGAAAATGAGGAAATAATTGGATTAAAATCCAAACTGTCAGATGAACAAGATGAACGCTTCATCATTATCTATTTGGGCATACTATCTTATCTCTAGTATCCCCTGCCTTTCTTGAAAGCAGACTGGTTTTTTTTCAGGATTTCTTGTAAGTTTTGCTTCTAAGTGGTGTTTAATGATCATCAAAAGAACCTTGCTGGTATTGTTGATAAGCAGACTTAACCCGGACTGGAGTCCGACTCGTGTCACTAATGTTGGTGACTTGGACTCCAGTCACCATGGACAATGACTCGGACTCGGACTCGACCCATCAGACTCAACCCTTCGGACTCGTGACTCAGATTTGATGCTTGTGTCTCGGACTCGACGGAAAATGCCAAATTTTCAGAACTTTAAAAGTTAACAAAATAACGAATTTTCTTGCAACATATTTTGTATTCTGTTAAGTGCATGACTTTCTAATTGAGTGCCATCTATTGGCAAAGTAACAGCTGAACTCACCGATTCTGTTTAGAAATTAAGGCATTGCCTAGGCTATATTTTGTTTCATGTGATTGCTTTGTTCACGACAAGAAAAAGAGTCCCATCTCCTTAAATACATGTATGAGGAATATTGTTTCCGGGTCTCACTTCTCTACGAAGCAACAATGATGTCAGTGGCCTGGGTCAATTTTTTTTAGTCTCCTGGAGACATTCCCCAATAAACGGCAAGCTAGTGAGACATCTTTGGATGAAATGGGTGTACTGCAACTCTAGAGGCGCCATGGAGGATGGGATTAGCACTGGTTCTTAAAACTTATACATCTCCCATGAAAGCATGAATGCAGCTATGGCAATTGCTTCTGGGTCATGTCTCCATGACTGCTTCATCTGGTAATTGAATCTTGATGCATATAAATCAATATCGGGTTCAATATCTGCCGCTATAACGTTATATTTACCAGGAATATATGCTGCACTGAGCCACATTTAGCCCACATCCTATTTAGCCCACATCCATACATACAGCATTAGTTGATCATAGCTAACTGAGTGTATTCTACTCATATTATTGATGTATGCAACAGCTGTACGTTGTCAGATACAAACGTACGTGGTAAAATGTCCTTGTTTGCAGAATGATTATAAAGCAAAGAAAACTGCCAATAATTCCAAGTACCGGTAATTAATGTGATCTTGGGATTTTTGAAGAGTCCATTGACCTCTTGTCCGCATACCAGTATTCTTACAGACTGCTCCTCATCCTGTTTGGGAAGCATCTGAACAAATTGTCATATTTGGTTGTGCATTATATGAACATATCTAGTGGCTTAGTAGGATTCAATGTTTTCAATATACCAGGTGAGGTCCTTTAATACATACTATGACAAACCCATTCGAGTGTCATATTTACCGTCATTTTCTTGCAGTGTATAGCAAAAAAAAGTCAATTCTCGAATAAGCGCTGTCTTGTTCGCTATCAAATATTGACAAACCGTCTTTAATTTTATTGCTTTTTGTGAAGTCAAATTGACTGACATCTTTCGTGAACCAAGCCCAAATCCCAGAAAGTTTATCGTTTGAGTGGGAACGAAAAACGATTTTTGATCATGAAATATGAACCCTGTTTGGGTCATAAGTTGTGTTGTTGCCTTAACATTTTTGCAACACTCATCAAATGTTTCTCCGTATAATAAAGAGTCATCAATATATGCCACTGATTGTAATCATTGTCCTCTAATAGCTGAACATTATAGGTTTCAATGTACAGGCATACATTACGGGGGTGGGGGGTGGGGGATATATCCCTCACTTTTTGGCCTGGGGGATGGTCAATAGGATAAATCCTGCGAAATATCTTTGGAAATTTCTCTTAGATATATGATGCATTAATTGGTTAATAATCATGATCTGTGAAACTTTTCATAGCTGATGATGGGATCAATTTGATACAATCTCTCATTAAAAAACAACCGACGGAGTCAGCAAACCCATAGCCCAATGTTTACCGACTGAAAATGTATTGTGGACCAACCCTTGTTGAAGTACCTTTGATGCTTCAGTTGTCGACTGAGAAAACATATTGAGGGGTGTCACACCCCCACATCACCCTGTAGCTACGGCCCAGGTAGCAGCCATTTTGACAATACATCAATTTTGAAATGATTTATTTACCTCACGTAGAATATATGTAAACGTGTCCATAGTTTACAAGAAACAAAACACATATACAGAAACAAAGTTGTGAAATAATTATCAGCTATTTTATTATACCGTTTTCAAGAAAATATGGATAACTTAATTCAGATGATTTGTATTTTATTTTAATGCGAACATTATCTTCCGACCGGTGATAACATTCAGTTGTATAACATATTACAACATAAGGCTGAATAACTGTTGTATAACATATTACAACATAAGGCTGAATAACTGTTGTATAACATATTACAACATAAGGCTGAATAACTGTTGTATAACATATTACAACATAAGGCTGAATAACTGTTGTATAACATATTACAACATCAGGCTGAATAACTGTTGTATAACATATTACAACATAAGGCTGAATAACTGTTGTATAACATATTACAACATAAGGCTGAATAACTGTTGTATAACATATTACAACATAAGGCTGAATAACTGTTGTATAACATATTACAACATGAGGCTGAATAACTGTTGTATAACATATTACAACATAAGGCTGAATAACTGTTGTATAACATATTACAACATGAGGCTGAATAACTGTTGTATAACATATTACAACATAAGGCAGAATAACTGTTGTATAACATATTACAACATAAGGCTGAATAACTGTTGTATAGCATATTACAACATAAGGCTGAATAACTGTTGTATAACATATTACAACATAAGGCTGAATAACTGTTGTATAACATATTACAGCATAAGGCTGAATAACTGTTGTATAACATATTACAACATGAGGCTGAATAACTGTTGTATAACATATTACAACATAAGGCTGAATAACTGTTGTATAACATATTACAGCATAAGGCTGAATAACTGTTGTATAACATATTACAGCATAAGGCTGAATAACTGTTGTATAACATATTACAACATAAGGCTGAATAACTGTTGTATAACATATTACAACATAAGGCTGAACAACTGTTGTATAACATATTACAACATAAGGCTGAATAACTGTTGTATAACATATTACAACATAAGGCTGAACAACTGTTGTATAACATATTACAACATAAGGCTGAATAACTGTTGTATAACATATTACAACATCAGGCTGAATAACTGTTGTATAACATATTACAACATGAGGCTGAATAACTGTTGTATAACATATTACAACATGAGGCTGAATAACTGTTGTATAACATATTACAACATGAGGCTGAATAACTGTTGTATAACATATTACAACATGAGGCTGAATAACTGTTGTATAACATATTACAACATGAGGCTGAATAACTGTTGTATAACATATTACAACATGAGGCTGAATAACTGTTGTATAACATATTACAACATGAGGCTGAATAACTGTTGTATAACATATTACAACATGAGGCTGAATAACTGTTGTATAACATATTACAACATGAGGCTGAATAACTGTTGTATAACATATTACAACATGAGGCTGAATAACTGTTGTATAACATATTACAACATGAGGCTGAATAACTGTTGTATAACATATTACAACATGAGGCTGAATAACTGTTGTATAACATATTACAACATGAGGCTGAATAACTGTTGTATAACATATTACAACATGAGGCTGAATAACTGTTGTATAACATATTACAACATGAGGCTGAATAACTGTTGTATAACATATTACAACATGAGGCTGAATAACTGTTGTATAACATATTACAACATGAGGCTGAATAACTGTTGTATAACATATTACAACATAAGGCTGAATAACTGTTGTATAACATATTACAACATAAGGCAGAATAACTGTTGTATAACATATTACAACATAAGGCAGAATAACTGTTGTATAACATATTACAACATAAGGCAGAATAACTGTTGTATAACATATTACAACATAAGGCAGAATAACTGTTGTATAACATATTACAACATAAGGCTGAATAACTGTTGTATAACATATTACAACATAAGGCAGAATAACTGTTGTATAACATATTACAACATAAGGCAGAATAACTGTTGTATAACATATTACAACATAAGGCTGAATAACTGTTGTATAACATATTACAACATAAGGCAGAATAACTGTTGTATAACATATTACAACATAAGGCTGAATAACTGTTGTATAACATATTACAACATAAGGCTGAATAACTGTTGTATAACATATTACAACATAAGGCAGAATAACTGTTGTATAACATATTACAACATAAGGCAGAATAACTGTTGTATAACATATTACAACATAAGGCAGAATAACTGTTGTATAACATATTACAACATAAGGCAGAATAACTGTTGTATAACATATTACAACATAAGGCTGAATAACTGTTGTATAACATATTACAACATAAGGCAGAATAACTGTTGTATAACATATTACAACATAAGGCAGAATAACTGTTGTATAACATATTACAACATAAGGCAGAATAACTGTTGTATAACATATTACAACATAAGGCTGAATAACTGTTGTATAACATATTACAACATAAGGCTGAATAACTGTTGTATAACATATTACAACATAAGGCTGAATAACTGTTGTATAACATATTACAACATGAGGCTGAATAACTGTTGTATAACATATTACAACATGAGGCTGAATAACTGTTGTATAACATATTACAACATAAGGCTGAATAACTGTTGTATAACATATTACAACATGAGGCTGAATAACTGTTGTATAACATATTACAACATAAGGCTGAATAACTGTTGTATAACATATTACAACATGAGGCTGAATAACTGTTGTATAACATATTACAACATAAGGCTGAATAACTGTTGTATAACATATTACAACATGAGGCTGAATAACTGTTGTATAACATATTACAACATAAGGCAGAATAACTGTTGTATAACATATTACAACATGAGGCTGAATAACTGTTGTATAACATATTACAACATAAGGCAGAATAACTGTTGTATAACATATTACAACATAAGGCAGAATAACTGTTGTATAACATATTACAACATAAGGCAGAATAACTGTTGTATAACATATTACAACATAAGGCAGAATAACTGTTGTATAACATATTACAACATAAGGCTGAATAACTGTTGTATAACATATTACAACATAAGGCAGAATAACTGTTGTATAACATATTACAACATAAGGCAGAATAACTGTTGTATAACATATTACAACATAAGGCTGAATAACTGTTGTATAACATATTACAACATAAGGCAGAATAACTGTTGTATAACATATTACAACATAAGGCTGAATAACTGTTGTATAACATATTACAACATAAGGCAGAATAACTGTTGTATAACATATTACAACATAAGGCAGAATAACTGTTGTATAACATATTACAACATAAGGCTGAATAACTGTTGTATAACATATTACAACATAAGGCAGAATAACTGTTGTATAACATATTACAACATAAGGCAGAATAACTGTTGTATAACATATTACAACATAAGGCAGAATAACTGTTGTATAACATATTACAACATAAGGCTGAATAACTGTTGTATAACATATTACAACATAAGGCAGAATAACTGTTGTATAACATATTACAACATAAGGCAGAATAACTGTTGTATAACATATTACAACATAAGGCTGAATAACTGTTGTATAACATATTACAACATAAGGCAGAATAACTGTTGTATAACATATTACAACATAAGGCAGAATAACTGTTGTATAACATATTACAACATAAGGCTGAATAACTGTTGTATAACATATTACAACATAAGGCAGAATAACTGTTGTATAACATATTACAACATAAGGCTGAATAACTGTTGTATAACATATTACAACATAAGGCAGAATAACTGTTGTATAACATATTACAACATAAGGCAGAATAACTGTTGTATAACATATTACAACATAAGGCTGAATAACTGTTGTATAACATATTACAACATAAGGCAGAATAACTGTTGTATAACATATTACAACATAAGGCAGAATAACTGTTGTATAACATATTACAACATAAGGCAGAATAACTGTTGTATAACATATTACAACATAAGGCTGAATAACTGTTGTATAACATATTACAACATAAGGCAGAATAACTGTTGTATAACATATTACAACATAAGGCTGAATAAATGTTGTATAACATATTACAACATAAGGCAGAATAACTGTTGTATAACATATTACAACATAAGGCAGAATAACTGTTGTATAACATATTACAACATAAGGCAGAATAACTGTTGTATAACATATTACAACATAAGGCTGAATAACTGTTGTATAACATATTACAACATAAGGCAGAATAACTGTTGTATAACATATTACAACATAAGGCTGAATAACTGTTGTATAACATATTACAACATAAGGCAGAATAACTGTTGTATAACATATTACAACATAAGGCTGAATAACTGTTGTATAACATATTACAACATAAGGCAGAATAACTGTTGTATAACTTATTACAACATAAGGCAGAATAACTGTTGTATAACATATTACAACATAAGGCAGAATAACTGTTGTATAACATATTACAACATAAGGCTGAATAACTGCTCAGAATTCGGTTTCTGGTCTCCGCGCGCGTCGCTTCAGACCTGCGCGTCAATTTTTTTGTTGTATTATTATTATTATTTTTTATTTTTTTTTGCTATGAAACGATATCCAATTGCAACCAAAATTGCTGGATCGATTGGAATCTACATCGGGATGATAAGATACAAAAAATAGTGTCATCAGCAGAAAATATAAAAGGCAATGTGGCAGAGCAGCAGTGAATATTATTAAAAGGATTCTATAGCTGACCGGTTGCTGGCAGTGTTAACACTTTGTGTGATGCACTATATGCATGGAATAACAAACCTATGGAAGTTTGAGCTCAATCGGTCATCTGAGTTACGAGTAAATAGCGAAAAAACGATCTTTTTTTCAAAAAATGTTGTCAATGTTATCAGCAAACCACTGATGGGCCATACAAAAAGTCTTGGGAATCTCCATTATTGAAGACTGGGCTAAACTTTTGCTATTTTAAGGTTATAGGAAACAAACCCATTAAAAATGAAATTAAAGTGTGTACCAGAGGACGCGATATAAAAGACATGGAAGATTTGACTTAAGAGGGATGGATAGCATCAAACCCACATCTGGTTCTATTTTTTGAGTTCTTGAATAACCTGAAAATTTTCCAAAGGTCATTGCGCATGGCTAGGGAAAATAAGTATTTTGAAAATATTCAGTAAAATTGTATTGTGCGTAAGTAAAAGTACCGGCAATCTTGCCAGCAAGTGTCGAATTACTAACATTAGAGAAATAAGCATTAAAGGTGTCGGCAAAGTTAATTGACAGATAATCTGTCTTATTCTTCCCCCCGGGATAATGTTGATCCCCGCCATGTACTTTTGATGTTTTTACCTATTTTTATTTATTTATTTATTATTTACTTATTTATTTTTTGGCAACCAGTGAAAAACGTGATGCATGTATATGTGATTATTGGAACCAGACCAGATTTTCCATACACAAAATATGGTGGGTAAGGTTTATACCACTATATATGAACAAGTAGTTTAAACATCGGACATCGTTTCACGACAAAAAATTAATAAATACAAATAAAAAAATAGATAAATAAAAATGTCGACACGCGGGTCTGAGGCGACGCCCGCGGAGACCAGAACCAGAGACTCTTTTTAGTGGGCCCTAGCGGTATAAGTCTCCTTGCATAATTTTGTATTTTTTGTGTCCACTCAAATAATTTTATGTAGACAATTACAAAATAACTCGTATCTTTGTTCGTTGGCAATTGCTGGATTGCTCTAGAATCAGTTGTAAAGCTTAAATTAGCCATTAAACACTATTAGTAATCTCAAAAAACATAAATGATGACAGTTTTACATGCAACCTACTTGGTGTAAAGTTTCCTTGAAATATTTGTCTCAGGTGCTATAACGTTTTAGTAAAATTACTGAAATAATTTCGAACATTATTTTATTTCATTCAAAGACAGAAATTCCATTTTGGAATGAATACGAATACTATTTATACATTTTCACTGTTTTCTCGTTAACGATACAATGAAATAAGATGAAACTTTCATCGGTTGGTAAGTATTGCTTGATTTTTTTCAATTTTTTTAATTCCTCATCTCAGAGAGGAAATGTGAAATACCATCCAGTGTTTATTATTGCTAGCGAGTGACTTTGACTTCGTCCTGGTAACAGTTGAAATTAATTACCAGATAATGAGGCTTTCTCTGAAGTTTGGGGTCGTCACGATGTGCTTGCACGAATTTGATATTTGTGAGAGCAAAATTATCAACAGTAGGCCTATGCTTGTATAGTCTCCAAACAGCTCGAGTTGTTCTTAATATGTTGTATTAAGCTGTTATTTCATCTTATCATTCCGCGGAATCTTAACTTCTAGCTTTTGCTTTTGGGGAAAATACTGTTGTGGAAAGAAAATGGCCTAAAAAGAGGGTATAGCGCCCCTAACGGTAACCCATTGAATTTTCATGAAAATCGGCTGAAGATTAAAGCAAATACGGGGGAGGTGGCATAATATGCCCCTCCCACAACCTGCTGACGCAAATAATCAAATAAAAGTCTGTTGAGGTTAAGATAACACGATTTTCATTAATCTATATTGCAATGGTAAGTTAAACATTTCATTGCATTGCAGTTGTGCTTTCACTTTGTAGGTTTAGAAACGTTAATGTGAATATTTTCTTTTTGCAGAAACATTTCAAAAATGCAATCATCAGTATCGACACGTCATGTTTCAGGGATGTCGAACGTTTGACCGACTTGTAAGATATTTCAAATAACATACTTATAGCCTCGATTTTCGGGTTGGTTGGCACTTCTTTGAAATGGGGGGGGGGGGGGGCAGGGCACAGGCCCTTGGCGGAGGTATGTGGCCCCAACATACGCTACTGGTTTTAAGTACAAAAATGAAATGTAACATAAATCAAAGCATTAGCTAAACACTCAGCTGCAGGAAAGATAAATCCTGTGTGCCCTCCTCCGTTACGCGATTTTACAGACGTTAAATTTAAGGCAATCAGACGTTTTTGTTTATTTGTAACTCACACGTACCCCATCAATTAAACGATTCAACCCCTTCCATTTGATTTCTGGATCCACACATGATACGTATGTATTCATAATTTATATGTTTGTTTTATAGGGATATCAGTTATAATCCTATCGAGACAGTACAAGGCAATTCTTCCAATGAACTACCGAATCTAGAGAACCTGTAAGACATTGTTCAGTATTATTCATTATAGGTGCCAGCATATTGAATTTGAAATGTGGAGAGCTGCTGCAATCCATTATCGCTTCTCTCTGTACATTTTTGTTCCGATCTCAGATTGAACAAAGTAACACATTGCATGTCATAATTTAATTTTGTCCCATTGTCTCGAATTAAACAAAAGTTGAAGAAATTGTGGCAAAATAAAATGCCCCCGTTTAAAAATCGCCTCCATTAGTCATATACAATTATTATATATTTTAACAATTGTACAAATTAACTTCACAAATATGCATTTTAGGTTTCACTCCCGTTCCAAACATGCGCGAAATGTTATTTCATGATATTTTTATTTCATTTTAGGTACATCAATGACTATGGTCAATGCTGTGGATTTGTTTCAGCTATTCCAAGTTTCAACGATTCTCATTGCAAGTACACAGAGATACGGTCATCATTAGACCGATGTGGCAGACTTTTGCTGAACAACGGACTAAGAGCGCTCATATGGATACTTGGTATTGCCGCCCTCATTGGCAATTCATTAGTTATTGTCTGGAGGTATAGGCAACGCAGAGATCCTTGTGACAATAAAACCCATTCATTCTTGGTGCTAAATTTAGCTATATCCGACTTAATGATGGGTGTTTATATGTTGATCATTGGGATTACAGACTTGCAGTTTGGCGAGAATTACGCTATTGGGGCGACGAGATGGCGGTCCAGTGCAGTTTGTAAGATTGCTGGGGTGTTATCGGTACTTTCGAGCGAGGCATCGGTCTTCTTCGTCACCATTATTAGTATCGAGTGTTTTCTTGGCATAGTGTTTCCCTTTAGTCAAATCAAAATCAGGGGGAAGACTTCTAAAGTTATAGTCTCCATTATATGGTCAACAGCTGCGTGTTTAAGTATTATTCCAACTGTCATTACTGGGTCTGATTCAAAAGTATACGGATTATCTGATACTTGTATTGGACTCCCTCTGATTACAAGTCCCACCAGTGTTAGTAATAAAGAAATTAGTATTGAGGCTTGGTTGAGCATCAAGACAGTGACCAAAGTTTCTCAGGGGAGTGGACCATCTTGGGTCTACTCTATTGTCCTGTTTGTTGGTGTGAATTTGTTATGTTTTATGGTGGTGTTTTTTTGCTACACGGCCATGTTCGTGAGTGTTAAAAAGACAGCCAAGGTGGTGAGGGAAACTGCTCACCGGAAGCAGGAAATCGGCATGGCAATCAAAATGGCTCTCATAGTCGGCACGGACTTCGCGTGCTGGATGCCTATCATCGTCATGGGTATTCTTTCCCAGACCGGGACGGTAGAAATCAGTCCTGAAATGTTTGCCTGGGTTGCCGTATTCATAGTCCCAATAAATTCATCGGTCAATCCTTATCTTTATACAATATACACTAAATGTGCCAATAAGCTTAAACGTTCCCAAGCCAACGATGCTCAAATTCACTTAAACTTGGCACACATCAGACAGAGATGAAATCTTGTGCCTTGCAAACTTAAGGCTGACTTTCTGTGAGACATTCATACTCCCAAATAAACGCCGACCAAAATCTTACAGAAATAGGACATACACAACTTGCCTTATTGAATGTTATTTGTATCGCTTGTATTAATATCTCGATTATACACAGGAATTGTTTCATTCCATTAACAACTTGATCGTGACGATACTGTCCTTTTAACATGAATTAATTTCTAGTAGAAATAATAGTATGCAGTATTTGAGAAAACAACATTGTATTTGTTGCATGTACTTGATTGTGGATTTACGATTCAAGCTTTCCATTTAGGAATTTTTGTAATGTTTGCTTTTTGCCTTAAGGAGAAAATATTGACGATTTATTTCGATTATTTGTATTATTTTTCTAAGTGAAAATGTTTCATCAGCCGATGAGGCATTTGATTTTTTAATGTTTATTCTGGTTTTGTTGAAAATGACCACATGTCGGACGATAAACCTTATCCGCTTATGCATAAAATAAAAAAAATAAAAAATAATAATAATTAAATTTAAAAAAAAAAAATTAATAAATACAAAAATAAAATAAAACAAATTAATTAAAACAAATTAATTAAAAGATTAATAAAAAAAAATTAAATTAAATTAAAAACAATTAAAAATAACAAAAATAACAAAATTTGGAAATGGAAAATTAAAAAAATATAAAAAATAATAATAATAATTTTTAAATAATAGTAAATAAATAAATTTGGGCTCTAAGAAAATATTAATATATTAATAATCGACCTTTCCTTATTTTGAGAGAGTTTATAATAATAATAATAATAATGTATAGATTTATATAGCGCACGTATCCACCAACTAAGTGGCGCTCAAGGCGCATTATATTATTATCCCTGCTCATAAGGCTCATAAGGCTCATAAATCATTCCTGAAACCATCTCAGCTCCCTGGGGAGTATACAGCTCAATTGCTGCCATTTCTAGCGCATATAGAGCAAACCATCTCTGCCTTCACAGGTACCCAATTAACCCCTGGGTGGAGAGAAGCAATTATGGTTAAGTGTCTTGCTCAAGGACACAGGTGTCACGGCCGGGGCTCGAACCCACACTCTGCTGCTGGCAACACCAGAACTTGTGTTCAGTGCGCTAGACCGCACGACAATCCATTTTACGTGCATTATACAACACACGGGACCTACGGCTTTACGTCCCATCCGAAGGACGAAGCAATTATGGTTAAGTACCTTGCTCAAGGACACAAGTGTCACGACCGGGGCTCGAACCCACACCCTGCTGCTGGCAACACCAGAACTTGAGTTCGGTGCGCTAGACCGCTCGGCCACGACACTCCAACATGTTTTATAATGGGGGACTCTGTTAGGCTTGGGTAGCTGATAGTTGCGGCTGTGACTGGCAAGGCCTGACTGGGAGTGACAGTCGTAATAGCAGACCTGACAGATGAACGTCGAGTCGAAGCAGCAGTTAGTAACTGCTTCCTCTGTTAGTGTTTCTTATTGTTTTCATCATCTTGCTTCGTCTGAGACCCACATTTCAATATTGTAAAAAGTAACTTTCTTCGAACCCGTTTTGTCTTGAATTCAGAAAAAAAATGAGATCCACTGAAAAAATACTGTCCTTTGGAAAGGCACCCCTACTGTGGTGAAAATCCACAAAGTATTGGAAATTGTTGTTTGTAAATAACACCAACAATATTGGCGCAGCTGCACCTATAAATGTAGACCTAAAGTTTGTTTCATGAATTTGAGACAAGATGGATTTGGACAATTAGTCTTACTTATCCACAGTAGTAGTCAGTGATATAATATTGTCCGTGTGTATTAATGTTGAACAGGCAATTGCAATGATGATCATCAGTATACCCAGAGTTATTTATCTATAGTATACAAAATGAGATAATTAGCATATTTAAGGAAATGTACAAGGTATCACAATAGACGTTTATAATGGTATCATAATAGACGTTTATAATGGTATCACAATAGACGTTTATAATGGTATCACAATAGACATTTATAATGGTATCACAATAGACGTTTATAATGGTATCATAATAGACGTTTATAATGGTATCACAATAGATGTTTATAATGGTATCATAATAGACGTTTATAATGGTATCACAATAGACGTTTATAATGGTATCACAATAGACGTTTATAATGGTATCACAATAGACGTTTATAATGGTATCACAATAGACGTTTATACAGCCTGACGCTAGTGGTTTAATTGGAATAAACGAATCGTTTGATAATGTCCATGATAGTGTTAACCTAACCTAACCAATACAAATGGTCCTTCTGATAATTTACCGTGCAGGCAGCTATATTCAACGCCCTTACAGTTTAGACATTGTGATTGGTTGATAACCGGTCTTAATTGTGATATTTTGTCCATAGAATCCGGAGGGCTTTTATGAATTGGATAACAAAAGTTCGGGCGATAAAATAACCTGGCCTTTGGCTCGATCCTTTGACACTCGTGACCACACTTCGATCTTTCTGGAAAATGACACTAATATGACAACGAAATTAATGATGTTAGGTACAATTACCATCTCAAAACCAAAACGTTTTTACATAATAATTCACTCAGTTTCTTTTCAGGTTTATTACCAATCGTGTTCATTCCCTTTAACCTGTTTGAGAGAAGTATTGTATTAGATTAATGCTGTTATTGTTTGACCTTACGCGCTTTTAATGTGGATTTAAGAAAAAGCAAATAAATAAACAAACCACCATGTCCTCCTTACAAAGTCACCTGCCTTCAGTGGACAAAATCAGCCAAGTATTGGCATAAAAATCAATATTATATTATAGGTTTTCCCGGCCAAGTTCGTCAATTTAGAATTCAAATTCATTTTCGTGCGTCTGTATTAAAGTGATTTGTTTCTAATTCGGTTGCTATCACGGTTCGACTTAAGAATTCAGACATTCAATTTCCTTTTAGACATTAAATTTCGGATTTGTTTCATTCATTACAGTGGTGCACATCCGTCATTCAATTTCGCCACATTGTCTTCAATGAGGATTTGCACTCGTGTTGTATTTTCAATTTCGTTTACAGGCAATCAATTTCGCGAAATTGGAATTAAAAAAAGGATTCTCACCAATCTTTCTTTAATCATGTGTTTTTCGCATTAACATTTTCGTTAATGTTTCTACATTCTTGTTTAATTTTTACTTTGTTTTTATCATTTGTTTCCACTCACAAATTTCTCAATTAATGTGTTTTGGGGGCATTCCTGAGAATTTCCCTCAAACACCTCAATCAAGCGTGCTCGGACTACATCCGATCGGTTAACATAGTGAATTGTAGAAATGGAACTTTATTCTTCGACGAACATTAATAGAGTGGCAGGCTCTTACCAATGCGTGAACCAATTGCTACTATGAAATTGAAACATGGAAAAACAAGTGTAACAGTGTGAATGTCATTGCACAAATGTCACAAATGCTTGCCCAATAACACATTTGAATGACTGACTGTATCAATGTCACAAATGCTTGCCCAATAACACATTTGAATGACTGACTGTATCAATGTCACAAATGCTTGCCCAATAACACATTTGAATGACTGACTGTATCAATGTCACAAATGCTTGCCCAATAACACATTTGAATGACTGACTGTATCAATGTCACAAATGCTTGCCCAGTAACACATTTGAATGACTGACTGTATCAATGTCACAAATGCTTGCCCAATAACACATTTGAATGACTGACTGTATCAATGTCACAAATGCTTGCCCAGTAACACATTTGAATGACTGACTGTATCAATGTCACAAATGCTTGCCCAATAACAAATTTGAATGACTGACTGTACGCCGTGAGAGGATTAGGCGAAATTGAATGCTGTTGGCGAGTATTTTTTAAATTGGATGCACGTATTTGTTAACTGCATGACACATGAAATGTAATTGAATAAGCAAATTGATTGACGCTGCGTTGAAAGTGGCTGCTAAACTTATGAACATGGCCGGGAAAACTTATATTTAATCTATGTAATGTTTGTAAATATGTTATCATGTGTTGTTTTTAAGCATTTGTAAAGTATACGTCAAAAGTAGTAGTTAGTGACATCTAATGAGTAGAGAATGATATAATACCTGACAAGTGTTTGATTCTTGTACCTCAAAATAAACATTATGTGACTCAGATATAAGTCATTTCATTGGATAGTTCAACACACACATTATAGTAAAACGTACATATTTATTAAAGTCAAGGTTAGAGAAGGCAATTCAAAATACATGTATTATGTTTTAGATAAATTGACAAAATGTTCAACACTAAAAGCTTATTGTTGACGAACCTGTCGGGTAACTCGTCCAATATGAATACCATGGAATAATTCATATCGGGTAACCCATCCAATATGAACATCATGGAATAATTCATATCAGGTAACTCGTCTAATATGAACACCATGAAATAATTCATATCGGGTAACTCGTCCAATATGAACACCATGGAATAATTCATATCGGGTAACTCGTCCAATATGAACACCATGGAATAATTCATATCGGGTAACTCGTCTAATATGAACACCATGGAATAATTCATATCGGGTAACTCGTCCAATATGAACACCATGGAATAATTCATATCGGGTAACTTGTCCAATATAAACACCGTGGAATAATAATAATTATGCAGTGCCTGCATCGCTTGCAAATGTTATCCTGTCCCAGCAAATCAGCAGCCAACACCGTCAAGCATGGGTACTACAACAATGGTGGCTCCTCTGGTACAGCCACCTCTTCCTTTGAAGACAGATAAATGACTTCTGGCCGGCTGGTACGGCCAGCCCTTCCTTTGAAGACAGATAAATTAATGACTTCTGGCATTGCTGGTACGGCCACCCCTTCCTTTCAAGACAGATAAATGACTTCTAGCCGGCTGGTACGGCCAACCCTTCCTTTGAAGACAGATAAATGACTTCTGGCCCTGCTGGTACAGTCGCCCCTTCCTTTGAAGACAGATAAATGACTTCTGGCCCTGCTGGTACGGTCACCCCTTCCTTTGAAGACAGATAAATGACTTCTGGCCCTGCTGGTACGGTCACCCCTTCGTTTGAAGACAGATAAATGACTTCTGGCCGGCTGGTACGGCCAACCCTTCCTTTGAAGACAGATACATGACTTCTGGCCCTGCTGGTACAGCCGCCCCTTCCTTTGAAGACAGAAAAATGACTTCTGGCCCTGCTGGTACGGTCACCCCTTCGTTTGAAGACAGATAAATGACTTATGGCCCTGCTGGTACGGCTACCCCTTCCTTTGAAGACAGATAAATGACTTCTGGCCCTGCTGGTACAGCCGCTCCTTCCTTTGAAGACAGATAAATGACTTCTGGCCCTGCTGGTACAGTCGCCCCTTCCTTTGAAGACAGATAAATGACTTATGGCCCTGCTGGTACGGCCACCCCTTCCTTTGAAGACAGATACATGACTTCTTGCCCTGCTGGTACGGCCACCCCTTCCTTTGAAGACAGATAAATGACTTATGGCCCTGCTTGTACGGCCACCCCTTCCTTTGAAGACAGATACATGACTTCTGGCCCTGCTGGTACGGCCACCCCTTCCTTTGAAGACAGATACATGACTTCTGGCCCTGCTAGTACGGCCACCCCTTCCTTTGAAGACAGATAAATGAATGCTGGCCCCACGGGTACGGCCACCCCTTCCTTTGAAGACAGAAATTACTTCTGGCCCGAGCATGTCAAATCCGTTCAAAAATACTAAGTGAACATAACGATTTTCCTTATGACTACACAAAATACATAATACACGATAGACATAATTCTGTAAACGTGGACCAATAAGACTAAAGCACAAATGATTATATACAATTATTTACCAGAAATACAGAAATCAATAAGATTGTGGCCACAAAGTACTGCCCTTACATGTGCTGGCAGTTCTCACAAGACCTTTGAACTTTCTTGCTGAATAACAAAATAGTGTTTCAAATCAAGTAATCAATAAATCAGTGTGTGGGTTATTTGTATTAAGCGTACATTTTTGAGTCAATTTAACTATTTCCAAACTTCACTCGATTTAATTAAAATAACCGGTTTTAGTTGACATACAATCATTCTTGAATACGCTATAATGTTTATGGTTGCTGATTGTAACTCTGGCTGCCTCTCCCTGGTTGACTTCATGTCAGTTCGTCTACAAAGCTCTACACCAAGGGAAGACTGAGGGATGTCTCATTGGATGCTTCAGTCAGTCACGGACATGACAATGTGCCAGTCTTTCGTCTCCAGGGTAATTGGTCATATATAATAAGATAATTAACCAAAAACTCGTCCACATAAATTTCCAATAACACTTCGTATTTATATACATTGTCAAAATACCAGTACATTGTAATTTTTGTATATCAATTCAGATATGAAGATGTTTTGTACAATCATCATGTATTATATTTTTGAAAAGTTTGCTCTAAAAAGAAGAAGAAAACAAACAAACAAACAAATCTAAGCAATCCTCAATGTGTGTGTTGCCCAGTGGCGTAACTAGGGTCCAATTTTCAAGGGGTTCACCAGGGGTGCACCACTTTTTCTAGGGGGCATGTCAATACTTGAATCCTGCAGTCTCAAATAGGTACCTATTTTTTCAAAATGGGGGCGGGGGGGGGGTAAGTGCCTTTGGTCCCCCATAGTTACGCCACTGGTGTTGCCCCATATAGCATATATGCCGTAACACCAACCAAATATAAGCACTCCTTAAAGGGGGACTGACATGGATTTAAATCAAACAGTTAAATATGTGATCGTTTTATTCTTTTATATCAGTAAAAGATCAATACAATTTTTGTTTTGTGTTTTTATTGTTTTTGAGAGTGTTATTTTACCATTGTAAAAATGCCCCCCACTTTTACGCCCTGCACGGAGGAGCTGTTCGTGACGTCATGTCAGGAAGAGAAATTCGGCTCAAAACTCGGCTCAAAATGATCGCTGCACAAAACTATGTGAGCCGATGGACCTGAGCACTTTACTCTTGTTAGTCGAACTTTGCTCGTCCAAATACGGCGATGTTTGGGTCACTTGGGAACAGATGAAGGCTAACACCGTCTTTGGTGGTGTTGTTGCATCCTGCAGAAACACATCTTCCCGGCATTTTATTAGTTCCGGAAACAAAAATCACGGAAGAAATGAAATCGACGCTACGTGTGTGAAACGTTTGTATGTACATGTACATCATGTACACATCGGATCTTCCCGACCTTACGTCACATATCTTATGCAAATGAAGCTTCCACCATGGGCGGGGTTGCCTCCCCCAAACACTTCAAACAATGTTTTAAAATACTTGTACTCAGAAATCAATGAATAAATAGACACAGGTGGGTCTCAAAAACAATATTTTATTACAAAATGCCTTAAGTACACACACAATAAAGGATGTCAGTCCCCCTTTAATGTCTGTGTTGCCCCATATAGCATATATATGCCGTAACACGAACCAAATCTAAGCACTCCTCAATGTCTGTGTTGCTCCATAGAGCATGTATGCCGTAACAGGAACCAAATCTAAGCAATCTTCAATGTCTGTGTTGCCCCATATGGCATTGTCAGAGTATTCCATTTTTTTTTTAATTCGTTGAAGTTTTCTTTTTGTACATAGTTAATTTCTTGTTTCTCACACACCCCCTTCATAAATGGATCATGCCAACTTGCACTTTCACAATAACTCGAAGATGTCTTTAGAAAGTGTGGTCTGATCTTTCGTACACCCAATGTACACCCCTATTTCCTTTGTCAAAAAGCACCTCATAGCAAGATGCAACCCCAAACTTTGGTCATGGTAATTTAACAATTGTACTATTTCAGTAGCCTATTTGTTGGTAGTCAAATTCTATTGTATTTCTTCATTGGGTACCAGATAGTCCAATCCACGTAGGTTCTTGCGAGTTAGTTAAGTTTGTTTTGTGTGTGTGTGAAGACAGAATCATTCTGAGATTCAGAGAGACAGCACGCGTGTTTGTCCGTGGTTTGAATTTGTGTGTGGAGTTGCCACCCAACCAACAGGCGAGTGGATACAGCCCTCGTAGGTACTGGGCTGGTCAACTCAAAGTTTGGCCGAGAGCCAACAATACCCATCCAGTTTTGACCAGACTTCACAAGAGGCAACGGCCTGAAGCTCTATATACGTGGTGAAATTACCGTAAGTACAGTATTGTCGCATATTTTGTTATTTTACTGAACTGAAAGCTATTCTAAAAATAATGTCATTGAAACCTGGAGTTTTCACTTTAAAATATTTGATTAGGCTATTGCCGTTATCATAGTGTCGAATGATTTGTGTATTAATTAATCACTGCTGGGATTAATGGCTGGAATATTATGTTGAAACAAATGTTGGTCGAGTTTTGGAAATTCTTTAATTTTAGATGACCAGTTACCCCGGGAACACAACCCCATTAAAGACAAGAATCCTTGACCCTTGACCCGAGTCTCGATGTGACGGCAGGGACCAGTAGGGCCAAGACAAGGCGACAGCGTCGTCCAGATCACGTCGATCATCCGCCCGCCCGCTCTTGTCGTGGGGAAGGTTGTGCAGAAAATTTGAGAAATTCATTTCATCTATTTTGTTTCAAGTTCAGCATGTAACGTTCAGTTGATGATATGTTTTCGTTTTAGAGTTGATTTTCTTTGAGTTGACCGACCGACTGACTAAAATTGATTTAGATTGAAGAAGTTATTAATCCATGTGGTTGAGTTTATTTGCTAGCGCCATTTCATAAGTTTGATTACATTTACTATCAAACTTGCTATATCATAATTGTTGTATTAATTGCTGATTTAATTTCATTTTCATCAAATTAATATATCCTCACGCTTTCAATCAGTGTACTAAGCAGAAGTTTGAGTTTAAATTGAGTTTATAAGTTTAAGTTAATTCATTGAGGAAAGCGACCTCACCATTCATTTCATTTGATTAATTGTAAATCTTTATTTTTATAATTTTGAATAATAATACTCTTGAATTTAATGTTCGTTGGTGTCTTAGTGAGTTATTTTGGTCTGTCCCATGATAACATACGTATTGTCCCTAAGTTAAAAGGAACGAGGTGACAAGCATGTGTGCCGTAACACGAACCAAATCTAAGCAATCCTCAATGTCTGTGTTGCCCCATGTAGCATGTATGCCGTAACACGAACCAAATCTAAGCACTCCTCAATGTCTGTGTTGCCCCATATAGCATGTATGATGTAACAATAACCCCAATACTTCCTGAAACTATATGTATATAATCATACACATGCAGAATAATTAATAGGCCTTAGTTAACAAACTCTATTTGCTACTTTCTATGGGTGATGGCTTGAAACCAACATTGCTGAAACATAGCTGGTATACATCAACAAAATACCCCCCCCCCCCACTGACACTCCCACCTCTTTAATTCCGTCAGTCAGCGAAAGTTGTCCGCTTTTAAATTTACTCTTTTCCTGATGTTGCAACCGTAGTGGATCAAGTGTTGATCACCTCACTCATTAAAATATGTAAAACGGATGAGAGAGAGACTACTATGAGTAATGTACAAATATATTATATCAGTGTTCAGTCAGGTGTATATGAATGACCAAGGGTACACACTGGTCAACACCAGGTCTCATATTAAATTGGGAGTCAAGTCATGGCTGTTCCTGTTACAGACTGTTGACAATTTAGGGGAATGGTCATAAAACACAATGGGCTTCAGTTATTCCAATATGTTCGTATAGCAATGTTGTAACTTCCCTTTCTATATTTCCTTATTCGTTATTCTAATATGTTTATACAAAGTTTGGGCTGGTCTTAATCGCCACAGTGTTGCAGGCAGGGAGTCCTACCCTATTATTCCAATATGTCTAAGGCAACCCTTCCCCGCCCACACATCGTTTTTATGTATCAATCTCATATTAGGTATATTGTAATTTTGAAGACTGTTCCCCCTAAATTGTTTTTGACAACCCGTATAGTTGGGAGGGGTGTGTGTTCACTTACGGATCCCCGCTAAGCATGGGGGGGGGGGGGGAGGGGAGAGAGAGATGATACCGAATCTTTTTACAGTTTAGGAATAACGTCAAAATAATATCACGAGATACACAGCAGTAACTGCATTTCATTTATTCGATTTATTGTATGTATTATTTACAAATACATTTTACAAATTCAATGTGATTCATTTATGGTATTACAGAATCTTGATTATTTTGGCAATTACTTATGGCTTTAGGAATCAAGGATGTTTTTAGGCTATAATTATATGGAAATTAATTAGAACTTTCTAAAGGTAACTGAAAAAAGAGAAATTTCTCTTTTTTCAGTTATGTTAACTGTAACCAAATCGCTGTTTGTAACCAATCACCGTACATAACATAATAGGATCTTCTATATTTAATTGAATTAAATATCATTACAAGTTAGTTACCTAATGCATTATGGATTCAAATTTCTCCAGCAAATCAGTAGAGAATTATAAAGAAAACATAAGACCACAGAACGGACAGGTAAAAGCGTTTGTGGATTGTCCACTCCCGTGCGTCGTCTTTCGAACTTTGTGTTCCGGGTTGCCTTGAAGCAGAAATCAAGTGATTTTGTTTGTTTCCCAAATATTTTGAGAGATTGTTTTGCATACCCCCAAAATAACGAAAACCTGCAATGTTTTACTAAGCTTGGGTGTATAATCTAGGGTGGTTGGGTGTAGGGGGTGGACAGTCATCGTTGCCTCGTGTTACCACAACACCCAATGTCCACAACTGTCATGTTTTCTTGAAATTGTGCACTTCATTCAACAAATATAAATATCAGATATAAATGTGATTCTATTTTGTGATAACTTGAATTTTCAAATGGCTGTATTAATATACAGGAATGTAATCAAGAGAATAGACAGTATGATTTATTATAATAGTTACATGAATTAGCAACAACCCAAAACAAGTATCAGTAGTTAGTTACTTTAAGAACCAAGTATTATCTTTATCATAGAAACATTACAGAGACATTGGAACTCATACAGGAATGTAATCAAGAGAATAGACAGTATGATTTATTATAATAGTTACATGCATTAGCAACAACCCAAAACAAGTATCAGTAGTTAGTTACTTTATGAACCAAGTATTATCTTTATCATAGAAACATTACAGAGACATTGGAACTCATACAGGAATGTAATCAAGAGAATAGACAGTATGATTTATTATAATAGTTACATGCATTAGCAACAACCCAAAACAAGTATCAGTAGTTAGTTACTTTAACAACCAAGTATTATCTTTATCATAGAAACATTACAGAGACATTGGAACTCATACAGGAATGTAATCAAGAGAATAGATAGTATCATTTATTATAATAGTTACATGCATTAGCAACAACCCAAAACAAGTATCAGTAGTTAGTTACTTTAAGAATCAAGTATTATCTTTATCATAGAAACATTACAGAGACATTGGAACTCATACAGGAATGTAATCAAGAGAATAGACAGTATGATTTATTATAATAGTTACATGCATTAGCAACAACCCAAAACAAGTATCAGTAGTTAGTTACTTTAAGAACCAAGTATTATCTTTATCATAGAAACATTACAGAGACATTGGAACTCATACAGGAATGTAATCAAGAGAATAGACAGTATGATTTATTATAATAGTTACATGCATTAGCAACAACCCAAAACAAGTATCAGTAGTTAGTTACTTTAAGAACCAAGTATTATCTTTATCATAGAAACATTACAGAGACATTGGAACTCATACAGGAATGTAATCAAGAGAATAGACAGTATGATTTATTATAATAGTTACATGCATTAGCAACAACCCAAAACAAGTATCAGTAGTTAGTTACTTTATGAACCAAGTATTATCTTTATCATAGAAACATTACAGAGACATTGGAACTCATACAGGAATGTAATCAAGAGAATAGACAGTATGATTTATTATAATAGTTACATGCATTAGCAACAACCCACAACAAGTATCAGTAGTTAGTTACTTTAAGAACCAAGTATTATCTTTATCATAGAAACATTACAGAGACATTGGAACTCATACAGGAATGTAATCAAGAGAATAGACAGTATGATTTATTATAATAGTTACATGCATTAGCAACAACCCAAAACAAGTATCAGTAGTTAGTTACTTTAAGAACCAAGTATTATCTTTATCATAGAAACATTACAGAGACATTGTAACTCATACAGGAATGTAATCAAGAGAATAGACAGTATGATTTATTATAATAGTTACATGCATTAGCAACAACCCAAAACAAGTATCAGTAGTTAGTTACTTTAAGAACCAAGTATTATCTTTATCATAGAAACATTACAGAGACATTGGAACTCATACAGGAATGTAATCAAGAGAATAGACAGTATGATTTATTATAATAGTTACATGCATTAGCAACAACCCAAAACAAGTATCAGTAGTTAGTTACTTTAAGAACCAAGTATTATCTTTATCATAGAAACATTACAGAGACATTGGAACTCATACAGGAATGTAATCAAGAGAATAGACAGTATGATTTATTATAATAGTTACATGCATTAGCAACAACCCAAAACAAGTATCAGTAGTTAGTTACTTTAAGAACCAAGTATTATCTTTATCATAGAAACATTACAGAGACATTGGAACTCATACAGGAATGTAATCAAGAGAATAGATAGTATGATTTATTATAATAGTTACATGCATTAGCAACAACCCACAACAAGTATCAGTAGTTAGTTACTTTAAGAACCAAGTATTATCTTTATCATAGAAACATTACAGAGACATTGGAACTCATACAGGAATGTAATCAAGAGAATAGATAGTATGATTTATTATAATAGTTACATGCATTAGCAACAACCCACAACAAGTATCAGTAGTTAGTTACTTTAAGAACCAAGTATTATCTTTATCATAGAAACATTACAGAGACATTGGAACTCATACAGGAATGTAATCAAGAGAATAGATAGTATCATTTATTATAATAGTTACATGCATTAGCAACAACCCAAAACAAGTATCAGTAGTTAGTTACTTTAAGAACCAAGTATTATCTTTATCATAGAAACATTACAGAGACATTGGAACTCATACAGGAATGTAATCAAGAGAATAGACAGTATGATTTATTATAATAGTTACATGCATTAGCAACAACCCAAAACAAGTATCAGTAGTTAGTTACTTTAAGAACCAAGTATTATCTTTATCATAGAAACATTACAGAGACATTGTAACTCATACAGGAATGTAATCAAGAGAATAGACAGTATGATTTATTATAATAGTTACATGCATTAGCAACAACCCAAAACAAGTATCAGTAGTTAGTTACTTTAAGAACCAAGTATTATCTTGATCATAGAAACATTACAGAGACATTGTAACTCATACAGGAATGTAATCAAGAGAATAGATAGTATGATTTATTATAATAGTTACATGCATTAGCAACAACCCAAAACAAGTATCAGTAGTTAGTTACTTTAAGAACCAAGTATTATCTTTATCATAGAAACATTACAGAGACATTGTAACTCATACAGGAATGTAATCAAGAGAATAGACAGTATGATTTATTATAATAGTTACATGCATTAGCAACAACCCAAAACAAGTATCAGTAGTTAGTTACTTTAAGAACCAAGTATTATCTTTATCATAGAAACATTACAGAGACATTGGAACTCATACAGGAATGTAATCAAGAGAATAGACAGTATGATTTATTATAATAGTTACATGCATTAGCAACAACCCAAAACAAGTATCAGTAGTTAGTTACTTTAAGAACCAAGTATTATCTTTATCATAGAAACATTACAGAGACATTGTAACTCATACAGGAATGTAATGAAGAGAATAGACAGTATGATTTATTATAATAGTTACATGCATTAGCAACAACCCACAACAAGTATCAGTAGTTAGTTACTTTAAGAACCAAGTATTATCTTTATCATAGAAACATTACAGAGACATTGGAACTCATACAGGAATGTAATCAAGAGAATAGACAGTATGATTTATTATAATAGTTACATACATTAGCAACAACCCACAACAAGTATCAGTAGTTAGTTACTTTAAGAACCAAGTATTATCTTTATCATAGAAACATTACAGAGACATTGGAACTCATACAGGAATGTAATCAAGAGAATAGACAGTATGATTTATTATAATAGTTACATGCATTAGCAACAACCCAAAACAAGTATCAGTAGTTAGTTACTTTAAGAACCAAGTATTATCTTTATCATATAAACATTACAGAGACATTGGAACTCATATAGGAATGTAATCAAGAGAATAGACAGTATGATTTATTATAATAGTTACATGCATTAGCAACAACCCAAAACAAGTATCAGTAGTTAGTTACTTTAAGAACCAAGTATTATCTTTATCATAGAAACATTACAGAGACATTGGAACTCATACAGGAATGTAATCAAGAGAATAGACAGTATGATTTATTATAATAGTTACATGCATTAGCAACAACCCAAAACAAGTATCAGTAGTTAGTTACTTTAAGAACCAAGTATTATCTTTATCATAGAAACATTACAGAGACATTGGAACTCATACAGGAATGTAATCAAGAGAATAGACAGTATGATTTATTATAATAGTTACATGCATTAGCAACAACCCAAAACAAGTATCAGTAGTTAGTTACTTTAAGAACCAAGTATTATCTTTATCATAGAAACATTACAGAGACATTGGAACTCATACAGGAATGTAATCAAGAGAATAGATAGTATGATTTATTATAATAGTTACATGCATTAGCAACAACCCAAAACAAGTATCAGTAGTTAGTTACTTTAAGAACCAAGTATTATCTTTATCATAGAAACATTACAGAGACATTGGAACTCATACAGGAATGTAATCAAGAGAATAGACAGTATGATTTATTATAATAGTTACATGCATTAGCAACAACCCAAAACAAGTATCAGTAGTTAGTTACTTTAAGAACCAAGTATTATCTTTATCATAGAAACATTAGAGACATTGGAACTCATACAGGAATGTAATCAAGAGAATAGACAGTCTGATTTATTATAATAGTTACATGCATTAGCAACAACCCAAAACAAGTATCAGTAGTTAGTTACTTTAAGAACCAAGTATTATCTTTATCATAGAAACATTACAGAGACATTGGAACTCAAATAGAAAAGTATAGGAAGGATTTACGTTGTATACGTGCGTGTTCTAATGTTTCCGTCCTAATGCCTTTGATAAATGTCCTACTAGGGGTACAGACGTCGGCTACTAGCTACCATTTGTGCAAGAATAAATATAACTATTTCTCCATCATTTCAAATGGGCGACTTTTAAGACGCTGGTGGCAGCAGACTTACCGGTGCTTTTCCCATTGTTTATGTAATTCTGAGCATGCGCATGATAATTATTAAGAACAATGGGATAAACCAGGTGAGTCTGCTGCTATAATAGCGTCTGATAAGTATCCCATTAAAAGCATTACTAATGACGTCAACTGTTTTAAGACCAAATAAATCAACAAATATTAAATGCTAAATGCAAAATATTACACACACTGTTTTAATTATACCTTTTCTTCCAGTAAGCAAAAATAATATTTAAGTAAGATGTGCATATGTACAAATACTTCAACCCAAATTGTCAAATATCAATTGCACTTAGACAGCAAAATCTTAACACAAACTATTAAACTACATGTATATAATATCCAATGTTTATCTCATTATATTCATGGACTGTTTCAACCCACTGAGAATAAATACTTTATATTAACTACCGGCAATTTAAACGAAAGCAGATACAGATACAATAATGTTGACAGATACAATAATGTTGCATTTATAGACTCCTATATGAACTGATACATTTATGATGTTGTTTTGAACCTTTAACATATAACAACAGAAATAAATGTCCACTTCAACCACGCTGCTTCACGCCTATCCGTAAACCCATAGCAAAATAAATGTACACTTCAACCGCGCTGCTTCACGCCTATCCGTTAACCCATAGCAAAATAAATAAGCATATTGCGGATTTGTTTTATTTATTTTTTAAATTTATTTTGTATTTGTAAAGGGTAATCAGTTTTCAAAATTCGATATATTACAAAATGCGATCTGTTATTCCAATAGCATAATTTATACATATTATATGAATCAACATTGGGCCAATGTACAATAATTAAACAATCACACACAATTATATCCACTCTTAAACTTTGACCTTTGGCTTGACTTTTCGACAAAATGCACCAACTGAAACAAAGTTTATTTGAGCTTCAGTTAAATGTTGATGAATGATTTCTTTTTATATTGTATAACTTCCCATACCGCACCATAGATTAATTCACACATATACGTGCTCGTTGCATCTTTGTCTATGTAGCTACCGATCATCATTCACATTTACCCTGCGACCTCTTACAACGTTTCAATATACACGAACACATTACGTGGCGGTTTGTAACCGCCCAGTGTAATACGTATGAATAACTACTGTAATATATGTTTTATACCATTTTTCAAGCTGATAATCATTCCAGAGGTCTTATAGATTGTTTTAAAAAAAAAAAATTAAAAAAATTACTTTACAATTATATTTTTTAATTTAATTATTTTTTTAATTACATTTATTTTTTTTTTTTTTTTTATTTATTTTTTTTTTATATTGTCTTTCCAGAAATGTTTGTCCAAATGTTAGGAAGTTGATTTAGTTTTTTAGTTTCTGTGAAATCTCCAATCCCCCATTTGCCCAGTAGCCAATCTCTGCCCAAACACAAATAATACCAAAAAAAACTCTCTAAGAATGCATAGCCAGCCATCTGCGGTGTATTAGTGTAAGGAAATCCTAAACCACCCCCCCCCCCCCAATTTGCCAATACACTCCGTTTTATACCATTTTTCATGCAGAGCTACACCTCAGACAGTCCCTGAATGTAGTCCAGGCCAAATAATACCAAAAAAAACTCTCTAAGAATGCATAGCCAGCCATCTGCGGTGTATTAGTGTAAGGAAAATCCTAAACCACCCCCATTTGCCAGTAGCCAATCTCTGCCCAAACACATCAATTCTGAGTTTGTTTATTGGTCAATCCTTTCCAGGCACTGTCAAGCAACCCCTGAGCATGGATGATTGATCACAGATATCCTGAGGCAAGCCTGTAGACCAGGATGATTGATCACACAAAGGGTACCGCTGTGTAAAGGGATATGGGCTGTGTATACCATGTTTTGTACACAAGGTATTCCCTTGTGGCGAAGGGGTCATGGTATCTGGCTCATGTCTGGCTGAACTATAAACAACTACACTAAAGGGGCTATGCTATGTTGTTAGGCTATGGCTGATGTAGGAACTTGAAAAAAATTAGTTTTTTTGAGTGCTCAATTAAGAATTAATTAATTAATTAGCTAAAAGTGGCGGTTTACTACCGCTACCCACCCTTACCGCAGGGTTTTAATGGGGAACGCAAACAATAGAAAAAGCATGGGAAACTCCATCAGTAAAACTCCTACATTGACAGACAATGTCTGGAGAAGTGAGATAAGTTTTGCTGTAATTGGATCATTAGCTACACCTGCATGCATTACGCAAACTGTCTTTCGTGTGCATTTGTAAAGAAGTTTATAAGTGAAACCTGGTATAATAGCTGGCTAAAGGGGTTCGTTGTTCACTTTACTATCCCTATTGGGATATACTGTACTTTGATCCTGATTGAAACCCTATTATCCCAATGAGGATACCAATATACCCCAATCGGGTAACCCTTGGGTGGCAATGACATTAAAACCCTATTATCCCAATGAGGATACCAATATACCCCAATCGGGTAACCCTTAGGTGGCAATTATTCCATGGTATTACATTAGTTGATGTCTTCACAGCTTAATTACATCATTATTCATTTCCTGATTTCTTATAATTTAATTGTTTACAAATATTCATTATTTACTGTTCTAAGAATTCAGTTTGAATAGATTTATATATTATTTGTTTTCATTGTAATGTTTAATTGTTTGAGCATTGCATGCAATTACTTGTTACATTATTTTCTCAGTTTTTAAGACAATCATTAATGTCCAACGTTTGTACATTCTCTTCTTGTCTTTTCTATTGTCTTTTCATCAAAACTGTCCAATTTGCTCTCAAATAAATATGTTACATATACTTCTTTCTTTTAACATTTGTGGATCACGATGCTTTCATACATGTACATAGTTATGTGTTAAATTAAAATGGTTTCCCAAACAGGATGAAACATATAATAATTTACAATATATTCGACCAAAATAATACAAAACAAAATCCAAAATGAATGTTATTTTAATACTTGTAACATAGTACAATGTCCAGTCATATCTACATTTATCAGATGATAGCCCTGAACCATCAAATATTATAAAATGTAATTATCGTACAGGTCATTGACTGTATTCCTATATAATATGCAACCATCATTCCCAAAATACATTAGTATATAATGTGGAATAATATTGTTCATATTGTATATGAATCCTGACTAGTATCAAATTAAGTATGTCAATATACAATTCAAATTAACCAATTCCCCAAATATAATGCTTATTTTTATGTCTTTTCTCAAATCAAATATCAAACTAAATAAATAGTGGCATGGTAAAGACAGATGAAGGGATTTGAACCTAAGACCATTTTATATGCAACACCTGAAATAAAGGAAGGATTAACACCCTTATACCCATAACCCTTTTTTACTTCAAGCTCCACAATGTTCAACTTTTCTTTGTCACCAAGTTGTTCAAGGCACCTTGGGGCTTGGATGATGATGATGATGAGTCAGGTCACCACTCACCAGACTGTTTGACATCAGTGGGTGGTGGTGCTGTAGACTCTTGCTAGCTGTCACTACCATTCTCCTTGTTGGTCGATTCCATGGCACCTTGGGGCTTGGATTATTCAATAACTCATGATGAGTCCCTCAGGACACCAGACTCATTGACATCAAGGGGGTGATGCTGTCAACTCTTGCTAGCTGTCACCTCCATTCTCCTTGTTGGTCGATTCCATGGCACCTTGAGGCTTCCATACACTGATTGTCCGATCGCTGTTGTTAAAAATTGCCGAGTGGAAAGATAGAAAAGAACAGGGGATATGTGGCAAAATAAAACGCAGGATTAATCTATATTATGTTATAATTTCTACTAACAAGATGGGCAACAAAATGTATGCATTACATGCAATAGAGAATGGTGCACACTGAGGATGTGTGTGGTAACTTCTTGTACTGATTACATTTAGGGAAGCATGAAACTTATCATTACAATTATGTATACAACTACAAGTGACTACATGTGATTTACCTTACGCATCCTCCGTGTGCAACAAGTGTGTATTGTTATCTTGTAAATCAGACTGCAAACCATGCAATGATTGCTTGAATCATGCGAGTATACTGCATGCATAGTATCTTTTCCTTTAAGTTTGCCGATTCATGATGCATTGTTTTCATCACGGCAAATGTTGCAAAATTAATTGTTAATCTTCGCCAAAAAAAATAAAAACCAAGAAATTATAACAAAATTCTAAGTAGCAGTGATTTATTTATACTTCATGTATGGTGCATTTTTTGCACATACACTGTACAAGGTTTAAAAGGATTCGTTGCTATGTTTAATATGCAGCATGCAATGATGATATTTGTCATGTGTTTTATCACAGCAGTCTCATTAGGTTGGTATTGAAGTATCATGCTGGTGTATTGTATGCTGTATGCATAGTATCTTTTCCTGTAAGTTTGCCGATTCATGATGCATTGTTTTCATCACGGCATGTTGCAAAATTAAAACAAAATTCTACTGTTTTTAGCATTGATTGTACACATGTACAAGGTTTAAAGGATTAGTTGTTATGTTATGCAATGATGATATTTGTCATGTGTTTTATCACAGCAGTCTCATTAGGTTGGTATTTGGGGGGAAATTGAAGTTCATTGTGTAGTCTTTAGTTGAGCATAAAAACAAGTGACATAGATGAAGGTGTAACCAAGGTAAGTAATGGACAAACATTAGTGGATCTATGTTTATTTATGTACTTCCTCTTTATTCAAGACCCTGGATACGCCTCTGTGGACAAAGACCAAGACCCTGGATACGCCTCTGTGGACAAAGACCAAGACCCTGGATACGCCTCTGTGGACAAAGACCAAGACCCTGGATACGCCTCTGTGGACAAAGACCAAGACCCTGGATACGCCTCTGTGGACAAAGACCAAGACCCTGGATACGCCTCTGTGGACAAAGACCAAGACCCTGGGTACGCCTCTGTGGACAAAGACCAAGACCCTGGATACGCCTCTGTGGACAAAGACCAAGACCCTGGGTACGCCTCTGTGGACAAAGACCAAGACCCTGGATACGCCTCTGTGGACAAAGACCAAGACCCTGGATACGCCTCTGTGGACAAAGACCAAGACCCTGGATACGCCTCTGTGGACAAAGACCAAGACCCTGGATACGCCTCCCCAGCTAACACACGACGTTGCTACAACATTGTGCAACGTTGTGATAAGGTTATCATTTGGTCGCGTGCGTGACAACGTCTTGACAACGTTACCGCAACGTTAGATTGGTCTGTGTTTTTTATACAAGGTTGCACTATGGTTGTATATTGGTATTTTATACAACGTTATGAATATGTTTTACATGTAATGTTGTAACAACGTTGCATATTGGTTGTTTGATAACGTTGTATTTATGTTGTTAAATGTACGTTGTACAGACGTAGTATTTGGGTTTGATCACCACGTTGTATTTATGTTGTTAAATGTACGTTGTACAGACGTAGTATTTGGGTTTGATCACCACGTTGTATTTATGTTGTTAAATGTACGTTGTACAGACGTAGTATTTGGGTTTGATCACTACGTTGTATTTATGTTGTGGCCATCACGTTGTGCAGACGTAGTATTTATGGTTTGATCACCACGTTGTATTTATGTTGTTAAATGTACGTTGTACAGACGTAGTATTTGGGTTTGATCACCACGTTGTATTTATGTTGTTAAATGTACGTTGTACAGACGTAGTATTTGGGTTTGATCACCACGTTGTATTTATGTTGTGGCCATCACGTTGTGCAGACGTAGTATTTATGGTTTGATCACCACGTTGTATTCATGTTGTTAAATGTACGTTGTGCAGACGTAGTATTTATGGTTTGATCACCACGTTGTATTTATGTTGTGGCCATCACGTTGTGCAGACGTAGTGTTTATGGTTTGATCACCACGTTGTATTTATGTTGTTAAATGTACGTTGTGCAGACGTAGTATTTGTGTTTGATCACCACGTTGTATTTATGTTGTGGCCATCACGTTGTGCAGACGTAGTATTTATGGTTTGATCACCACGTTGTATTAATGTTGTTAAATGTACGTTGTGCAGACGTAGTATTTATGGTTTGATCACCACGTTGTATTTATGTTGTGGCCATCACGTTGTGCAGACGTAGTATTTATGGTTTGATCACCACGTTGTATTTATGTTGTTAAATGTACGTTGTACAGACGTAGTATTTGGGTTTGATCACCACGTTGTATTTATGTTGTGGCCATCACGTTGTGCAGACGTAGTATTTATGGTTTGATCACCACGTTGTATTCATGTTGTTAAATGTACGTTGTGCAGACGTAGTATTTGTGTTTGATCACCACGTTGTATTCATGTTGTTAAATGTACGTTGTGCAGACGTAGTATTTGGGTTTGATCACCACGTTGTATTTATGTTGTGGCCATCACGTTGTGCAGACGTAGTATTTATGGTTTGATCACCACGCTGTATTAATGTTGTGGCCATCACGTTGTGCAGACGTAGTATTTATGGTTTGATCACCACGTTGTATTTATGTTGTTAAATGTACGTTGTACAGACGTACTATTTGGGTTTGATCACCACGTTGTATTTATGTTGTTAAATGTACGTTGTACAGACGTAGTATTTGGGTTTGATCACCACGTTGTATTTATGTTGTTAAATGTACGTTGTGCAGACGTAATATTTATGGTTTGATCACCACATTGTATTCATGTTGTTAAATGTACGTTGTGCAGACGTAGTATTTATGGTTTGATCACCACGTTGTATTTATGTTGTGGCCATCACGTTGTGCAGACGTAGTATGGTTTGATCACCACGTTGTATTTATGTTGTTAAATGTACGTTGTACAGACGTAGTATTTGGGTTTGATCACCACGTTGTATTCATGTTGTTAAATGTATGTTGTGCAGACGTAGTATTTATGGTTTGATCACCACGTTGTATTCATGTTGTTAAATGTACGTTGTGCAGACGTAGTATTTATGGTTTGATCACCACGTTGTATTTATGTTGTGGCCATCACGTTGTGCAGACGTAATATTTATGGTTTGATCACCACGTTGTATTTATGTTGTGGCCATCACGTTGTGCAGACGTAGTATTTATGGTTTGATCACCACGTTGTATTTATGTTGTTAAATGTACGTTGTACAGACGTAGTATTTGGGTTTGATCACCACGTTGTATTCATGTTGTTAAATGTACGTTGTGCAGACGTAGTATTTATGGTTTGATCACCACGTTGTATTCATGTTGTTAAATGTACGTTGTGCAGACGTAGTATTTATGGTTTGATCACCACGTTGTATTTATGTTGTGGCCATCACGTTGTGCAGACGTAGTATTTATGGTTTGATCACCACGTTGTATTTATGTTGTTAAATGTACGTTGTACAGACGTAGTATTTGGGTTTGATCACCACGTTGTATTTATGTTGTGGCCATCACGTTGTGCAGACGTAGTATTTATGGTTTGATCACCACGTTGTATTTATGTTGTTAAATGTACGTTGTGCAGACGTAGTATTTGTGTTTGATCACCACGTTGTATTCATGTTGTTAAATGTACGTCGTGCAGACGTAGTATTTATGGTTTGATCACCACGTTGTATTCATGTTGTTAAATGTACGTTGTGCAGACGTAGTATTTATGGTTTGATCACCACGTTGTATTCATGTTGTTAAATGTACGTTGTGCAGACGTAGTATTTATGGTTTGATCACCACGTTGTATTTATGTTGTTAAATGTACGTTGTGCAGACGTAGTATTTATGGTTTGATCACCACGTTGTATTTATGTTGTTAAATGTACGTTGTGCAGACGTAGTATTTATGGTTTGATCACCACGTTGTATTTATGTTGTTAAATGTACGTTGTGCAGACGTAGTATTTATGGTTTGATCACCACGTTGTATTTATGTTGTTAAATGTACGTTGTGCAGACGTAGTATTTATGGTTTGATCACCACGTTGTATTTATGTTGTTAAATGTACGTTGTGCAGACGTAGTATTTATGGTTTGATCACCACGTTGTATTTATGTTGTTAAATGTACGTTGTGCAGACGAAGTATTTATGGTTTGATCACCACGTTGTATTTATGTTGTGGCCATCACGTTGTGCAGACGTAATATTTATGGTTTGATCACCACGTTGTATTTATGTTGTTAAATGTACGTTGTGCAGACGTAGTATTTATGGTTTGATAACCACGTTGTATTTATGTTGTTAAATGTACATTGTGCCGACGTAGTATTTCGGTTTGATCACCACGTATTATGTTTTGTGAACGATGATGGCATTGTTGATAATCCGCATAAGCCTCATTAAGCAGTGATACATTGTGATTGGCGCAATCAAATTGTTTTAACCCCACCCCTAAAATAATAATAATAATAAATAAATAAATAAAATAAAATACAATTAATAATGCGTTATATTAATCACGCATATCAGACTTTCTTGAGTATTGTATTCATATTTTGTAATCTAATGCATATTATGGTATTTAAACAATACATATGCATGTTGCTCATGTGCAAAGGTTTAGTTTAAGTTTATAACTAAACTAAAGTTTATTAAGTTTAACTCTTTGTGTGAACGCTTGAAAAAAAGCACAGTATGGAAATGAGCTGATCAATTAATAAAAAAATAACTAAGTTACTGCACAGTGGAATTTGAGTTCAACAATGATGTATCCAAACATTTATTGACCATTGTTGAAAACTGACAGATATGCGGTGTATTTGCTACAAGCTTAGCTTTAATTGCCATTGGAGTTTTCTGGTCTTAGATCTGACCCTGCGAACAAGCTGTATTTTTTGAAAAATGAATATCCGAAAGGGCTCATATACATTGTACACTTTATTGTAAAATGTATGTTTGCTACTTAGGAACGTTGAGCTCACCATCTATAAGCTTACTTAATAGCTAGGGGCCTATATTATAAATATGTCTATTTTCGTTTTAAATTGTGATATTATCTTATGCACCCGCTTGTTAAACAAGTTTGTACTTGCCGGACCTTCTATCTCTTTAATTAAAAGTGTCCCTAAATCAGAGGGAATATGGTGTGAACAATAATTGGTATTTCATTATTTGTAATTATCCAGCATTAAGGGAAGGGTTTTCTCACAAAGGATACGAGACAAAAAGGAGTGGACATAGTGTAAGTTAAAATACAAAATAAAAATAAAACTTTCTATCACCGTCCCCAAAAATAAATTCAGAATTATGGTCAAAGATGTAAATTATTCAAAGGTTATATAAAATTAGCTGAACTTGTGTGATTTCTTGTTGTTATTGTCGTCATTAATTTTTATAATATGGATAACAGGTTATTGACCTATATCACAGTCTGAAAGAAATTTAACAATTATTTTAATCGATTAAAATAATGAGTGGATAATAATTATCCGCGAACGCCGCACAGAAGAGGGCGCTAGATTTTAATGAACCTGTGCTCGTCTAGAAGTAACTTATTTAGTGTTGAATGTGCTTTCGGAATCGGCATTTTGTTTATCATATTAATTAAACAACACAATCACTTTAAAGGGTGTTCGATATCTTCATCAACGTTTCACAAATTAAAATTCATGCTACAAGTTAAGTACAATTTGCAATATGTTCCTTCAATGGCGGAACAGTTACGTGCGTTATGAAGAGTGATACGGTCTGATTTTTAGCCAACATCCTTTCTTACACATGCCTGTTGTTTTCGGCTGACGTCCCTGCCGTTTCGTCCGTGTTTCGTGTTCATCTAGATTCTCGTACTCTAATTCTCTTTTAACAAAGTGAATTGCTTCACCCCGTAGAGAGAGTATTGTGTCAAATACTGTACATCCTTTGGTGAGTTTTATTTAAATTATTACTTTCTTGGCAATACTTATTGTTAATGATTGAACCACGGATGAAGGAAAATACCACATGGCATTACATAAATATGCAGTAGCATGTACTGATACGGAATTGTTTCACATGCACAGCTTATGTACTGTGTATCTTCAGATTGACATTGTTTAGCACAGTACTTTGTATTAATTTTTTGAATTATTATTTTGTTTTTATTTCGTGAACATTATATTTGTATTGTGTTTTATCAGGATGTTTTTATGTATGTCTTTGCCCCATAGTGGTATATACAATTCTGTGAAAAGCTGTAGTTCTTCCGGAGAAAGTTCTTTGTGCAAATTGTCAGGGTAAGTACCGTTGTATCTTTATTACTACCAATGTAATTATTACTGTGCCCAATAACTTTAAAACTCATGCAACTTACTCAAACTGAAGTTACTGTACTCAAACTGATAATGTATTGTTGTGTTATTGTTATTGCATTGTTTTTTTGTTATTTAAACAAAAAATATGTTACACAATTATAATGTCTCTACAAAAGCAAAACTTCACTTTAAGGAATACAAGAGCAAACCAACAAATCAATGTGCCCTTATTATCCACAATTTATTTTGGGATCGTATACCACCTGCTCTGTGTAAGCTGGATTTGGGCGCTGCTACATAGGTCTATAAAAAAAGACAAAACATGTTGAACTAAAGTTTGCGTAGATGCATGGTATTGGTCACATGTTTTCAAACTTCACGCGGCTCCATTTTCCTCTCCTTTTAGCCTGAAAGGAAAGAGTATCACATACCAGATCTGAAGCATGATATGAGTGATAAGGAGACGTGCAAACAAGACACATTTGTTTAATGTTTGTTTCAGAGATTTTTGCAAAAGCGTGTTATACGTATAACTATATTATTGTAAATGTTTTCTATTACCACTGTCTGGTATTTTTTAACAAGATTTTATGATATTGTGATACATTCATAACTTTTTGTAATGAATATAACTTTGGTGATCCCCTAGAAAAAATATAGCAATTCAAAAATACATTTTCAATGTTAAATCTAACATGATCACAGAACATCCATCTTTAACAAGTAAAAAGTGAAGATCCAATTGCATCAAGAAGTGATTTCTTTTGAGTGTATTTTAAAGCATTACTGGCATAAATGAAAAAATTTTACATGAATTTTAATTTGTGAAACGTTGATGAAGATATCGAACACCCTTTCAAATTTTATGTTGATTTCACCTCGGACCCACGCGTCAGCATTTTTAATTTTCATTTTTTCCTATGAAATGATGTCCAATTGCAGCAAAAACTGCTCGATCGATTGGAATGCTGTGCTGTGTTTTAAACGACCTTTTCAAATGGGTGTATGTATGTTCGCCCGATTTGTGAGGCATCCCTTCAAATACTTATGTTGATTTCACTACACTGTATTAGTAAAATAAGTAACATTGATAATTTTCTAACAAAAGTGTTGATATCAGGAGTTTTCAGTGTTGAATAGAATATACCAAGTGAAAAGTAAAATTAACTAGAGCTCAATTGTATTCGTGAACGAATACCCAGCTGTTTCGCTATTTTTTATCATATTAACTTCCACTTTGAGCCGTGAGGACTTTTGAAATGTTATGACATCATTGAATGGATTGTGATACAAATAATTAGCTACAAGATGACACAAAGATTGTTAGTTATAAGCATTACTTGTAAAGCTCAAATAAATGTCAAATTTTGAAGCATGTACTATCATTTACATGCACTGCTTACTTCGTGACAGTGCGTGTTTTGTTTGTATCCCTATAATGTCACCATTCAACACCGGATGCAAAATATATACAACTGATGAATTGTTTAGTTGCATAATACATATGCAGGTTAACTAAAATGTAATGTCCAGTAGCTTTATTACTTCAATGTTACAGACTTCCACAAAATACCATACTTTCTAGAGTACCTTCTTTTTATATTTGTACAGTTGGGATTATGGAGACTGTCAGTTTTAGTCGAAAGAGCCAGTTGGGCATGAGAGTGCACTGCCTACATGAGGGTTAACATGTTTTGCATCATGTGCGAGTAGTTCTCAGTGACAGTATAGACAATGTGCCCTCTGACGTCACACCTAAACCAAAACATTATGTTTCTGCCCTGCGGTATACGCGCGCATCATGTTTTTGAATAAATTTGGTTTGGGAGTGAAGTCGCAGGTCATGTTGCATTGCTATATTTGAACTTCTGGTTTCGACCAGAAGCAAACGTCACAATAAGGTCATATTTGCACGAAATGTCAAGTGGGTAACGACCTACAATATGGCTCAAAGACCATAATTATAGCTATTGTGGTTCAAAAGTTATAAATTTTTAAATAGTTTTTCAATATTAATCCTTAACTTAGTGTAACTTGACACCTGATGACGTCATGATGACGTAATTTGTTTTGATATTTAAGTTGATTCATAAGCTACAATATGACATATCATTTGTGGTAATGTGACATTGGCAAGTGTACAAGTGAAAATAACGTCTTTTTAAACCTGTCGCTAGAGGGCGCTCTTGCATATGATGACGTCATCAAACCTACTATCCAAAAGAGTACACCCTACTGATGATTACATACACAGAAATCATAGCATTATTTTTTATCATATTGGCTGTAGAGCTCTTTAAACTTGAACTTCCGGTTTGGACCAGAAGCTAAGGTCAAAATGGGGTCATATCTGTGCACGAAATACGGAGTGGGTAACGACCTACAATATGCCACATAGATCAAATTGATAGCATATGTGCTTCAGGAGTTATTAATTTTTTAATGTTTTTTCATTATTAATCTTTGATTTAGTGTAACTTGACACCTGATGATGTCATTATGACGTAATTTGTTTTGATATTTAAGTTGATTCATAAGCTACAATATGACATATCATTTGTGGTAATGTGACATTGGCAAGTGTAGAAGTGAAAATAACGTCTTTTTAAACCTGTCGCTAGAGGGCGCTCTTGCATATGATGACGTCATCAAACCTACTATCCAAAAGAGTACGCCCTACTGATGATTACATACACAGAAATCATAGCATTATTTTTTATCATATTGGCTGTAGAGTCTCTTTAAATTTGAACTTCCGGTTTGGACCGGAAGCTAAGGTCAAAATGGGGTCATATCTGTGCACGAAATACGGAGTGGGTAACGACCTACAATATGCCACATAGATGAAATTGATAGCATATGTGGTTCAGGAGTTATTAATTTTTTAATGTTTTTCATTATTAATCTTTGATTTAGTGTAACTTGACACCTGATGACGTAATTATGACGTCATTGCAATATGCACACTATTGCACTATTGCCTTTGGTCCCCTTAAGTTTCATTGCAATCGCATTTATGGAACACTGCAAAATGGCGTTCAGAATGAAACATGTGTTATTGCAATGCACTTCCGGTACGGAAAGCGCTGAAAAGAAAAATAAACTAGAGCTCAATTGTATTCGTGAACGAATACCCAGCTGTTTCGCTATTTTTATCATATTAACTTCCACTTTGAGCCGTGAGGACTTTTGAAATGTTATGACATCATTGAATGGATTGTGATACAAATAATTAGCTACAAGATGACACAAAGATTGTTAGTTATAAGCATTACTTGTAAAGCTCAAATAAATTTGAAATTTTGAAGCATGTACTATCATTTACATGCACTGCTTACTTCTGGTGACAGTGCATGTTTTGTTTGTATCCCTATAATGTCACCATTCAACACCGGATGCAAAATATATACAACTGATGAATTGTTTAGTTGCATAATACATATGCAGGTTAACTAAAATGTAATGTCCAGTAGGTTTATTACTTCAATGTTACAGACTTCCACAAAATACCATACTTTCTAGAGTACCTTCTTTTTATATTTGTACAGTTGGGATTATGGAGACTGTCAGTTTTAGTCGAAAGAGCCAGTTGGGCATGAGAGTGCACTGCCTACATAAGGGTTAACATGTTTTGCATCATGTGCGAGTAGTTCTCAGTGACAGTATAGACAATGTGCCCTCTGACGTCACACCTAAACCTAAACATTATGTTTCTGCCTTGCGGTATACGCGCGCATCATGTTTTTGAATAAATTTGGTTTGGGAGTGAAGTCGCAGGTCATGTTGCATTGCTATATTTGAACTTCTGGTTTCGACCGGAAGCAAACGTCACAATAAGGTCATATTTGCACGAATTGTCAAGTGGGTAACGACCTACAATATGGCTCAAAGATCATAATTATAGCTATTGTGGTTCAAAGGTTATAAATTTTTTAATAGTTTTTCAATATTAATCTTTAACTTAGTGTAACTTGACACCTGATGATGTCATAATGACGTAATTTATTTTGATATTTAAGTTGATTCATAAGCTACAATATGACATATCATTTGTGGTAATGTGACATTGGCAAGTGTACAAGTGTAAATAACGTCTTTTTAAACCTGTCGCTAGAGGGCGCTCTTGCATATGATGACGTCATCAAACCTACTATCCAAAAGAGTACACCCTACTGATGATTACATACACAGAAATCATAGCATTATTTTTTATCATATTGGCTGTAGAGCTCTTTAAACTTGAACTTCCGGTTTGGACCGGAAGCTAAGGTCAAAATGGGGTCATATCTGTGCACGAAATACGGAGTGGGTAACGAACTACAATATGCCACATAGATGAAATTGATAGCATATGTGGTTCAGGAGTTATTAATTTTTTAATGTTTTTCATTATTAATCTTTGATTTAGTGTAACTTGACACCCGATGACGTAATTATGACGTCATTGCAATATGCACACTATTGCACTATTGCCTTTGGTCCCCTTAAGTTTCATTGCAATCGCATTTACGGAACACTGCAAAAAGGCGTTCAGAATGAAACATGTGCTATTGCAATGCACTTCCGGTACGGAAAGCGCTGAAAAAGACAAATAAAAAAAAAAAAAAAAAAACTTTAACAAAAACTAAAGCTGTTTCGCTGCGCTTCGCTGCGAAACAGCTAAAAACTAGAGCTCAATTGTATTCGTGAACGAATACCCAGCTGTTTCGCTATTTTTTATCACATTAACTTCCACTTATTTTTAATTTGGGGAGTCAGTCAAGACAACTTGACTGGCACCCAAGGCAGGGCGATCACATCGCACCTAGGTTAGTAGGGTTACGAACCCTCCTGCCTTACGCAACGGGACAAACGAACAAACACACGCCAATATACAAAACTCAGTTGTCTAAAAAGAACAGGTACTCGTTCATATACCTCATGCATATCAAGCTCTCACAAAAAACAATAATATACAAACACCCACAAAACTCAGGACAGACAGAGTAGCCACGCTACACATGCCGCAACATGCAAGGGTACGACCCTTTATGTCTGTTCAACTACCAAAAAAATACACTAGTGAAAGTGTATAACCAAAAAAATGTATAAAATGACCCGAGGGTCACATATGAAAAGGATGATTAAAAGTCGTGAATCACCAAATGGTCATTCACGACAGTGCACAAAACATTATGTACACACCAAGTGGTGCGAAATTCAGCCAGAGTTAATCTGGCAAAATCTATTTTAATTCTCTCTCCGACTGCAGCCTTGACACGGCAAAGCACCCGGTCGGCGTCTACTCGCGAACCATCGAACATGGTTTCGCATCGAGAACACCAGACCAGCCACTTCACCGTGCTAATCAAAAAAATAAGTAAAGAATCCCGACGGTTGTCGAGACCCGTACCGTACAAAACACAAGACTGAGTCAGAGAGAAAGGGCTATGACGGAGTTTCCCCCCAACATGCTCTAACCATGACCACAAAATGGTCAGGAATAAGCAATCCCAAAAAACATGGCACAGTGTCTCAGGCTGGGAACATCCCACCCTGGGACACTTGCCACGCCAATGCCCCATTTAAAAACTTTCTGGGATGTCTTAAAGGCACCCCAGATAATCCTCAATTCAAATCCGAAGTCGGTGATTTAAAATGGAGGCTTTACAAAATTAAAAACCTGACCTAAGTCAGGAACATTAATAACCGGCCTCTGAATGGTCTGTTGGACCGCGAACAGTTCGTACAATTGTCGAAATGTCACGGTCCCCAATCAAGTCCGGCAAAATACTAAAAATTAGCAAGACCAACTTGCAAAAATAACCATAATAAGCCGTGGGTCTCAAAGAGTGAGGAGTGGTATTACTCCAAGAGGGAGGACTCTGCGGAGGGACAAGGCCACCAGTAGAGAGCAAGTGCCTCCACGGGGACCGTCATCCCCCACAGAGCCCCATCCCACGAACATATAAAGCGTCGCATTTATGGCGAATATTAGTGACGCCCAAACCACCCTCATCCGGTGACTGGACAAGAACCGATCTACGAACGAGTTCGGTCTTGCCAGACCAGATGAAGGAAAAAATAGCCCGATTCACCGCCCTCTCACTGAAGCAGGAAGCGTAAACCGGACCTAGGTAAAAAGAGGTGCTAAAAACAAGGTATTAACAAGTAATACCTTGCCTAAAGAGTGAGCGTTCTCCCCTCCACTTATCCAAAGTGGAAGCAAAGGGGAAACGCGCTCCTCAATTCCTTGAGGCCCATGTCCCCCTTCCAACCCAGACACCGTTGATCTTAATCGGGTCAGTGGTCCACTGAATCGGAGCCACTTCGAAAGGTTGGGGGCCATGAGCCCAAACTAAACCTTGCGTTTTGTTCACATTAAGACGCGACCCACTCGCGCGTTCGAAACTATCAATGATACCGAAAAGCCGCCTCAAAGACCTGAAGTCCCTTACAATGCAGGTAGTGTCATCAGCGTACTGTAACACCCTACATTGCAAGCCGTTGGCCCCAGGGACTGTCAGGCCCTCGAGGCGAGTATCACCAATAATTAATTGAGCAAAAGGCTCGATAAAAGAACATATAATAGGGAGAGAGGACAACCTGTCTTACTCCCCTAGACAGAAAAAAGGGAAGAAAGTTCCCCATTGACTAAAACCGCACTGGATATGTCTGTATATAACAGCTGTATCCAGCGACGGAAGTGGCCCAAAACCAAAGCGGTCGAGGACCTTAAATAAAAGGACCAGTTGACCCTGTCAAAGGCCTTCTGCTGGTCAAGCGAAATAACAAGGCAGTCAAGGTTCTTCCACCCACGAAATCAACCAGATCCTAAGGGAGTCTGATATTATCGTGTATGGACCTCCCTTGACGCCACAAGTTTGAAATGGACCTATGATGTCGGGCAAAACTTTGCCCAAGCGCAAACACAGAGCCTTTGACAGGATCTATAGTCGACATTCAGAAGGGAGATGGGACGCTTGTTTTTGGATCAAGCGGATCTCCTTCTTTTCTAAAAGTGATGACTCCCAAACGTTGGGAATCACCTAGAATATTAGACTAAAAGCACAACGAAAACCCCGAGAAGATCGTTAACCAAGTCCCAAAAGTCACATAGAACTCTTTGGGAAGGCCGTCACAACCCGGAGTCTTACCGTTGGCCGTACGTACAGCCGCATCGAGCTCGGAAAGCCCAAGTGGGCTCTCCAAGTCGACACGGCTCTCTTCGTCTACGCGAGTAGACAAAGAGCTAAGGAAGGGAGATTGTAAATCAACCTCCACGAGCTCTTCAGTAAAAAGATCGAGATAAAAGTCTCGATAAACTTTAATAACCTCCTCAGCAGAGTCAATGACGTTTCCGCCAGGGCCTCGTACTGAGGAAATGAGTTTCTTCCGAGCCCGGGAGGTCTCGAGTTGATAAAAAAATTTGGACGGCTTCTCCCCTTCATCGAGGTCGCGAACCCGCGAACGGATCCGAGCCCCCTCCGCTTCAAAGTCGTCCAGTTTTTCTAACTCTCCCTTCAAAAAATCATGCCGGGCAAGTACAGCAGGGCTGCACTGTCCGGCATTTAATTTGGAGATGGAAGATTGCAGGGAAGCCAAAAGTGACTCCCTACACTTCCGCCTTTTTCTTGCCAAGCGGCAAGAAAAGGAAATAATAAAAAACTTAATACGGGACTTGACATCCTCCCACCAGAGAAGCTCATTACCGAACCCCTCCTTGAGTCTGCCAGCCCGCATAAGCCATACGAAATTCTCTTTGAAAGTCAGCATCGGCAAGGACGGAAACATTACATTTCCAGAAACCTCGACCGACACCGACTCTCTTAGGGAAAGACAAATTCAAAACAATGCAATCATGATCGCTGAAATAACATGGCGAATGCAGACATGACACCACGCCAACAGAACTCGATACGTAAAAACGATCGAGCCTGCTAGACGCGGTGTTTGCTGCATTACGCCATGTATAAGAACGTTGGGACGGGTTTAAAGACCGCCAACAGTCTTTTAAAGAAGTATCAGATATGAGTCGACGCAGCTCATTGGCCCCGGTCCCATAAGATGTGGAATCAGAACCACGCCGGTCGAGCTCAATATCTAACACACACTGAAATCTCCTGTTAAAATAACAGGAAAATTACCCGTCAAAAAAGAGCATAATTCCGTGAAGAAAAGACGACGTGCCCTGGGATTAGAAGGGGCGTAGACTGTACACAGTCTAACACCCCCGCTTCCCCCAGAATCACGCAAAATTCCAGAGACGATTCTCCCGTCAGAATCAACGGAAGAATTTGAAAAAACATAAGGGCTTCCGGCAGGAAGAAGAATAATAGTGCCACAAGACAAAGATGTGCCAAAACTGGCAAACATCTTCCCCTTCCACTCCCTCTGCCAAGAATCCAAGTCTTTTGCAGAGGAAATATGACACTCCTGAAGACAGGAAATGTCATACCCCCTACATAAATCAAAAATTCGTCTTCTCTTCACGGGATCACGCATCCCATTTACATTCAATGAAAGAATTGCGATCATGATCGCCATTTTGAAAGAAAAGAAAAACACACATTACGTGGGAGCACTCCCCGGAGGCCCCGGGGGGTGTCCCCTAGAGGGGGCACCCCTGTAGAGGGCCCCGGGGTGTCCCCAGTTTTCTCGGGCAGGGATTGGTTTGGGACAAGTGTCCTTAACCTCCTGCTCCATTCATTCCGCTCTGAAGAGTCGGATACATTTCCCCTTTACAGGGTTTTTTCGTTTCGCTGGGGCTGTTGGCCCGGTGGAAGAGTCGGAATCAGAAGAGGAACGATTCCTCTTCTTCTTCCCCTTACCACCTACGGCTTTAAAAGGCTGGACCTTGTCGAATGCTGCTGCGTGGCAGACTGGCTTGTCGCCGCCCAAAGTTGGGCGAGCGTTCACGCCAGTACAGCCCGCGCATCCGACAAGGCTATAGCATGATTTCAAATCTAAGGTACACTCGCAGTGGAAACATTTCCACGGCGAGTTACCTAAAGGACCTGCCACCTTCTTGCATCCCAAGCGGGATGCGGGTGGCGAGCTATAACTCGATGTAAAGGGGATTTCAACCCCACAAACTGTGTCTGAGTCCGAAGACCCAGACAACAATGAAGAAGAACTCCCCGGTCCGCCCGTGTCCGAAGATTCGGAGCAAGAGGAGGGAGAGTTCCCGACTACCACTGGGGCCGAAACCCCAGACTGCAGAGGAGAAGGCTCCTCCTCCACCGAAACCGGCTGAGGAAGAGGCCTCTCCTCCTCAGAAGAAAAAGACCGCGAGGGGGGAACATCCCCCTTCACGGCCTCCACAGGGGCCGAAGCTCCAGACTGAATAGAAGAAGACCCTCCCCCCGCCGAAGTCGGCTGAGGAAGAGGCCTCCCCTTCTTAGAATTAACAGACCGTGAGGGGGGAACATCTCCCCTCACGGCCTCTACAGGGGCCGAAGTCCCAGAGGGAGAAGGAGCTGAGTCCCCCTCCACCGAAACCGGTGAGGGGGGAGTCTCCTCCTTCTTAGAAACAGGCCGCGAAGGAGCCTTAATCTTCTCCGCGACCACTATGTTGGACCATCTCTTGGTCGGGTTTGCACGATTTGCAAAAGAATTGGGGCACGCTTTAAAGCTATGCCCCTCCTCCTCACAAACCGTGCAAACTACTCGGTTGGGACACGCGGCAGCCGCGTGCCCCAAACCTAAACATTTGTAACATTTCATAATGTCACAAGCAGCGGCCATATGACCGGTTGCTCCGCATTGGGCGCAAGTCCTGACTTGTCCAACGTAGGACACCCAGGAATTTTCGCCCCCAAAGCGGAACACAGAGGGAATGTTATCTTTTACCCTCATCTTATATTGGCGAGTGCCATTAAAAAGGGTGGGTCTCTCGGCGAAGGTACACCCCCTCCCCGCGAGAACTTCACCATACTTTGAAAGTCTGGACCTGACGATATTATCGTCCAGATCCATCCTAACTGAAAATATGGTGACTATTTGAAAGCCACCATAAGTAAAAACCCTACTACCGGGGATGGACTCCAACCCCGGTAGAAAATTATCTCTGATGGAGCGCGATTTGAACGTCAGATCGAATCGCGCCCCTGGAAGAGGTTGGGCAGCGACCATGTGGTCGCTGATATTAATCCCAATACTTTCAAGCTCTGTAAAGAGCTGACGTGGCGTGACTTTGCTGTCGAACTTAAGTTTGGCAGCACAGTCACGCCTAAAGCCTTCCCATCTTGGAGGCATGATTATAAAATACAACTCTTCTATATGAAGGGTTAAAGAAAAATAGGAAAAATTACCCTCCTCGGATAATTTTATTTAAACTAGAAATACTTACACAACTACAACCCGTAGTTGTGTTAAGAAAAAGGAAAATTGCAGTTAAGATAACTGAAATGTTATCCTCACAACTTGTAGTGTTAAGATAGAAAAAAAGTAATATTGCCCAACTCGGGCAAATAGCTTATTATAAATATACACACACACACACACACCACTACGACTAGTAGTGGTGCTATGTAATAAATACAAATACCCTACTCGGGTAAATTACCTACAAAAACACTACCACAACTTGTAGTAGTGTTAATGTTATACAGAAAATGCACAATTCCAGGCCGTTACTTGCCGGTCTGGTATTGTGTACAATAGATAATAGAACCCCAAGGAAACAAAACCAAATCTTTGCGTTTTGTTTCCCAAAACAATAACAATGTGGTACCCTGTGCAACCACCGACCTTTCGGCTGTGGTCACACAAGGAACACACAAAGAAAAAAAGGGCTAGCTCAGCCTGTACAAAAACCCCAAGGGAACAAAGCTAATCTTTATGCTCTGTTTCCCGGGGCGACGAGTATTGTACCCTGTGCAACCACCAACCCTTCGGCCGCGGTCGCACAGGGAAACACACACACACACACACACACACACACACACACACACACACACACACACAAAGGGCTAGCTTCGCCCTTATGCAAATATTCAGAAAAGAACAAAGAAGAAAAACAGGAGGTCAACGGCTCACTGAACTCAACGGAACAGTGAGCCCCGACGAAATATATACGAAAAAGAGACACTAAAAGGAGTGCTCCTAATTATAAGAAGCAATAAAAGCTTGTAACAAAGCTTAAAGGCGTAAAAATATTACTAATAAGCTATTAACCGGCTTTTGACAGCAATACTGGTCGTTGGGCGGATCCTTGCTGTATCGGCGTCCTCCCCCCAATAACTGTAAATGTACACCGGCCATGATGTTGGCACTCCTGCAAATGAACACCATACGTATATGGTGACTTTAATCTCTTATCTTTCACACTGTTTTTTTCGTGCAATTCCTCTGATAAACCATGAAAAAAGTGGTTTTCTTTAGCTGAACGAAACCACCCGTACTAAAATTAATATATAACAATAATTCTGGTGTCAAATTAAAGCTAAACGTTGGGAGTTAACATAAGCAGTATTTGTCTGAACTAGGCTGGTCCCTTTTTGTAACGGTTTACCATATACTTTACCCCCAACCCCATTAGAAACATGCACACGGTTTACCATTTGGTAAACCGTCTCAAGTAAAGGTCTGATAATCTTTAATCTTTTATTACTGTCAAAATGGTAAACCGTCAACCTTTACCGTTTGTTTTCGCGTAACCCTGGTGACATCCAATCACCGTAAAGCGCTCGTATCGTGCACTCAGGAATGTTTGAATATTTACAAGCATCCACTATAATGACAGATGTTTCACATTGAAGGTCTTTTCTTTGAGAGAATGGAAGACTTGTGAGACTTATGTAAGACTGTTAGGACAATAAAGGAAGGCATGCATTGGAGAGTCATTGTGTCAGGCCTTATAAAAACGGGACATTCTAACTACGACTGAATCATTACAGCTCATCCGCTCACCCACGGAGGTCACCGGCCGGCAGTGGGAAGCATTTGTTTGAGCTTCGCCCTATTACGATCCGTTGGCTTCGGTCAATAGTTGGACTTCGGTCCTGGTGTGGTCTGACGGTCGACCACCCGCGCCCCCAGCTCAATGTTGTAGAGGATTGCGTGTATGTTATGCTGTCTATTCCTACCTCTATGGTCTGTGCGTACAAAGTTGGGACTACATGCAATCACTCAACATTGAGCTGGGGGGGGGGGGGGGTACAATACTTCTCTGAAAAAGAAATAACTTCACACAGTCAAAGTAGAAAGTTGCTTCAAATGTATGTAATTAAATTTCATCTTCCCATATGTGCACTTTAACAAAAAGGCAATTCCATGCAAAACAGGACTTACTTCTCATGATGTACATTTTGTAAAAATCAAAAGAGTAACTGAGTTATGATATTTTTAAATATAAAATTTAAATCTAAACCAACAAGAAAGATATTACAAAGTCGTTGAACATAGCTCCTTGATTTATTGAAACTTAGCAATTAAATGGGTATTCGAAAGGGGTTTTAAAGACAAGAACAAACACTATTAAAAGGAGGTGGCTTGAGTGTAATTACATGACACAAAAATTGTTGTAACCAATACAATGACGATCAACCAGAAGAGGGCGCTATTTCATGCAAAACTCGGAGCCAGCCGTGTGTAATTGTTTTCTCTCTGCAGTACACGGTATCTTTAGAGCTCTAACAATATTGCTATAATTGAACTTCTGGTTTCGACCGGAAGCAAACGTCACAATAAGGTCATATTTGCACGAATTGTCAAGTGGGTAACGGCCTACAATATGGCTCAAAGATCATAATTATAGCTATTGTGGTTCAAAAGTTATAATTTTTTAAATAGTTTTTCAATATTAATCTTTAACTTAGTGTAACTTGACACCTGATGATGTCATAATGACGTAATTTATTTGGATATTTAAGTTGATTCATAAGCTACAATATGACATATCATTTGTGGTAATGTGACATTGGCAAGTGTACATGTGAAAATAACGTCTTTTTAAACCTGTCGCTAGAGGGCGCTCTTGCATATGATGACGTCATCACACCTACTATCCAAACGAGTACACCCTACTGATGATTACATACACTGAAATCATAGCATTATTTTTTATCATATTGGCTGTAGAGCTCTTTAAACTTGAACTTCGGTTTGGACCGGAAGCTAAGGTCAAAATGGGTCATATCTGTGCACGAAATACGGAGTGGGTAAAGACCTACAATATGCCACATAGATGAAATTGATAGCATATGTGGTTCAGGAGTTATTAATTTTTTAATGTTTTTCATTATTAATCTTTGATTTAGTGTAACTTGACACCTGATGACGTAATTATGACGTCATTGCAATATGCACACTATTGCACTATTGCCTTTGGTCCACTTAAGTTTCATTGCAATCGCATTTATGGAACACTGCAAAATGGCGTTCAGAATGAAACATGTGTTATTGCAATGCACTTCCGGTACGGAAAGCGCTGAAAAATTAAAATAAAAAAAAAAACAAGAAAAAAAACTTTAACAAAAACAAGAGCTGTTTCGCTGCGCTTCGCTGCGAAACAGCTAAAAACTTTAACAAAAACTAGAGCTGTTTCGCTGCGCTTCGCTGCGAAACAGCTAAAAATTACAAAATCAATTTAGAAAATACACTAAATCTTCCATTGACCGGTACTAATAAATACAGCTGGGCCTTGGTTTGTTTATCTTAACATTCCTCTAGCCATAGAGCTACAACCCAGTAGCTCTATGCTCTAGCCTTGTACACTCACTTATCACCATGTACTAAAGCATAGGTATCTATTACTTATTAATGATATGCAGGCTTTTGTAACAGTATGCCTATATGCTAAAGTACATGGGGCAGGAAAAGGATTAGGGAAGAGTTGTGAACGCAGGAATTTTAAGATAAACAACTGACCAACATGGCTCTAACTTTCCTTGTAATTTCAGCCATTGTTGCAACCATACAGCTGTACATATATTTGGTCATCAACCCCTCCATGGCTGGCCAACAAATATGGTGTATGTTAATAATGTTAATCCAGCGCTTTATGAATATTATACAATCATACTTTTCCTTTCTCAAGTGGTGGTTGTAGTGTGTACTGCACTCCTTTGTACAATGGATTAAGATTACCAACCATATGTATTCTCCCGTTAAAGGCCCCATACAACATTGCAAAATGTCAGTAAACGATATACTGTAGGTATCTGAATGATCCCCTACAGTGGAAATACATTAAAACAATGGAACATATATTTATACAAATAGTAATAATAACTATCAACATGATTCCACTCCTCTTTGAACGGCAAGTGCAATAGTAACAAAATGAATCAACAATGCGTATAAACATGCATATGAACTTTGTCAAACATTCTTTCTCTTACAAGTTACATTGCTACCCTCATTTGAGTGAGTAGACCATCCTAAACCCAGTTGTCCAACACTATAAATTCAAGAAGCCAAATAAGTGACAAGAACTGTAGTCTTCCTTATATCAACGAGTTGCAGGCCAACATTAGGTTTGGTATTTTCCGTTTAATTTGCGAAACGTGTACACATCTTTGACACAGACTGCGTACATGTGTAAACGAATATTGTTATCACTAATTAATGACATGATGCAGACGGTTTGGACGTCTGTATTTAGTACAGAAAATAATCCAAAATACGGCAATACGGATCCAGAAAAAGTAGTACAGATTAGACAAATCCAAGGTTGGCACAAAATATCATCCAAATTTTCTGGTTGTAATAAAATTAAAAACAAATTATCACTTGAACTTCCTGGGAATCGTGATATAATAATACCGGGCCCACTGGTCGCACTTATTAATATCGTGGAAGGTTCCATTTTTTAAACGTAGGATTCGTTTATACGTTTCCTGAATTTGAAAACGTTTGGCAAATTTTCCTGTACACGTGTTAAATCATAGAGCAAGCACCAGACTCTATGGTTAAATACACACGTCCTAACCCTATAGCAAACATTATGTATTGGCGTAACCAACAGTGATACAATTGTCCTTACATGGAGAACAAAAGACTAAAAATCGATCTTATCAAAAACTTAATATTTTATACAATCATGATTGCCATTCACTAACTAACAACAAAGTAAGCATGCCAATTACCAATCATTATCATATAAAACGTCTATAAAAAGAACGAAGCCAAATAAATTGTTATATTTTACAAGTTATCCCACATAGATACAGGGACCCGGCTCTTTCCGTTACATTTTCTTCTCCTTTGTTTAACCTGAAAGGAAGGGCAGGATTATATAGAAGAAACATGATATGAGTGATAAGGGGACGTGCAAACAAAACACATTCTGTTTAAGAATTTGTTTCAGAGATCTTTGCAAAAGCGTTTTTATACGTGTAAATATTATTGTAAATGTTTTCTATTACCAGTGTCTGCTTTAATAATGCCTTTAAATGCTTGAGAAGCTTTTGAATTAACATTTGAATATCGAAGTTAAGCAATTATTGCTCATTCACAAACTGGACAGGTAATGAAGATGCATGCGTGTAATTTGAACAAAGTCGAGCCCCGCTTTCTCATGCTGTAACTGATATTTTTTTAAGATTTTATGATATTGTGATACATTCATAACTTTTTGTAATGAATATAACTTTGGTGATCCTAGAACAAATATAGCCATTCAAAAAAAATGTTCAATGTTAAATCTAACATGATCACAGAACATCCATCTTTAACAAGTAAAAAGTGAAGATCCAATTGCATCAAGAAGTGATTTCTTTTGAGTGTATTTTAAAGCATTACTGGCATAAATGATAAAATTTTACATGACTTTTAATTTGTGAAACGTTGATGAAGATATCGAACACCCTTTCAAATGTTATGTTGATTTCACCTCGGACCCACGCGTCAGCATTTTTAATTTTCATTTTTCCTATGAAATGATGTCCAACTGATGCAGCAAAAATGCTGGATCAATTGGAATTCTGCCGTGCTGTGTTTTAAACAACCTTTTCAAACGGGTGTATGTATGTTCGCCCGATTTGTGAGGCATCCCTTCAAATATTTATGTTGATTTCACTACACTGTATTAGTAAAATAAGTAACATTGATAATTTTCTAACAAAAGTGTTGATATAAGGAGTTTTCAGTGTTGAATAGAATATACCAAGTGAAAAGTAAAAACTAAAAAATAAATTTAGAA